>JAMZAV010000198.1:0-637280 GCA_024449915.1 Sweltsa coloradensis
AGTCATCAAAAATCATACAAGATCGATGAATCATAGAAAACAATGAAATAAACGGCATGTCACTTTCATAGCCAAACCTGAAGACAAAATCGACATTACCGCAGCCTAGGGCTAGGCCTAGCTCGGACTGCTTACATTTGGACCGTTACTTTCCGATGAAAACTCATTGGTAGATTGATAAAATTACGCGTCGATGCCATTATAATCTTTTTCGCCTGAAGAAAATCCACCAGCATCAACAATAAATAACTATTTCTTGCTATCTCAAGTGTCCAGAATATTTACGCGTCAAGAAAAATCCGCCATTTTAAGATTTTGCAAGTTGCATTTGCACTGCTTACAGCGCTAATTCGACTTTCGATTATCGAGCGGCGACCGCGGTAGACTTGTATCGATCGATCGATGCTGTAAGCGTCGCTCCGGAAGGCGTGGCTTTCTGTAATCGGGAATTTCAAAGGTTCGGTTCGAGGTTCGACTTTCAAAATAATTTTCGAACCGAACCGAACCGGATTTAAGGTTCGGTTTGTCTTTTCGAACGGTTCGCACAACCCTAAAAAACGGTAAGTAGAGTATCGATGTGCAGTGACGCTGCTATTAACAATTGACAGACGAAACGTCAAATTTCAATTGTATTTCAATCATATTAGCCCAAGGCCCTAGTCTTATAAAACTTTTAACTATTGTTTTGTTATTGTACTTTAGTGTCGCGCAGGCGTCACTGACATTAAATTTTTTGTGCGTAATAAAACTAGATTTGCCTTGTTTTAAGCCTTAAGGGCCATTCACAATCAACTTAGTAGCTAACTTAAAGGTTTGTCTTATGGAAAACAACATGTCTGTTCATGACAAAAATTAGCCTTTAACTTACACTTATCAGCAGCAGAAAGTTTGCAAACTCCAAACTTAAACTTAGCAGCTAACTTAACATTAAGAATGAACCAATCAGAGAGTGACTCGAGCCGACAATTTGGCATTGGCAACAAGCATTGGCTCGATAAAAGTAAACACTGCAAATCTGTATTGTTGTGATTGATTTAAAAACATCTATCATGAACAGCCACCTAAAGTTAGAGGCTAAGTTAGCTGTTAAGTTAGAGGCCTAAGTTGGTTATGAATGAGCCTTTACGGACGTAAGTGTAGGCCCTAGCCTAAGCAAAAGGCCACAGGCCCACAATACCGTTTTCAGAAGTAAGTACGCCCCTTGGCATTCAAAATCGAAACCGTAAACAATACACATTGTCGGCCTAGGTCCTAGGCTTAGGTCTACTACGTCAGAAATATCCTCATCAATAAAGAGAGTTTGCTTTAAGCCAAAACATTTACCCACATTCAACCGTATTTAATATTTTGACGTTTCACGGCATTCGTCGTCAACGATTGTTAACTTCTAGTAGAAAAGTGACGTAGTTTTTTTTAAAGCGACAAAAATCATATGGTCTTAGAATCGAACGCCATTAGAGATCAAGAAGTTGGACTTCTTTATCGATTAAGATGATAATAGCGCCAGTGGGGCGGCGGTGACTTGGCCTGGAACTTCATCGAATTGTTTGTCATTTGTTTGTCCCCAATATTTCCCTTCGGTAGTTCATATTAATAGCGATGCAATTCCTATTACAGTATTTGCTTATAATGCAGTATAATGTAGGGCCACAAAATAAAGTTAGACAATGGCACAAATTAATGCATTATGTAGTGGTTTGTGATTGTCATAACATCCTAGGCTGCAGTGCTGAAGACGTAATCTGCAAATCCCTGCAGAGTTAAAATTACATTGTTGCATGAGATATCTGCTGGACCATCTATGCTCCATGGATACTAAAGATTCATTGAATTCAAGGAAAAAAACTATCGATGAAAAGGAAGTATTGGATTTGGGTACAATCATCATGTCACTGAATTCAAGAAATCTTGAACTGTCTAAATGGGGCCCAATGCAACAGTCATGCGGTAGTGTTACACATCTTACCCTCAATTAGGCCCTCGGGCACGGGCAACTTTGGTAGGTCGAGCAGCGAGGGTGGAGGTCCCAAGATCTTGGGCATAGAAGACTCGCGCTCTTTGTTGCGTTCACTTGACTCGCTGCGGTCTCTTCGACCGTCTCGCGAATCACGCCCACCAAACTGGTTTCTATTATTCCTATTTTCATTTCTATTATCATTTCTATTATCATTTCTATTATCTTTTCTATCATCATTTCTATTATCATTTCTATTCTCATTCCTATTTTCATTTCTGTTCTCATTACGGCTATCATTTCTACTATCACCCTTTGCTTCTCTAGTGTCATTCCGGTTGTCCTTTGTGTTCACTTCTCTTTTGCTGAGAGTTCCGCCGTCAGCCAAGATTTGCAATCGCTCAGATAAGGTGAGTTTTTCCGTTGGCTTAGTTTCGCCTTCTTGATTGTTATTCCACGGCCCTCCTTTTGGCGGTGCAACATCGTTATTCTGCGACAACGATCTTGCCCCCCTATTGTCCCTGTCTCTACTCTCTCTATCTCGAGGTTCTCGATCTCTGCCCCTTCCTCGGTCTCGATCGCGATCTCTGTCACCCCAGCGATTACGGTCTCTGTCACGGTCCCTTCCTCTGTCTCTATCTCTGTCTCGGTCATTAGGAACCCTGGAATGAAACAAACACTTGTCAAATTAAGTTTGAATATAAATATATTCCAATATTAATGATATATTATTTAAAAAAAAAAAAAAATGTATTTAGAGTCTACCCACTCAGTTATATAACTGATTTTCAGTGGTGGACAGTAAATCAAAGCGACCAAGCCAACCCTGTAGGCCCCGACGCAATCGACGAGTGAGCGATAACCAACCAAAGATCAATATTTTATTTTTTAATACGAAATATAGCAATCAGTGGTATGGATAGTGCGAACACCCGCAGATCAACGCCAGGCCGACAAGGCCGATTCAGAACAACTCTGAATTTATTAGGCCTATGTGCTTCGTTGCTAGGACGGCTACAAAGTCATCGTTAACAAACTCCTAAGACAAGAAAGAACTGATGGACTCAAGTCCAAATCAGATTGGAGAAGAGTTAACAGGCTGCTAAAAAAAGAGCCTACGATTAAATACAGTCAAAAGTCATGACAAAAATCATATTTACAGTATAATTAATTCAAAGTCCAAGAGACCATAAAAATCCCAGTTTGAATTAAAAGAAATTCACGTTTTAACATTGAGCCCTGTATAGCCAAAGCTTATGTAATGACTTCAATCACTTCATCTCTAGTTTGGGGCGCAACGTTGCGTTGTCGTTAAGGCTGTGGGAGCAGAAATATTTAAAATATTCTTGAATTTTGAGCAAGATTCGAGCTGGCAGATTAAAATTGAAGTATTAAATTATTAATTTTTGTAAATATTTAAAGAATTCAGAAGGTAAAAAATCCATCCGATCGGGGTTCGAACACGAGTCTCCCAAATTCCAGGTGAGGTGCCTTGGCCAACTTGACCATAGCCAACTAGACCATCGAGACGGTAACTATTTAACTTCTGAATTGTGTTGTATTAATCATTACAGATCTGAATGGAAGGAACAGTATTGCAACGAATATCTGTTGCCTTTGAACTGACAGCCGAACATTATTTATAATGTCCCCGACTAACCAAATCGAGAAATTAACTTTGTAGTCACAAATGTTGCAATAACTTTTGGTTACGATTAACACAAATTTTAATAGTTAATTAATGTTAAGTCTACCAAAAAATCCAAACTTCAAAATCCCACCAAAAAAGCTCATTGACTAATGCAAGTTTGAGCAACAGGCTATGCAGTGCAGGTGGGCAAAACTATCTGTAGATTGCGACCAAGCAGACGAGGTACGTTTTTACGTCGCTATCAAATAAAAAACAGGGAAGCCGGTATTCTAAAACGTATCACAATTTGTGTTTCTGTAGATTTCTTCGTGTCAACTTCCTTCAATATTTATATATTCTCGTTCAATTTCATATTATCACACGCTTTACGCAGTACTCACGTCACTGAACACTATGCAGACCGGAACAAACGCGTTTACCACAGTGCATCTACTCGACAAGGCGGCAGGAAGTGAATGCCGCCACCCGCCTAATTTCAAAGTAACCGAATAAAATAATATGTTGTTCTATATTGATGGTCAAGCCCGATGTTTTTGTCCAAAATACACCGAATTTCGAACTATCAGAGTTTGAATTATCGAGGGATTACTAATAATTTGTGCTGTTTACGAACCTGTCGTCTCTATCTCTCCTTCCATCCCTTCTTCCCTGAGGATCTCCCCCCTCCTTGTCCTTGTTTTGATTGTCCTTCGAAGGCAGTTCAAGGGTCGGCAAAAGGGGTGGAGGAGGCATCGACATTTGGTGACTAAACGGCCCCTGGCCTCGTATTGCTGCCATCAGTTGGTCGCTCAGCCGAATCTGGGCAGGAAAGCCTAGAAAAAAGGTTAGGTTAGAGATACTATGCAGCACTTACTACAGCATAGACTGCACAAAATATACTCAAATCTAGTTCATTAGAAGAAGAGGTACAATGGCACTGCAGTTATTCATAGTACACACAAACTGCCAATTGAATGTTTTCCCCTTACTGCATGGTTTCATATATTTAGATTTAGTCCAGTAGAATATAGGCAGGGTGAATAGCCACTGATGGCGCTAGTGAATTTACAGGCAGCGCGCACAAGCGGCAGCTGCCCAAACCATATTGATGAATAACAACTGTTCCTACTAGGCCTTTACATGGCCTTTACCATATGCAGTGTCCGATAGCGTCCCGATATAATCATAAAAATACGGATTTAAAAGTGTGCTTGCGTTCTTCAATGCACCTAAATGTTTTTAAAAATGATTGGAACTGGCCAAAGCAGGTCATGTGTTAGATGTGACGGAAATTAAGTCGGGCGAAATAAACAGCTTAAAACTGCGGGAGTTGTGAGGCAGACATCTGTCAACTTGCCTCCATATGACGTGAAAGTCGATGGAAGTATATTAAATTGTTTTATATGTCAGTGTCACTATAAAATTGATGCAATCGCAGTCTGAAAGACTGACTAATCGTTCAATAAAATGTAAGCCTGGCCGCGGCCTAGCTAGACTGGGGCATACTGGGGCCTACAGTTCAAGGGGAACTGTCAAGTCATGTCATGCCCTGCGATGGTGATAGGCCTACGGACTGTAGGCTTCTGTTAGCCTGTAGAAGTAATTTTGACTTTCTGCTCGAAATTAAGTCCCTCATGCAGCCCTAGGGCCTAAGCCATAGGTTTTTACCACCTAGGGTAGGCCTACTTGGTTGATCTAGGTCTTCCCTTGGCCTAGTGGTTTTGTCAATGCTAGGGGCCTACAACTTTATTCGCTACCTTAGAGGCTGGGCACCTTGTGCAAAACGTTGAAACAATAATCTTACACAATTCATTCACAATAAAAACCCTGAAGTAGGCCTAGGGCCAAGCCCAGCTCCACCCCGAGGGCTAGGCCTAGCCCTAGGTTTGTTTGCTTTAGTCTGATGAGCCAAGGCCTTGTCCTAGCCCATAAAAAACACAATCAAAATTTGTAACCTACGCTAGGCTTATCACATCATTTCAAAATTATTCTACATGCTAACACTACATTCGGTATCACAATCGCAGGACATGACAGTTCCCCTTGAACTGTAGGCCCCAGTCTAGGTAGGCCTAGGCCTAGGCCAGGCTAGGCCGGCGAGGCTTACATTTTATTGAACGATTAGGGCTAGTCGGCCTTTCAGACTGCGATTGCGGCAATTTTATAGTGACACTGATATAGATAAAACAATTTAATGTACTGACATCGACTTTCACGTCATATGGAGGCAAATAATAACACTCTTGTCTGACATAAACATGAGCAAAATGCAAGCATTTACCATAGCTTTTAAGTCAGCTGTGGCCAGCTTCATCAATTTAATGTTAGAATCCGCCGCTACGAGCGCTAGTAGTATCAACGCACGGTGCCTATAGGGGTGGAAACCTTAACCGATTAACTGCCCGTGGCTGAAAAACCGGTTTGTGATTTGTCTGCGCCTGTTAACTGTGAGAATAACAATGGCCCGACTAAACAACACAGAGAGTGAAAAAAATGTTTTTCAAATGTAGTGTAGTGCAGCTGTCTGTGTCAGCTCGTCTCTGTACTCGAGTGGATCTCGGTAGGGTTGCATGTGCATTTGGATGGCGCAAGGATAATCGTTTTGTAGCTCTAGCTACCCACTCAAGGTCGAGACTCTTGAGTCACGTGACACTGTGAGAAATAGCGCGGGAGAGAGAGAGAGAGAGCAACTGTTCGTGAGCTAGACTGGAATGAATTTGAGATAGGTTCCAGAATATGTTATTGATGACGTTAATGGCAGTCCTACTGATGACAAATTTTAAATTAAGTTTTATTTTGTAAGACAAGAAAGACCATTTTGACTAGCTACTCGCCAGCTGCTTAGGAGGGAGGGGGGGGGGGGGGGGGGGGGGGGGGGGGCGGATGGGTGCGGCGCGGGCGAGATGATGGTGTATGTCACGATAACTTGGGGGAATAGTGATGTACATTTGTAGGATAATTTGAGCATAGTGATGACTTGGTAGAATAGAGATAGGTACTGCAAGTTGACCTTCACCAATGTTAAACACCCTCCTACAGGTAGGGCAGTACAAATTAGTAAAAATGCCTCCCAGGGTACCCGCCGAACTTACGGTTGGGTCGGGTACCCGAAATTATATTTTTTTGCGATTACAAAGAAACTGAAAAAAATATTTGTAAAGTTGGTCAATTATTTGCTTTATTTTGACAGGTCGTCACTTTTTAACACAATGTTCTCATGTACGTGAACATGTCGACTGTCTCGGGCGCCAGAGATGCTCGTTCCTAATATCCAGCTGTTGAAAACGCACCTACAGAAGGAACTGATATTGCTGGAATGCATAATACCTCCACCAGTCATGTATCGGAATATTACAATAAATAGTGGTGTGCGCGAATGGGGCCTTCCCCGTTCTCCAGGTAATGTTAGGCTCTTGTCGGCATTGGTGACGTCACTCACTCGAGCTCGATACAGGCGAAATTCGAGTGCTAATTAATGACGAATCACTAACTGCCACCGCTGCGCTGTCGAGTGAAAGACTGACTGGCGGCGACGGTAATTGAGTGGAATTTGAGACGGAAAACAGTCAAACGAGTACCCGACGACTCATTTAATTACCCGGGTTCTACCAACGAATGGGTACCCGTTCACAGCCCTATCTACAGGCCTAATTTGTTCCAGGAGAGAGCAAAAAAGAAATATTTTGGCAGAAAGTAACAATACTTTATTGGTTGCCGGAAAGGTTGACTTGGTTTTTGACTTTTTTACGCGTAAGTTATTTTTAGCCCACTACTTTAGTTGCACAACGCTGACCCCCCCCCACGCCACCAACTACGTATTGCTAGCTCGCTTATCAGTCTTGGCTAAGACTCTCGCAGCTTTGTTTTGTTTACGTTATGACTTATGAGATAAGATAACGAGGTGTAAATCTCATTCATTTTATCAGCAAAGCAGCCGGCGGCTGGAGTTACACTACAATGTCCAGACCAAGGTAGAGACAGAATTGGGGAGGGAGAGAGATAGAGCGAGGAAGGAGTGCGAGCTAGCGCGTAGGCGAGGTGGAAGGGAAAAAGTAAAGCACCAGCTGTGCGCAACTTAACAAAAGTCAGAAATTCAACACTATGAGCAGCGTCCAAGTCCAACTTCAAACAAACCGCCAATATCCGACACAGTAACCCACTTTCGAAGGAATCGACTCCTTGAAAACGGAGTCGGGTAGGAGTCGTGTACCCAATGTAATGACCACTTTGAACGTATTTTTTTGGAAATTCACTATAATTGCAAGCTCAGTGAAGCTTTTCAAAATATGAGCAGAGAGCTACACGATCGTAATGAGTTGACAGCGAGAGCGCGAGGGAGGAGCTATCTAGCCGTCTGATGTCGACTGTCGGTGTCGAGGAACACAGGTGGTTGATCCACTTGTGCAGCGGGGGTGGGCGGAGCTATCTGTAGATCGCGACTGAGCAGACGACGTATGTGTTTACATCGCTGTCAAATAGAAAATGTGGAAGCCGGTATTTGCGATGCAAAGGAACACAAATGCTATCTAGCAGATATAGAGAAAAGCTTCACAATTTTAGTTACAGAAGGATGCATAAGCAGCACTGTGGCTACAAAAATTGAGAAAAGTCCAGGGCCTTCTGGATTACCGTCTTCTTTTTTAACACAACATAGTTGGCGATGTACAAGAGTAGTGGTGCTGACAGTGACAATAATTATTGGATTGTTGATTCTTGTGTTTGTGTAGAATGTTGTAAAAAACAAACATCCAATAAATGTTAAGTAGGGGTGTGGAAAGGGAACCCAACAGCTTACCTGGTTGGTGACTGCAGGGTCTCGTAGAAGAAAGACACAAATAAATAAACATAATACAAGAAAACGTCGAAACTGTTTCGGCCAAACAGGGCCTCCGCTCTCGTCGAGTGAGCAAGGCCCTGTTTGGCTGAAACAGTTTCGACGTTTTCTTGTATTATGTTTATTTATTTGTGTCTTTCTTCTACAAGACCCTGCAGTCACCAACCAGGTAAGCTGTTGGGTTCCCTTTCCACACCCCTACTTAACATTAACTAGCCGTTTGGCATCTCCTATCTATCACCAACATCAAATAAAGTCCTTTTCCAAAGCCAAGCATCTTGGAGCCTGGCCTAGTTTGCAGATCAAACCACGTAGATTATACAAGGCCTACTGAATGATGTAGATTGCTTTTACGATCTTTGTGGCTAAGAATATTTACAGTGTTGCTTGTGCATCATTCAGCAACTAACAAAAAACGCAAAAAGCGCTATCTGGATCATCTTTGCATCGCGGATACTAAAACGTTCCGTGATTTTTGTTTTTGTAGATTTTTTCAGGTCAACTTCCTTCCTTGTTTCTATCTTCTTCTTCAACATCATTTTATCACATGTTTTACCTGGTACGAGCACGTCACTCAACACTACACAGACCAGGGAAAAACACGTCTACCACTGTAAATCTACTCGACGAGGCGTCAGGAAGTGAATGCTTGCTTCCCTTGGCAACCTTCCAGACTTTGTTTATCTCGTAAGACGAGCGCTGGACAATGGACTCAAGCTATAAATAGCCCGGGGATTTCCGCCGGGTGACACCGCAGCTTTACGCGCTACACTCCGTTCCAATAACAAGACTCCTTTCTTTGATTTATCGCATTGAATTTCAAACATTGGACTCAATATCAAGGATACTATTATACACTTCGTTGGGGAAGATAAGTTTCTTATAGGAACAAGGCGGTGGAAGTATTGTTACCTGACTAGTGCAAAAGTGAAGGCCTACGCCATCTTTAGTTCGGAGTAGTTACTATCACGTCCGGTTACATGAACGGTCGATATGGAAGGTCTCTTTTCATACTATTGCTATTTTTAGTGGCAATATTCAATTTATTAACTTCTAGACGCTTCTAGAGGCACTTTTGGATGAAACAAAATTTATTTACAAAATATAAAGATGACCACACTTCAGTTCTATTTTATTTCTACGTCGAAATATATTAAATACAAACACAAAAATACATGCAGAAAAGATAATGTTTTTTTAATCTTCAATGACATCAAAGTGCAGTTATGCAAGTTTTTTCTCGACGCAATTATTGCACATATTGGTCCAGGAATACCCTAATAAAGTGCAACAAATCAAAGAACATTACAACATTATACACTTGTTGTATTACATAATGTTTAATGTTAGGAATTAAATGTGTATTATAAATAATATTATTATAAATGCTAAACACCTGCAGTACCTACCTTTGTAGATTGATTGTTAAATTACTGGTTTTGAAGTGCAGATACAATAGCGCGTCCTAAGTTTATTTTTAAGTGTAGTAGAAACTCACCCTTTATTATATTATAATTTAAATGTCTATTTATTGGATTTTTGTTAATCTGGTGTGTACTGTAAGGAATTACGAAATACGACTGTTTTTACGACCCTGGTACCCGTTCATAATTGGTCTTTAGTGGGTTTCCCGGGTGGTGATAAGAAATAATCGAGTGGATTGTCTTACGAAATACTAAAATACGCTCTCATTAATAGTAAATTATTGCATAGGCATAAATCTTTAGGTAATGCTGTAATATAATATTAATGAGTTGTTGGTTTGAAGGAAATTGGTATTTTAATCACGTCTCCGTGTTGTAGAGCGAATCAGCCTGTGCTAACATACATAGGTCTATACATAATAGAAGGGTTTAAATTTAAAAGTTTGTAAATATAGTAATTATTATTCCAAAAACAACGTTTTCATCACAGCAATACGAACGTCTTTATTTTAAATAACTATTGCAAAACATTTATTGTATCCAGAATTAGTCATTATTCATTTAAAATTATTTTCAGGCGCATTAATGATCGTGTTCTCACATACTACTTACTTTTGAGTTAGAGAACCCGAAGTAATAAGTTTATAAAGTGGTTGAGGAGCGTCGATCTCAACGAGCGCCGAGAATTGCACATTGTTAATAATTTATTTAGCTTACTGGTGTTGACAGCACAGTGGATCGAGTCTCCAGATATTCATTTGATCGAAAAAAATTGTGTATCTCGTAGTCACCATCTCGTATTATATTGTACATCTCGTAGTCACCATCTCATATTGTATTGTACATCTCGTATTATATTGTACATCTCCTAGTCACCATCTCGTATTGTATTGTTTATCTCATAGTCACCATTTTGTATTGTATTGTACATCTCGTAGTCACCATCTTGTATTGTATTGTGCATCTCGTAGTCAAAGCATCTTGTATTGTATTGTACATCTCGTAGTCACCATCTTGTATTGTATTGTGTAGGGATGTGCGAGTACTCGAAAATTCGAGTCGAGTCGAGTAGTTGCAGCTCGACTCGAGTGGTTCGAGTACTTTAAGAAAATCGAGTCGAGTCGAGTAGTTTTTGTCGACTGAGCCACCGACTACAAAAGATTCAGATTTATCCAACAGGTAGCGCTACCATCAAAATCGCGTAAGAATCGATTGTTAAGTCGACAGGTCGAATTTTGCTATGATGAGCTCTAGTAGCGACGCCATTTTCAATACTTGCTTTGCTTGTTTTTACGATTTTCACGCTGTTGTCACGGCGTCACTTCACAGTTTAATTGCCGTAATTGCATAAATACATCGTTTTTTGATAGTGATAGAACCAAGTGAACAACATATCACGGAGAATATAGACAATGTTGACGGTGTAAGTCCAAGTGTAGCATCCCGCAAGCCTAGGCCTAGGGCGACCTAACCAAGACGCGTATTTTTTTTGAACAGTTAAAGATCATAAGAAACCATTATTAATGTTGATTATGATGTGTTGTCTTCAGGTTTGGCTATGAAAGTTGCATTGCCGCTTAATTTGATCGATCTCATTATGATTTTTCGTCGGAAAGTGATGTTGCTTGTTGGTTGGTTAGGCAAGCCTAGGCCATAGATCTAGGCCTAGGCCCTACCCCTAAAACGTTTTCCCCACATGATTAAAAATACATCAGAAGAATCCCTGGACATTTATGACAAGAATGCGCTGTATTTACTAGTTGCAATGTTATTATTGTGCGAGATAAGCCAGGGAACCTAGGCCACTGAGCTCTGTGGCCTAGCTAGGCCTAGGGCCTAGGCCTACTTCTGGAGTTGGCTTTTCCAAAATGCCTCGTTTTTGAGCTTTCAGGTAGGGCCTAGGCCTAATGAGGTGATTTTTAAAACATTTTACTTAATATTATTATGTTGATCTCAATCTCAATATTTGTTTGATCTTGCTCGATCTTGAATTTTGCTCAATCTCGCTCAAAATTCAAGCTGGAATTCTCATTTCTGCTCGATCTTGCTCAAATTTTAAAATCACTGCTTGCACAGCCCTAGCAATCAGTATTCTACATCGCCTTTTCTCTTCAGGGGGGTGAGACTCGACTGGCCTCGACTTCCGCGTGGTTTTGAATAATCTAATTCCGTCCAAAAAGAAACAATTCCGACATTTGGTAGACTTGAGTTTCTTTTCCGATTTTCGGAATCATTCCGTGACTTGCGTCTGTGGCAAGGATTTTAACATTGTTTAGCCAATCGGAAGCCTCGTTATCAAATCCACCGCCATGATTATGTAAGAAGAAACTAGCCAGCCACATATTTATAAGGCAGTGAGTTTTTGTGCAGCCGTGTTTTGTTTTTTTATCTTGTGTACGCAAACAACGTCAAATTTAAGGTATGTGTTTGTTAATTCCTATGTTTATAATAAACAATAATGGAAACAAAGTATTGTGCAACAAAAAACAACTCGTAAAGAGTCAAACAAGTGTTCTGTGGACCAACAAATCACGAAATATTCCGGTATTTAAGCAAAATATAATGCTATGTTATCGAAATAAAAATGGCAGATTTTGTTGTTTACAAATTACCGACTGTCGGAAGTGTTTCCGTCAACCAAATAGCAGACGGAATCGAAAGATTCGTTGAGTCTACCGATTGTCGGAATACAGCCTGGAAATCAACCAAACCACGCGGGTTTTGCGTCAAGTCTCAACCCCCTGGTTTGCCCGAATATGTTCAGAAAAGAAAAGACGATTCCGAAATCGAGAATATCTTGGGATGGCTGTGGATATTCGTACGACCAGTGCAAAATTATTCCTACGGTCAATGATCTGATTGGATAAAGGCGCGCCGTAATAAAAGTGTCGTCCTTCCGTCGTCCTTTTTTGCTGTTTTAGTGACAACAAAAAAACATCAAGACCTTTAACATCGCTATTTTAAACAAAAGTCCTTTTTAGGCTGCCTACCTACACGTCGAGGTGTAGAGATAAGGCTTTTCCTTAAAATAGGCCTAGGCGTAGCACTTTTTAAACGCTTTTATCATCTAGAATCGTGTTTGCGACGGGGCCGAATGTAGTGAAATCATTTGCAGAAAAAACATGGACCCAAATAGAATGGTAAAAAAAAAACGACCAAACGAAAATTTGAACCGCCGACCTTTCACTTAGAATTCGGACGCGCTACCACTCTGCCACAATGCACTGTGATATTTGAAGCTATTGGCCTAGCTAGGTGGTATCGTACGGCTGACCGTACAAATAATTTTTCACTAGTCGTACGGCTGTCCGTACGAATATCCACTGCGTATTATTATATTGCCTGGTTTAGAAATAACCATAGTTCATAACTACTCGACTCGACTCGATACTCGCAAGTATTTAATACTCGACTCTATACTCGACTCGAGGTCAAAATGCACTACTCGCACATCCCTAGTATTGTGCATCTCGTAGTCAAAGCATCTTGTATTGTATTGTACATCTCGTATTGTATTGTACAATGTACATCTCGTAGGCAAAGCATCTTGTATTGTATTGTACATCTCGTAGTCACCATCTTGGTTGTAGACGAAGATGAATGCGTCGTTTACAATGTGACGCCGAGTAAGTAACCAAACTTTGTGGGTGGGTACGAGATATTCATTGTAAAAGAGGTAGATGGTAAGCAATTTACATATTAGAGTCAAAGACGGGCAGGCTTGACAAATGGTTTGGCAAAGGAAGTGTAGGGCCTAGACTATACAGTCCTTGGGTTTGTCTACAAGTAGCACATTATAGGCCTACTTACCAAACTGTATGCTGGCGTGAAGAAACAAAGTTGTAGTTTTGCTTAAAATAGTTTTATCACTAGTCTAACTCCAAACGAAACGTATTATATTATCATTGGCCTAACTCACAGAGAAATTTTCATCGAGATGCCATGCTTGAAACACGCCTGTTCAAAAACAATTGATGTTTAAAAAAACACTGCCCATTTGATGTTTAAATAAAACACCGCCTTTTTATTGGAATTATTTGAAATAAACATGTTGTCTAGTGCTAACTGCGCACGCGCAACACACACGGCGCTATCTATTGGTAACAATTGAAAACATATTTCACAAGTGCGGTAAGCATACGCCATCTCCGGGAGGGAGTAGGTACTACTTGGACTTCCACCGACTCTCAGCACTGGCTTTCATACTGGTGCTCAATATGACTGTGAAATACGAATTATACTGAATTTCAAAGTAAACAAATAAAATAACATGTTAAGTCCTATATTGATCTTCGGGACCAATGGCTTTGTTCAAAATTTGCCAAATTTCAAACTATAAGAGTTCGAATTGTTGGGGGACTACTGTAGTGCAGGGCTGCCGTTTTAACGGATTTTATCCGTTTTTACGGATATTTAGGGTGCAAAACGGATAAACGGATTTTTAGTCTTATTTACGGATATTTCGTTAATTACGTTTTCTATGCTTATTTTCGTATATTTGAATCTGCGCGGGCTAATTTCGATTGTAAACATTGAAGGCGGGGCGATAATCGATTCGACTTTCGATAGGGGGCGGAGCCAAGTCCTAGACTCCTAGACATTGTAGGAACTGCTTCTGCTTGCTTTTGGGAGTGGGAGGAGCCATGAACAAACAATGAAGATTGGAGCCTACAAAATTGTTTTCTTCGTTTTGTTTATAAAGTTTGGATTATGTGATCATAAACGTGAAAAATAGAATTGGTATATGATTAAAATGTTATTAACAAGTTCTGCAAGACTGCAATGTTATTAATAAACACAACACATGGGCCTAGGTCAAAATTGTGATGCAACATTCCTAGGGCCTAGCCTAGGCGGCTAGGGCTAGGGGCTAGGCCTAGGCCTAAGAATTTTTTAACCAGGTCAGATTTAAAACAGATTTTCTGTAAATAAGTAACATTTTACATTTTTATGCAATCTTAATTAAAGCAACCACGAGCGTTTCTGGCTCATTTATTCTCGTCTGTGCATAGGCCTAGGCCCTAGCAACTTTTAGGTTATGATGGTAACAAATATAAACATAACATTTGGCCATTTTCATAGTTTGATCAATGAAATTAACGTTTTTAGACTTTTCACGGATTTTTGCGGATTTTTAATGTCCTCCAACAGGATTTTTTTTAAATGTCAGTGGCAGCCCTGCTGTAGTGAAATGGTGAAAATGGCAGGCTTGCAATCGAGTAAATATGGTACTTGGCCAACAACTAAATAAAGCTATGATCGACAATAATTAGAAGCAAGAATTAATGCCTGGTGAACAAAATGTAGCCTAGGCCATGTGCGTAATATCGGGCACCTAAAAGTGGTTTCAAACATAAAACAAAAAGATGAAAAATGAAAAAGCACGTGATTCAGAGCATTGTGAGAATTCAGTGCCTCGAATGATTATTAAAGGAGTGAAACGCGTACAGAGCTCACTCCTCTCGCTTATTTACTTAGGCCTATTATTTACCTTTGTTAGTCTTAAGCTGCTCTTCTTCCATTTCCATCTCTATGGAGTCATCGTTGTGCTGGGAGATGAAAGGGGGCGGAGCTCCGAAGGGTACTCGCAGCATTGCTTCGCTCCTAAGGCCAGGAAGGCTAGCCTCGGAGGTAGGAGGTGGAACACCCATCGGAGGTGCGTTGTGGGGTAAGCCTGGCAACCATGGAATCACTTTCAGTACAACAGTCGAGGAACGGGGAAAGGTTGGGCTTGGGAGGTATAAGCTGATCTAAAACACCATGGCCTCTTGACATGTTACAAGAATTTAGTTTTCCAGTATGAAATAGAATGGAAAGTTACAATATTGCAGTCAAAAATAAATCTGCTGAATGGAATGTGGCATTCTAATAGTACTCAGCATCAGAACTGAATCAAGGGGTCTGGAAGATACCTACCGTTATCAACCTCGCTAGTGAATATTCGGTTTGTTCTGGAGTCGTTATATTCAATGAATAAGCCATCACTTGCCGTCATCTAACAGGCCGTGGGGGAAAATGGCGGCCCTATTTTATTATTGCATTTAGCCTATTTTGGACATTTAAAAACACTGGGCCCTGCATGTAGTTAATACAAAACACTGCATAACCTTAGTGCAGGCTTATTTCTAGTATAGAAATCAATTAGGGCCAGTTTTTGTAGTTTCATAAATCGGGCAAGCCGCCACTCCTTGCCCATCTGCTGGGTGCTAGCTTAGTGTGATTTCAAAAGGTGTCTTTTTTTAGAATCAATCCGAGATTTGCTGAGTGAGGGTCGGTGGTGTGGGTAAAAGATTACCTTTGATTTAATTCTGACGCCTTGGTGTATCTGGTAGAGCGAGATTCAATAATGTTTCACAATTCATGGAATCAGAATTAGAATTAAGGAATAGGTGTTCAAATCATGTTGTAGGTTAGAAAGACCGTATTGTCCTGAATATAAGACTACAATTTTAAAAATATTTTGTCTCAAAGTCCCTTAGTAGTTTAGCCTATATACATACTGCATATTATACTTGTTTTTCTTTTTTTATATTCCAACAAGAAAAGTCAGGGAATCGGCTTATATTCAGGTTCGGCCTATATTCGGCACAATACGGTACTGTCATGTATTTGAGCCAAGTCCACGATAGTCTCCCTACCTGTGCTGGGCTTGTCCTGCGGGGCCACAGGTCCAGGCAACGGTATCTGCGACAGCGGTCCGTGGTGGTTCATCATACCAAACGGTGGGTTGCCGGGTGGCGGCATCATCTGCTGATGCATCATCTGTCCACCAGGAGGCATAAGCAGCCCTTGCATGCCCGGAGGTGGTACGCCCATCGGTACGTTGCCCATCATACCGGGACCCATGGGCATGCCCATTGGGGGCATCATGCCTGCACAGTCAATACAGAGACATGTAGAACAAGCCTATCTAGGACATAGTCTGATTACATCCTACACTTTCAAGCGCCACACAGTGGTTCTACTTACGAGGCACGTTTCCCATTGCGAACGGAGGCACCATTGGGCCCATATTGCTCGGGGGTGGGAGAAGTCCCCCAGAGGGCGGGGGCTGTGAAGTGTCAACCGAGCTCATGGGAGGCTTAACCGGCGGACCTTCCGGCAGGGGGATGAAACCAGGCGCCATGAGACTGTCATCTCCCGAGTCTGTGGGGAGCGGTCGCTGGGCACGGTAGGCTGCCTGGGCAGCTGGAGGAGATAAGCACAATGTTTAGTTTAGATGCACAAGCTTGGTAGGCTGTGGTGACTTCAGCAGGATCTAATCATCTTTTTTTAAGCAGTAGGCCTAACCACAAGGTCAATAGAATACATTTTAGTTGCCAGACTCCGGTCTTTCTTTTCTCAGAATGTTTTTTTTTTTAAAGTCATTCATCAACATCGTCATCATGATCAATCACCATTTCCTGCTTCTTTCAGGGCCAGCTTGGGTTTAGTTTAGGAACCAAATTTTCCACTTCCATCCTCCCACAATTGTAACCTTTATTGAAGTTATCGGTCATTTGTCAGGCTGAACCCGACAAGAGTGTTTTGCACACTATACTACAAGGTCCCATGAAATTAAAAAAAAAATGATGTTTCTCCCCCCCCCCCCCCCCCCCTTTTTATATATTGCCCACTTATTTAAGTTTGTTTTAGTGATGTAGTTTTTATAGTAAACAGTTCCACCGCCTTCTCAATATTAAACTAAAACATGACCCGAAAGAGTTAAGTCTTTATGCTAATTAAAGACTAGCTTGGCTCAACTTTGCCCGCAGGCAAATCATAGCCAACCTTTATGCTTTGATTTCAATTGGCTTCAATTGATTTGGATTGGCGTTAGTTGTTTGGACAATATTTGTAAGGCTGGGCATCGATGTTAAATACTAAATAGCAACATCAAAGTCAACCTTTCATACATCGATAATCGCGTCCAAAAATATCCCGCCGATACTCTCACTTTGTAATCATATTACGATATAATATCGACATAAAACTCGCTTTCCTCGCATTTGTGTCAATTTGAATTGCGCGCTGTCTCGGGGTGACGGGCGCCTCGATGCTCCTCCCACGAGGGAGTGAGAAAGAGAGAGCGCGAGAGCCAAGTGACTTGCCTTGATCGGCGTGGCGTGTTAACGGGTGGGGAGTGGTCCTCCGTTGCTAGGCAACAGATACAAGGCCGCTCTAGCGCTCAGCAGCGGGCCATTCAAACTTACGCGAGCGAAATGTTTACACACTGTTGAAGAGTTGAAGAGTAGGCCTACCTCAAATTGTGACGTAACAATAATTGTAATTTGAAATTATAGCGTTAAAATAATATGAATTTTCCCAAAATTTGCAAAATCAACAATTTTATTTTTATTTACTCAGGCCTAATTAATTAACAAAAAACATTGATTTCCACACGATTTTCAACCAGACACCAGCACTCAGGCAACCGGCCACCTACTAAACTTTTGGTTGTGTTGCCAGTTGTACAACAGTCTTCATTCGTAGCAAAAACAAAAACGTCGAGCCACTGCTCGATCAAACTGCTCAAGTGTATGGATCATTGCATTGTTTAAACTTCATTTGAGTGGAACCGTCCAAAGAAAAATCACCAATTTCTTCCGAAAATAATTGATTGACTTGTTTCCGTAGCGTGATTAAAGTCAGGCTAATTGGCAATTTAGATTTGAATACATTGAGAATTGAGATACAATGTCAGTGTGATGAATGATTTTTTGGCTCAAAACCCAGAAAGATCCTTGATAGGATCTGCTACTTGTCAATGTACAGTAATTAGCGATTTTTTTGTATTTTTGTGATTTAACATTTTTCTTGTAAGGCTATAAATTAGTGATTTTTTTGTATTTTTGTGATTTAACATTTTTCTTGTAAGGCTATAGCTCTTTTTAGGGAACCTCCCCTGGAAAATATTTTATCAAGGTCCCACTGTAGGCCTATGTATTTGTTTATTTACTGTCAGCACCAGAGCAGCACTGAACGCACCTTTAAGGAAGTCTGGTATAGTGTCCTCGTCGACGACTCCCCCCTCTTCCACAATGTCAAGGTCGGAAGCGTCTCGACTGAGTTTAGGCCACGGAATGTACGAAACTCCTAGTTCCACCTCCCAGTAGTCTTTCCACTCTTTGCCTTTCACACCTGCACAAAAAACATTGTGAGCATGGGAAACAAAATATGAAATACATATTTATGCTTTCAAATTCCTTTCACAAAGTTAAATAACCAACCTGTCTAAAAAATACGCTCTACTCGGGAGTCCTAAGTAGGTATCACCTTGGTATTGTAGCTAAACACCCCACCCAGTCTCAGGGAATAATCAGGCATAATCAAGTTATCCCTAAAATAATTCCAAATTTGGAACCAAACTTCCCTATTTATTAATCATTGATAACACAAATGTAAGTTTTGATGTAGCCTAAGTGTATTGTGCATGTTATTTTCTTGCCGTGGCCAGTTCAACCATGGAAACTGGGATGCACAAAGATAAAATATAAATGGTTGATAATAATAACAAGGATGCGTCATCGATTGATAATATCGTTAAAAAGATGCCAATTTTACAGACAGTTGTGAATGTGATCAAGATTGGACATCTAAAAATCAACACCTTGTATAACTTAATCAACTAGATCCATAATACGTTTACAGCTTTCGACAGCAGCTGAGCAGAAGGGACATGAAGAAGATAGAGTGCTCTATTAGTCTATATTACAGACACTACTCAATACTGAATTCTGATAGTACCACACCGTCGCAAGCGACTCGAGGTATCGTACCTTTTCCGGGCGCCCACGCCAGAGTGATTCCTTTCCCCTGTAGCTTGAAGTTCTTAAGTTTGGTGAGAGCTCTATTCGCGTCCTGTCGCCGGTTCATGCAGATAAAAGCGCACCCTCTTGGAGGGATGAGGTCGATCGAGACAATGTCGCCGTACTCCCCGAAGGTGTCCGAGAGATCCTCCTGTTGTACCAGCTTTGACAGGTGGCCAACCCACAAGGTGGTGCTGCAGACTGGCAATCAGAGACATGTGAGCAACCATTGCACAATATAAAGAAAACTAAGGTTACAGCTGGGCTAGAACGGGTATTGTTGGAAACAACTGATCACTGCATTGCACTGATATTTTTTTGAATTGGAAAGTTATACCTAAATCCAAAGGCTATATTATTATCTACCCTCAAATAGGATATCTAGCTAGGTCTACCTTTGAAAACTTTTACGTTTTAATTTTATTGCCCATGTCTAAAAAATCAAGAAAAATACAAAACCAAAACATATTATTTTAAAATGCTGATTGGTGTAAGTTACTAGAGAGTAGGCCTACCTACACAACTGGCGTTTCACTGTTTTCAAAATGAGGCGTCTAGTCCTACTGTACTTATTTACACATTGTTGTCAATAAGGTTGGAAACACTAGATTTTTCTGTTCCCGTCGTTTGAAGCAACTCACCACTCAAGTGTTCAGCCTTGATCGGAGGCAAACCCTTCTTCTTGCGTTCACGTTCTTTTTCCTTATCCTTCTCCTTCTCTTGCTCCTTTTCTCTATCCCTGTCTCTCGACCGCGTTCGCCTCCGTTTCGATCTCGAAGTCGACCTGCCTCCGTATGAGATGGAGCGCGACCTGGACCGCCTACCCCTGCGGTAGTCCCGCGATCTTGACCGGCTCCGTCCCCTCCGCTTGTGACGTTGGTTGACGGGACTGCGAGACCGGCTGCGTTCAAGTAGGTTTATTACCTCGATCTGGTCGTCCACACGGTTCTCAACAAACTCCACCTGGAAACCATTGTCCTGATACTGTTAAGCACGGACATCAGGCACTGATCAGTGGAGAAGCTTGCGACAGCACAGTGGTTATCTCACTGTCCCTAGACTACGTATACTGGGAAGTCATGTCAAAATGAGAACCATAGGGCTAAAAAGGTGAGAAAAATGACCTTGCATTCCTTGCCAGAGACAAATTTAAGCACCTTATTAACAAAATAGAAGAGCGAATGTGATTGAAATTTTGTTACAGGGTAAATAAAATCTTTCAAAACAAGGACTTTTAAAAATAAGGAAGAGATATTATTCCGAGATGGAAGATCAATGTAAAGTTTGTGATAACTTTCAGTCGCCTATACCCTGACCATGGCATTGGTAGAGCAACCCTAATAAAATAAAAATATCAGTTAATTGAGATAATTATTAGGGCTGCCCGAACGGAGAATTTTAATTCGAGAAGAGTTCAGGAAATGTTCCGAGTTTTCGAGTTTATTTCCAAATTGAGAAAATGTATTCTCCATTTCAGACTTTCTACTAGGCGAAGGCCTATCGAACAAATTCAAACTCGTTTTGGAGAGTGCCGTAGGCTACCAGTTGCCACTGGCACTGTCACGCTGTGTATTGTTCGATTGTTTACCTGCATTGTGACAAGTGTTCATCTCATGAATATTTTGAAATAGTATTCTATGCTAGGCCTAGCCTATGATTTAGAGAAGAAATTACGCCTAAGCCTAGTCTGCCGCATATTTTTACGAATCATCTGGCTCCTCTGCTCTCGTCTCGTGACCATTTTACTTAGCAAACAAACACATAAAAAAAAAACAACATAGCAAACAGGTAACAAACTAGCAGTGACAACAACATCTCGGACACAAAAGTGGTGATACACAGTAGACGTGTATGATTTCACAAAAACTGACAGCCAATCAACGCTCTTATGTGACGTCATGGCTAGCTCCAATTGGATCTTGCAAAGTTCAGCCGGCCAACCATAATGAGTTTCACGTCAGAAGGAGTTCGACCTATCGTGTATCACGACTTTGCCGCGTGTGCTGCTATCTAACGGAGGAAACACATAACTTTTGACGGGTCGGTAAATGAAAATGCTGTTTTTACCGACACTCGAATATTGAGTTCAAAATAAAGAAACTCAAATTCGTTCAAACTCGCCGTGAACTCGACTCGCACTCAAAAATTTGAGTACTCTCCCAGCCCTAATAATTATTTATTTTCAAATTTGAACTGTCTAAAACAATTGATATAGGCCTAATAGTACAGCCATATCCCCTTTATCCTTCAGAGGACACGAGTTTTCCTCTTTACTGTTGTCTAGATTTAGGCAAGACTCATGCGTGCCTCAAGAACACGCATACTCTACCATCTTGACCATTGCAAACAAGCCTACCCATTGTGAGGACTGCATGTATTTGAGCTGAAATAACACTCACTTCGGAGTCCCCCTGATCGGCCTGCACATCCTGCTTCACAGTCGGCTGAGGTGGCAAAGTTGGTGGGTACCCCGGGGGTGGCTGGGTGATATCCATCATTGGGAACGTGTACACGGGCTTGTGCTGGTCAAACTGCTGCGGGTCGTAGCGGTGGATGGGAGCCGCGGTCTCCGGAGGAGGCTTCAGGTCGCACTCAGAAGCAAACGGGAGGTTCTGGAATGACAAGCGATTGCATGGTTGGTAGGTTTTGATCGAACAAACATTTTACGTCAGCTGCTCTAGATGACAGTTGCACATCTGAAACATCAACCTGGTGCCAGACTCAACATGTAGCCTAGGCCAAAGTTTGTAGTCTGGCATAGTTGTTACTTGTTTGAATGTAGCACATTTTTGGCAAAATTAGGTAACTGAGAAAATAATGAGTAGATCAAATTTAGGCAAGATTTAAGTCAACACTTAGTTATTGCTCAAGATAAATGTGAAAATCTTTATCTGAGACTATCGCTGTATAGGGTATCGGCAGGCAACTGTTTCAAAGAAACTGTTTACCATCACAATAGATCAATTCAATTAATAATACAATTTTTAATATGCAAAAGGCCTACCTACTAATGGTAGAAGAACCTAATATTTTTATGTAGGTACAGTCTCAGCAAGAAGGCCCAATCGTCCGACAAGTCAAAGAGTACCCTACAGCTAGAACCAGAATGCATGCCACTGCGAGTGCGAGTCTGACATGTTCTTACGACGTTCCGTCAACTTACGGGTACGGCCATCGCGAGGTGTTTGTCAAACTCCTCCTCCTGTTGCTTCATCTCTTGCAGCTTCCGCATCTTCTCCTCCATCTCCGCCTGTTGGATGTGCTGCTGCTGCGACATCTGCTGCTGGAGGTTGTGGAGGTGACGCATCACCTCCGGGTTTGAGAGGATGTTCTCGAGTCCGCTCGCAGGGGGGTGCGGCTTAGGGGAGGGGGCGGCAGTGTTGTCCTCTTCCTCATCAGAGTAGTCAAACGCAAGTAACTTCTTGTCGAACGTAACCTGTAGAAGCATTTAAGTATATTAATTAATGAAGGCCTAGGCTACATAATTGATAGCTAAAAATGTGACTTTTAAATATAGGGCCTACAGCTATCTATCCATTAAACTGTTCCCCGGAAAGCAGTGACATTCGAGTCATGTACAAAGTTAAAAATTAGAAGCGTAGGCCTATTTGATTTTATTGTTACCATGGTTGCAGTAATTTTTATAACAATTAATATTTGTTCAAAATGTCTCTTTTAATGACGATAAACATCAGTGTTTACATCCAGTTTCTCAGCAAAAATTGTCTCAAAACAAATGATAACACCAGCACCAGTGCTGCTCTCCCACAGCAGGCATTTAAAAAACGTCATCTCCGCTCCAATAGAGTCCTATGCTATTAGGACTAACTTGGACTCCAAATCCACGTACCTGGTCAGCTTCTTGCTGGGCAGCATTGTCCTGAGCCTGTTGTTTCATCAACATCTGCTGTATTTGTTGAAGTTGTTGAATAAAATTTGCATCAACTGCTTGTCCGGTAGCCAGCTGCCCCGACGCCTGAAGTTGCTTCACAGTAAGACTGGACATGGTTTGACCTCCAGACAACTGGATAATTGTGCTACTAGCCAAGTCGATCTCGGACTGCCAACCGGGTTGACTGGAGTCTGCGGGTGTCTTGGTCGGCGTTCGTGAAGAGGGAGGAGTCTTTATGATCGGCACACTTAGGCTCAAGAGGCTCGCCAGGCCACCGTTACTGTTGGCGGCTGCGGCCATAGCGGCAGCGTGCTCTTTGTGAATCGGATGATTCGGATCCGTAAGATCAAACAACGGCTGGATAACTTCAGATTGGAAAACAGAATTCTTCTGCCATAAGTTTAAAACTCGGATGACTTTGCTCTGCAAACAGAAAATCCATTATCAGATTTTAAAAGATTTTGAAAAAAAAATTACACATTTTTAATGCTCATTAGTAGAGATACTTTTTTAGCATTTAAATTTAGATTATTTAGCATTAATTTTTTCAAATTAGCATTTTGTAGCATCTATTTTTCCTTTCCACCAAACCCTAAAGGTGGGTGTTTCTCACTTCTTATAGTAAATAAGAATAATAGGAACATTTCAATTTAATATAGCCACAACAAATGTTAGATACATTGCCAACTAGTCTCTAAGGGTATGGAAAAACATTATTTTTAGTAAATTAGCATTTTGTAGCATTATACCAATATTTGTTCACCGATTTAGCATCAAAACCTAAAACGCTAAAAATACTATCTTACTATTAGTCATTAACATTGCGGTAGCCAACAAACCTTGTCTTCAGGGGGACATCGGAAAAGGTATATAAAGGTGGTCTGCATGTTCTTAGCAAACCGTGGAGCAAAGACATCTTTCTCTGCGCCAAACTGGTGTCTCGACTGGCGCACAATGGAATCGATCACATATAAACCGGGTACTTTGTACTCTGGTTTGCACTGAAAACATAACATAATTCTATGTTAATTGGATGAGCAAAGCAGACTCCAATTCCACTGACCCCCAAAAAATTAGTTTAGGTGTTTTTTTGTCTGTTCCCTTCCCACACTAGGCCTAGGTTCACTAGTAGAGGGGTTGGCAGCAGTGCCACGCAGTGGGCCTCACTGCTGCCAGGGGGGTTGGTACGAGGGAGGAACAAATCCGGACAGTAAATATACCATGCAGGACATAGCCTATGAATAGGCCCTAGTACTTAAACTCGAGCAGCAAAGCCTAGGCCTACGCCTATTGATGTATTATGATGCACCTGTAGGTAGGGGCCTAGGCTATAATAATTGGTCCTAAGCCCCATGGGTGTGGTAGGTACGAGCCAATAACACAGAGATAGGGTGGTTCAACCATCTAGGCCTAGGGCTAGTCTACTCCTTTCTCGACGAAGTAAAGTAAGCTAAGCATACCTTTTGAATAAATTTTTCCACGCTCTGAACAACGTGCTTGTAAAATTTTATTGCTTTGATGGCGCCTCTAGTAATGGAAGTCATTTTGGCTTTTGATATGGGTGGCTTCTGCTCATAAAGAGCAGTCAGCTGCAACATAAGAAGCAAGGTTAGGTACCTCAATACATAAGAAACAAATATGAAAAGCAAAATGAAAAATACTTGTAGACACAAGAATGTTTTCTGTAGAGTATTTGATAATGTCAATTGTAAGCATCATTCGGGTAACGGTGTTCCGAGGCGGCTCGTGTTATGTACGCTCTCGGCTGATGCATCCTGTGAGAGCATCTTTTTGCGAGGATATTAAAATATATATTGCACTTACCTCCGCATTAAATGCCTTGACTGCATCCATGATAGAGCCGGATTCACTTGTTACTGACTAAAAGATCAAAAATATCATATTAACTCGATCAACATCAGTAATTTAGCCTACATTAGTTTGCTGGAACTTCATCCATGTTGCAAAAATGGCGACTATGCAAGAACGGGGGAAGCGCAGTTTGCCGAACGCACCGCCTGTTAACGACAGTGACATTGCGTATCAGACTTGTATCAGAAAGGCAGTGCTGATCAAAGTGGGGGCGTGGCCAAATGGATCCGCCTTTAGAAAGTCTTGAGCCGAGGTAGAGACTGCGCCCGAGTTATGTTATTGTGATGGCCATGAAATACGTCGAAATGTCAAATTATGATTGCAGTAATTTTGTAGCGTTTAAGTGCTAACGTGTTGGAAACGTCTGATAAGTATTTGTGAAATAGTATTTATAGAGTATAAACTGTAGAATGGAACTTTCTTTTACGTCTGGTAAATTCAGTTTAGTACAGGTGCTAGGTTTGAAACAAGTCTGTTTGTGGGTAGGCACAGACCAGCAGCTTGTAACTGACAGCAGATTAATTGCCGACACTGTTTTCTAATTGTCAACACATTCTATTTAATTATATTCCTAGACCTGTTTGTCGTAGTTGCAGAAACTTAAATAATACTCATTTTCAACCAGAGACATTTCTCACACTCAAAATACACTATGGCTCTTATGCCAATGCGGTTGTGTTTGATCAGTGTGAGACGAAACTTATTTGTTTGTATACTTCTTTCCATCACTCTTGCTTCTGTATTGATCAGTCTATTACTTTATTACTGGACGGAGCTTCATGCATTGGACTGTTTACATAAGTTTGGATCAGAATTCCCCACTACGGATGTATCACCACATTCTCAATCTGAACCTCCAGAGAAAGAGTTCATCAATGACCAGCCATTATTAGGTCAATCTGATGAGATTATATCTAAACACTTTCTAAGTAAAACAGAACTGAGACTTAAGGCTCTACGTGAAAAGGTAGAAAGAATTTCTAAAAAGGTCAAACCAGACACTTTAAAGTTTCTCGAGGGAAGTTCAAACGTGTCTGAACCGAACTACAATATACATACGTTTTACTACTCGTGGTATGGAAATTTGGATTTCGAAAGGAGATGGAGACATTGGAACCATGAATACCTCCCCAACTGGAAAAAGGAAGACAAAAAAGAATATCCCACAGGAACTCATCAACCACCTACTGATATTGGCTCCAACTTCTATCCTGCATTAGGGTGTTACAGTTCTAGAGACCCTGGTATAATCAACATGCACATGAAACAGTTGTACGATGCTCGCATTGGTACGTTATTTTATGTGTAACTTATTGCTGATATGTAGCATGCAGGTCTAGGTACTGGTAATTGTCACTTGTAGTAAACTTCACACACCATGTAATCAGAACTGAATGCAAAGAACTAAAATATAGGGCCTAGAACTAACTTTTAACATATAATGAAGAAACATTTTTTGTTCTACACTATAGGCACATTTTAAAATTTATTTATTTTCCGTCTATCCTATTCAGTTAAATAATTGATTTACAAGGGAGTCAAGTAAATAAATCTAATATAGGCCTACATTATTAGTGGTGATGTCACTTCAAACAAACTAGACCAATCCGAGCCCGTCCCTTGCCAGCCTCGACCAATCACATAGCCGTATTGACGATTGTTTGGAGTTGGACAGTGGATTATAAGAGGGCCGTAACGTCACATGTCTATTACATAAATGCAGACATAACAATGAACTACAGTAAAGTAAATAATATTCATAACTCGGTCCCAACTATGTTGGCTTGAGTGGTGGTTTTCCATTATCTAGGGCATGAAACTGTAGATACTAAGCTTGCCAGAGTGTTGTTAACCCATTATTAGGCAGTAGGCCTAGGCCTACAAATACAATCAATTGATCGAGTCATTTCGCCGCGTCGAATATTCTTTTATTGCTTTGACGTTGAACCAATAAATTGTATTTATAATTTACCGGGCCGTGAAAGCCTTAAATTCAAAATAATATTAATATTAAGTTTTGATTTCTACCTGAGTTGTTGCGTCGTGTCGATAGTGAGTTGTCGCTCAACGTTACATTTTCACTGTAAAAATAAAGGCCTCACTTTTATAAATAAGGTTTACTCAAAGATTTAAAAAAAATCACCCTAACATCTTCAATGTCATGCTCTAATGAGCTTTTCGAGTAAAAAGCCATTCCAGTTAATAAAATATCCTGAGCACCTAAATATTCTCTTCAACCTTGATCAAAAGATTTATAAACATGCCCTCCTAACTGTAATGGGGCATTTCTAACCCCATAAGTTCAAATAAAAGGTAAAAATCACATCGAACCTATAAAACTAGTTGATAGATAAAAATGCAAGGTCTGTAAGTCATAATTTAAAGCAAACTTAGCTAACCCTAACCAACCCTCTAATACACTAACTCTTAAAGCTAAAGTCTTTAAAATCAAAGGCAAACAAATCATTCTAGGTAGGCCTACAGGAAAAAGTACCCAAGACAATATACTACCCCCAACAACTGCTATAAAAGATAAAGATATTATACCGCGTAACATGATCCATTCACCATCCTTCATCCGATAAGGGATGTAATGCTCTAACATTGAAATCCCCTCTTATAGAATAATAAACCAATCAAAATGAATAACAAACAACCCTGTTGAAACAAAGTACCGTAGGCCTATAATAACAAACTAAAACACAATAATTTCTAAAATTAAATCCTTAGAATAAAACCCAGCCATAAAAGGTATCTTGCATAAGGCCAAATTAAAACAAGAAGAAGTTAACGGTACCTATCTGATTTACAAGACCCCTCATAAATCGAATATCCCAAGAATCCTTCATATTAGCCTATGAATAATAGCTCCAGCACATATAAATAATAAAGCCTTAAATAAAGCATGAGTTAATAAATGGAAAAAAGCCAACTTTGGAAACCCTATTCAGGACTATTAATTAATATTAATAGGCCTAATAATAAAATAATAATAATAATAAACCTTGATTCGATCTCTGCTTTCTGTTGCCTTGCAACACAGAATTACCGACACATAAAGTTATAATTAAAATTAAATACCCTAGCTAGCATTAAAGTGTATTTTAAATGTATTTATTACAAATTACAATATGCATTATAAGCCAGTTAGTTTAAATAAGTTTTTGAGCCAGGAAAGACTAGGCCTATACAGGCTACTTGTCTGTAGATAGACGTCTCTGACTTGTAAGTTCTGTGATTATAGGTGTGCTGGTTGTATCGTGGTATCCTCCTGGTATGTCCGACGTTGAAGGAGAGTCACCAGACTCAATCCTGTCTGCACTCTTGGATGCGGCTCAACGCTACAACCTGAAGGTGGCTCCACATATCGAACCTTATACCAACCGCAACCCCATCAACTTTGCTGAACACCTTCGATATTTTATGAATCAGGTGTGGTAATAACCTTCTCAATAGTCGGCATGCTTCATGTAGTGAAGTGAAGTATTATATTGTAATTTTGTATTTTCTGATTAGTGGACCTCCTAGAGCATGATATAAATTAGTAGGTAGTACAGCCGGGGTCATATATAAATCAAGAGGTCTGAAAGATACCTCTTTCACCGACATCTCGTGGTCAACTCTTGGTGCCATTATTTATATCGCCCTGTGAACTGCATTTTCGACATAAATAAGAAACATGGCTGCTAATGTCAAAGGAAAATTCTCTATTCACCAGAGAAACTATCAAGCCTAGAAGAAATATAATATGGAAGGTAAAGAGAGCATTATATATCGATACCTTGGCCTAGGCATAGCATTAAGACTATGCCTTAGATCTTATATTTGCCTTAGTTTCTAATTAATTTTGAATAATTCTATCTTGGCTGTCAAGTCCTTATTTGCAAACCCACTTAAGTTTGTTTTATGCTTTTGTTTTGATAAAATTGTATTTCACTTCTGACTGCCTTCTAGATATTGACTATTTTACTGACCAAGAGTCTTTCAAAGCCTCCTAAATAATATTAATAACATCAAATAGTCTAGGGGGCTTCCATCGATCGATAATGCAGTTCACAGGGCGATATAAATAATGGCACCAAGAGTTGACCACGAGATGTCGGTGAAAGAGGTATCTTTCAGACCTCTTGATTTATATATGACCCCGGCTGTACATAGTCATTAAAGTTTAAATGACTGAGTTTAAGTGTCAAAATATGCAGGTGATTGCCTATCTCTTCCAAACCAGTCCTGTGTCCACATTTTAGTTGGTTTTTAAACACAAATTACAAGCCACAACTATGGGAAAACTTATAGAGTAGGCCTATTAAGCAATTGCAAAAAACAACAGTGAAGTCAATATTATAATAATTAATTAATAGTGTGGCTCGTTGGTCTTGTTGTTAGCGTATCCGTCTGCTTCCAATGCAGAAGGTCCAGGGTTCGATTCCCGCTAAAGTCAGTAGTTTTTTAACTTCTGATTTGGACTTAAGTCCATCAGTTTGTATCTTAGGAGTTTGTAAACGGTGACTTTGGAGCCGTCCTAGCAACGAAGCACATAGTAAATTCAGAGTTGTTCTGAATCGGCCTTGTTGATTCTGGCGTTGATTCGTGGGTGTTCGCACTGTCCATACCACTGATTGCTATATTTCCTATTAAAAATATCGATCTTTGGTTGGTTATCGCTCGCTCGTTGATTGCGTCGGGGTTTACAGGGTTGGCTTAGTCGCTTTGATTTAAAATCCTCCACTGAAAATCAGTTATATAACTGAGTGGATAGACTCTAAATACAATTTATTTATTTATTTTATTTTATTTTATTCAAATTATTTATCTCCTTTCCCAGAAGAAGTCATCATTAAGTTCTATATTCCTGAATCTAGATACATTTCTTCATAGTTGCGAGTGTATGACCTTTAAAATAACTACTGTACCAAAAATTCATGTCAAAATCTAACTTTTAACTGATCTGCAAATGACGGGGGTATAACCTGCCTTTCGTGTTACAGTACGGTAATCACCCCGCTCTGTTCCGCATGGAGCGTCACGGGAAGCTGCTGCCGGTGTTCTACGTGTACGACTCGTACCTGACGCCGGCCGCCGCATGGCGAGAACTCCTCAGCGCAAAGGGGAATCTCAGCCTGAGAGGGACGCAGATCGACGGCGTGTTTCTCGGGCTGCTTGTCGACCTTCAGCACAGATACGACATCAAGAAGGCGCACTTTGACGGTGGGTCCACCGTTTATTGCTCTGTGTCAAGAAAGTGATTAAACAACACACTCTAAAATATTAAGATACTTTTCTTTTTTCAAACCAGCAAAAATAACATGAGATACCACAAAGACATGAGCATATTTTTTTGCAAAATTTAGACTAGCGCAATTAGGAAATTTGTTAGTTAAAATTAATTGAATACATATAACATATTTGGGTAGGCTACTTGTTCATTATCGGGACCCCCTAAGTTGTACGTGTGGTTAGGTTAGGTTGGGTTGGGGGGGGACATCATCATCATCTTCTTCTTTTCATATGCCAACAATTGACATTATTCATGTCATCATGTGTTTTCTAGTTAGCCAGTAGAGATAGGACTCCTGTTCGCTCCGATCCATGCCATTTGGCATTTTGTCGCGTTCAAGCTTTATATATGTACATTGAAAAAGATGTTTTCCTGTCTTGTTCCCCAGCTCCACACATCCGACAGACACTAGATTCAAAAAATTCCAAATCTATGGAGGTGCTTTCCGAGTAGGTCGTGTCCTGTTTGAAGCCGGAATTGAGCTGTCTCTATTTTTCTACTGTAGCACTTACGTTTACCAGTCGGCCTCATTCTAGTGTAATCTTCCCACAGTTTATTCTGCTCCCTCTCTTGCCATTCCTTACGGACTGCTTTGTCTGTCGACGCATGCAGGTGAGATTTGAGAGATTTATGTGACAGTTTTTTACTTTCTTGTTGTTTTTTGCTACCTTGTTTGGCTAGGTAGTCGGCCTTCTCATTACCATATATGCCACAGTGGGCCGGTATCCATTGTAGCACAATTTTGTTCCCATCATTCATGAGTCGTAGAATCTGTAGTTTACATTGTCTAATTTCGGGTTCTGTTTCCTCCCTATTTGCAATGGCTGCAATGGCAGTCTTGGAGTCGGATAGATCACAATTTTCCGGTTTCAGATTTTGATAGTTTCAATAGTGCTTCAACTATTGCTCGGATTTCTCCATCATAATTGCTTCCATTAGCACCAGCTGGGTAGGAAGCCTCAAATTCTCGGCTGTATATCCCTGCGCCCGCATTTCCTTCCCCTGGGGATGCTGATCCATCGGTATACAGATGTAGCCATTCATTTTCTGGGGATTTCTGGCGAATGTATGCCAATGTCAATTTCTTTAGTTGAACCAATGAGTGGTTGTTTTTCTTACCGTCGATGTCAGGTATTGTCAATGCATTGGGATTTCTAACAATGCAACATTTATGTTTGGTGGTAGGAGGTCTTGTCTATTGTTAATTGCCTCATTCCCAATTAAATGCTCATTTATTTGTCGTGCCTTCGTTATGAATGTTACATGGTTTTATGTTTTTCACATGGTTCTTTATCCCAGTAGTTCTGATCCAGTCTTACCAGTTTTTCATATAGGATCCCTGCAGCTTCATTTTGTCTGGCCTCTAGGGTGGAATATTGGCCTTTGCTTCCATAGCTACTATAGGTGTGGTTTTAACACCTCCAGTAACTATTCTGAGTGCAGAATTTTGGACCCTATTTAGAGATTGTAGTGCATTTTAGGGGCTTTTGTTATGATTGCATTACCATATTCAAGCAGTGGTCTCACATAGGTTTTATATGTGGTAGTATAATGTGTTCTCTGTTGCCCCCCAGGTAACACCTGCAACTCTTTTTAACAGGTTTAATCGCTTCCTTCCTGCTGCTTGCATTTTTTCAATATGCTTGGTCATTGTCATTTTTTGATCCATAGTTACACCTAGGTATACTGGGTTATCTTCTTTCTGTAACAGGTTTGTTCTGTACTTGAGTAAAAATGTTGGTACACTTCGTCCCGTAGTGTGGTAGTCGTACACGGTCTTCTTTTCGTTAACTATCATTGCATTCTTTTCTGTCCATTCTTCCAGAGCTTTAAGGGCTTTATTCATTTCAATTTCCATCTTATCTTTATCTCTACCACTGTACCACAGCACCACATCATCTGCAAACAGCTTTACTTTGACCTCACTTCTCTTTTCAATATAGTCAGCTAGGTCATTTATGAAGATCAAGAAAAGGGTAGGACTCATGACTGCTCCCTGGGGAACTCCTGCCTTGGTTTTTCTGTATTTTGATCTTTTGTTTCCATATCTCACTCTCATATACCTCTGGCTCAGGAAATTTTTAGTCCATCTGTATATGTTGCTTGGGATGTTCATATCCGACATTTTTGTAAGTAAGATCTTTCTGTTCACAACATCAAATGCAGTTTGGAAATCAACATACACCACAAGTGTTGCTAGTTGTTTATTGAAGCCTTCCTTCACCTCCTGCTGTAGATATGCCACTTGGTCGAGAGTGCTTCTATCTTTCCTGAAGCCTGCCTGGTGTTCTGTTATGAGGTTATTTGTCTCCAGGTAGATTTTTAGTCTTTGGTTTACCATACGTTCCATGAGCTTTGACATCATACTTGTGAGAGATATAGGCCTATAGCTCTCTACTTTACTACTGTCTTTTCCTTTCTTCACTATGGGGATAACTTCTGCTTTTCGCCATATATCTGGTATGTTTCCCTCCCATATGGCATTGAAGTGTGTCAGTAATACCAGTTGCCCTTCCTTTCCTAGGTTTTTCAAGAATTCAGGGTAGATAAGGTCAACTCCTGGTGACTTCTTGTTTTTCAGTTTACTTAATGCTTGTCCCAATTCATGGATATTAAATGGTGCATTATAAGGGTCCTCGTTATCATGTATGTATTTTGGTTGCTCTACTTTTACATGTTTATTATTTATTGGTCTTGTTTGTTGTGACATATACTGACAGAACGCCTCTGCTTTATCCTTATCTTCGGTGAGTTGGACTTCTTTATATATTATTGGCTCCTGTTGTTTCTTCCCTCTTTTCTTGGTTACATAGACTGGAGAAGTATCTATGTGCTTTGACACCATCCTTTCTGTAATCTATTTGCTCCACATATTCTTGTAATGCTATTCTCTTGCTTTCCAAAATTTGTCTTTTTAACATGGCTTGTACTCTTCTGAGTTGAATCATGTCTTTCATGTCTTGAGTTTGTTCTCATCATCATTATTATTATTATTATTATTATTATTATTATTATTATTATTATTATTATTATTTCTAGAGAAACGCCAAAGTCGTTGTTAGACGAGTGAGTGAGCCATGTGTTGAGTACTCGGTAACATTCCTTTTCTTCCCCCTACCTTAAGCCTCCCTAGCCTATCATAGGCTACAGTGGAGCATTATGGCCTAAACTATGGCCTAAACTTAAATACCCTATTATTTATACGAATATAATTATCAAACTGAAATGCAAATTCCCAAACAAAAAGATTCGCGAATCTGAATCCAAAATTGGTTTACCCTGGAACACGTAACAAGTAACATAAAGAAATGCCATAATGTCATGGTTCCGCGCTGTTTTTCATTGTTTTTTCACGTTTTCGAGACTCCGTGACATCTTCAGCCAATCAACAACACTTCAAGATCCGTCCAGCCTTCTTTGAATGCGAAGTATTTATCTCGCGCGGTAGGTCTATCTTATCTTTTGGTATTGTTCTACTTTTCAAGATAACATTTCTTGCTGTCATTTAATAGCACATTGGTAGGCCAAAACATAATATTTATTGTAAAGTTTGTTTGGTCTAACACTACCCATCGAAAGATAACATTCATCCCTGTACAACAAATTGTCTCCTTTGTTGGTCACAATACGTTGTGGTTCCCATTCATATTTTCTAGTATTCGGCTTCCAATTATTTCAGAAAACCCCTTTCTATGTTTTGTAGTTCCGAATTCTTTTAGCTACCCTATTGGTTGAATCTTCGAAACTCGGATTGTGGTTGGTCAACGAGGTTTTCAACTTCACGTGGAATAAAATGTACTTCGGAGAATTCCTTGTGAATAGCAATTCATACCAGTATTAGTCGTACAAAAAGACACTTAACTCCCACAAAAAGACACTTGACTCGTCTCCGAATTCTAGATCTTCATGGGTACCGTTAGACCGAACAAACTTTATCCGCTGGCCTTTTCATAGACCCGCACTTATTATTACGTACGAGTTCGGAGATGGGCATGTTTAACGTAATGCAAATGCATCACTATGTGAAGGGAGACTGACTGATAATGAACAAATACCAATATATGATAATTCAAACAAAAATTTACAATCCAAGGGTATCAAATTCAACGAAAAAAGTTGCTAGCTTTCCAAGCTTATTTACATATGCAGTATGCACCCTTTAACACTTAACACAATAAAAATATCACAACACTTAAGGGCCCCTTACACGGGGAAGTTGAAAAGTAAAAAGTAAAAAGTGAAAAGAACGAGTAGCTTTTCGAAGCCTTCACACGGACAAAGAGAAAAAGTTTGTGCCTGGCGTCACCTCTCGGCCTTTGTGCGAAACTGATGCGGCAAGAAGGGGTTACTAACCATGACAATTGTTTTCTTCAATCTTGATCTTCACACAGTACTGGCGCGTGTTTGTTTACAAGACCTAGGGCCTAGTGGAGCCTAGGGCTATAGGCCTAGGTTAGGTACAAACCTGATGCTAAAAACGGCAACGTCACTGCCAGCCTTTCTTCAGCCGCGATCGGGTTCCGCATTGCCTCTCTATTTTGGGGCAAACTAAATGTGCTAGTTTGGTAGACGCTATGAAACACAATTTTTGCGCGAATTTTTCAAGTTGACAGAATAACATTCATGACAATCGGGCAGAAATTTCCACCGCCACTTATATATCAAGCTGTGGCAAAGGTGTTACGTTTTTCTGCATCTTGATTTCTTACCAAAGTTGAACTCAATGACAACGTTGTCGACCAATCACGGTCAACTCTTCAAGGCCATTCTACTTTTCACTTTTTACTTGTCAAGCAAAGTCCGACAAGTTGGGAGACTTTTCACTTTTTACTTTTCAACTTCCCCGTGTGAAGGCAACTCGAAAAGTCCCATAAGCTGCACGCTATCTCTACTACAAAAAAGCTACTTTTTCTCCTCACTTTTTCTTTTTACTTTTCCAACTTCCTCGTGTAAAGGGCCCTTTATTATTTTCCATTTATTTTCTAGGCTTCTACACATACTTTGCCACAAATGGCTTCACGTACGGCTCTTCGTGGAAGAACTGGCGAGCACTGAGCAAGTTCGCTCGTCAGAACGCGTTACTCTTCGTCCCGTCGGTCGGCCCCGGCTACATCGACACTCAGGTACGTCCGTGGAACGTGGGAAACACCCGCCACCGTCGTCACGGTAAGTATTATGAAGTGGCGTGGCGAAGCGCTCTGGCTGCGCAAGCCCGGGTAATCACAATCACGTCGTTCAACGAGTGGCACGAGGGGACGCAGATAGAGCCGGCAATCCCCAAATCCATACCGGGATTCACGTACCTAGACTACGAGCCGGAGGGACAGAACTTCTACATGAATTTAACCAAGTGGTGGATAAATGAATACAACCGGAAACAACAAGAGCTCTAGATAGTAACTTTGATGAGGTCATACTTCACAAACCAACTCATTAAAATGGAAAATTTAAAATCAGATCTCTACAGCCAGCTCCCTGGGAGTGCATTATAAAATAGGTTACCTACATGATATTTAAATAGTAGCCAAGTTAAAAATTAGGCCTAGACGCATAAAATTAAGGTAGGTCTACAGTTCTAGTTGTTTAAAAAAATTTAGGTCTATCCTATTTCGGGCTTAGAGAAAATGATCAAAAGTACAAAAAAAATTAACTTGAATTCTTGGGTCTTCAAAATGAGTATTTTATAGCTGTTTCCAGTTTTTTTCCAAAACAGTTTTAAAAATGCAGACATGTTTAACTGCTAGCTAGCATGTCAGAATATGTACTAACCAAGAGTAGGTAGGCCTAATAATACGTCTAAAAATATGATACCGGTGCTTAAGAGTGTATATTTTAATTGTAACTGGGTGATCTAGATTGCACTGGCTGAGTGGCTGGCCTTTAATCTCCACAGTTCAGTAACTGGCCCGCTCTATTTTGGACATTATTAATTTCGTAACGAAGTGGGGTGCATGGTGCTAAACCCAGCTCCACGGAACTCGCAAAGTGTGCGCTCTTAGTGCGTGCACGATTGACTCACAGTGAGGTTCACCAGCTATAATTCGAAAACACACCCATAGTAACTACTACATTACATCCTGCTTAATATGGAAGTTGTGTGTGTGTGTGTGTGATAATGCCGGTACATACACAAGATCCTGATCCTAAATTTTGTTAACAACTTATTATTTAGGGGCCTAGAGCTGATTTACAAAGGAAGATATTGACAATAATGCACTACCTTTTGAGTAAGACTGTCAATTCAGCCAGCAATATTTTTCATTGCCTGGTTTGCATCAGCTTTGGGACTATAGTTTCACCGGCAAAGCCTGGGACTCTGTGCATAGGTAACATAGTATAACAGGGTTGCCACAAGTCAATTTTTTATCCTTGAAAGAGACTTAAAAATCCTGAGAAATCCTTGAAAAAAATTTATTCAGCATTAGCGTATTTTAACTGCGAAGAAATGTTACAAATTTTCAGGTTTCATACCAAAATATTTATGCCAGCCTGATTTTCGAGAATCTAGTCAAAATTACGTGCAGACAAACACATAAGAATCAGAATTTTCTTCCAATATATTTTAACGTTTTACTTTTAGTCCTACTCACCATAACTACCACTTGCGGTAAATGTTAGGCCTATGCAGTCACTTATGTTTATTTTTACTAGTACCTGATGTTTTTTTTACTGTCTACATTGCTTTTTTTGGCTGAATTTAAAAAATGTATTAATTTAATGTATTTTTTAAAGACAGTAGAAAATCCTAAATTTTGCCCAAATCCTGTTTATCCTTAAGACACTCTAAAAATCCTGAGAAAAGGATGAAATCCTTGAAAGTGGCAACTCTGTAGTATAAGGTTACTTTAGTTGCTTAAAAACCTACTACGTATTTCTAGTATGATGTAAGTATGGTAAATGTACCGATTTCAACTGTGTATTGTCTAATACTAATTTGTAAGGTACAGTCAGGGTCATATATAAATAAAGAGGTCTAAAAGATACCTCTTTCACCCGACACTCGTGGTCAACTCTTGGTGCCATTTTTTATATTGCCCTGTGAACTACATTATCGATCGATGGAATTTTCCCAAACTATTTGATGTTATTAATATTATTTAGGAGGCTTTGAAGACTCTTGGTCACTTGCTTGGTCAAAAAAATAGTCAATATCTAGAAGGCATCAGAAGAAAATACAATTTTTTCAAAACAAAAGCATAAAACAAACTTTGGTGGCTTGAAAATAAGACTTGACAGCTAAGATAGAATTATTCGAATTAACTAGAAACTAAGGCAAATATAAGAACAAAGGAATAGTCTTAATGCTATGGCCTAGGCCAAGGTATCGATATATAATGCTCTCTTTACTTTCCCAAATGTTATATTTCTTCTAGGCTTGATAGTTTCTCTGGTGAATAAGAATTTTCCTTTGACATTTCAGCCATGTTTCTTATTTATGTCGACAATGCAGTTCACAAGGGCGATATAAATAAAGAAAACCAAGAGTTGACCACGAGATGTCGGTGAAGAGGTATCTTTCAGGGCCTCTTGATTTATATATGACCCTGACTGTACCAATGATGTGGGCCTGTTGTTCCGGCATTCCCGGTTAATCTCTCGGTACATTTGATCTATAGAGTAAGAGTGTCCCTTGAATAATGTTGGCTGCCAAGATTGGTAGATTCTAGATTGCATAATATCTATCACACCAGAATAGAAATATTGACAAATTATTATTATTAGAACAGGTTCAATAGAGTTTAGAGAGTGATAGTTGAATCACTGCCCTCGACCGTCATTCACTACATTTATCAAACGTGCTAAACCACTTTGATTAAACCTGGTTAAGTTGACTGAGAAAGTATTGGAGTGGGATATAAGGTTTGGAAAATAAAACTTATGTTACCATTGTAATAGAAAATATACAATAATATTATGGATGACTTATGAAAGTACACATGGTGAGAAACATTATTAATGACAACATGAAAACATTGCAGTTGCTATAGCAAATGAGTCGCAGTTATAAATAGTAGTATTAAACTTAAGCAAACTCGATTGTAAAACATGGATATTCGACAACAGTTACGACAAAAACATCAAATAGTCAAAACATGAATAGCTTGCCTCTGTACTTGTGTAACAATTAATTGCACATAGTACCAAACTTATTTCATAAATCAGTTATAACATTAATCTCTTGAAAATAAAAACACATTGCCATGACTCACAAAAGGGAATATTCCACTTCCGCCAAATACTGTACGAATAGATTTTTTAGAAGAAGTATTTCGTCCCGATTACAAATATGTACTTTGTTTTTCCGTGAAATAATAATCCAGTGATTTATAGCCGTTTTAAAAGCAGCAGTTTTTTAAAGCGGCAAAAACGACTGTGACGTCAGAACTGTGTTGATCCAACGCCGTCTGGATAAACATACATCCAGACCAAAGATGTTGGAATAGTATTATAGTAGGATCGAGATATACATCAAGACGGCGGTGTTTTTAAACAAAGCGCAGCTAGCGTAGCCTACAGTAATGTAAACAGATGGCGGACATTTTACATTTAACGCCTAGCCAGAAAACGAGAAAAGTTGACATTGCAATCAAAAACAAAACTGAAACAGTCCTAGGTCAAAGGCCTAGACGTAAAAAATTATTTATAATACAACAGTCTAGGCCAATCGTTCCTGTAGGATATAGGCATTGGTATGTGAATACTAAATTTCTCACTTGACAAGCCTAGGCTTAACTTGCCGACCCTAACCTGCACTTTCGTGTTCTGACACACACCCCGCTCAAAAACCTTACTTTGATGACTAATTAAAGCCTATTGTAGATAAAGAATACCATGATAGTCCTAGGCTATGCAAAATTCAATACCAAATGCTCGTTATTCTTTATCACAATGATCTCGCGAAATCTCCTGTCACATACGAAAAAGAAAAACAAAAGACGGTGAAAATGTACATCCTTGTGGAGTTCTTTGTGTTGAGCGGATGGGCGAGCACCGCCGTCTGTATGTAAATATGTACAAATATACGTACATTTAGTTTCCAATTGGCCATGACTCAGCACAGTTATGACGTAGTACCGTCCAAGATGGCGCACGCTCGTTTTTGGCGCGCAAACTGGGAGTCCAATTTACTTCTCGTTTAAATTACACAAAAAACATTTTTTTAAATAAAAAAAAGTGCAGGGACTATTAAGACATGAATAAGAATTAAAATAAAATATAAAATATTAACTGGAATATTCCCTATTAAAATATTAAGATAAATTGAATAATAAATAACTAGTGCTTAGGCTAGCTCGAAACAACACGCTTGTTTTCAACAGTTTTAAAACAGTTATTGTTTCATGTTTAGTGGCTTTACATCCGATTCTATTCATAGTCCTGGCTCGTCATAACTATAATTTCCTTCCAAATCTAGGCCTACGCAAAGAATTTAGATCATCATCCGATCAAATCTGAGTTTTCATCCGAGTTAATCTTGTGGAAGACCATTTAATTATTTGAAATTACAGAATACTAATAAAAACAAAAAACAGCACAAAACACTAAATACGTACAAACAAAACATGGCTCCTAAAACGAATACTACACTTTGTACTGTTACTGCTATTAAGTAATAATAGTGCTTCTCAACTTCTCTCATTATTCTTCAATATATTACTCACAATAATAAAAATTATCTCCCCCCTTACTGTTACATACTACTGTCACCACCTTCAACAATAATAACGTTCAGTTAGGTGTTAAGTAGCTTCTTGTACAGAAGTAGTGCAACATAAAGGCCTACATCATACGCAAGTTGCGCATCATGGTGGAAGTTGATATCAGTTAGGTTTGATTAGGGTATGTTGGTGTGCCTAGGAGCACATACAGGAGAAGCACATTATGTAAAGGTGGATTTGGACAAAATGTTGCCACACTATGCATGAATGGAGATGGCAAAGGATATACATACATGTTAGCCACAAATGGAACTCTGGAACGGATTTCAGTGCATCGGTCAAGAATACCCTCATAAGAATGGCATTAGTCCATTTTTTTAAATTCTGGTAAGTTTGAATAAGAAGAATGTAAGCAATATCACCCGCGTTGCGCCATGCACAATTTGCGTCGCAAGTTGATCCTCCATGATTTGTCGAACTAATATGGCAGATAGGAGAGTTCAGCATCCACTTGGATGTCCTCCATGGAAAGTGTCTGTCTTGTGCATGCGCTGGTTCTCGATCTCTTCTACAGCGTGTCGCTTTCTATTGAAAAGCCCCAAAAAGCAAATCCAAGGAGTGTCTCAACAATGTTGATTGATTGTTGATTCCAATTTGATTTTGAGTTTCATGGTTCATAAAAACTTTATGGGGGTTTTCTTGTCCAATGTACTGACCTCCATTCAATTCTGATAGCCTATATAGGGATTACTATGGTTTGTAAATAGTCTATAGTAACAAAGCAACATGTACAGACATTTTCGGTATAAACTTTGAATTCTTGTAGCTTGTGAGCACACAGTCTATAATGCTGTATTATAATTATATGCCTACGTATACTAACTACAGTTGCGGTCCAGGTCGAGTTTATTCTGTTTTACATTTATAGATGTTCTGTAAATATATTAGCATTGGCTAAGTTCTCTTGATCGTTTCGGGAAATCGTATCGACCCATGAATGTATTGAATGTCAAACGGAATACCTAGTTCAGAGTAATAAAGAAGATTCTGGATCTAGAGGCGCTATGCCAGGAGTTTCGAACCACTTGCAGTGGGGATACGAGCTTCTCCAAGATAACTATAAAATTGAGATGCAGAAGCGTACCGATCACCAATTGCTTTACGTTAATGTTCGATTAGGCTTTAAATACGTCATCGTCAGTCTTACTTGCGCAACCAGGCCATGTTGAAAGTCGTGGCAAAACTTGTCCATACATGTTAGTAAATAGCAAGTATGTACTACAAATAAACAAACAAAGCTTTAATCTCAATTCCTTATGCTAGGAAGGCTACACTAACAGGAACAGCGTTTGATTGCACACTCTTGTGCACCGAGCAAGACATAGCTACTGGTTTCAGAATAGAAATGACATCAGGTAATAAAATATGAACTCGGTTACAGCTCCTTTTGGATTTGAGTAACCAAAAAAGCCATCAATTTACAAATGGCGGCATTTCGTATAACCTAACAAGCAACCAACACTCAACCACAATGAAACAAATTAAATTAAACTTAAGGCCAAACAAAGTCACATAGGCCCTACTGCCTTAAACATCAACAAACTAAAACTCTGTACATTTATAAGAATGTAAAAGTTGTGGTGATGGAAATCACATAACAGTTAAATTTATGTCACAAATTTAAATGTTGAGCAGCTTCCATATCAAACACCTATAAATAAATAAATTTGCATTTTAGTTTGTTGATGTTGTTTAAATTAAGTCACACCCCTATTAACAACAAAACATACCCCACAAGATTCAAATCTTTAGTATGGATTCGGATACCCGATGTCATCCCTATTTCAGATGTGATGGCGTTATTAGCAGGTGGCAAGCTAGGCTAGAAATCTTTCAAGTGTTTTTTAAAAGAAACTGTTAAAAAAGTTTTCATATCACCGTTTAGAAGGAAAATCTGCAAGACAGTCGCCAAAATGCATTAAAACTATTTGCATCACAACATTGACGATGGTAGTAGTTTGTTTGCCAACTTTGGAAGCATAGAATGAACAAAGTTTAGGATGGTGATATCCCAAACAATGTATCGTATTATTGAAATTTCTTTACGCTCGGTACAATATAAATACATCTGCGAGTAGGTACATGTATATAGGAGTATACAGTTATTTTTTACCATCTGTCTATCCTTCAATAAATAATGCTTAAATATTATAAATTGTACAAATAGAGCCACATCTCTCTAGTACATATTAATATCAAATACATATGTAAAAAAATATTGATAGTAAAAAAGTACTACTTAACAATCAAGACTCCGTGGACATTGACGACAAACTTCTCGAAATTGTCTCTGAACTTGAGCCTGTGAGCTCGTTCTGTCGTGAGTCCGATGTTCGATGTCAGATCGTTAAAGGCTTTCATAAGTCTCTGCGCGATGGTTGGATCTTGTTGCGCAGACAATAGGCACTGGACTAGTTGCTGGTACACGTCCTAAAGGAGAAGAGTGATATTATTGATTAACACTTGAATAGGTATCACACTTCTATACCATTCCTATAATAGGCTATTGGCCTATTACTGTGGAATTTAATGAATTTTGAAATTTTCCATCAGTAGGCCTATGGTTAAAAAATAAATCAACTTAAAAAAGACCAACCCCCTTTGTTGAATTCAATATAAAATAGTAATATAATCAGGATCTACGAGGGAAATGTCTACGTTTTTAGGATAAATAAAAAGGAACAACCAAGCAAAGTCTTACAGTACTCGAGAACACTTACCTACTTAATAGCTAAATAAGATAATCAATATTCATTCACGGCTGTTTACTTACAAGCTACAGCATGTACAGTAGTTAAATTCTTCAATGTTGTAATCACTAATGTAATGTTACAATTTAAAATGGGGTGATTGGGTAAGAAAAGAAGAACATATAATATGTCCTTATAAAACAAAACAAAGCATGTCACTGTTGCCAGCCAAAGATTGTATTCTGTAAAACTGCATTTGAAGCAGGATGTAGGATATACAACTGCAGGTTCAAGTGCATGAAATAAAACTGAACCCATAAAACTAAAAGTGATAATTACACTGCATAGTACCGTACCTATATTGAACATGTTCCTTATGTTAGTATGTAATAAAAGTAAAACACAAACTTGTTTTTATACGTGTATAAATGATAAAAATCTAAGGGTGCTAATTTATTATGAATGATATGAGATGTGTCTCTTTAAGTCTTAATGTTTCTAAACTAATTGTAAGCTATTCATTGTATAGAATGTACATATTATATTAATGCTTAGTAATGTATGTATACGGTACTATCCCCAATTGTAGCCTATTCTAGCGAACTAAAGTACATGTCTTCTAGTTCTGTTTGTACTAGTATTCAGAAAGCAACTGCATTCAATTTTGTAAATATGTATTTGTTGCATCAAACTGAAATACCTTATCACTACTGATAGTTATAAAATCTCATTACAGTTTAACTTAACTTCTCTTCATATAATTCTATTTACAAGTCTCCCTTCAGATACATTTTCTTACTATTAGTACTGGACTGGTACTGTTTTAAACACAGTAAACTACATTCCACCGTTATTGTATATCATAGGAACCAGCATTTGTTTTCAGTAGTTCGACTACTCAGCTTTTATTTTATGTTTAGAATAGTACTATAGTAGTAGTATATTAACCATTTTGTAAATTAAATAATAATTAGGGGTGTAGTACTATGCATAGTGCAATTTATATTTGGCATTCAGCAAACTGTCCATGCCAAACATTCTGGCTCTGAATCTTTTTCTAAGGTTATTTGAATACTTAAAAACTTTCAACCAATTGAGAACTATTGCAGTTCACCTTCTTTTACAGTAGTAGGTTAATAATATTATAGTTCATGGAGCATAACATCTGCATTGGATTGCTGATGGTGAGTTTGAGTGAGCCAATGCCAAGAAACTTTGTCTTGGTATTAATAAGTTGGCATGATATTATTGGTTAGTTACTTCTAGTCATCTAACATCTTTGTAACAAGACTAGTCATGGGATTAAACAGTGGTCATCTAGACTTGTGGTGTTGGTGTGTTGAGATTGTGTAACATTCCAATTAATTTAATGTTGTTAATTAGTTGTAGCCTAGTAGGCCTCATATAATTTTAGCTTTTTAGTTTTTAGAATGCCATGTTAATGAACTAGGCAGACTTATAGCTGTGTCCACACCAAGCCTACACTAACGAACAGAACAAAAAGTTTGCTGTATTCTGCGCGTGCATCGTTGCTCGTCCCGTTCACACAACCGACGGAAAATGTTCAGCATGTCAGTTCGTTCGGCTCGGAGACTTGTCCGTCGAATTTTGCTCTGCTCGTTTGGTTCGTTCGGAGGAAAATGCTCTGGTGGGGACACAACTTTAGGGGGATCATTGACAATGGTGTCATTTTGTGTTCAGTCAATTGATTGGTTGAGCAATTTTTTCTAAATCATTGTAGTCCTCCTTAGTAGCGAAAGACTGTAATTTTCCCAAAACATCAATTTCAAGTACATTTTTGCTAATTAAATAGTACGTAATGATGTGTAGTTCTAAATGTTTTCCCGTTTGATCTCGCAGAATATTTTGGATCTCTTGTACCTACCTGGAAGCAGCAGATGAGAACGTACAAAGCTGTGCTAGTGTTTGGTAGAAGGTCAGAGTTGATTTGGTGAGAGAGAATTAAATCCATTAACAACTGCAAACAAACAGATGGTGTCATTATTTTTTGTCATACCTATACTAACAATGTATTCCTTAGTAGATTAGCAGTCGTCAGCGGTGCATACTGTGGGGGTGCAGTCTAAACCAAATGCAAATGCATAGGTTAGAATCCTAGCTAAGGCTATGGTTGATGAGATTGTTTGTCATCGTAACTCATTAGTCATTACGTAGTAGTAGTTCTCCACACACGGTAATGCATCCAATCTTTCTTCTAATATGCATATCTAAAGTACAATTAAAACCTCAATAAAGGCTGGAGAGAATTTGCTATAAAAAGTAAAAACTATATGAAATTACAATTTTTAGTCACACATGAAAAATAACTGGACACACAGGTAAGTAGCCTACTTTTTTTCTTTCAAACATTCAATGTTGGGCATTACGTCATACTCTGCTTAGCTGCAAAGTAAAATATCATTGTATATTTCTCGCTTAATTGGATGAGCGTAACGAAGATTCCATTTCACTACACTGGAGAAAAAAATCCGGAATGTTTTTTTTTTTGTATTTTTGTGTGTCTGTGAACACGATTCCGGCTTAACCGATACTCCAATTGCGATGAAATTTTCTGGAGACCTTTGAAATCTCTGAACTTAGAACTGCACGGTTCAAAAAATCAATCGAAAAATTATTTCTCATGAAAATTGCAATTTTACGATTTTTTTTCGATTTTCTTGTTTTTTTCTGTTCGTATTTTTGTGTGTTTGTTAACACGATTCCGGCTAAACCGATACTCCAATTGCGATGAAATTTTCTGGAGGCCTTCGAAATCTCTGAACTTAAAACTGCCACGTTTTTGAGCGCAATCGAAAGATTATTTCTCATAAAAATCGCAATTTTACGATTTTTTTTGTTTTTCTTATTTTTTCTGTTTGTATTTTTGTCTGTTTGTTAACACGATTCCGGCTAAACCGATACTTCAATTGTGATGAAATTTTCTGGAGACCTTTGAAATCTCTGAACTTAGAACTGCACGGTTCAAAAAATTGATCAAAAAGTTATTTATCATTAAAATCGCAATTTAACGATTTTTTTTCGATTTTTAAAAAATTTCTTCGACTTATAACACCTACATGCTTTATCTGATTTCAATTATTTTTTCACAAAACCTTAATTTTATGAATTAAGATATTCATGTAAAATTTGATCGCAATCGAAAAATTATTTTTCATGAAAATCTAAATTTTGTGGGTTTTTTCTTTTTTAACCCATTGGCGCTGACTTACGGAACCGTTCCGTATTCCACGAGTATGGCCCAAAAATTTACATACGGAACAGTTCCGTGTCCGTTCAGTTCGTCTTTCAATTCGCGCCAAACTGGCGTAGTTCAGTCAATCTCACACAGATAGCAGCACTATATCGAGGCTGACTCTTTTACCGACGTGGTCGACTTTTTTCCCCAATAAATTCTCGAACACGGCCATTTCACAGACGACTACAAATAATATGAAGGCCTACAAATTATCAAGGCGGTGCGCCGTAACAGAAATAGGCTTCTCAGCTGTTGTTTACTTCGTAAAACTGACGTAAAGCTCCTGAATGTTACGAGATGGCGAATCTGAAGGCGATTGTGCTGAATTTCCAATGAGCGTGATATATTGTGAGATTCAGGAAGTGTTGTTGATTAGCTTGCAAATGATGCAAGCGATAATAATGATGTGGATGAAGACTAGAGTACTTCTAACCAAGATAAAATAAGACGATGCCACAAGTAGGGTTAGGCTTTGGGCTGGCGGGAATATACACTAGAAAAGCAAAGCATATGAACTAAAAACAATAGGCCTAGGCCTTCAACTTTGTGCATTCATGCGATTTCGGCCCGTAGGCAGGGTGCGGCGGGGTGCCATCCCCCGTAATACGGATTTAACTGGATCCGTACGGGCAAAATAAGCAAAATCAACTGGTGGCTCAATGGGTTAAAACAATTTTTTGACTTATATCACCTACATGCCCTTTATCCTATTGAAATGATTTTTGCACCTAACCTTAATTTTATGAATTTATATATTCGTGTGAAATTTGAGCGCAATCGAATAATTATTTCTTATGAAAATCGCAAGTTTTCATTTTTTTTTAAAATTATGATTAGGTAATTAAAAAAAAAAGTTTATTTTTTATTTAATTTTATTTAATTTAAAAAAATCTTAAACTTAGTAATAATTTTTTTACAGAACAACAGAAAATCCGCGTAACACATGGCAGCTCAATGCACCAATTACGCTCATCCAACAACGCCGCGGCACTTAAGCGTTTTCCTAGCTAATTACCATTGTGTTCCTTTCCTTCAAATTATTTTCATCAATATTCTCGTCCAGAATTTAGATACAGTAATCTATTTACATTTTTGTCTCCCTAAAAGCAAAGGGGGACAATGAATAGTAGACTACTAATATACAATATAACTTGGGCTCACTCACCTTGAGAAATGGTGTGAACGCTTCGTAGACTGGCGTGCCGTGTAAACTGCTGGTGTAAATGTGAGTACCGAGCACTTGTATAAAGTCGCAACATAACACTATAACATCCTGACCAAATGCTGTAAGTCCCAGTTCAATGGAGGATAGGAGCGTTTTAAACTGTTCTATTGGCAATTGGCACACTTTTTCCGGGTATATTTCACTCACAAATGTTATCATTTTGTAATACTGAAGACAGAGAGAAGGGAACTTGAGTAGATCTATTGTCATTAGCGGCATAATGATGTTCAGACCGAAGAGGCAGACGTCGGCAGCCGTCACGATGGACTGTAGATCATTGGGCAGACCCTCTGTAACGGAAACATATATGGTCAATTTCAATTTATTTTGGACAACAACATACATAATTATAACAATACAGTTTCCAATAGTTTTCACCGTGTAGTCCATTTTAGTTTTGCACAAGAATTTACAAAAGTATTAAACTTAACGAATTTTACAAAATAGTATATGTATTAATATATGTATAAAAAACGATACATAGGCCTACAGTACATACTAATAATAAAATACCATCATGACAATGTCATCAACAAATAATCATCTTTCATCACATTGTCTCTCATATTAATACATAGGCCTACTGCCAAAAGCCAATGATGCAGTACAAGTTTAAAATATTACATTATTAGGTAACTTAGAGTCGCTTCATGAGAAGGGACTGGCGTACAAGTTTTGTACAGATACCTAGATACAGTATTATTGGATGAGCAAAGCAAAGACTTCAATTTCACTGACCCCCCAAAAAATTAGCTCAGGTGTTTTTTTTTTTTTTGTGTATTTGTGTCTGTTTGTTTGCTCTCTACCGTGCAAACGGCATAATATGCGATCTTGATGAAAATTTGACAGGACCTTCGAAATCTCTGAACTTGACCTGCCACGTTTTTGGGTACAATCGAAGAAATATTTCTTGAGAATATCGTACTTTTACGATTTTTTCCGATTTTAAGTGCGATATTTTCGTGACATTTTGGCCGATTCTGACCAAACGGGTGGGGCTACAAAGTTCATATTTTACATGGACGTTAAGGTAATGGTGATGTATTGCTTTCTGAAAGAAAAAGTTGAAAAAGTTAGCCAGAATCCATAGATAAAGGTTTTAATATGAGTTTTTTGAGGTTTATAATAACAATTAACATGTAACAATAGAAACTTGACAACAATCTCCTACAATGCATTCAAAAAGCACTTGCAAAGGAAAAGTGGTCCTACGCAAACTAAAAACTTACAAAAAAGCTCATCCATCAACGCGGCGGGACTTAAGCGTTTTCCTAGTTAACTATGTACAGTACCTAGAAACGCTGAACAACACTGCATGTAAGCGATAACTTTTTAGAGTGAAATTGTTCTATGTAGCGGGTAGCCTACTAGAGATGCCAATCATGCCATCATTACCTCTCTTCCCAATAGGAATGGCTGAACCTTGGTTCTTGAGTTTCAAACCAAAATCGAACCTCTCAACCAAAAATGTTCTTAACGTTGAACTCAAACAGAACATTCACAAATAAATCTGTTTTAAACCAAAAATTGTAGGTATAGAAAATCAGAAAGAATGGGAAATTGTAACAACTGGCAAAATTAGCTTGTAGATCTATATGAGAATGCAAATCCTATTTTGGTGTATGTATTTATTTTAAATGGCATTATAGGCTATAATCTAAAGAACAAGTTGTGATTTCATTGTAAAGTTTGGGCAAAGTTTGAATATTTGTTAAATCACAAACTTGACACAAATTTAGAACTTGAAGTTGGAATTCTGAACATTTGCCCATCCCTAGCTCCCAATCAACTAGCTCCAACCTTGACCTTCTTAACACTGCTGACTTAGACTAACTTGCCAAGCGAGTGAGTGAGTGAGTTAGTTAATAGTTAGTTAAACTTGATCGTTACCGGGTGGACTAAGGTCGATGAAGTCCTTTGAGAGTAGGTTTGTGAGCAACTCCATTAGCAGCAGGATATCGTGGTAGGTATCTTCCTCTGCGCCCGAGTCGCGACTCAGGCGACCCACATTGGACTGGGCGTATGAGCGAATGGTCCCAAGACAAGAGTCGTACATTCTCCGACTGTCCGTCTGTCAACAAGGATTGCATGCGGTCACCACAACGGACACACGTGCAGGCACACACATGCCGTGCGGGCTAGCAGGGCTTTTGAGGAGGACTCTTACCTTCTAGTAAATGTTCTAGTAAAGTAACTTCTTGGTAGTGTTTTATACTAGGGTATTATAGGTCTGTCAAAGCACATGCCAAAAATAATTATTCCGTAACACTAGAGTCTATAGGGCAGGGGTGGGATAACTACACTTTTAACCACCTGTGCTTGTAGTATACCCTTATGAGGATATTCATGGCAAGTTGAACAATTTTTTTTATCTTTCTGTCATGTACAATTACATTAGATTGATTGAACCATACACAAAAAACATGTATAGGCCTAGACAATTGGTAGGGCATATGTGCAATTTATTGGATGAGCGAAGCAAAGATTCCATTCTACTACACTGGAGAAAAAAATCCGGAATGTTTTTTTTTCTTTCTTTCTTTCTTTCTTTTTGTATTTTTGTCTGTTTGTCCACACGATTCCGGCTAAACCGATACTCCGATTGCGATGAAATTTTATGGAGGCCTTCGAAATCTCTAAACTTAGAACTGCCACGTTTTTGAGCGCAATCGGAATTTTTTTTCTCATGAAAATCACAATTTTAAGATTTTTTTTTATTTTTAAAATATTTCTTCGACTTACAACACTTAGCCTACATGCTTTATCCGATTTTAATGATTTTTACACAGAACCTTTATTTACATGAATTAAGATATTCTTGTGAAATTTGAGCGCAATTGAAAAAATATTTATCATAAAAATCAAAATTTTACAGGTTTTTTCTTTTTTTAAACAATTCTTTGACTTATAACACCTACATGCTTTATCCGATTGTAATGATTTTTTCGCAGAACCTTAATTTTATGAATTAATATATTAGTGTTAAATTTGAGCGCAATCGAGAAATTATTTCTTATAAAAATCGCAATTTTACGATTTTTTAGCAATTACGATTAATTTTTAAAAAAACTAACAAATTAAGTTAATTTCTAATTTAATTTAATTTAATTTTAAAAAAAATTTAACTTAGTAATGATTTTTCCACAGAACAACAGAAAATTTGCATAACACATGGCAGCTCAATGCACCAATTACGCTCATCCAACAACGCGGCGGGACTTTAGCGTTTTCCTAGTATTTATATTCCCTTTAAGAAGTATGGATATTGGATAATGTTAACCTTTGTTAGTACGATGGACAACTAGTCAAAGGCGGGGCTTAGCTAGTTCCGAAAAATCCAACAGATAGCGCCGCGAGCTGTGGGACAAGCTGCAACCTAAGTGTGGTTGGCGCAACGACTTCAACGTGGTTTTACGCCCGTACGGGTGGAAAAAATCCTTGAAAAATATGTTATTTTTTAGAATGGGCTTAGCCAAAGACTATGTAGATCAAGAAGGAAGCCAGCTGGTTTTTAGGGAAGGCTGTTGTATTGTCCTATGTTATGTCCTGGAGGATGTGTGGACTTCGGAAAACGGTGGTCATCATAGTCCCTATACCTTTGGGTTGAGAATTATTATAAACCCAAAGGTGCCCAAAGCCTTTACTCTAGAAAGCATTTTTTAAAGTTTAGTCTCGGGTTTAGGCCAACATAATTTATTATTCCTCAGTTCACAAGATCGTAAAACGTAGGCCTGGGCTTAACTCTAGGGGTAGACGGAGGCCTAGGTTCTAATCCTAGGCCTACACGGCTAGGACTAGACACACCTCTTTGCTAAGATTTAGGCCTAGAAATGTACCCCTCTTTATAGTTTATACACAGTTTAGGCCTTTAACCTTGGAAGCTTTAGACCTAGGCCTACCTTAAAAGCAAAATCAAGGCTATAGGCCTACTGTTAGTTTTAACCTACCAATAAGCAGAGGCTAGGCCTAGGTGTTATTTTCCTTTCCATATAGGCCTACCCTAACTACTAGATGTAGGCCTACTTTTATTATCTTAGGGGTCAACTGTGTTGTAAACATAAAACTTCCTATGTATGCAATACTTAATGGAAATAAAGCAACATTCTATTCTATTCTAGCTAGGTCTAGGCCCTACACCTAAACAAAAGTAGCCTGCCTAGAGTGCTTAGGCCTCTCTCTTGTGCAGAATTATAGGGCCGCGTCAAACAGGTCTACTCATTAGCCTGCCTACTACAAGCATTATGTTTAGAATGAAGATAGTTGGCCAGTCCGGAAATAAAAAAATGGGTAAAGACATGGGCAGGGCTCCATCTCGCAAACACTTAAGTTTGCCATGAGGAATTTGCTTTTAATCGGAATCCACGAAATGCAAAGAACATTATAGGCCTACAAGCATGGTATCACATGTTTTCGTAAAACATTTCTTATCTATCTGATTTTAACTTCCCACGTCTTATTTCTTAACTTGATATCTTTCGGAAACTAGTGTAAAGACACCCCTTCTATTTTAGCTCTTGACGAACATCGTGAAACAACACAATATTGAACCATTTCAATCCAGAAATCCAGTCTTTAGTGTGGTACAGTAAGGCTGTCAGTTAAAATCGTCCCACAGTACGGCCATCTTTGAGCACATGTTTGAGTCGTGACGTCAGGGGGCGGAGTTAGACTACTCGTCCATTAGAGCCTACATAAAAATTGTGTTATGTTAAGACAATTTTGAGTTAAAAAGGCTTAAACGCAAATAATATTGACGTTGAAACATTTAAGCCATTGAACGGTTTAACCAAAACTCTAATGTAATGCCTAATAAATACATATGAAAAAGTATAAAACATTTTCCCTCATATTCAATAGGTAGGATCCTAATTGCAGTTGAATAAGTGGCCCCTGGGATGTTGACTTCGAAAATGAGTGGCCCCCTAATATACAGAAGTTGGCCATCCCTGCCCTAGATAATGATGGAAAACCACTACTCAACCCTACATAGTTGGAACTGAGTTATGATGATGATGATTATTTATTATTATTATTTAATGTCTATCCTATTCAGTTGAAAAACTAATTTACAAAGGAGGACAACAATCTCACGCTCATTAGGCCTTCATGTTGTAACGTTATAATAAATATCGGACACTAGAAGAACGCTGTAAATGAATGGGGAAAAAACAGTTAAAACTATCAAAACATCGGCTGACATCAAATTTCACAAAGACAATGCTGAAGACGAGAGGGTACCACGGCATTGTTTACGCAACTACTACAATCACATCTACCGCCAGTGTTGGGGAAGGAACTTTTAAAAAGAACGCGTTTTCGTGAACGCGTTCTTTTTTTGTGAACTTTTCAGTGAACTTACTCTTTTTTGAAATGAATGAACTTGTACTTTAAAAGTTCTTTCCGAGAACGAACTTTTCAGTTTTAGAAAGTTCATTTGAAAGTTCTTTCCGTGCGTCGAGCAGCCGTCGACTCGCCGCCGTCGCCCTAGGTGATGCAAAGGAATATAAAGGGATTCAGAAAAAAACTTATGATTATGGGACACCCGGAATTGGGTGAAAATGCAGAGGAAACGGGGATGCACGTTCAGTTGATTTTGACAAGGTCACGCACGATTCACGAAGATAAAACGATGAACGCCAACTAATTCGGAAAAAAAATCTTGGTAGCCTAAAATGCTAAGTATCTGCCATAATTTTACAAGCTGGTCGACGAGAATGTAGTACAAATCATCAACACAATCAAAGACAGCTCAACACTTTCGTCCCACTCAAACTCGCGAGTAGTTTGGTACTCGAACACCCCTAATGTTTTTCCTTGTGTTTTTCTTCATTTTACGCCAGCCTTTAAAAAAATAGTGATTTGTTTTACAAAAGAACTTTTAAAAGAACTTAGTTCATATTTTAGACGAACTTTTACTTTTCAAAATTTTAGGTTTTAAAAGAACTTGAACTTTTTAAAAGTTAACTATTTGAGCTGTGAACTGAACTTAAAAAAAAATCATTTTAAAAAAGAACTGCCCTAACACTGTCTACCGCCGGTCCGCCATGCACGGGGGTGGGAGGGGTTGATGCCCTGTATTGTAGCTAGCATAGCTTGCGATCGGAAAAACCCGCTTTGAGAGTCTAGGAATTCCATCAAATCCACGATTCGCGAGAAAATTTTTGTTGTAACATTGTCAATTAGTGATGTAAACGTGTACACGTTTTTGTGACCAGGATGTAATCGTTTAGTGAAATACATGCTTTCTGACATCCCTAAAAAGCAAGATATATTGAATATCAAAATTCAAAAGTGTTTGCACCCCAATTACGGAATGGTTTTAACTTTTAACACCAAAAGTGGGATGAAACAAAGAAATGTCTTTATTAACATCATGCCTACGTCTATTAATCTTTATTGTTGTCAAGGTTGAAAATGTCAAGGAGAGTAGTGGAGTGGGTTAAGAAGTAGATGACCTTGTGACTTTGCAACTTGTGTTGAGTGAGGAGGCATCAGAGTAGGCCTACATCTAGAGGGTTTTCTACTTCTGAAATTAAATTAAATTAATCAATATATGAAAATGATGATGCATGGCACATAGGTATTATGTGAATAGTGTATTTGGTGTTGTCATGGAAACTAAACACAAAATAAACGATACAAATAAAATGACGCCCAAGCCCCACTAAAAATCAATTCTTGTAACTGAGCAGGTAGCCTACTCTAAATACAAATATGTATAATATCTAAACTTGGCAGGAGGAAGAAATTGCATTCTATTAAAATTGTAAGAAGAAAAATACTAGGAACCATTCAAGTGTTACGAGAAAGAAGGAAAACAAAACTTAGAGCTACGTGTTGGATTGTTTTAGTGTAGGGGTGTGCAAGCCCTGATTTTTTAGTTTGAGTCAAGTCAGAGTACAAAAGTATACGTACTTGAATGTTGAGTCCGATTTGAGTCTGAGAATATTGATATTTTCTTGACTATGTATTCTATTAGAAATAAATTATTTCTAATAAATTATTACTATTATTCCTCATTGACAACTTCAAATACTCGCATGTCTATATGACATGCATATGAGTGAACACTGTAGAAGGCTTACTTAAATAATTAATTAATTAATTAATTAATAATAATTAGTAATACAAAATACAAAAAAGTAAAAACTTTAAAAAAAGAAAGATCGACCATGTCCATACTACATGAATTTTATTTATTGATGTTAGCCTGTGTTAGCCGGTTCCTAAAAGTGATGACAGAATAGAATAACAAAATTGTCTCCAGTTAATTTTAACATCAAGTATAGGCCTACCAATTGTTGGCTTAAAAGTTAAAACGTAACGCTTGATACGGTACGGTATGTGCTATGAAATCTCAACATTTTTAAAATTTTAAAACACGATTCCGAGTAGCAAATTTTTTACTCTCGAGATGAATACCAGATACTCGACTGAACTTGAAATTTTGAGTACTCACACACCTCCATTTTATTGTAATACTATTGAGACCGAAGAATATGAAACAAAACAAGGGAAATCATCAATCAAGTGCATGGTATGCTAGAGACGCATTAGTCCCCATACTTACTTAACGGCAACATGATTCCTGATAAAGTCTTGTGCAAGCTGTGAATTTGAAACGACCGAGAAGCATAGTCAGACAAACTGAATGAAGTGAGCAAAAAGATAAGGTGACCATATTTTGAAAGTAACAAACCGGGACAACTAAAGTGTAAGAATATGCACTTTGTATTCCCAGACCATTTCTGGGTCTGGGGCAGAGCCCCAGCCGCTGGAGGCAAATTTTATTTCGAGATATATCTGGTCAAATGCCCAGAAAACAGCTGAAAATATGAATTATAAATGGTTTTAATGTGTACATTTTTGTAGTCATAAAATCTTTATCTAGTGGTTGAAAAGTGGTAGTACAAAATAAAATACAAGCACTCGGCAGAAAATAATGCTTGTAATGTGTTGATGAGGGCATCATACTAATAATAATAAAGATAATTGAAAATGCATTGAATTAGTATAATATGCATGTTTTAACTTTTAATACATTTTGTCTTCACAACAAATTAATTAATGTAGATATGTAAATGTAATTAATCAAAAACGTAGTTCAGTTGCATGATTATTACATTTTGAATTTTTATTATCTATAAACAAAATCAATGCAAATAAAGGGGTGTGCAAGTCTTGATTTTTTAGTCCGAGTACTTAGTCTTTTTTAAATTTCACTATTACTCTTTGACCATTTTTTTCAATTACTAGTATGTTCAATATTAATTTTATTTATTGATATGTCTATGTTGGCTCCAAAATTGAAAGAGTGACATCTAATTGATTTAAAATGTAATCTCTCTCTAGATCATTAAAATGATCAAGCACAAATTAATGTTCTTAGGACTAGGCTATGACATAATTCAGTAGTAAGTGGTATTAGGCCTAGATGAAAATGTTGATATAAACATTATAGTGACATATTTTTATTATTTGTGCCAAAAAAAGTTCAGAAGAATACAAATTTTTATCAAAGGACTGAGGTAAGTATAATGGATATTCAGGGTTGGTAAGGTAACGCCAAAAATAGATTTACGTTTTCACACTCGAGCGCGATCCCGCACCTCCACCAAAATCATTGAATAATACTTGCACGCCTTTAGAGAAAATGAAATATCTTATTGGAAATGGAAGAACTATTTCAATGTTATTACTGTTAATATGATTGGAGAAGGGTTGACAGGTTGGAAAAGCATAGAGAACATAAAGAACATAAAACCCAGCCCTTCAGGCTGGGGGTGACAAAACTTTTCACCTGCTGATGACAACTGTAGCTAATTTAAAGTTGTTTGTTACCTTAATCCACGACGCGTTTCGTCCTTCTGGGACTCATCAGGCGGATGGTGGCCACTAAAAATCAGCTAACTACATGCAAACAAAACTCACAACACATAACCAAACCTGTGGTAGGGCCACGCAAGAAGTAAATTCTGCATTCATGTTGTCATCATCAGCAAGGTTACTTCACACACCATTCATATGGAGCACACAGTCAGCACAGACAGTAAGGGGGCTTCCCTCCCAACTCTGGTGCTCAGGAGACAAGAAATCCATGACTTACCCTGGATTCGAACCAGGACCCTTGGCAACAAGAGAAAAGCTGCCCCTCCTGCTGTTGCTGGGCAAGGGTGCCTCTTCATTCATTCTAAGAGAAAAGGTTAGAGATACGAAGGGTGGAAAGTCACAACACAGCACAACCAGTGAGGGGGCTTCCCTCCTAGACTCTGGTGCTTGGGCGACAAAAGAACCATGTCTTACCCTGGATTTGAACCAAGACCCGTGGCAACGAGAGAGGCTGCCCTACTAATTGTGACTGGGATTCAAAAACGAAAGGAAACAATTGCAAGCTCTTGGCTATAGCACAGGCACACGTGCTATACTAGCTCTTGGCTGCAGGTGAAGAGGTTGAAGGAAAAGACGAGTAGGGTCTAACAGGTTCATCACCTGCTAGGCTTCTCTTGTTTCTCTTGTTGCTAAGGGTCCTGGTTCGAATCCAGGGTAAGTCATGGATTTCTTGTCTCCCGAGTACCAGAGTTGGGAGGGAAGCCCCCTTACTGTCTGTGCTGACTGTGTGCCCCAGTATGAATGGTGTGTGAAGTAACCTTGCTGATGATGACAACATGCATGCAGAATTTACTTCTTGCGTGGCCCTACCACAGGTTTGGTTATGTGTTGTGAGTTTTGTTTGCATGTAGTTAGCTGATTTTTAGTGGCCACTATCTGCCTGATGAGTCCCAGAAGGACGAAACGCGTCGTGGATTAAGGTAACAAACAACTTTAAATTAGCTACAGTTGTCATCAGCAGGTGAAAAGTTTTGTCACTCCTAGCCCTTCAGGCTGGGTTTTACGTTCCTTATGTTCTCTATGCTTTTCCAACCTGTCAACACTTCTCCAATCATACTAAACTAGCCGATTGGCCTTTTCCTAATTATTACTGTTAGTATTTATCAAAGGAGTGTATTTTTTCACATAAAACATTATCCTTCCACATGGTACAGTTGACTGAATACCGGGACATTTCCCCTCCAAAATTGCAAACAGGTACAAATACAACATTTTAACAATTCTTTCGGGACACTGGTACAAGTGTTCTGAAAACGGTACTGTACCGGTCAAACCGGTACGTCTGGTCACCTTAAAAAAGACCCAACTACTAAATGAGCAATGTGATGAAGAAAGTTGGCAAGCAAATATTGAAATGTGGAGTGGAATATCAAACAATGCAAAATTAATGAAATTAGTGAAAAAAAATTAAACTGATTTGTTAACTCAAACCTGATCCAAACGTCTTTCAAGTTTGAGTTCATATTTCGAATGTTAGACGACCTTATAAAAATAGGTACATTAAGTTCCGTAATATTTTTGTGTGTCATCCCCACATCCCCTAGCAATGTCCAAAATGAAATCATTAATGCGGCCCAGTGTTAAAAGTATCAAGCGAGAGAGCTTCTCACTCACCCGCGACAGGTAGCAGAGCATGCTGCGGGCGCACTCGCTGTACAGCTCGAGGATCAGCTCGACCACCTGCTGGTAGTTGTGATAGACCCCGACGAGAACCTCGCACTCGGTCAGCATCGGGTGGAGGAACTGGAAGAGCGGCTGAACGGTGAGAACCTGCGAGCCCTGCGCGACGCCGATGAACGACTCCAGGATGTCCATTATCTCCACCTTGATGTTCTCCTCGTGGTAGATGCGGTTGAAGTTCTCTAGATTCACCACCGCTTTGAATCTGTCCTGCAAGTGTTTTAGGACCTGGAAACATTAAGAGCTTGATGTACCCCAGAGCACAAAGTATGCACATCCTAAATTAAAATTACCAATCTTAGCAAAATCTAAACTGAATGCGAGATCTGTATTCTGTATCTCAATCTCTTTTGTGTATGGTTGTAAACATTGTCTATTTCAACTAATTCGCAAAGTTTGTTACTTTGGAGTAAAGAATACTTCAAGAAACGTAGGCAAGCGCTTTTTTGTGATTTTTGTGAAAACACAAAAAACACAAAATTTGGGTTTTTGTATCACCATTTCTCATTACCCGGTAATGAGATATTTAGTCCACACCCTGCTTAAAAAAATCTAGCTTTTGCTTCCGAGACAATATCTATCCCTAGTTTGTAAACAAGCGACTCAGTAGGAGATAACGTACCTGGATCCAGTACTCATTCCGACTCTCAGTTTCATCCACAGCGGCCCCCACAAGGGTGAGAGCCTTGTACATCCCCCTCTTGGCCGACTGGGGTAGTGCACCCTTGGAGAGCTTAGTCTGCAGCCTCAGAATACTCCAGAAGCCTTCGCTCATCAGGACGCATGAACCCCTAGGAAGAAGATACGGATACTGTAGTCTGCTACCAGCTCACACCGAACAGTACAGTGCAATGTAATGCTCATGCGGGAAGTTCAAATTTTATTTGCAAAACGTACCGTATTCCTTCTTAACGCTATCAAAAATTAGAACCTATGATGAAAATTTATTAATAGAGTTTCACTGTACTAGGCTATATGCCAAACTTGACATCAAAAAGCTAAAGCCAACTCAATCTAAGGTTTTAAAAACATAAACTTCAAGTGAATATTCTTATACTTGGTGAGTACTGTTGTAGTTGATTTAATGTACATACTTTTCTTTCATGTCCACCAGGGAAATGAACAACTGAACGGTGTCTTTAACGAGGTTGGGCTCAGAGGCAAACAGACACAGATTAGACTCAATCTTGTTGAGGATGAAGTTGACTGTCCACAAGGCCCCCTCCGTGTCCTTGCCGAAGGCTGCCAGCAATGACATGCTCATCTAGAACACAAGACAAGCATTGTCCGCTATTAGTGAATGAGTTGGGTAAAGGAAAAAGGAGTCCCAACAGCTAACCTGAAAATTGTAGGTGGCTGCATGATAAAAATAAAGACACATAAGTTAGGGGTGTGTGCAAAGCTTCGAAAATATGGAATCCGAATCAAATCTTTTAGTATTCAAATTTGATTCGTCGTTCGAATCCGGCGCCAAACACCCGAGAAATTCACAAATATATCAAAAGGTCGATTTTATAGTTTGCAATCGATCACGTGACAACATGGTCGCCGTCAACATGGTCGCCGTTTACGTTACTTCTTACGTTCGCTTCTTGTTGTTCAAGAAAACGCGATGCTTTTCCCGCACGTAGAATTCGAAAAGCAACTGTGCCCGCTCTCTATCTTGGGCGATGCTGCCAGGCTGCCTGTAGGCGTTGCTCAACCATACATTAGGTTGGGATTTGTACACACAGACAGTGCAACAACTTTCTATCACCAAAACAACCACATAGTAAAAAATAAAAAATAAAAGAGAAGTGCTTGAAAGCTATTAGCAGAAACCTTAGTGTTTCAACTCAACTCTATGCTAGTCTCAGCAAGTTTGTCTACTATCCTTGTCTGACTCACCTCCGAGTAGTACGTCTCTGTGGGTAGCAGGTAGGAGAGCGACCACCGTCGGAGGAACCACATGATGGTGCTACCCAGCTCGGGACTCAACAGGTGGCCCATCTTCACTTCGGCCGCCTTCTTTTCCACTTCGCATAGCCGGAACACGGCGGCAATCAATCGCACCACGTGGTCAGCAGACGTGTCGGCGTTGGGGATGTCCGCTATGTGGTGGCCTGGAATAAGATCACCATTAGCGATGACTTTGATTCAATACATTCGGAATGAATTAAGGTGCCTTAGGAATTGATTCCAAGTAAATTAAAGACCCATATTTTTAAATGAACTATAGCCTAATGGTGCTATTTTGTTGTCGTAGTTCATATTGTACACGTAATTATGTATACGTAAAGAAACAACAAAGAAATCACAGAAAAAAAGCTTGATCATTAAAAATCCCCTATATGTACGCCTAGCATTTAAATTTATTCCAAGCTTAATAGGCACTCAAAAGTATTCACCAGCGTATCCCATTTTGAGTTCTTTGTGCAATTCACTTCTTCATTATTTTAGAAGACTACGTACCTAGGTTTCGCTTAGGGTTATCTAATGAAGCATCATCATACATAAATAAATAGGTACCGGTAGGTAGGCCAATGTATGAAATTGATAGCATAGGTAAAGTAGTCAGTATCAGTTAGGACTACTGCAGAAGTAGTATGTACTAAAAGGGGTATTAAAACTGCAGTCAACTCAAAGCTTCTCACTTCTTAAGTTCTTGTTTTACTAATAAGCTAAATGAGAATGCCAAAATATGCCTTTTACTAACAAAGTGCACAACACTTGACAATTAATGCCAGCACAGTCTCCTGGTAATTTGTAACCCTTGAGGTACATTGTGGTATCCAATGGAACGTACCTGGGGAGGCCAGCAGCTGCAACGTGACATCTACATTGACTTGTCCAGTAGCTGCCTGTTGCATGCTGTGATGCATCATCTCCGAGGGGATAAGAGCAATCTCTCCCTCGCTGTCCATTGAGATGACATTGCCTGGAAGAATCAAGGTTCGATTTATCCCTCGACTCGTGAGTTGGCTCAAAACTTATTTAAATAAAACAATTAAACAAGAGGCGAGTTGTTGTAGACTTTCACGATCCCTTGACGAGTTTTCAATTATCTTTTGGCGTCATGTTGGTGACGAGGCAACAACCAACAACCCAAAGATCAACTATAAGAGCCGGGGTAACATTCAATTATGATATTTCTATTTTTAATATGCTGCCACAAAACATTCATATCAATTGGTTTGGTAACAAATTAGGATTGAGAATAGATTGATGTAATTTCTCAATTTCATTGATCGGGAAACACTCCCGTAGGTGTAATTGATTTACACTAGGAAAACCTAAGTCCCCAGTTGATGGATGAGCTTTTTAAAGTTTTTAGTTTGCGTGGGATATCTTTACTTTGCAAGTGCTTTGTTTTGCTACCTAGATTGTAGTGATTGTTGTCAAATTCTTTGTTACCTGTCAATTGGATTATTTACCGTAAAAACTTATATTAAAAAGCATTATTCTAGGATTCTGGCTACTTTTTCAACTTTTTTTTAAAAGGTACTACATCACCATAACTTAATGTGTCAATAGTATAATATAACGTTGAAGCCCACCCGTTTGGTCAGAATTGGCCCAAAGGCACGAAAATATCGCACTAAAGTCAAAACGTATATTAAAAGCTTTATTTTTTAGTTCTGACTAACTTTTCCAATTTTTCTTTCAGAAAGCATACATACCATTACTTAATGTTTATGTGAAATATGAACGTTGTAGCCCCCACCCGTTTGGTCAGAATTGACCAATGGCACGAAAATATTGCACAAAAGTCAAAAAATTATATTAAAAGCTTTATTCTATAGATTCTGGCTAACTTTTTCAACTTTTTCTTTCAGAAAGCAATACATCACCATAACCTTATGTCCATGTGAAATATGACGTTGTAGCCTGCCCTTTGGTCAGAATCGGCCCAAATGTCTCGAAAATATCGCACTAAAAATCGAAAAAAATCGTAGAAGTGCGATATTCATGAGAAATATTTCTTCGATTGTACCCAAAAACGTGGCACGTCTAAGTTCAGAGATTTCGAAGGTCCCCTTCAATTTTCATCAAGATCGCATATGCCGTTTGCCCGGAATCGTGCGAACAGACAAAAAAACAAAAATAAAATAAAAATAAAAAACAAACAAAAAAACAACCGAGCTAAATTTTTTGGGGGGTCAGTGAAATTGAAGTCTTCGCTTCGCTCATCCAATAAAAGATTGTTGCAAGTTATTGCATTTGGTAGGTAAATTATAAGTATATACATAGGCAAAAATACCTGCCAATTTAAAATAGGAAGTGTTATTTCTGGTTCCAAATTTTTTAACATAGGGTCATAATAGGATGTAAGTGGAAGGCATATAAAAAAAATCAAAGCATATTTCACATTTTTTTACCTAACAAATGTATGTGAATGAGTGAAGGTGGAAATTAATGTTATAAAATATAAAATATATGTTATTATTGTTTATGGTTGGGGAAAGGCGAGAGGAGACCAACAGTTACCTTAAAGGATGTAGGTAGCTGCTCGAGACAAGGTGCACAAATATTTATTTACAATTAACAATACAAATGTCGAACGTTTCGGCCTACGCGGCCTTGGTCACCGACCGTTGGAGAAGCTGACCAAGGCACATACACTACATCCTTTAAGGTAACTGTTGGTCTCCTCTCGCCTTTCCCCAACCATAAACACTAACCTAGCCGATAGGCTCTATCTAAACCAAAAAATATGCTATTACCGTATTTACGCGCATAAAGGCCGCCCTCGCGTAATGGCCGCACCCCAGTTTTGACCATGCAAATTTTAAAAAGTACTTTGCATGTTGTATTGGCCGCACTTGTTATTTTAGCCAGCAAATCCTTTAGGAATGAAACAACTCATCGCAAAACAGGCAATGAACATCCAAACGAGCATGTAAATAAATAAACCATTTTATTTTAATGCAATGTTATTCTAGAGTGTTTACTTTCCGTGTGCAAGGTCGCACGGCTCACACAACGTCAGACACTAACACAGCTGGCATTGCTTGGATTGAAGTGTCGAGAGTGTTTACAATAAAACAGACGGGTTTCGTTATCTAATCTCATTCATAACGTAAACAAAACAACACAGCGAGAGTCTTGGCCTGCCGCCAATTGATAGTGAGCTAGGCGATACGTATATAGTGGCTTGGGAGGGGGGGGGGGGGACGACGGTTATTTATCTCCACGTCTGTCGGCTCTTGAATGGATGTTTAGTTTCAAGTTTCATTCGCCCATTAATCCACTTCTTTGTCGTCGAGCGCATCACAGCCCGGTAGCCGACGTAACACATTCAGAAATGCTTCCGTGTTGGCTATTGCATTTTCAGTCACCGTCATTGTCACCCAATACAATGTCCATTTCTTCATCACCATAGCCACTTCAAGGCCATATTTAATCTTTTTCTCTCTCTCGTCCGCCGTCTTCGAGCAAAGTCGCGGCGGCGGCGAGCACTCACAAAGACGACCGCGCTGTGCAATTCTTACGTCATTGTAGGATGACATTCAGATGTAAAGAACATAACATTTCGGTCCAATTAAAACAAGAGAAGCGCGCCTGAAACCAGCTCGGATAGCCTACGATCTTCCATCAGGAACCTGCGACCTTGCGCTGGGCGTCGAGTGGATGCGTGACCGGCCGACGAGGCATACATTGCCGCGAAACGGAGAATTTTACGGGCGGCGGGCGGACATCTTCACTTCCGCGGACGTATTCACACGTTGAACAAGACTTATTTAATTACTAATTACTAATTACTTACCGTTAAAATAAGTTTTTTCTTTTTTTACTCTTGCTCGCATATGTGTATGTAATATTGATACAATTACATATTATAATTTTTTTTTTCCGACTTTGTATAGTCATTTAGGCCGCCCTCGCGTAATGGCCGCACCTCTGTTTTTGAACTTCAAAATTTTAAATATACCTGCGGCCTATATGCGCGTAAATACGGTATGTTAACTATAAACAAACATACAATTGCTACAAAAAGATTAAATACTATTCTATTACTTCAGCTTGAAGCAGGTTGAGTCGAATGAAACAAGCCTACCTGCGATGAGAATCAACCAGTGGATGTCCTCAAAAAGGCAGTCCAGTATGCTTGTGTCTGAGATGTTGATAGCCTGTGTGTGCATCGTCTGTAGCTGGCCGTGCAGGCGACTCGTGCGCGATTCGATCAGTCGCGCCAACAGTGGGAGGCTGTGGGCTGGGACCTGGAATCGAATAAGAGGATCTAGGATTCATGTAGGTAAAACGACAAGGATTAATGTAAGATTATGGTAGGAAGGAACATACATAATAGTGGTTCTATCGAAAGAATGCAGATAGCATCGAAAATTGTTTTCCCAACATAACAACTGTCTCAACTCCATTTGGGCTAGCTCGCGAGCATCTAGCACACGGAGGAACTCAGTGATGTAGCACACGGAGGAACTCGGTGATCTAGCACATAATTCTTGCTTCTGTAGGCTACTCCTAGTTTGTCTTTCATACACAAAGGCAACATTCATTTTATTGTGCATTCATACTACCCCCACCACTACCACTTGTGAAGCGAGCATCTGCAATCTTTGGTTGGAGCTACGTAGTATACAACCACTTAGTTCATATAGTGTAGAGTTACCCTACATACACTTTATTAAAAACATAAATGAAATAAAATAACACACATACAATACAATACAGCAATGCACATTAATAAGCCATCCAAAAAAACCTCACCTGTCTTCCGAAGTTCCCTATGGTCTGCAACTGTTCCTTGAACCTGGTCCGGTCGTTCTCTTCCGTCTCATCGATCTCCTCGGCTTCGATCTCGCGACCTTGGCCGCGGCTGCCGTCCGGGGGCGACAGGTGGCACTTGACGTATGTGTTGAAGATCTGTATCGAGGACTGTTTGCAGAAGTCCTCCGGGAAGACGTGGTAGTCGTGGAGGACCGAGAGCCAAGCTTCCAGCATGTTGTTGAACGCCTCCTGGTAGAGAGTGTCCTCGGGGCACACCTACAACAACAGTTCAACAGACATACAGACAGCCCATAGCGAGTTGGAGCTAGTGAACCCTTATTAATTCTAACTTCTGTTTAATTGAAACTACTCCTAGTGATAAAGTCTCAACAGACGCTTTATGTTTATGGCCAAGTTAATTTTCTTCTATTAATTTTTGTTAAATTCAGTCTGATGATCTTAGTATCCTTGAGATATGAATTGAAGAGAGGTTGTTGAATTTGTTATTGTGGTTTAAGGGCACACGGGTGGTTGTTAGTGTCCATTTAAGTTTAGCTTGAATTTAGTACAGTAAACTGTATAGTATTTTTTAATCACTAGTAAAACGCTAAAGTCCCGCCGCGTTGATGGATGAGCTTTTTAAAGTTTTTAGTTTGCGTGGGATATCTTTACTTTTGCAAGTGCTTTGTTTTGATGCCTACGCATTGTAGGTGATTGTTGTCAAGTTTCTATTGTTACCTGTCAATTGGTATTATTTACCGTAAAAAACTTATATTAAAAGCTTTATTTCTATGGATTCTGGCTAACTTTTTCAACTTTTTCTTTCAAAAGGTACTACATCACCATAACCTTAATGTCCATGTATAATATGAACATTGTAGCCCCACCCGTTTGGTCAGAATTGGCCCAAATGGCACGAAAATATTTCACAAAAAAATCAAAAAACTTATATTAAAAGCTTTATTTCTATAGATTCTGGCTAACTTTTTCAACTTTTTCTTTCAGAAAGCAATACATCACCATTACCTTAATGTCCATGTGAAATATGAACATTGTAGCCCCACCCGTTTGGTCAGAATCGGCCCAAATGTCACGAAAATATCGCACTAAAATTGAAAAAAATCGTAAAAGTACGATAATCATGAGAAATATTTCTTCGATTGTACCCAAAAACGTGGCAAGTCTAAGTTCAGAGAAAACGAAGGTCCCCTCCAATTTTCATCAAGATCGCTTATGCCGTTTGCCCGGAATCGTGCGAACAAACAGACAGAAAAAAAAAAAAAAAAAAACACCCGAGCTAAATTTTTTGGGGGGTCAGTGAAATTGAAGTCTTCACTTCGCTCATCCAATTATTATTCATGGTGTGTTTTTTACCCGGTCTTTTGAACTGTCAATATTTATATTGTGTCCAGCTGATAACCTACTTCCCACCTAAAACTTTGTGTTAAGAGGCATAGGCCCTACATGCAAGAAAAGTGGTATAAGGCCCAGTGTTATGATGAACCAATAAATATGTGGTCTGGGTCTAAACAGTTTACAAATACATACACAAATAGAAATATATAAAAAGATGATTAGGCCTATATGACATACAAGGCATTTGTAAGTGATTATTTACAATGAAAGTTTGAGAGAAACCTGGGATACTTTTAAGTCAGTGGCGAGCCTTACCGCCTCCTCTTGTGCGGCTCCTTCTGCAAAGTTGCACGTCAGCTTGGTCAGTTGCTCGAGGAAAGATTTGAGTAGATCAGGCGGCAATCCGACCAGAATCAGTGGTGGGAAGAAGAGCAGCAGCTTGCGGACGATGTTCGAGATGCCAAGAGACTCGCGATCCAAGATCTCAAAGCTTGCGACAAACACCATTCATTTTCATTTTATTTATCATATTCATAGTAGAAAACGACGAGTAACTTTGAACACGATATAAAAGACCATTTACAACTAAATCCAAGTTAGAGAAGATAGTGTAAGGAAATACTTGTAAGCTAGTTAGGTCGAAAATTTATTAAGAATTGGGAAAAGAGTCTGTAGAAGCATTGTTTGATGTTGGGCTTTACATCTCATATTTATGCGCATGAGTTAATTGAGATGATGGGCTATGACTATGAGGGGCATACATAAAAAAAAATTATGTACCTTACTTACGGGTTTTTAACTGTCTAATTTCATATAAAAGGCAATGCACTGGACTCTTAGGGCACTTTCAGTAGGTTTTCTTTGCGCATTCTGTTGTTATTTAGTTTGAGAAGTTAATAATCTGGTTGTGTCTACGTCACGCGGGGGCATGAAACTCAACGCCATCTGATAGTAGCAGAATAAACTTCTTAAAATGTTTTAACGTCCATCATATTTAGTTCGAATTAAATTTCCTTCATAAATGCATCGGACTACGTAAACCATATAAGTTTAGTTCGAACTAAATGTCCATGGTAAAGGCAGTGATTGTGTGGCTAGGGTTGGACAAAATCGTGAATGCTTGTTATGTAACCCGTACCAGTAATATCGGCTTATTTCTTCAAGCACCCTCATTGTCTGCTCTTGGGATCATGAACCATAGAGATATGTGTATATAGCATTTTCAAGTGTCATTTTATAGCGTTTTGTAGCATCTATTTTTTGTCCACCTTCAAAAACTTGTGTATGAAGTTTTTTTACATTTTTATTTAGAAATTATGTCATCAATGTTGAATTAATATCAACTGATTAAAAATATATACAGTAGCAAATTATATTATAAACTATGTACTATTATTAAATGAAGTAGGACTTGAAAACCATAGGCCTAGTTAGTGAAAAAATAGTGCTTTGTAGCATCTGTTCACAAAACACTATTTTCACGAATCTTTAAGCATAATACAGTACCACATCAAGGAAGAACTTTTCAATAACATACTTAACTTCATAGTGTATGATCTTAACTGAGATTTATGTAAGTACGTATTACTTTTGCCCTACATACCTTGTAACTAGCTTGAGGAAGTTCTGCATGTAGTTTGCCAAGTACTGCACACGGACATCTTTATTTGCAAAAATTGCCCCATTCAGAGATGCCAATTGCACAAGACAGTACAAAGAATGGTGAGCTATTTGTGGGTTTTCACGGACTTTCCAATGAATCTGTAAATTGTTCATTATTATTTATTACCATGAAAAGAGAGACAAATTAATTGTATTAAAGAGGTATTGTACGGTATGTTAAAGCATAACAAGTACAGACAAGTGATAAAATATGTTACGGATTAAATGTAATGCTTACATTGAAGAAGAGATTGAGGAATGACCATTTTGGGATCGAACAATTTGAACTCTTCAATGCTCCAATTAACCGTTTGGCGATTTATCAGTCAAGAAATTACAATCACATCATGGGCAATAATTTACAGTCAAAAAATATAAAAATTAATGACTCATGAATCACAAATATTTAATTTGTTCATGAATATTGAGCTTTTTCTTTATTGCCAACATCAGTATCGGTAGCTCTGTAGATAAAGTACAAACTTGTAGCATGTGCCCATTAATACACTGTAGCCCAGGGTTGCCATAGCTTTAACCCTCGGTCCCTCACGTGAGGTTCTACAAACCCCAGCGTCATTGTATCACGTGTATCTATGCACCAGACTGCTTAACCGACTCTGGATGCTCAGTACCTTCAAGTCACTCTATCTGTTAACGAAATTTGTAACCCTCTAATCATTAGGGCGTTTAGTGTTGTTATATTGCCGGTCTGAACGTGGCTGGGGTTGGTGCCTCAAAAAAAACTCATTAAAACCTTGATTCTATTGATTCTGGCTAATTTTTTAAACTTTTTCTTTCAAAAAGCAATATATCACTATTAACTTAATGAACACGTGAAATATGAACGTTGTAGCGCCACCCGTTTGGTCAGAATCGGCCCAAATGTCACAAAAATATCGCACTAAAAATCGTAAAAGTACGATATTCATGAGAAATATTTCTTCGATTGTACCCAAAAACGTGGCAGGTCTAAGTTCAGAGATTTTGAAGGTCCCCTCCAATTTTCATCAAGATCGCATATGCCGTTTTCCCGGTAGAGAGCGAATAAACAAACAGACAGAAAAAAAAAAAAAAAAAAACACCCGAGCTAAATTTTTTGGAGGTCAGTGAAATTGAAGTCTTTGCTTCGCTCATCCAAATACAAGATGTTTTGAAGCTGTACAGCAGTTATTGGCTGATTGGAATAGATAGCTCAAATTTTATAATAATAAAATGTGCTGCCAAGCCTAAGAGTGAGGTCTTCCCAGCTACCAACCCTTCCCAGACCCACTCACCACTAATTGAATGAGAAAATGCAGTCAAGGACGCGTGTTTAAGTACTGACTCTTAAGGTACCTAACATAAACCAATGGTTATGGCCGCAACTCGCAATGCATCAATGGAAGATTTTTTTGGGAGGAAATAATTTTGAAGATTAAATCCTTATCTTGCTGAAAAAGACCCAGAAATGGATGGACATGTACACACCTTACCAACAAGAGTTAACATATTGAATCATCCCTATCACAAAGAGGATTGACTAGATTTCAAAAGGATATAGTTAGCGGAGATGAATCCCCAGCTGAGAACTCCCTCTCCGATGGTGAGTAGATGTTTGAGCAGAGTCATCACTTGTTCCGAGAACGGCGGATCCATCTTCGTCAGCTCGCTCAGCGCTTGCACGCAGAACTGAAATATCCTCTTCAAGTCCGTCACTTCAAACTGTTTCTTGGCCTTGAAATGGGTCTCCCATGTCAGACCAACGTCGGAAGATTTAACTGTTGTTGCATACTCTTGCATCAGAGCAGATATAATGCTGCAGCCAAGGATTTGCTGGAACAGATAAAGATTAATTATTTACTTATAATAAGATACCGTAGATTTGAAATTGCAGGGACAAATGTTTAAAAAAATACATCTTGTCAGCAAAGTTACTTCACGTAACGGCCACCATTAACTAATCTTCTTCTTTTCATATACCCGCATTTTTTGCTTACTGGGCCATCATGCAGTCACCTAGGACCTTGGGGTTTATTTGTTCTCAGTCAGGGTCCGAACTAAAATTTTGGATTTTTAATTTTTTTAAAGATTTTAAGAAAGAAAGTAGAAGACTGAGAATACTTGTATTGTATATTTATTTGTATTAGCCTTAGCATGACTTATATTTAGATCTGTCCTAGATGTATTACTATGTATTTGGTATACGGTACGGTATATAACTATGTTACCTATGCAAATGCCACTTTCTCACACTCGTAGTGCCACCTTAGTACAAGCCCAGTCCAGATGATAAATAAATAAACAAATAAATAAATTTGTATTTAGAGTCTATCCACTCAGTCAGTGGGGGACAGTAAATCAAAGCGACCAAGCCAACCCTGCAGGCCAGACCTCAGCGTAGAGGTCTAAAACACAACAAATCATATTTTTAATGAAATTGCAATCAGTGTAATGACAGTGCTAAACACGTGGATCAACGGAATCTCAATGGCGAAGTAAGAATAACTTTGACATTATATGCCTCATTGCATAGGCGGCTCAAAGACACGTTACAAATGTCAATCCCAAAAACTGATACTTTAAGTGTCAAATCAAAGTTACCTATACGGGTCGAACCAGTGACCATCGCATTGAAGCAAGACGCTTAAACACAATGACCAACGAGCACAATGATCCCAGTGTGCTCAAAAAACTACCCAAGTGGGCCTACAGTCACGGGCACCTGTGAGTGTTTCTTTAAAAGCCGATGAACTACCTGATAACGTAGCCACCCGTGAGCACGCACTTGGTTATTAAAATACATGCCAGTTATTGCACAGTGTACCCAGTTACTATTAAAAAACATGCCCCTAAATAATTGGGGCCGATACTAGGGTGGCGCGACCTGCAAAAAGCTTTGCATGCAAAGCCCAATTGACATGTAGCCTTATAGTACTTAGATCATGCTAAATGCATGTGAAGAGTAGGCCTACTGTAGGCCTACAAAAATAAAATCAATCACTAGGGATGGTTGTTTTTTGGAAAAAGGCCAAAAACCCAAATGGCACCCAAAAATGGTAATAAAAACCAAAATGCTAATGCCATTTTTACTATTTGCCTTAAAGGGGTATTCTATTCACCTGCTAAACTAAAAAAAAATTTAATTCATGCTAACTACTGTAGTGTAATGAATTTGGTGGTAGATTTTTTTTGAAAAATATATTTACTATTAGGGGTATCACACACAATGCTATGCTCATTGTGATATTCCTAATGATTGTACAAATATGATCATTGAATAATTGGATGAGCGAAGCAAAGACTTCAATTTCACTGACCCACAAAAAAATTAGCTAGGGTGTTTTATTTTATTTTTTTCCCGTTTGTTTGCTCTCTACCGGGCAAACAGCATAGGCCCTATGCAATCTTAATGAAAATTGGAGGGGACCTTCGAAATCTCTGAACTTAGACCTGCCACGTTTTTGGGTACAATCAAAGAAATATTTCTCATGAATATCGTACTTTTACGATTTTTATTTTATTTTTAGTGCAATATTTTCATGACATTTGGTCCGATTCTGACCAAACGGGTGGGGCTACAACGTTCATATTTCACATGGACATTAAGGTTATGATGATGTAGTACCTTTTAAAAGAAAAAATTGAAAAAGTTAGCCAGAATCCATAGAAATAAAGGTTTTAATATTAGTTTTTTGAGGTACATATAACAATTAACAAGTAACAATAGAAATTTGACAACAATCACCAACAATGCGTTCAAAAAGCACTTGCAAAATTAAAGACTTCCCTCGCAAACTAAAACCTTACAAAAAAGCTCATCCATCAACGCGACTAAAAAAAGCGTTTGCGAAGCTTCCTAGTAATAAAAAATAAATTAACAAAAAAATTATTGGGTTCCCCATGACACCCCCCCTCCCAAAAAAATTTCAAACTTGATATTTTTCGAGCTAGGTCCCATCGGCAAAAATCTCCCATAAGAAATAACATGGGGACGATCTATATGCCCAGTGACCTTGGATGATTTTGATTCAAAAAAATATTGGACCTATTGACGTAGGATACTCGTCAGCCTTTTCTGTAAATTCTCTATATTTTGCTTCGTAATTTGGGCAAGTGGTTCTGTTTTTTGTTTGTTTGTTTGTTAAGAAGGGGTGTGATTTTGGAATGCATATTTTTGCGTGTTCGAGTAGGGCTACAATTTTGTAAATGGTGGTCATGGTCATTTGGTCATTTTAGATTGGTACGATGTTCTAGTATCTACGTAGAACAAAAAAGAAGCAGGTTAAAGCCGATTTACGAAATTTCCCAAAACACCAATTTTGAATTTTTTCGTTAATTTTTGGATTTAAAAAAAAAAAAAATTGTGTAAAATCAGTTACAAGATATTAATTTTTTAAACGGTCATTTTAGTGTAGTATTATGCTATAGATTAGCCCTAAGTGGTAAAAATATTTTTTGGGGGTAACACCATTCCATTATTTATTTATATGTACATTGTACAGTAAGACCTCTATTATCCGATCACCGATTAATCATTATCCAATCCAATATCCAATATATATATATGACATAATGAAATTCTTTCGAGTTTCCGAGTTAAATAAGTTTTATTACCAACGTTTCGGACAGTTCTCCCTGCCCATTCTCAAGGTAACGACATACAAATTAAAAAAACATTAAGAAAACAAACAAGACAATAACAAATAATATAAAAGACAAAACAAGTCACTGCAACTGGTCAAAATATATATATATATATACGTATATATATGGCCGGTGTACACCACCTTGTGTTTGTGTGTTGTGTGTAACCGCGTCGAAAATAAGATGAACCAGGGCAGAACCTGGGCGTCCACCGACGTTTCGTCTGTAGGCCCACTACCATAGAATGGTCACAAGAAGTCACACTCACAATGCAACCAAGTGATTTGTTTTTAGGTTCACTGCAATTGGATCTTTGTAATTTTCTATGTTTGCAAGGTAGTGTGTTTTTTGTTTCTATTTGTTTATTTTTATAATGCTGGACTGCGATTCTATAACTCTGACGGAGTTGGACCCGGGCGTTTCCAACGGTAATCGTCTCTGTTGTAAGTGATCGACCCAGTTGAGGTCGATATCGTTGCGATATAATCCGTGACAACCGAGTCCGACTCGGTTATATTTGTATAAAATGGTGGATGATAAGCCTTGGCCTACACGTAAACACAACCAGATTTTTAACTTTATCAAACGAATAACAATAGTATGCTCAAAGAAAACCTACCTTTAATAAGGGCCTACCCCTAAAAGTCCCGTGCGTTCCCTTTTTTAATGAAATTATACCATTTAAATCCAATTTCTCCCCGATTGGAAATAATACACACATCTATGTCATTTCGAATATTTGACAACTGACTGCGAATCATTTGTTCACATTTGACCGTCCACGGCCATGTAAATCATACCTTTCGACCTCGACCAACAACAACCGGAACGATTACTGTTACTACAGAGTCGGTCCCGTGACAGAGTTGAACCCGTGAAGTTACTGAATAGGGGCCCTGTTGTTGTTTTATTGAATTTTTGTTTTACCCTTCCCTTGAAAATGGAAACATAGTTTTTCTGAAACGTTGGGATTAAAAGTTATTTTCTATAATACTGTGCGTGATTATTTACCGTAAAGATACTTAAAACATATATTATAGTATTACACGTTTACACATCTACACGTTTAAGTATCTTTACGGTAAATAATCACGCACAGTATTTTAGAAAATAACTTTTAATCCCAACGTTTCAGAAAAACTATGTTTCCATTTTCAAGGGAAGGTTAAAAACAAAAATTCAATAAAACAACAACAGCATTATAAAAATAAACAAATAGAAACAAAAAACACACTACCTTGCAAACATAGAAAATTACAAAGATCCAATTGCAGTGAACCTAAAATCAAATCACTTGGTTGCATTGTGAGTGTGACTTCTTGTGACCATTCTAGCAGGCCTATCGCTATCTTCATGTCTTGGTACCACAGGCGGCTCAGTCTCATACTTTTCAAGACCTGCAGTATGACTTCTAGTCATTCTGCTGGATTCCAAATTTCTAGACAAGATGGTTGGGTCCGTCCGGACCGTCCCACGTTCGTCTAGAACTGCAGGCACTCTATCAGCCGCTATACCGCTTTCTTTGACTAACCTCTCAATCAAAGCAGGCTTCCACGATTGAGCCAAACGCTTGCCATCGTCTCGTTTGTTAAGATTGAGTGGGCGCTTCTCAATTTCCACTGCCTCTCTGACGATTCGACTAGATAGATGGCTTACCATGGCAAGAGGCCTCATTCCGTCAAAATCAATGGAATGACCCTCCTTCTTGACATGTTGTGCCAAAGCAGATGTTGTTTCCATCTTGTTGACGGCAAGTTTGTATATATATATATATATATATATATATAGAGAGAGAGAGAGAGAGAGAGAGAGCAAATAAGCAAAAAATCGCGATCATTCGAGTTTTTCGATAATTCGAGCTGCACCCGGTCTCATCCAGCATCCAACTGCTAAAGGAGTGCTTACAAGAAGGTATCTTTGAGATGAAAACAATGCTGACTTATATGCAGAAAGTAGCATTGTAGATCAGGGTTGCCGTTTTTACGGATTTTATCCGTTTTAACGGATTTTGAGGGTGCATTTTAAACGGATCATGACGGGTGCATATTCCAATTCACGGATTAAAAAAAAAAAAATTTTAGTTCTTTGTTTTACGCCGTTTTTAACTAGGGATGGTCAAAAAATCTATATTTCAATGCGATATCTAGTGGGAATATTTTCGATGTATAAATACCAAAGTTTAGGCCTACACCAAAAATGCAAAATTTCAGAATTTTGGTGGAGGTGCCGGGTAGGTAGTCTAAATTAAATTAACCTGGCTGGTGCATGTGGTGGAGGTGCCGGGTCATAAAATGCGGTTATGAGATCGTAAAAATCGTTCAAGATGCATTTATGGTGATACCTCATAGTCATCAACCGAATTAGTTTGGCCTCAAATCATTAAAAATAGGCCTACTCTTAAAAAAAAAAATTTCAATTTTTTTAAAAACAATTACATTATGATTATATTGATATCATATCGAAATTAGTATATTTGGGCAAAAAAAGGATTTTTAAGGATTTGGGTGTTTCATTTAAGGATTTCTAAGGATTTTTGATGTGCTCAAACAGGATTTTTATTTTTTCTTGGTGGCAACCCTGTTGTAGATATAGATACCGTTTTGCATTTCAGAAAGTAGGTAGGCATAACATGTCAACAATAAAAAAACATATAACACCACTTTAAATAGAATTTTTAAAGCAAAATTTTGCAAAAAAAAATCGTGTTCATGACTATTTAAAGTAGACCTACAGAAGCTCAAGCTTACCCTAGGAGGATCTCCACTTAATATAAGATGTTCAACTTCAGACAGAATGTGGCCGCGGTCTGCTCCAAAATCTTCAACACTGCCTCTTTTTACCATTATTGCAATCACCTAAAAAAAATCATTTCAAATTAAATAAACAAAAATATTAGATACACTTCAAGCTGTGCATTGTAGGTAGGCGAGGCCTACTATATAATTGAAAAAGAAGTTACGTTACGTAGTCTACTATAAGTTTAGATTGGAGAAGGGTTGACAAGTTGGGAAAGCATAGAGAACATAACGAACATAAAGAAAACAGTCTACTATAAGGTATTCACAAGTTGTTACAGTACTAAATACGTAACTGTTTTACATTGAAAAACATCATATTAAATTAGTTTTGTGGTACTTAGGCCTACACTATGATTAAAAAGTACCGTAGGTATAGACAACATAAAAATATGACCTTTATAAACAATAAACCAATAGACTAGGGGTGATAGCGAAGAAAAGCAAATACTACAGGCGGCAGACATGAAATTCCTCAAGAAAGTGGGCAAGACAAGAAAGAATCAGAAACACAAACATTAGAGAAATGCTAGTTGTAGGCGACAGGATGGAAGGACACGGTTGAGATGGTTTGGACATATGAAACAAATGATGAAAGAGAGGATGGCAAGAGAAATGTACGGTATAGGTATATTAAGAAGAATTGGGAGGAACAAGAGGCCAAGGAAGAGATGGGAGTAGTGGTTAATTTGGGGGCAGATGCGTCCGCACACTTTTTTTTCGTGGACGTATGCGTCCACCCAATTATGTACTTTTCGAAATTTTATATTTGCTGGATGAGCGTAGCGAAGATTCCATTTCACTACACTGGGGAAAAAATCCGGAATGTTTTTTTTCTTTTTTTTTGTATTTTTGTCCGTCTGTTAACACGATTTCGGCTATACCGATACTCCGATTGCGATGAAATTTTATGGAGGCCTTCGAAATCTCTGAACTTAAAACTGCCACGTTTTTGAGCACAATCGGAAAATTATTTCTCATGAAAATCGCAATTTTACGATTCATTTTTATTTTTAAAAAATTTCTACGATTTATAACCCCTAGCTACATGCTTTGTCCAATTGTAATGATTTTTTCACAGAACCTTAATTTTATGAATTGATATATTCGTGTGAAATTTGAGCGTTATCGAAAAATTATTTCTAATGAAAATCACAATTTTACGACTTTTTTCGATTTTTAAAAATTCTTTGGCTTATAACCCCTACATGCTTTATCCGATTCTAATGATTTTTTCACAGAACCTTAATTTCATTAATTTATATATTCGTGTGAAATTTGAGCGCAATCGAAAAATATTTTCTCGTGATATAGATCTACCAACACCACAAAAGCCCTGGCCAAAACGGACGAGTCCAAGTTGTCTTGAATGCAGGCGATGAGCGCATACGCGCGTGCCGCGAGCGATCGGCGGAGAGAAATGAAGATGCTGGGGTGGCGAGGCCATATCGCTCCCGCCGTATGCTGTAAGGAGAAGTGTTCCTCACGGCTGCCGGCTAGAACTGAGCCGTACGGCGCCCGTATCTACGGAACTCCCCTAAAACCAAGAATAAACTTGGCCCGGAGGCGCGCGCACGTAATGGCGCGGGCCACAGTGGTCTTGGTACATCTATAATCGCAATTTTACAATTTTTTTTGAATTTTTAAATTTCTTCGACTTATAACACCTAGCCTACATGCTTTATCCGATTGTAATGATTTTTTCACATAACCTTAATTTTTTGAATTATTATATTCGTGTGAAATTTGAGCGTAATCGAAAAATTATTTCTCATGAAAATCTCTATTTTACGCTTTTTTTGTTTTTAAAAAATTACGCTCATCCAACAACGCGCCTGAAAAAGCGTTTGTGAAGCTTCCTAGTTAAGTCAATACTATTACAATGTTGTGTAAAAGGCTTTATTATCTAGGTGCCCGTTAGGGCGCCGCAGCCAAGCCGCGGTGCGCTACACACTCAAGCACCTTATACACCAAGCAGAGTTGGGGTGATTTCGAGGTGTTACCCAGCCGTCATGTAACGTGATGTGAACTTGAAAACTATCACAATCGAGGGGATTTAGGTACCTGACAACACATGCCAAATTTTATTGGGGTACGACCATTCCTTCTTGGTGAAAAAATGTCTTCAAACATGCTCAAAATCACTTTAAGGATGTTAGCTACTGCTAGCCACTGCTAGCTACTGCTAACATCTAATACGTCGGCCCGCGATTCTGACCAGACGGGTGGGGCTACAATGTTCATATTTTACATGGACATTAAGGTTATAGAATGATAGTCTCTTTTGAAAAAAAAAGTTGAAAAAGTTTGTTGGAAGGCTTCCAAATAAAGGTTTTAAAATAAGCCTTAAACACTTGGCATATAATCAACAAGTAACCATAGTTACTTGACACTTGTTGACGGTATAAGCAGAGTTAGGCGGGAAAGTGCGATACGTAAACAAATGGCGGACATTTAAAAATTTTCTTCTTTGTGTGGAACGAGAAAAGGTGTCATTATACTCTCATAAAACAAATCAGAAACCGTCCCTGGCCTAGGCCCAGATGTAGAAAATAATTTATAATACAATAGTGTAGGTCTAAAGTTCCATTTGGCTATAGGACTAGTAAAATTCATACTTACATTACATGTTTGACAAGCCTAGCCAACCCTATGCCAGCACAACATTGTTTTGATATGAACTTGCTCAACTGTTTGTTTACATAATTGCAACAATCAAATCATTTCATACAACTTGTCTTTCGATTGGCCCGCGTTTATGAAGGCACTGCCATCTAGAATAAATATAGAACTTTTTCGAGCTCTTTGCTATACTCAAATCTTTTTAAAGTGTTTGGATTTCGTGATACTCTTTCAACCATAGGGGTTTAATATCAATGCTTTCAACTCACAACCCATGACGTTTTCCACGATACCGTTCAAGAATACCAATTCCTTCGAAAACAAAAACGACTTCGTTTTCAAATTGCGTTTTCAACTCATCTCCCACGAACTCAAGAATTGGGGTCCAGTCCTTATACCGTCGTTATACCATGGTTATACCACCTATACCCAGGATGTACATGAATCCGGGTCTAGATATTTTACATCCTATATTGTTACTGCTAATACCATAGAATTTAAATCAACTTTGATAAAAATATTATATTTTAGCAAATAATTTTGTAATGGAACTTGAAAAAGTAATGAGATCACACACATAACAAAAACTTGTAGAAATACAGCCAAACCTTACACACTCAAAAGGAATGAGATCTAAAAAAAGGGCCAAGCTCATCTACCCTTCCACATAAAAGTACAGTGTCCCATAACAGCATCCTCGAAAAGCTTGGCAAAATAGAATTTGCATGTTTACGTTTAAATTAATTACAAAAAAAGAACTTTGATAAACTATTACGTTAAATTAATAATCGCAAATTCTTATTTTGAAAAGCTTTTGGAGGATGCTGTTATGGGACACTGTACGTTTATGTGGAAGGGTAGATGAGCTTGGCCCTTTTTTTAGATCTCATTCCTTTTGAGTGTGTAAGGTTTGGCTGTATTTCTACAAGTTTTTGTTATGTGTGTTACTATTTACAAAAATGTGATATATGAGTTGTTAAAGTTTCTTCCATAGCCTAATCAAAAGAAAACATGTTTAAACTTGTTTTTAGGCATTTAAAAACAGCAAATTTTAATTTTTTGCCTTAAACTTCCTCCAGCACACCCGTAGCCCTATTAGTTTTGCAAGGCCCTCCCACCACCCCACCTCTTTCTCTAGCCAATTGTCAATGACAATATATTGTAAACTTATACCGTAATAATATGTGGATCTTCACAATTTTATAAATTATCGACCAAGCACGCAAACACTAATAAAATAGGGTAGGGTACCACAATTTGGAATGTTAAAAATTCCAAAATTTCTTAGGATATATGCGGATGGGTCCCACACCTGCACTAGCTGATTGCTGGCCTGGGTATTTTATTATTATTTATTTCAACAAATCAAGAAGTACAATGTACACTTAACATGTTGAAGAGAATCAGAGAGGGCATAGCCCCATAGCAAGAATGCCTGATTCCCTTCATTAAAACTAATTAAAATAACTTAGGCCTAATGTTGAAGTATTAATGTTATTTGAAAACAATGGATAAAATAGTCATAAATTAACATAATGTTAAGTATCAAAATATGGTAGGCCTCATGTAGTATACTGACATATAAAAACAATTTAACTAAAATATTCTTTTATTCTATTCTTGAAATTTGGAGCATCTTTGATTTCTAGAGGAATAGTATTCCATAAAGTAACAGCACGGTTATAAAATGATTTTGGTATATAGATGTTCTAGCACGGGGAGGGTTTAAAATTAGGCCAGTATTATGTCGGTTAAACTGTCTTTTCTGAATTGTTTTCTTTTAAAAGGATCAAGGTCAGTAACACCGGTAATTAAGTTACTTAAAAATCTAACATCAGTTTGTTTACAATAATTTTGTATTGATGGCAGTCCACATTTGTTTAAGCGCTCAGAGGCACTTTCAGAATAAAAAACATTTTTTAAAATAACTTTAGTTGCACGGTTTTGAATAACCTCAAGTTTATGCATGTTTAGTTGAGAAGTTGGGTGCCAAGCTGGTAAACCATACGTTAATATAGGGCGAATAAGAGATAGATATGCAGTTTTTAAAGATTTCGATTTACTTTTATATAGATTACGACTGACAAATCCTAACAACTTGGAAGCTCTGTCTCTAACGTTGTCTGTATGAAAATCCCATTTCAAATCTGAAGATATAGTGAGACCGAGCAGCTTAATAGTTGTTTGCCTCACTAGAGCATTACCTAAAAGAATGTAATTAGAAGCAATGGGTGATTTGGACCTAGTTAGACGTATGTACTGCGATTTGCTAGCATTAAGCTGCATACAGTTCAACAAGCACCAATTTTCAAGTGCAGATAGATTTGCTTGCAATGCATAAACATCCTCTAATCCTGAAATAGGTCGAAATAATGTTGTATCATCAGCATACTGGTAAACTTGAGATGACACACACTGAGGAAGATCTAAAAAGAAGATTGTAAATAGGAGAGGCCCAATTACAGACCCTTGTGGCACCCCAGAAGTAACATGAGCTTCTACAGATCGAGAACCATTAAAAACTACAGATTGTTTCCTATTGGAAAGAAAAGAGCTTATCCACCCTATTACATTGTGTTCAACTTTATATCCTTTTAATTTTGCTATCAATTTGTGTGAGGGACTTGGTCAAAAGCTTTTGCCCAATCTAATGCAATGCAGTCAACCTGTTTGACAGAAGTACATTCAAGTGAATTTAACCACTGATCGATAACGTCAGTTAAGAGAGTTACGCATGACCTTTTTGGTATAAAACCGTGCTGATTTAAATTGATAAGTTTGTTTCTTTTAAAGTGATTAAATAACCGTTTAGCAATCAGTTTCTCCATACCCTTGCATGCAAGTGAGGTCAACGAAATAGGCCTGTAATTCTCGATCTTCAATCTATCTCCCTTCTTAAAGACTGGAACCACAGATGCTGTCTTCCATACATCAGGAACACATGCAGTAGATGCTGATAGATTGTAGATACTGCATAGAGAAGGAGCCAGAGCCTCAGCACAGGTATGTAGAATTCGGCCGGTAGAAGATCAGGTCCAGGCGCCGCGTTGGGTCGAATCTTTTTTAAATATTCCTGAACTTCTTCTTCGATGAAAAATAGATATTGGAGCAACTGGGCCAATATTTCCTGGATCCCAGGTAGTAGGGGAAGACGTGTCATTAGGAGTAAAGTTGTCATGGAACTTTTTATTGAATGCATTCGCAATTTCTACTGGATCTGAAAGCTTGACACCATCGCAAGAAATATATCCCCAGACCCCCTATGGTACTAGGATATATACTTTTCCCAAAACAATTGTTTAGTGGGAAGTTCTAAAAATGTAGACCCATCGTCAAGCGTCTGTCCACTTATTATTTTAGAAATTAACCACCGGATAGGAGCTCATAGTAGGACTTGCATGCAAGAGGAGAAAGCTGGGAAAGTGTGGAGGAGATAATGATTGTGGGAAGATAGAAAGAAGTGTAAAAATTTGATTGCAAAACCGAAGCTGACCCTGAATTTGACAGAAGCAGAAAACTGCGATGGATGATAATAATGATGATTATGCCAGCCCCTGGTTTTTGTTACAATGGTTTTCAACTGCACTCTAGCCGCCCCTATGTATTTACACCTTCTATGTATGCTTACCTGAAGGATTCTTTCCCTTACAAAAGGTTGCAAATTTCTTTGTATTATGTATTGCAACAAATATTGCCGCAGTGAAATAAGATCTGATTCTTGAAGGAACGTCCACTCTCTAATAACAGCATCCTTCATGAGTCCACCGGCTTCAAATAAAACGTAGTCAACTCGGCTGGTTTCTAGAGGAAGATAATAAGTCCCAATACCATCATATTATACATATCGGTAGCTACATAGGCATTAAATATTAATCGGGAACCACACTCGTTTTAAGCCAGACATTTTTTAAACCAATGATGTAGACTTACAGCATACTAATTGAGGCAACTTACCAAGGATATGTCTACACAATGAGTACGGTGATTTAGTTTTCCGAAAATTTAGGAAGATCACTTCTGCTTCTCGACGTTGTTGCTCCGAAACTTGGGATGGTGGAGCCTGAAATAGAAGCAAGGTTCACATAAGTAATTTAAAAAATATAGTACCTATCTAGACCTAGGCTTGGATGGCCGATTAGTCACTCGAGGTAGGCCTATCTACATATTTTATGTAACCTAGGCCTACCAAATTCCCAGACTTCTAGGTTTTCCAGATTGATAACTAGGCCTATATTTTTCCGGACTGCAAATTTGGCTGATAGGTAAAATCGTTGAGTGGGCACTTTCTCCATGGTAAAATAAGAGAACTGATTTTTCCACAACATTATAATTGGCAGTGGTGGCACCAATATACCCTCAGTAAATTTATAGTTTTGATTTGGTTTGGTGAATTTTTGAGGGAAAAATAAGGAAATTCCAGAAAGAAAAACATTTGTTCTGACTTTTCCAATCTATTTATTTCCCTGATTTTTCCAGGTTTTCCAGACTTGCAGACACCCTGTCACTCAAGAAGAAGGTCAGATATAATATAAGAAAAAAACTAATTTGGAAAATTGTCAAGCATTGGCAATGAGCTAGGCCTACCTACTGGTAGTAGGTCTAATTTATTTAAAAAATAAATACCTAAGTAAAAACTCAACCTTTATTCAAAATTTCATTCAAGAAGAGGTAAAATTTGCGTTACAGTAGGGCCTACATAAGCCTGATGACAGTAGGATCAATGACTTTTGTTTTAAATTGCAATGAGCAGGCCTAGGGACTAGGGCATGGTGGTAAGATATCCACCATGGACTAGGGCCTAGACCTTATGTTCTTGTGCCATTTTAACAATGAATTGCTAATAACAGTCTTCTTCGGGGGGTTATACAACCTGACCCAAGTCCAGAATAGATTTGCCTGATAAGACACCTCGGTCTGGACTGAGTTCAGTTTGGTTGATAAGCCGAGCCAGAGCTGTGTAGGCCTACAAGCTGAAATATGAGCGATAGGTAAGCTAACTCAAATAGGCCTACATGCTTACGGCCAACTTTCTTTGAAAATCATCCAATCACAGCGGCTTGTACAATATCAGTCCAGACTGAAAGCTTGACATAAACGTTAATGAACTGAGAATTGAAAATCCAGTCGGAACTCGGTTTGCGTGATTTACATAGTTTAGAGTTTAGGTCTATACCTGGGTCTAGTAAACCTGCCCTTAGAATAGGTTTGGACCCTATGGTTTTCTCATTTAGAACTAGGCCCCTAGTCAGGTTTTACGTTTTAGGTTGGGTCTAGGCCCACCCAAAATAGAACATAACCTCACTCTTTAATGAAGCTTACTTGGCTTTTGTGCTCTTTGCCTAAGTACATCATGTACATTTTTGGGTTGTATTAGTGTTAAGAATGAAGAGTTTTATATATAATCATACGAACCAGCATCATTTGTGCAGCTGCTTCTAATTCTGCAATTACTTGGTCCTCCATTTTTTACTTAATTTGGTTTTGTTTTCATTTGCAGACCAACGAGACCTTCCACAGCCGACTGATTTCGCTCAGCTGTTCAACATTAAACATGCAGTGATGATTTACAAATTGACCAATGGGAAGACGTTATACATCACTGGTGCTGACATCTTTTGGAACAGACGAGAAAATTTATATAGGCGTTTTTCACGATGGCGGACACCACGGTGGATGCAACTCGGCGTTTGAACGTCAAAAAACAAACTTTGGACGACGCATACGCGGCTCCAGCTAATTTCCTTGAGATTGATGTAATAAATCCAATCACTCATGGTGTAGGGAAGAAAAGATACACCGATTACGAAGTTAGGATGAGGGTAAGTGACACTTGTTGTACGGCTAGGCACACTGCCCTCCGCTGGCTGTCAATGACTCAGGCTTCACTGTCAAAGCCGTTTTTAATTAATTCTATGATTTCTTTGTAGACCAATCTACCAGTTTTCAAAGTGAAAGAATCGAGCGTACGTCGGAGGTACAGTGACTTTGAGTGGCTCAGAAATGAATTAGAACGAGATAGCAAGGTAAGCTGGTAGGGCCTAGGCCTAGGCTAGGCCCTAGGCTAGGTACACAAATATTTAGGCTTAAACGGTCCTGTCAATAGGCTAGGCTAGGGCTAGGCCTAGGCCTATGTTCTAATTCAAACGGTAGGCCTACCAAGCTTATATAAATTTCTTGCCGCAGATTGTTGTTCCCGCACTACCCGGTAAAGCTTGGAAACGCCAAATGCCGTTCAGAGGTGATGACGGCATTTATGAAGAAGACTTCATCGAAGATAGGCGAAAAGGATTGGAGCTGTTTGTTAATAAGTAAGACTAATTTGACCAACATTCCTGTTACACCTAGGATTTCTTATTGCATTTTCCCATTTGTTTGCTTAGTGAACTACAGGCCATTGCCCCCCCCCCCCCCCATTAAGCGCAGCCTCGGTCTGTAGGAAACCATAATATGAAAAAAAAAGTGCGCTACAAGCAAACGTGTTTACTTACCACACAGTTACAGCCTAGCTTCACACATGTAATGTGCACAAGTGTGCATGTAATGTTGGTGATTAGGAACTTCTTCGGTTGGTATGGACCGGTTTCACAAAACTACTTGCGTTAGGTTAGCCGAACTTTCAGGCTGGTTACCCTGCGCCGCGCAAGTTCTAGGATATAATCGATAAGAGTGCACCCGAAATCCTTTTCGTTACAAAACTACTTACCGGTACCTAGTTGTTTTTCAGTGTTTTTATCGAAAAAAAAAAAGTGTTAAAAAACCGGTCCATACCAACCGAAGAAGTACCGGTAATTAGGTATGCAGTCTCGGGATCCATGGAAGTTTTTCCATGGTTTTTGTCGTCCTAGCCTATGCATCTTTAGGTGATCTTCAAGATCCCTTAATTTTTGGATAAATCAAGTCAATAAAGGTATAATCTTAATTTGACGGAAGTGTTATTTTGAATTAAATTTATGGTTTTCCTTTTTCTAACTCAATATTATTAAATGTATTTACTTGGTTTTTGGCCTCGGAAAGTAGTTTCTGGACTTATTAATCACTTTTAATAGCTGGAATCGGTCGTTTTGGTACTAGGTAGGCCTAGTTCAGTTGGTGCAGTCCAACTTTTCAACACAGTTTTTTTCAAAGAAAAAGAATAAAAAACACCTTCAAATTAGAAACAAATGAAGAAGAACTCATTATTAACGATTTATTTTTATTATTCACTCTGAAAATATACCAATTATATAGAATAACACAGATTGAATGCAAACACTCGCTCATTTCACTGTCATTGATTCGCCATGTTTGGTATTTACGTCTTGATTTTACTTACTAGGCCTACCAACCTTTTTCGCTAAAATACTCCACCTACAAAACCTTTAACGTCGTTATTTATTTTAAATATTAAGGACTTTTATTACAATAGGATTTTCGTTTAAAATAGCGACGTTAAAGGTTTTGAAGCTTTTTTTTGTTACTATAACAGTAAAAATGTGATGATTCTATTTTTGATTTTTAAAATTATGTTCTTGTAAGGTTACTTGCAGTGAGTACAACATCTCAGCACGGTAGGAATAGGCCTAGGCCGCGTCGCTCCTCGCTACTTATAACTTACTTTTGTTTATAAAACAGAAGCGGAAAATTATTTTCAATTGGTTTCCGCGCATTGATTTTAAATAAACTTTGAAATATCAGTGATTTGGCAAAGAAAATAAAGTAAAAAAACAAAAAATGGCAATTTCGTCAAACTAGTAGAGTTCCGTCAATAAAAGGTCAACAATATTAAGTTAAAATATAATAGGGCGCTCGGGGGTGTTGTAACTAGTGCCAGTGCTCCAATGGTGAATGACGGGACAGTAATCAACATGGACATGGACTGGCATGTAAAAAGGGAGCTATTGAAAATAGGTTTAGTTTATTAGCTTTTAAGAGTGCGCCAACCGTTTGGTCATTATGGTCCACTATAGCCAACAGGATATGGGGGAAGACAGAACCGTGCTGGACTGATCCAGCCACAGGCAAAAGGAGGGAAGGGAGATTTCTCACCTCGATGTCAGCTTTGTTATCCTTCATATTGTCACTGTCAAAGGGAGAGTTCTAGACAACAGGTGTAGGCCTAGATCCAAGTGGCAGTGTTGGTTTAAGAAAAAGTCCAATCACAGAAACAGAATAGCCTAGATAAATTCAAATTTGGAGTCTTAAGTCAGTCGACGGGAGTGTTTCCCGACTAACCAAATCAAGAAATACCCCCTCAGTCACAACAAATTGAATTTCACTGCAAATAGTTTAAAGCAGACCAAGCCATTGAACCTGTTGCCACATAGGCCTACATTCACCATCGACGAGCAGATAATAGCCAACCAAGAACGGTAGGCCTATTTAAAGTAGGAAACTCGACCAAATGGTCAACGCAACTGTCAAGTAAGCTAATTTGGAACATCCTGAGAATTTATTTAGGCCTATGTCATTCATTGTTAGGAGGGATCCAAAGTCACCAGCGACACATACCTAGGCCTAATATCCAATTCAAGTATTGATGGATTTTAGCCCATATCAGAAATTCAGAACTAACCAATCTGCCTGAATCAGGATCCAAACCTGGGACCTTCTGCATAGGAAGCAGGGATTCTTAACCACGGGACCAATGAGCAAATGTAGCCTAAGTTACCCCCTGAAGGGAAATGAATCTTTTGGAACTGGCAAGCTAAAAAAGTTCTCACCTTGATACTTGTGCTAACTGCTAACATCTGTTCAAAGTCCTTACGGCTCTAACTGCATTCTGGTTTAGGCCTAGTATAGTCAGTTGACTTACTTGACAATTTGTTTGTTATCTCCAGGATTGCTGGACATCCACTTGCTCAGAATGAACGATGCCTCCACATGTTTCTGCAGGAGCCAGTGATTGACAAAAACTATGTGCCCGGAAAGATCAGAAACGCATAATGCGGTCTGAGTGATAGCTTCACGATACCTGTGTTGAGATTTGGACATAACTACATATTTTACGATTTCATTATATTCCTTTAGTTACTTATACATATTGTATTGTATTGGTATTTAATAGATATTGTAGGCCCTCTACACTTTTTGAGTTGTATGCAAACTTTTATCTACTAGCCTAGAGGCTTATACTATGTTTAAAAAGGCAATCTCACATTCAGAAGAATTTGTGTTGAAAGTAAATTCTCACTTCATGTGGCAGATATTTTCCATGTTTATTGAACTGAATAATTATTATACATTTACGTAATTTATGTTCAATGGCCTACTAACTGGTCCTTAGGTAATTTAGCACTATTGTTATTGTTTATGGTGATTATACTGGTAATTGTAAAGGTATTTCCGTTGTGAACTGTCCAGAATGAGCACGAGAATGTCAAGATTTATAAACTTTGTAAAATGATAAATATTATAATGAATTAATTATATATACATATGTAAACCTCAAGCTGTCTACTGTCGCACTTTATTCAACTTGAGATTCTTCGGGTTTCCAAACCTTTGCGTTCCGCATCTCGATAACTTCCATCCAGTGTTCGCGCAGTTCTCTGAAAAATGGACACAATTTCACGGTGTATTTTCAATAATTGGCTCAATGTTTTGTGGGAGCAATCCACACATTTGACATACCGCATCTCATAGTCTGTCGAAAGTATAACTTATTGTTATGCCTAGGTCCTACATGTATTTGTGTATTACGCACTAAAAATGTAATTCGTTTATTGTTTTAAGGTAACAACTTTAAATTAGCTGCAGTTGTCATCAGCAGGTGAAAAGTTTTGTTGCCCCCAGCCCTTCAGGCTGGGATTTATGTTTTCTATGTTTTCTTTGCTTTCCCAACCTGTCAACCCTTCTCCAATCTAATTTGTTTATAGTAATTAATTTTAAAATTTTAAAGGATATGTTTACAAGAAACATGCTTTTACAAAAGCTTACCAGAAGTCAAGATTGCAAGCCACGATACATTGTAAGTTGGTAACATATTACCGGTACTCGTAGATAACTAGTAGGGCCTACTATAGTATTGGTATTCAAAACAATTTTAGTCTTCATGAGAAGGTCGGCAAGCACCGTTAACTCTGGACGATGTTGAATGTTGCACTTATTTGTGTAATTCAAATATGATGGTGGGTTCCAGGTAAGGTTAAAATGCACACTTGAGTAATTATCCTTGTTTACTGGTATGGGTCTAGTACGGTATGGTAGGAGTGACCGTCTAGATGACTACAGAATGAATTTTAACTCTGGTGAATTCAAAGTATATATACTATGTATCATCGTACACGTCGAACTTAATAACTGAATCTCAAACCTTTCAGTTCGCATCTCTACTATACTGTATCAGTGCTTGACAACATCTGAAAAGCACATCAATTTCACGTGATCAATACATTCTCAATGTTTTTGAGACCAACATGAGATACCCATCAATCTGGAAAGTTAAAATAAAGTTTGCTAGGTACGTAGCATGTATGTTATACTAAAACTGAACATGTACACATGTGAGTTGCAGGTGAAATAATTTTGTTTAAGCGTTACCAACGATTTGTTTCGTAGTACTAGTCCATGTTTAGGTTGGCAATATGAGATTTTCTAGTTTAGGTTTGTCTAAGAAACCTGTTTACAATAGTACCAGCAAGTACTCAGTACGGTCTTTCAGTACGGTAGCTACTTTCGCGGACCGAACCCAACCGTACGGTACAGTTTTTACGTTTACATGACGTACTGAGTACAAAACCGTTACTCAATAGTACTCCAGTCCTCCATGTAAAACAGGCTATTATCCAGACTTTAAGCACTCTTTCAACATCTTGGGTTAAGTTTTGGAAGCGTATTGTTGTTAACTGCTATATGTATACTTACTTGCACGCAGTCAAGAGTGGTTCTGTGTTTGGTAGTATTGTCCACAGGAGTTCACAACAAGGAAGGACAACGACGGTAATGAACTGCACCTGATCATCTGGTATCATGTGCTGTTTTTCCCTGTCCATCATGGACAGGGGACAGGTGCCAAGTTCTTTCTCTATGTCACCCTTCAACAAGAAGATACTTTTAAGACTACACTGGGAGGCCACAAACTTAAACGTGACAATCAGATATAAGATAATTTTGGTTTATGATGAGTAATCACGTATCTCTCTTAATAGATCTGTTATCAATGAATCAAACCCAAAAGAATTGCTGGATTGCTTTCTTTTATTTTATATGTAGTAAAGTAACCTTGTTATCAGAATTGCAAAAATTTTCTTTTTCAAGACGATAAATTACATTGCTAATGATTTTTGCACTGATCCCATCATACATGAAGCCATCTCATAATTTCTTTTAACAGCATTGTGTACGACTGGACAAAGTTTTATAAGAACATGGGAACGCTACGATTTGAGCCGAAAATGTGCGTTTGTACTTTTCAAACTATGCCTACATTTTTCTATCAATCAAGATAACTTATTTTGTGCATTCTCGGCAAGATGATTCCAATTCTCATACTTGTTTTGTTTTTCAAATTTTGGCTCCGTTTGGTCACGAATAATTTTTAAATATCGACCAAAAATTGCAACAAAATTGTATGAACTTTCAGGGCTATTACCCCCAGAAAATATTTTTTCTACATTAATGCATACTATAGCATAATACTATACTAAAATGACTGTTTAATTTTTTTTATCTTGTAACTGTGAATTTACACAAATTTTTCAATTTGTTTGATCCAGAAAATTTCTGGATCAATTTAATTTAATTTAAATTTAATTTGCAAATATTGGTGTTTTGGGAAATTTTCTGAATTGGCTTCAATCTGCGTCCTTTTTGTACCACATTGATATTAGAGCATAGGCCTAGTACCAATCTAAAATGACCTTTATAACATTGTACTATCTTGAAACTGTGCAAAAATATGCATTCCAAAATCACACCCATTCTTGGTATAATTGGCATATTTTGATCAAACCACGTGCCCAAATTACAAACAAAATATAGAGGATTTACAGAAAAGCCTGTAGAGTATGTCAATTAATGGCCAATATTTTTTTGGATCAAAACCCTCCAAGGTCACTGGGCACAAAGATCGTTCCCATGTTATTTTTTGGGAATTTTTGCCGATGGGACCTAGCTAAAAAAATCGGAAGTTTGACAAAAAAAAATCGGTCATGGTGTAGACTAATTGTTTGTTAACCCAGGACTTACTTAAAAATGCTACTAGCAGTACCCCTGAACATCCATTTATTTTTTTTACGAATGGGTCGGAGTGACTTTCAGCCAAAAATTTACTGCATCCCAAAAATAACCATTTAATTTGAATAAAAACTAAAATGTAGCTAAGTTTATGTCAAGGGTTTATGAACTTTCCTACGAATTTTCTTTGTGTCAAAATTATACACCTCATCTTCGTCATCATCTCACAATATTAGCATTGTACTAGCTGCCACTGAGCAGGCGCAGACACCAAATACCGCCTACGAATGCAACATAATCTTCTTCAGCATGAAGCTAAAACTTGCCCGAGATACGAGCCAAAGATTCAGATAGCGGAAGTGCGTAGTAAGTCATCTATCGAATCTCTTGGTGAAGACAAACCATTCTCATGACAACACAGATAAGTGCCGCGCAGTTCTTGCCGTCGATCGATGGCCAGTAAGTCGGCGGCATTTTAACAGCCCATCGATCGAACGGCGAGTAAGCGATGGTTTAAAAAATCTATCTCATAAAGTTACCCTGAATAATACATTTTTTGAGTTTAGCTGGTGAATACCCCTTTGAAATGAAGATACATTGATTGCGTTGTATTAATTATCCTTTCGTGAGTGAAAACAGAACAATATAATGTATTTTTCCATGGTAATTGAAAGTACAAAAGTATTCCCATCGCACACGCAAGATGCACTTCTCGTCCAATGCATAAACGGCATAAAATTAATTCAAGTGTACTTGCCTGATGATAAAATTCCCTGTACAGACTCTCTGTGAGCTTTTTAGCTACAGGAAATGGTTTGCATTGCCCGGAAAGATCGGAAGTGGTCATCATGATACCCTTCAAAAGAACTCTGAAATGAACAGTTCACCAGATTACAAAAATATGGGTTTGTTTATACTGGTACTTTGTAAGCCTGCAAGCAACAAAGTAGGCGGGTTTATTATGTTGTCTCATAGAAACTTGCAGAACATTATGGTATGTAGATGTGAATAAGATTGCAAAAAAGACAATTAAATATTGGTCTATCAAAACTAAGGAGGTACAGTACTACTATTATAATGCCGCATCTTTTTGACCTTCAACAGTCTTTCTTGTTATATGGGAGAAAACTAGAATTTGTGCCAGCATGCTTATATGTAGTAATAATAAATCCTTACTGAATACTGCTACTGCTGCCATTTGTCAACATACTGCTTATCTGAGAAAAGGACTAATATCAAAATGTGGGCCAAGTCGATGTTATGCCAAAACAAATGCAGCATATCGGCGCCAAGCTAAACAAATTGAATTTAAATTATCTTTTTAACTTTATTGGCATAAAAATGATTGCATTTAAATATTTTTCATCTTTAGTTAGATTAAAGATTATAGTAGGTACTAGATGCTATGTGGGAAGGAAGAACAGAACAGAGAGCATCTGATAAGATGTTCAAGTCTTAAAGACAAAATTGAGGCCCTTCCACTTGGCATGAACTATGAGGAAAAAGAAGCCTGTCCCAACTGGAAAACCAGAAAATGCATGATGGCCCAGTAAGCCAAAAATGTGGGCATATGAAAAGAATAAGAAGACTAGATGCTAGTACCGATGTGATTCCAATGTCCAATCAAACTGTTCGTTTGTGAGAATCCCAAGAAGTTTGGCCCGGCATCGGAAATATAGGGAAAGGTCTGTAGCTATGATTGCGTCGTGAATCTCTTGCGTTAGGTCTTTGAAAGTGTGGGCAGTAAATCCACCAAACAGCTTGCACGACTGCAAACATTCATTTTTGGATATAGTCTTAAAAAATATAATGATGGCAACAAGCATACATACAAAGTGCAAAAATCTGGAGGGAAAATAAAGTTGAATTTTATGTGGTTTTAGTAATTTACTTTCAAAACTCTTTAAAATAAACTACAGTAATTTATTACATTCAAACAGGGCTAACATTTATAGATTACCCTACTTACACATGGTACACAAAATATTACATTATTAATTTATTATAATTAGACTAGTATTTTTTTTATTACAAAATGATAACTCTACAAAATAATGATATAGACAATACCTACCGATACTTTAAAAAGCAAAAGATCTTTGGAAAGATTATTTAAATTTAAATCTGTAATTTAAATTTGTAAAAATAAATAACTCAATCCAGTTAATGTTGGATATTGGGCCATAATTATATACCAATAAATGTTTCGTCTGTAGAGGTGTTTGGATAAACATAGATTTTACAAATTAAGCACTTTTTATGTTTTTAATTTTGATGTTCTAAATTTTTTCTTCCATAATCCCCCACAAATACGAAAATTCTTAAAACATTAATGATAATTTTATACTTCTTACTAGGTAGGTCAGATAATGGTTTTTTAAATGTTACACCAGATTTTGCACAGGCTTATTTAGTTCTTCTGTACGTAATATATTCAAATGAACTGATAGCCCTTAAGGTATATCCTGCAGGTGACAGCAGCTAATTTGCCGCAAAGCTCACCTTGAAATTGTTCATTACTATGTCAGATAAATTATCTCAATCAGTATATAAAAGTACTCTTTTGGACTATATAAAGAAAAAAAACAAATTGATTTTGCTAAAACAAACACCTCTATTCATTAAATAGTTCAAAAGGGTCAGATTTATTTTAGTACGTATGGCTGTAGGAAATACAGATTGGAAAACAAGAGCAAGCAAGTAAAGAATAATAAAATCAAGAAGAAAATGAAGGAAAAATGCTGACATAACTGCATATTAGAAGTGAAAGCACGGTTGTGCAATGTTCCTCACATTTATGATCTGCATAGTGACTTGGAAGTGATGGTTTTCCAAGGGGGATTCAGGATAAAGCTGAACTAGGTAGCTGTTGCCCATCATAAGGAAGTTGTTGGTGACTCCTTGATGGTCGAGGTCGTGGCACAGTCCCGACACAACCAGCGCTTTCCTCTGGAATATATAGATTATATAGCTAAGACCACTAATTGAAGCTACTAATTTATCGAGAAACACTCCCGTAGGTATTTTTGTTCATTTTTAATACAATCCAAAAATTATAAAATCTAACCCGACCCGGAAAGTGGGAGACCCGGGTTTAAACCCCGGTCGTCTGGATTGTATTAAAAATGCTTTGTTTCATCCTTTGTTATACGTGATTTTTTGTCGAAGTTCGATTTAAAGATATGGATGTAGGTAGCTATAACAGTGAACTCGCCTCCAGTGGCATAAATATGTCAATATTCGGATATTCCTTTTGAGGATGTTGTACATGTTGTGGCAAACGTTGAAAGTGTGGTCATAGTTGTGAAAAAGATTAGTATTTGTTCATTTTTAATTCAATCCAGAAATTACAAAATCTATCCTGACCCGGAAAGTGAGAGAACCCAGGTTCAAACCCCGGTCGTACTCAATTTCTGGATTGTATTAAAAATGCTGTTTGATCCTTTGTTATTCGTGTTTTTTGTTGAAGTTCGATTCGAAGATATGGATGTAGGTAGCTATAGCAGTGAACTCACCTCCAGTGGCGTAAATATGTCAATATTCCTTTTGAGGATGTTATACATGCAGTGGCAAACGTTGAAAGCGTGGTCATAGTTGTGATAAGGATTATTACGGTAGTTTTTCCTCACTGTCAATACAAATATTGCCAGCATTTTCAGAGTAGCATCATCGTTGGACTCTGTTACCATATCCGACAGCATGTGAATGACAAGCTGGTTCATAATGTCTTCGAAGCCTGTTAGATACCAAGAAAATCTGAAAGACAACAAGTGTGTATGTGTGCGTGTCGTCAGGTGTTCTACATTAGAAGAGTTACAAAATACAAACGTACCAAAGGAATACGTACAGGTTGAATCCTTTGGGGAGCTCGTCGAGCACAGGTTTGTGCAGCAACCGAGTCTTATCGTGAATACACGGCCTCATTTGATAGACGAGCATTTCTAAGTGAATGTTATTCTTCATTTCCTGAGAGAAATGTGGAAATGAGAGGTAACTTGCAGGGTCATTTCCTTTTTAGTTATAATGTTTTACTTTTAGTAGAAAAGTAGGTCTTCTGTGATTAGCTCTAGTTTATGGCCAGATTACGTTGGCCCTTTAAAACATACATTATGTCATATTCTTCGTGTAGTTTTAAAACACTACCTACAGTACCTTTCTAAATTGTGTATTACTATAGCATGAAGAGCAGATAAAGATGTCTTCAAGTCTGGTGTAAAATATTCTACTTTATGATTAGAACTATCAAGTGATAACTTACTAATATGGCTATGGCCAACTGCAAATTAGCTGTTGAGAATACAAATATATCCCTGTTTGTTACATATGCCTATACCTATGTACACCATCGACCATGATTAAATGAAGGTGTCTAGTTGTATCGACTGCACCCAGCCCTTGATTTATTTCTGGTCGACGGTGTACAACCGGTACCTAATTTCATGTGATACACTTACCATTTTCTTCATATTTTCTTGAAGTCTGGCATAATTTAGAGCCAAAGCGCAATATACAGAAAATGTTTTGAATAGATTTTCATCGGTATGTGTAAAACAAGAGCCCCCCTTCTTGTTGATAAGTTGTACCACACCTAAAACAATATCAATGTTTGCATCAATGTGCCGTGATTGGCCCAAATAAACAACAAGAGGTGTATGTATATAAATGGATTTATTTTTCTTATTTAAAAATAAAAATTATTAAACGGGTGTATGTATGTATGTAACTACCATTTTTAACAGTTTTCACAAGACATTCATGTATTCTCACACTCGTAAGTTCTCACATTAATTTGTAGAATTGCTCTGGAGAAAATTTGAAATAACATAGGTAATAGAATAGTATGTGAATTCTCATATGCACAAAACTTATTTTTTTACTGAACAACACACCTATAAAAACAACAGAATTGCTTTATGTAATAAACACTTCTTAGGGCTACTATACACCATAATATGTTTAAGCATAAAGTCAACGCATCTGGAGCACGCAACGGGAGCTTCTGGTGCGTCGACTTTATGCCTAAAAATGGTGTACAGTAGTGTATTACATAAAGCAATTCTGTTTTTTATATGTTGTTCTGTATAAAAATGTCAGTGTTTTGTGCATTTTAGAATTTGCATTTCAAATTTTTTCCAGAGCGTTGTACAAATTAATGTGAGTACTTACGAGCATGAGAATACATGAATGTCTCGTGAACTATTAATTGGAAAACGGTGAAATCAGTGGCAGATCCAGGGATCTGCCCCCCCTGGATCTGCAGTAGAGGCAATTTCCCCCCCTAGATTCTTAAAGGGTTGTATTTTATTCTATAGTCATTATATTATTATTGGTACACGTCGACGAGCGCCGGGCGCTTAGCGCCAAAACAGGCGATCGATGAACTTTTTGCCACCTCTGCAGAAAAGGCCAACTCACAATTGAATATAATAATCATCAAAACTCATTTCCAACAATGTCAGGTTGAGTGGTGTTCTTCACACCGATATCTAGGGCACGAAACTATTTTTTGCCGAGATTGCCAGGCTCAGCATTTCTTCAAGTTTATTGAATAATAGTTAAAAACTTAAAATGATTATTACATTCTTTTCAACTTTAAACTGAATGATAAATAAATGTGCATTTGCTTTTCAAGTCACAAATATGTAAATAAATAATTAAGATCCTCGGTGCTTCGAAGCGCCGCTCCATCATGATTGGTCAAAACAGTCAAAACAAGCTTTACTCTTCCATGGACTTTCTCCACATTCAAGATCTTATCATCCAGCTAGTATGGCATTTGTTCACTTAGTATTTTGTATATAAAAGTTAGTAGCCTAGCATAGAAGTGTTTTCTTTTCTGTTAACCACTTGAAATAATTTAAGATATTTTTATAGGTGCCAATTTTGTATACTTGAGGATGCACCTTATTGCTTTATTTTGTATAACTTGTATTTTGTTTGTCATGTTTGAAAATAAGGAAAATAATAATATTGTGGCACAATAATCTAGGTTTAGTTCAACTACACCACAGGGTACGTTCCGAATGATGCTCCTACGCGCCCACAACACCCAGACATGCCCAAGATGCCCGAAGTTTAACATTGGGCGTTACGGGCGTTGTGATGGCGGCTGTGTTTACGGAATGCTTTGGGCACGCCCAAGGCTGCAAGTTAGCATCATTCGAAACGTACCCACAGTGTTCCATAATTATTAAAATAAATTTTTATTGACAGTTGGCCAAATTACATTGTCTTGTTCACTTTAAAAATGCATTGTTTATTCTTCTCACGTGGCCTAATTGTTTTGCTAGTTTCTTTATTAAGTATTAATTTGAAGTATTTCTTATAATTTAAATTACTCTAAAGGTTATGCCAAGGTATTTTGCACTGAACGATAAAGACTTTCTCCAAAATCCTTGCTATTTACCTAGCACTCCGTCCCTCCCATTGATAGGCATACAAATGATTGAGCGAGTGATGAATCCCGTTTGTAGATCAACTTCTTTATTGAACCTTGGGTCGGTGTAAGCATCTTTGATGTTGACAGTCAGTCCAGTTTTAGCAACCAAGCCAGCAATGCCAACGTCTTTACCGAACCTAAGAAAGAAAGAAACAATTGTTTATTGTTACAGCACTAAAATATAATGGTTATAGACTTTAACCTTTATTACTGTTACCAATGATTAACTAACCTTGCTGGAAAACTTTCAGATGTTATTACATGTTGTTGGTTGTCAATTCATTGCAGCAAATCAATGCGTTAAATGTTAATCTAAAATTTTAGCCTTGCCAAATATAGGATGTTTATTTGTATTGAAATGCTAATTTATTTTATAACAGATCCTCAAAAGCACCTCAAAACAGTGAAAGAGGCCTACTGTAATTCTATAGATATACACACTACACAGCGGGGAAATAAAAAGTATCGATGGTCGAAAATGTGGCAGCATTCTCAAACAAAAATCTGGTTAAAATAAACTTTTACTGGGCAGCGGGGGTGATCAAGGTGTCTACTAAAGTAAAAATTAAAATTAAAAATATCATAAATTCATAAAATCAACATGGGAATTATGATTAACACATTTAAGAGACAATTTTTTTTAGAAAATAAGCAATTCGATAATATTTCCATTATGGATAACACCAGATAACACAATCTCACTTTAGAATCTTTGAGCTTTACACATAATTAATTAGACCTATTACCAAAGCTTAACACACAGCTGAATTTGCTAAAAATCTATGTTGCTTAAAACTAGTTTCATCCATTTTTCTTTCAGCATCTATGTGTAACCTTGACTGTACTTATTGAATTTTAAAATTATTTTGAATATGTAGTTAACCAGACTTAGATTAGAAGATTGTATTCATCTTATTATGGTATAAATTAATAATTAGCCCTTATACAATATTATATTTAATGTAGAATTAGTCAACATGAAATACATGAAATATACATTTAAAAAATTCAATACATTATCGATACATCATTGAAGGTGCTGCACTAAAAATTGTGGATCAGAGACCTAGGTGTACAGATGTCCTCTGACTTTTAATGATCACCTTAGCGTTGTTTCCAAAAAGGCACTAAGAATTCTTGGTTTTATCAAACAAAATTGTGCAGCTAACTTCTCACCCAGAACTACAAGAAAGTTGTATGTATCCTTGATTCGACCCCACGTTGACTACGCCAGTGTTGTGTGGAATCCACATCACGTCACCAAAATTAAGCAAGTAGAACGCATTCAACACAAATTTTTAAGTTTTCTTTTCTTTCAAAATAATATCATTTTTCACCGATCACATTATGCTACACTTTGTCAACAACATTCAATTCCAACACTAGAAAGTTGTCGTAGTGCAACTGACTTAATTTTCCTCTACAAACTTCTCCATAACTTCATCGACACGGACCTACTTCAAGATATAAACTTTCACATCCCTGCAAGAATTACAAGAAATTACATCCCCTTCAAAATTCCATGGGGTCATATTGATGTTTTTAAATTTTCCCCCATCAACCGAATTCAAGACACCTACAAAAAATTTTTAGCCATTAATACAGAAATTGACATTAACCACATGAAACTTCATTTATTTAAAGCAGCTGTTTACGCCAGTTTACCAACATGACTCATTTTATCACTCTTGTCACCATATCACCTTTTCACCAGTTTTCTATTTTATAATCTCATTTTTTCTATTGTTTTCTTCATTCATCTTGGGTTTTTTTCAGACATTTTTTATATATATATACTTTTGTTATTCAAGTTTTTTTTTTGTATTTAATATTTTAATTTTGAAGTACTACTTGTTCATGTATTTTATTATTTGTATAACGAGTTTGTATTGTTTTAAATTGTTTAGTTTTAGTTACCCAACACTTGTGGGGTAATACCTGTTGTTGGAGATTAATAAATAAAAAATATCAATAAGTGTGTATCAATATCATTGTTTAGTAAATTGTTTGACATGACAATCAAAATTTATTTTGAACAAATTTTGATACCTGATCTTCATCTTCTTCTTATGAATGGCACTGTTATTTTCGTCCGTTTTCAGCCCTTCATCGAATACGTCCGCTACCAACTCGTCGCACTCTGGGTCGATGATGAAGAACGAACCCCTCTCCGCTCCTAGAGTTGCTTTGGCAAAATTCTATACCAAAAATACAATTACAATTCAGTAGGACCTACACCATTTTATGTTTGCTTCCAAGATTTGAGCAAAAGCATTTGACCGAGTGCAAATTGATAAATTGATAAATTGAAATCGCTTGGAGTGCCAAACCCTTTAGTTGACATCTTACGTGTTCTCCTGAATATAAGTCTTAGCATTTTTTGTTGCTATTTTCAGTCTTGTAATCCCTAAGCGGGTTATATTGCAATCCAAGTTGGTATCACCGACAATAGCATCTTTCTTATTATCCATAAAAGAATCACAGTGATGTTCCATTAGGTAAAGGCAAGATTTCATTTTAACCTACCTAACACCTTCACCAGTATTTTGATTGTTTCTGTAAGAGCTGCATTCAGTTGTTACAATATTATACTTACTACAATCTCTGATATGATTTTGTCCATAAGAACAATGTCAGCAAAGTAGCACTTTGTGAGTTCAAGCAGATAGTCATTGAGCTCTTGTTGCTTCTGGAGGGCCAATCTTTGCTGGTTCTGGTGGATGGCAGCTCCCATCCAGCCTGTGACTGCCACAACAATCTGGAGGTCACTCTATGGACAACACAATCATGTCTGCTCAAGTCCTTGCCACTTCTGGGGGAATCCAAGGTGACACTTCACACACAGTTTTAAATAAAATACTTCCTAGAAAAATTATAGCAATGAAATGGAAGCACTGGCCCAAATAACGTTGTGAGGTACCATTTCTATTCTTCCACGGAATAATGTTGTACGTCACACAGCCAACACTGTGGTTTTATGTTGTGGTTGGTTGGGTTTTTGTCTGTGTTTGTCTATGGTTTTATTTTATTCACTACAACACTTCAGTAGATCAACTAATTTGCATTGAGTGACTCACTTTTCTAGTGTGAACTGTGACTAACCCTATTTCTTTCTTTAAATTGGCCTCCCGGGAAGAACCCATTGAGAGATTTCTCTTTGTTTAAATGCTTCTTGAGTAAATGTGACACAAATGTAACTTACAACAAAATTTGGGCCAGCACTTCAGTTAGAAGGTATCCATAACCATACAATCATGAGGCACACATTGTGCAAAAAATGTGACAGGGTAATATAAGAGAAAATTAAGAATGAGGAAGAAAGTAGAAGAGGAAAGAGATGATATGGTAGCAGTGATGTCAGAACATATGACTAACAAATACGAGAAGAATAGGTTCCATCTTTCCATCTTTATAAGTGGAGCAGGGTGGAACTAGACTGGAAAAATTCACTACCTACTTTCATAGAGTCCCGCAAACCTTAACACATAATAATAATAATAATCTTAACTCAGTTCCAGATATGCCGGGTTGAGTGATGATGATGAATTTTTGTAATGTAATTTGTTGTAATCGATTTGAAGCATTTTAAATTTTAATACATATATTCTTACAGTTTGTTTTGTTATTGCCTAAGAAATGACATATTACATGACCACAAGGCCTAGTAGTTTCAATATTTCTGTGAAGAATTCTGAACAGTGGCTTACCTTTCCATATGGACCTTCATTGCAGTCACGATGAAGCTCAATAATTGCAATGCAATCACCATCGGGTGTGACTATGGGCACACACAACACGGATTTTACAGTTGGGTCTGTGGGGGAAAAAAAATTAAAAAATACATCATGTATTCATCAAGCCGTGGTCGTCATCGTCTGTGTCATTGTTTGTCAATTGTCATGGTTGTCGTTGTCAGAGAAGTCGTGAAGGGAAGAGGAAGAGGTCGCAGACGACGACCATCTGAGCTTGCCTCTAGTTTCGGGGAGTAATGTAGGTATACTCTCTCCTACTTACTAGCTAACGTTTGCGAGATGGATTTCGTCTCTTTCCCTACCTTTTACGGTTAGCATAGCCATGCTCAGAGTCAATTCTACCTTGGGCCCAAATCTAATGCTCATATTAAATGCAATGAATTTGAAAACTGGCAATAATTGCTGTAATTTCAGAGCATGTTACCTACCTCTCCAACCGACCCCCTCCGGGAATCTGGGATCCGACAAGATGTCATCCGATTTCACATATTCCTTCTGGTGTGCAACATAAGTAGCCACAGTCTGACCAGTGGCTGAAAATAAAGGGCTACAATCAATATCCTTAAAGAAGTCAAATCAAGTTTTCAATCAAATTACTCATTTATGGATAATTAGGGCAACCATGGTTTTAAAACAAAAGAACAGGACATCAGAGTTTTTGTTACGGGGGGGGGGGGGGAGAGAAAGAGAGAGATAAAATAAACAAAATAATTGTCTAGGAAGGCAAGTAAATAAAATAAATAAATTGTATTTAGAGTCTACTCACTAAGTTATATAACTGATGTTCAGTGGGGGACAGTAAATCAAAGCGACCAAGCCCACCGTGTAGGCCCCGACGCAATCGACAAGTGAGCGATAACCAACCAAAGATCGATATTTTAATAGGAAATATAGCAATCAGTGGTATGGACAGTACGAACACCCACAGATCAACGCCAGAATCAACAAGGCCGATTCAGAACAACTCTGAATTTATTATGTGATTCCTTGCTAGGACGGCTCCAAAGTCATCATTTAGAAACTCCTACGACAAGAACTGATGGACTTAAGTCCAAATCAGAAGTTAAAAAACTTATGACTTTGGCAGGAATCGAACCCTGGACCTTCTGCATTGGAAGCAGATACACTAACCACAAGACCAACGAGCCACACAAATATGGATATAAGATTTCTTATGCTCTACCACAATCGGGAATGTTCCTTAACTTTTTTTTATCACAGCACTAGGCCTACATTAAGGACTTCATTCTGAATGTGTTAATATTTTTTTATTATTCAGATAAGATTTTCATTTATAAAAGTAATATTACTATTAGCCATTGTTACGAATCGAGCCTCGATTAGCCAAAGTGCATAAATATGAGACGTTAAGCAATATCCAATCAACCAATAAGGTAATACCAGACAGTGATATTAACTGTGTAATCTAGAAGGCAGTAGATTATTCATTGATCCAAAGACATTAAACAGCTTTGCGCATTGGTCAACAAAGCTTTAGACCCAATTCTTGACGTCACATACTGTTTGCGTAGGAAGTAAAATACTACAAACTTGGTGCCTCAAAAGAATTTAAAATATTTTCTTAAAATTGGTTTTAATTGCAGTAACAGTGTTTTTAAGTGGTTTTCTATCCATTTCTTACACCCACATCAATATTTGGACTTAAGTCAACATTCCCATCAATATACATCAATAAATACTAGACACATTCTACTACATACATCATTGCTGTTTTTTGTGCCATCAGCAATTCTTATCACAATATCATATCAATTATTGCTTCATAACCAACTAATCTTTATTCTATATGAGTTCTTAATCTAGTAGGGAATGCTATTGTTTTGCATCTACTCTACTTTAACATAAACACTGTGTATATCATTATTAATCAATTAATCAATCATCATATATATCATTATTATCAATCATCATACATATCAATATCAATATCCATATCAATTATCAATTATTGCTTTATATCCAACTATTCTTTCTTCTAACACTGTGTATATCATTATTATTACCACTTTTATTATAATTAATTATAGACTATTCACTTTCTCTGCAAAGAGTTATACTTGTACACTGTACTAGTCTAAGTGAATAAAAATATCTAGCCTATCTACTATCTATCTATCTATCTATCTATCTATCTATCTATCTATCTATCTATCTATCTATCTATCCCTATTTTGATTAGGTATGACATTTGAAGAATTCAACTTGGGTGCTGGTAAAAATTATACGTTTTTCATATCTTACATATTTGCCAATTTACTTTGTGGCGAGGACTTTGGACATTTTTGGGATGTTGAAAGATCTCGTCGAGAGCTGGGTCAACCATGTATAAAACAACACCTAAAATAAAGAGCAGAATTATAAATCAAGACAGTTGTAAGCATAGGTAGGCTATAGACTACAAAAACAAAATTGTATTTCCAAAATGTGTGGAAATTTGTGTAACAAACCATAAACTGGCCATACCATTGGACTTGGTAACGGTCTTCAGAACGTCTGAAGTCTCGTGTAAGAGAGATGGTAGGTCCACGCTATCTGTGAGAAACGCCGACAAGTTTCTAAGAAGCGCACTCGGTTTCTTCTGCAAGTAGTAGCTGAACTCTTTTGGAGCAGCATGCACCGAGTTCGCCTTGTGACTTCGGCGAACAGTTTTCACGTAAGGAGCCAATACCCTGCGTGTAGCTTTGTCTGCAGTTATTATGGATAAACGATACGATTCGCCTACCTTCCGATCTACGCGCCGTGACACTGGGGGCGGGTAACGAATTGCCCTGTTTTGATCAACCATTGTGACCAGGATTTAGTAGATAAATAACTGCAGTATTTTACACTTCAGTTTGTCAACAAATGAAATATGGACAGCGTGTTCATTTAAACTTGATTATCTGTCAACAACTTCATTTCAGCTACACTACATCAATTTGAGGCTTATTAAGGTTTTTGTTAATCATGTGAAAGAATACAAGGTAGACATTATTTTTCTCTACGGTCTAGACTAGAAACAAACTACATAGAAGTTTACATTTTGAATACACAACAGAAACAATTGAAAATTTGTGGTAAACAATTTAATTGATACCAGAGAGATTGGGAAGATAAAATCACTTGTTGTTGTCTATTTAGATTATCTTCTACTTTCAAGTATCAATCACTGATTAAATGGGAATTTTCCAATTAACAAAAAATAAAATGCCACAAAATAATATGTATCGTGTAAAAAATATAATTATAATGTCTCCTATGGTAAGGCATAAACAAAGTGTATCCTTGGGTCTACGTGTATTTGAATTTAATAATTGATTATACTCAGTGTTGTTAAGTAGCGCGCTACTTGTAACATGTTACATTTTAGAGTAGCGAGGACGGTAGCGCAATACTTTTGAAAATGTAGTACAGAAACGAGTAGCAAGCTACTATTAACAGGTAGCTGTAGCGTAAAATTGACGCTACTTTTATTTTGCAATAGGCCCTTACCATTGCAAAAATCAATCATAATTAGGCGGAGGACTAATAATATGTACTCGCAAATTCTTTTCCCATACTACTCGCCGGCCAGCTGCGAGTTCGATCAAACGCGCACCTTGTTCACGCATGAGTGACACTGTTCTGGCGTTTACGAGATGTATTTCCTCATCTGTCTCTCTTGCACTTGTAGACACGGGCGCTTCTCCCTGAAGGACAGAAGGCTGATACAAATGCGCGTGTGCAGCTGGTAAAAACGTATCTTTCGTAGCAAAAGTTAATTTATTAACCGATTTTTGTACGTAATAGACGGGAAAAACATATTAGATAGGCTGCTGGGCTTGCCCTGCGAATACAGGAGTGTTCTTAGTTTGACCTTGAGAGTCGTGCGTCGAGTCACTTATCGCCTACATTGTGCAGAATGTTATCGTGAACGCGAGAGCCGGGCACTCAATAAGTAGATGCATTCTTTTCTCATCATACCTGGACATACAGCATTAGCAAACAATGTTGCAGGCCAAGCATCTAATTGGCTGGTAATTCTTTCAAATCTCCTACATTGGCCAGTGGCAGTTTATTCTCTTAAGCATAAGTGGCATATTGTAATTGCTTTATTGCAACAGGCCAGGACCTGTTGAAAATGAACATGAACAAATTTTTACTCTAGTTTGTGGTAAAAAAAAACACACAAAAGTAACTGTAAAGTAGCATCACTACTATTTAAAAGTAGCTGCACAAGTAGCTAAGCTACTTTCAAAGGTCAAGTAGCTGTAGCTGTTCTACTTTTAAAAAGTAGCTTTAACAACACTGATTATACTTTAGATCAGATCAGATCGGCTTGTCTCTGCAATGCAAAACTAGCGAGTTGTTCTGCTAGTGCTGCAAATGTCAGGACTAGAGAACTATCATTACTTAGCATAGGTACAAGTGTCACAGTGAGCAACTACCAATACAAAGTTTTACTGTTGGTACCATTCTTCAAGACTCTGAAAGATGAAGTGCAAACACAAATAATATGAAACAATCCAAAGCTTAAGTCATAGGAACACAGGGCAGGGTTTGTGTGAATATGAAACAACAAAGATGGCAGTAATTTTATAGTTAGCATGCAGTTGATATTATACTTTTGTAGTATGCAGTACCGTAGTTATTACACTGATGGCAGTAGAGATCTTAATTAATGTCCGACTGGGTCGGACACGTATTGACATGGGCCCCACAATAGTTCTGTATTTTTTATACATTTAAGAGGGAATGGGACACATTTGGCTTTTCACAAATAGCTATTTATTTGGCCAGTAAGCATTCAATGTATATAAAACTGCATAGTTGTCACTAGAATACTATATAATGGACAGACCTACTGTCATAGATTTTCACTGTGTATTTATTATTAGGGCTGAACAAAAAACAATATTTGGCTTCATATTGAAATTTAAACAAAAAATGCAAAATTTCGTAATTTTGGTGGAGGTACCGGGTAGCCAAAATTAAATTGATCCTGGCTGATACTTATGGTGGAGGTGCCAGGTCATAAAATGTGATTGTGAGATGTAAATACCTCAAGATAGATATCAAGGAGAAAGAAGAAGGGTTGGTAATGGAGGGAAGAGAATCAAGAGATGTTGGAAGAACCGAAGAAATGAAGAACTTGTCTCGGAAAGTGACGGCAGAAGGGTGGAAGAGGACGATGCCGAGCTTGGCAGATAGATACTGATTTTGGTGTGTATAAGCTATTTTGTGATTAATGATTATTGATTAATAAATAATAAGTGGAAACAACCCCTTATTTTTTATAACATTTAGTGTTGAAAAGTGGAGCGTGAATTATGTAAGAGTTCACACTAAAACTTTTGGCTAATGCACATGTATCTAGTGTACCAGTTTACTTAGAGAGTGTCCAATGTGTACGTATCCATATCCTTGAGAAGCTCAACATGTTTGTCATGAGAATTAGGTATCAAATCAAACTTCAATTGCAAGGTTTACTGACTATCTAGAATAACCAATTCATTTCACTGGTTAAAACTTAGCATTTTATTAGTATAGTTAGAACCAGGACAAAATAACATTGTTATCCTTTACATTAGGTACACATCAAATAAAACACAAAACATGGGTGTCACTGGTTTATCAACACTAGAAACCCGTGGTAACCTTCATTCCAAAAAAAACTCTTCTGAAGAACTGGTGTCTGTCCCACATGACAAGATGGAACATCATAGCCGGGTTCAGTACATACAAACAGTACCATTACATGTACTAGTATTGTAATATAAATATTTTCTCAACGGTCGGTGGTAGGCAACACGAAAAAATAAGTAGCGCCTAGACCCAAATACATTAACCAACATGCAGGATAGCCCCCAACAATTATTGGCCCACTTTAACAACTTCCCCTAGTTAGACTGTGTTGATAATATAAATATCCCTGTATTAAAACTTTCCACGTGCAACATTACATAAATCACTAGCTCATGTTAAGATCTAAGTACAGACACGATGGTTCGTGCTTGTTCGTCAAGTCACGTAAAATAGGAATTATAAATAGACAATTTGAGTTCTTCATCAACTTCGACTGTTTACCTCTAAATATTAAACATTAAGCATTCAAAGGGTGTTACCGTACGATTAATGTACATCTTCTAGAAGGCAACAACTTTAGTTAAAAGTACATCATTAGCTGAAGGAATATTTTACTTGATGAGTCTGCTAACAAGATGTAGAAACTGTTATTTATAATGTTACATTATTATATGCACCAGATTATTGTACCATTCTACTCATTATTGTACAGTATTTTAAGAAAATACAAAATTCATTATTGATCATTATCAACAATTTTATCAGTCTTTGAATAAGGTTGAAAATCAAGATTTACCCATTTCATTTAGGAGAATTTAATCATAGACACAATCCATTTTTGCTTACAAATAAAAAATCACGAAAACAACATTTTTTAACGAAGTACCAACTGTATTTACATAACATGATATTTTTCTACATGATCATAGTTAGCTACGTATTTGTTTTATCTACGAGAAGTGAGCACGATTCTTTTGGCTGACTGTGAGAGAAGAGTATCTATCAAGTCTTGAGCAAAATTCTGACTGTCAGAATTCTGTCAGAACCTAAAAGATAGAAGTACATTTCATTCAATCTTGAAAAGGATAAAACCAAAATACTATGTGCAAATCATTCCATTTCATAAAATAAGCATGAATTAATCAAATCCAAATGAGAAAATATCAAAATTGAATCACTATCAAATAATTACATTATATTAATATTACACAGTAATCACATTTTTATTTGTAAAAAGAAAAAAGCACTAAATAATTTATTATTGTTATTAATTTACTGTGTATTTTTTATATGTCGTGAACGTTGTTCATTTGGCAAAAGGTGTTATCTAAGAAAGTTTGGGAAAATTTATTACTCTAGCCCTAGTAACTAAAACCAGCCTGAACATAAGCACACCCAAATTTGTTTTATATGAGGATAGAATATTATGAGTCTGAAAAAAATACCTGATTACATTAGTTTACAAAATGGTAAGAATGGATAAAACTTTATGAAATGTAGCTTTAACCCATTAACACTGACATCTCTAATTTAATTTGAAAAACAAAATTCACTATAAAATGAAGTCATTCTCATGGGCCTCTTCCTTTACTAAAATATATCATTTGTGTACTAGCTAGTAAGATAACAATCTCAGGGTAATGGCGAAGAAAGGATTTAGTGGCCTCTCGGATGTCATCATAACATTACTGTCTCAATATTTAATACAATTCAGAAGTTAAAAAATCGATTCCGATCGGGGTTCGAACCCGAGTCTCCCACATTCAGACAGTGACAGTAACTATTTAACTTCTGAATTGTAGTTGCATTATAGATCTGAATGGATGGAACAGTACTGCAACAAATATGGATGATTTTTTTGTATTAAATATTAACAATTCCACCTGCGGGAGTATTTCCCGATTAACCAAATTGAGAAATAAACCCTCACTCATACCTGCGTAAGGTAATGACAAAAATAATGTTTGATTGGTCAGTTCAAAGGCAGCAGATATTCGTTGCAGTATTGTTCCATCCAGTCAGATCTATAATGCAACTACAATTCAGAAGTTAAATAGTTACCATCTCGGTGGTCTAGTTGGCTAAGGCGCCTACCTGGAAGGTGGGAGTCTCGGGTTCGAACCCCGATCGGGATGGATTTTTTAACTTCTTAATATTGTATTAAATATTAACAATTCCACCTACGGCAGTGTTTCCCGACTAACCAAATCGTGAAATAACTACTGTCTTAGCTATTGTACATTAATTGATTATATCAGTGCTATGTACTTGGATCAAAATGAAATAAATTATTATTATTATTATTATTATTATTATTATTATTATTATTTTATTCTTGGACACACACATGGACGAGAGGAATGATTTTAAACTAAAACCTAATTTAAAATAAATTTTATCTGAGAATTAAGAATATTCCAATGTTTTTAAATATCTGAAATCAACAAAGCTGTACAATAGGATTTTAAAAATAACACGTCACTATAAAAGAGAATACGGCCACTAATAACCTTAGTGTTTGTGCCCTTACAAGTCTTCACTAGACAAATATGACCTTGACACGCCCGTAAGCACTCAAATTCAGATGTACAACGCTCTAGAGAAAAATTGAAACGACATACGGACATACGGGAATTCTAAAATGCACAAAACACAGATATTTTTATGCAGAAGAACATACAACAAACAGAATTGCTTTATGTAATAAACCCTACTATTCACCATAGTTATGCGTAAAGTCAACGCGGCGGGCACTACCTCTTCTTTTTCCCGTTGCGTCGACTTTATGCGTAACAATGGTATATGTTAGAAGGGTTCATTACATACATCAATTCTGTTTGTTGTACGTTCTTCTGCATAAAAATATCTGTGTTTTGTGCATTTTAGAATTATTCTTGTATGTTGTACAATTTTTCTCTAGAGCGTTGTACATCTGAATTTGAGTGCTTTCGAGCGTGCCGTGTACATGTCTGTCTCGTAAACACTCTTAAACCCTAGTAACTACTACTACTATTATATTCTTGATGCTTTTTTTTACAGCCCAAAATATTAGAGAAAATTTATTAAAATATTTTGCAAGTCATTTTGCTGTGTTTGCTTTATTTACAATATATTGAAGAAAAAAATTGCAAAATTATTATTATTATTATTATTATTAATTGCTGTTGATGCACAGCATAGCTTTGAATGATATCTGACGAACTTGAAAGAAATGCCAATTGGTATCAATCGTAGCGACTTAAGAATTAATTCGGAATCGATTCCGAAGCAAAACAAAAATGCAAGAAAAGGAAAACTGATTGCATTGGGGCCTACTTTGCATAATTATGAAATGTTATGCAGCAATTATTTTCAATGCGTTTCTTTCTTGTCTCGTAGCTTCCGGGAAGATAATTTTCTTTTCTTTTGTGCCAATTTTATATGCATTTTTTTTTAAATTCCAGCGTTCTCTTTTTTGCGGAGCCCATGATAACCTATCGGCTGGCCGGAGAGTGGGGGACAGTGGACACCTGGTTCCCAGCACTGCCAAGCTCAAAAACACGACGCGCAAATGGTTAAACTGTCGAGTGACAAATCGATTCCTCCAATTTGGTATCAATATGGACGGGAATTGATTTATCAATGTCACCCCTAATACTAATGAGTAATGGTAGTAGGGGGAAAAGGGGAGTTCTGGACCAGTGGAGGATCTCGATTTAACATGGGCTCTTATGGAGAATCCCCAAACACAGGTGGAGGATCTTTTTAATTATTAATTTTCAATTATGAATTTTTAATTTTGTAATTATGAATATTTTAATTATTTATTTTTGATTACAATTTTTTAATTGTGAATATTTTAACTATGTATTTATTTTTAATTATTAATTATTTATTTTTTAATTATAATTTTTTCTGTTTTCTATTTCAAGATGGCGGATGCTACACTAGAATGTGACCGCTTAAATCTAACTAAACCCAAGATTTATTTATTTTTGATTTCAAGATGGCGGATGCTACACTAGAGTGTGACCACTTCAACGTAACATAACCTAGGTTTTTAGGGTCTACAAAATGCTCTAAAATTGATGAAAATTCTTCGATTCATGCTCAATTCTCCCAGTAAAATATATATGTAACCAATATTTGAACTGACAATTAAAAATTACAAATGCACATTTTAATTACAAGGGATAGTATGTAGGAAAATACTGATATACCGTGCTATGCTGTAATGCTGTAGCAAACTTCACTACTCGCATAAAGTTACATTACTATTTGCAACAAACACAATTAAGGTATAGAAAGTACACACTGGTAATACCTAGCACAAAATAAATTCTAGGGCAAGAAGAAATTGGCCATGAGTGACCATACATATGTACAAGAATAATATTATTAGCTACAACTTATTCATAAGGCTGTAAATTTAGAAGATTACCAATTTACGCTAATATAACATTGAAAGATACCGGTACTTAAACAATTTAAGCCTACACTGGAAATAAAATAATATATACATAAACTAAGCAACTTTAAATAATGTATGATACATACATTGTTTGTTCTAAAAATAATATTAAAGGGCCCTAATAATACTGTGACCTTGACTGCTATTAAAACACAAATTAAACTAGCAAACTATGAGCAAATGTCTGTAGTAGCTACTAGGGATGACATCGGGTACTCGGGTACCAGACTCCTGTTGGAGTCGACTCCATTTTCAAGGAGTCGGTAAAAAAAAAAAATTTTTTTTTTTTTATAAATTTTGAATGAAATTGCACTTGTTGTCTCGTTAGTCGTTATCTTATCTCAAAACGTAAACATAACAAATCAGCAAGAGTCTTGACCGGGCCAAGAGACAAGCAAGCTAGTGATACGTAGCGGGTGGAGGGGGGAATGGCCGGACAGCGTTGTGCGTTGTGCAACCCCACTGAAAATCAGTTATATAACTGAGTGGGTAGACTCATACAATTTATTTATTATTTATTTAACGAGAGTAGTGGGCTAAAAATAACTTTTGCATAAAAAAATTCAATTTTTTTTTTTTTTAAATTGTGGATCGGGGAGTCGACTCCTACCCGGTTCCCAAGGCTCCGGAGTCGACTCCAATATTTACTACCCGATGTCATCACTAGTAGCTACCTAAATAATAATGAACTCTCACTACCTACTACTAATAGCCAAGACCAGGTCATTGGCACTCAATAGAATTAAATTAAAGACACTTTACACGAACAATTAATTGCTAGCAATTAATTGACTCCATGTTGGATACACACATTTCCTGTAACGCATAAATACACGCCTTCTGAAAAATTGCTGGTACTAGCAGTCAACCAATGGAAGGTATGATGTCAAGTGAACATTTCTGTGACTATCAAACTTCTACGAACACAATAACATGCCAAGTCGTAGAGTTTGAATAAAAATAAACTGTCGACAGTCATATTAGATCGACGTAACTTTTAGCGGGCCGATATTTCAGGTTATGTTTGTGTCAACAGCTACTGTCAATGTTGTTGTTTACCTTTGTAGGTCCAAAATATTAAAGGTGCGTTTACTGTCAGGCGTTTCACGCGACGCAGTAGGTGCAGTAGTCGCATTGAGTGCGACGATGTGTTTACTGTGACTCGTCAAATAGTAGAGCAGTGCGAAGCGTCGGTGCTGTGACTTTGAGGTTAAAGTAGCAAGGATGGAAGAAGAATTTGTCTCAGGTCCCACAGATCACTGCCTTAAATAAGAATTCTTGAAGATATCCTACAATTAAAGGTGCACCAGTAGCACCAGAATCAGGCGAGGTTATGTTTACAATGGCATTTCATGTCAAAAAACAAGAAATCGCGCTTACCGCGGTAGAAAAGTTGAACAGCGTCTTTGGGTTTATAATGTAGACAGCGTTAAAGTCGGCTGAAAGCTAGCAATCTTATTGGCTGCCGCACCGCGTGAAACGCCTAACAGTAAATGCACCTTAAGCAATATATACTACATGAAATGGATCAAGAGGATGAACAAGGGTTAACGATTTACAGGTTCGGTCTTGTTTGTTGTGGAACTAGGAAGGCCAAAGATCGTAAATAAGTCGAAAAGAAAAAACGCCATCATCGACCTGTATCTTATTCATAATAAGTTAATATGAATTTTTATCAATAGGTAGCGCCATGAGTTATGTAGTAGTTCAACAATTATCTAACAGGTGACGCTAAGGCAGTTGCAATTAATTGTCGGATCATATACACACTGGCAACACATTGCCCAACAACATGTTGCTGTTGCTAGCAATTAATTGCTCGTGTAAAGGGCCCTTTAACAAAATACGAAGCATCTTCAAATATAATAGGGATGAGCATTGATTCCAATTGGGTGTCGATTATCGAATGCAGTTGTCGGCTAGCTGTTGATCGATAATATCAATCATTATTTGTTTTAAATTTTAATACATCTAGGTTCTAGATGACGAGTGACAACTCGGGCGCCCGAGTGCAAGGAGCTGCTTTGTTAGGTAGCAAATCACTCGTTTACCTGTGACGAAGGGCTTTAAACACGGATTTTAAAATTTTAATTCTTTTGTTTATGAAAATAATTAATAATTTTGTTTCTAAAATACCGTATTTACTCGAATGTAAGTCGCACGCGAATGTAAGTCGCACCCCAGTTTTGAGATGTCTAAAATGGAAAAGCTGGTTTGCATGCGAATGTAGGTTGCACTATTATAATATGCAGGTAGACATGCCCTGAAATTCTTTAAATTGTAAAATAAAAAAGGACAAGGTAAGTAACCCCTCAAAACATCACATCAGCCTTGGGTCCAAAGAAGTCCTAGGATGCTGCCAAAATATTATGCAGTTGGTAAGTCTTGTTCAGTGGTAGGCCTACAGTAAAACCTTTACAAATTCAAACTCAGATACTTCGAAAAATGTTGTATTTCGAACAAAAACATCGGTCCCGACGATCAGTATAGGGTTTAACAGTGTAGGCCTATTAGATTCTGTTTATTCTAAATTCTCTTTATTTCGTAATTCGAAAGAATATCTAGGCCTTAACAGTCAATTTACGTGTGAAATAGTGTGGTTACTTCGAAGAACTTTTCCGCAAACTTTTCCGCAAACTATTCCGCCCGACGTTTGAATTCGGAAAATGTGTTTTGAACGGTCTGTAGTACGAGTGAAAACAACTTGCCGCCTGGCCGGCCGGCCGGCCCGCCCAGTCACGTGGTGCCCGAGCATCTCCTTTGTCGGACGCTGCAGCCGGCCGGCAAGTTGTTTTCGCTCGTACTACAGACCGTTCAAAACACATTTTCCGAATTCCTACGTCTTCAGTTACGAGAGTATTTGCGTCGAGTGGTAATTGTTCTGTGATTAGCTGACCCCGCACGTCTTGGTGTACATGAAGTTTTCGTTTGGGAACATCATTATCTATTGAAAACCGCCGATTTTTTTTTCAAAAAGTTTGCATGCGATTGTAAGTCGCACCCCACTTTTAGACCTTTCAATTTTCAATTCTTTGTGCGACCTACAATCGAGTAAATACGGTAGTAAAAATACGTATCAACAATGCAAAAAAAACATTGAAATATGAAATATCGATCGATTTCCCCATCCCTTATCTAGTACATCATGTACTACGAGGACCAACAGCTGCATACAATCACCCAAAAACCTAAATCTAGTCACTAAATTAACTGGTAATCGAGAGGAACTGTAGTATAACTATCATGAACTACATAACTTGAACTACATTTAAAAATTATTTTGTTTTTCAGTTTTTGGGATACATCAACCGGAAGAACTTAAAATGTTAATTTATATACAGTAGTAATTTTAGCGGTCAATTTGAATCATTGGATTCATTGCCATACAACCGGAATTTCTTGATTAAGAACATTTAAGAAGACTTGTGTCAGTGGCAGGGAAGAAATAAAATTAAGTGAAACTGAAGGTCCTCTAACATTCAACACAGAAACTTACAACTAGGTAGCAGCATTTTGCTATTAAGTAAATCTATCATATCCCGTTAAAAAAATGTGCAGAAATATTGCCCTCAAAATTCATCCCACAGACATGACCTTGGCACTTTACTTGGTCCCTCTACACTCAACACTAAACTAACGACTATTCTAACGCGTTTCATTGGTATACAAGAGGTCTAGATGGCTAGGATATTATAACTATAAACAAAATAAACATGTTCCAGACTGGCTGATCAACAATTCATCTTGTTGATTTATCTGTGTCAATGTGCAACCTACCTACCTAACATTTAACAAAAAATAAGCTGTAGGATGCATATAAGATAAATGATATTAACCCTTTATTGGTAATTATGTTGGGAGAGCCCAGACATGCATGAGTGTTTCTGCACACTTTACTACACCCCCATAAAAAATATAAATTTTGAAGTAGTTTATGTTTATAATTTGTCCTCTCATATTTCTTTCAATGTAGCCTACTCGCTATAGTTCCACCGCCTTCTAAATAATAAACAATATAATTTGACCTGAAAGGGTTAAATAACATTTTGATAATCAATAATGAAAATATTATCAAAGTGCATGTTTTCTGGAGAGAAAAAATTGTCTATAAGAGATAAGACTATGACATAATAACATATTTCTTGCACTTATGCAGACCACCCATCCACCACAATTAGTGTCTTGTGTGAATGATAATAACTGTACATATCACGATCTCGGATACTAAATGATTTAATTGAGATATAATGATTCTTGATAAGGCCTATTGGACAGTAAAAGTGGCACAGTTTTCAGCGAGATTATCGATCGATAATGCAGTCATATTTACAACTACCAACCATTTTAATTTTATCGTTGTGCATCCCTAGTACTTCTTCTTTTCATATGCCCGCATTTTTGGCTTACTGGGCCATCATGCAGCTAATCCTTCTATATCTTTCCCCTCACTGGAACATGTTTATTATGTTCCTATTTTCAATATATTCACACCATCAAGATATGGCACCATTCTGAAGAGTCGGGTTCCATTTAAAGCTGCTACAACGCGACATGGGCCTGCATGCCAACATACTAGTAGGATAGTTTCTCAGCCCATGTGGGCCAAAATATTATTGAAGTCTAATATCATGTTAAAAAAATTATTACTAGTGTCAGTAAATAATGGTGCTAATGAAATTCAAAGATTTTTTCAACACCAATTTGAATCCCTAAAATGAAATTATGCCCATAAATTAGAAAACCAAATCACACTATGATAGTGTGATTTTAGACATATCATGTAGGCCGACATGACAAAATTGTATGAAATGGGGCCCAAAACGCAGAAACAAGATCATAAAACCTTTGCCAAATATCCCAATTTTTTGCAGTTTTGGCTAAATTTGCGTTTAAAAACCCATTTTTTTAAATATTGATACTATCACTATTTTCCTTATTAGGATACCTCTTATTATTGATCAATAGCTGCACAAACAGAAATGCTAAGTATCTAGAAAGACTAAAGAGTATTGATCAAGTAATCGCCGTGCAAATGGGGCCTGATCCAGGTCTCTCGTGGCTTGGTACTTGCGGAACAGAACAGGACAGTCCAAGGATTTACAATCGAACGAGTGTGGTCGTCTACAGCACGACCGACACACCTACAAGACAAACAGTATCAGTAAATACCTAATCCAAGTTTTGCTGTGAAGAGTGCATTTTATGCTAAGAATTATGGTGTTCTATCTAACAATAATATACTATGGATGGGTAATAATAGCAGGCTGAAATATTAAAATTTCAATATCCTCAAGCCTGCTATAGGAATTTTCTTTAAATATGGGAATTATAAATGATGAACTGATTTCAAATTTATATTTAACAAAACAAAAGTGTTAGTCCCTTAGCTTTGGGTAGAGGTTTCAAAAGTAAATCTTATTATAATGACATTTTTAAAAATGAAACAATTTTAAGGGTCCGATAAATTTTTTGTTTAAGAGGGATTACTGTATTGATACTATTGACATTGTTAAATTTATATTTAACAAAACAAAAGTGATAGTCTCATAGCTTTGGGTAGAGGTTTCAAAAGTAAATCTTATTAGTTATTATTAGGGTTGCCGTTTGATAATCGATATATCGATCGGTACGAATATTTCCCGAAACGATCGATAATCGATTCAGTCTTCCAGAATCGATTATCGATATTTTGATAATCGAATACCTCGCCCGCCCGAAATTTTGTAATTTACCGCCCGCTCTGCAGAACTTCATAAAATAGTACCAGTCAAGACATTAATCGCTTTATTCCGTGAAAAATGCGTCCACTGCGAGATCTACAACACTCGTAAGGCGTGAAGTACGAAGCGCCTGCACTGTGCAGTATAGGCCACCAGCATGACGCGTGTGTGCTACGGGCCAGCTCGACTCGGGCGGCAGGCGGCTGCATTCCAGCGCCGATCAGGCGCTGATTGCACAACCTCGGCGCGTCACGGCCAAGCAAGGTCAACAAGTATTTTATCGAGATGCATTCCTCCCCATTCCACGCCAACTCGTATCGCTTTTCTTCTTTCCGTAGTGCTACGATAATATTATCTTATCAGTTCTCTCACACCAATATTTCGTCGTCTTCCAAACTAATGTCTTACAATATTCATCTCGTCACGTAATAAATATCAGAGCATTGAATAGTTTTAACTGATACCTCGTAAATGAATGAACGACAATCTCAACAATAGCTGAAATGAAACTTCACAGAACCACGATTTCCAAGAAGAACGACCTTCACAAAGACAACACTCAAGTCGGGTAGCGTAGCGGGGTCTGTCTACTTCACTTAGCTCGCTCTCGTCGCGCCGGCCAGACGCTTGGGGGGGGGGATCTACTACTGAAAGACGTTGCTATTGTAGCGTGGAAAAACCCTGTTCTGAGCAAATAGAAGGAACAAAAGGATGCATTCGCAAAAGGTTCACGGTCCGCGTCGGTATACGAGCAAGTTTAGGCCTAATTATGATTCGATTATTGATTATCGATCGATATTTTTTTAATTCGATTATCGCGATTGATAATCGATTTAACTGGTCCGATTATCGATACTGAAATTCGTATCCAACGGCAACCCTAGGTATTATATAATTAAAATTAAAAACAAATAAACAGAATTTTAAGGGTCCGATATCTTTTATTTAAGAGGGATAAAGCCAACTGTATTGACATTGTTGTCAAATATAGTATAATATATTACCTTAGCAATGTTCTCGTAGCTTCTCTCCCAGATTCTCATCTTTTCGTTCAATACGAGCACCGTTTTCTGGGGTCTAGCTCGGCAGTCAGTGCAAACTCCAGAGTTTGTTAGGCAGTTGCAGACGGCACAATTCATTGTGGCAAAGTACTGGGAGATGGTGCTTTTCTTTTGACCGCTCGGAACATCGGTTGGGAGATAGGAGAAAGCCCTGCGAGGCATCTCAGCATACCTGTCATCGGGATTACACGTTGATAAGTAAACATGAAAAGGTTGTTCTGTTTCATGCCATGCTGACCACATGGCTGAGTGAATAGTAGCCAACCAGCAGGCACCAATTTAAAATAATGATTGCTGGTTCTGGTTGGTCATAATGTAGGCCTACTTGTTGATGAAGCCAGAATCGGTAAGGTAAGTTCGGAACCATTTTACACGGAAACACAACGTTGCTTTGATCTTGAACATTCAATAGCTACTTAAAAGTTAAAACATTACTAATGTTTTATGTTACATTAGAATACAATGTAAAATTAATTCTTAATTTAATAGGTATGGGATGGGAAAACCTTATTTTCAGTAAAATTGGCATTTTGTCGAGTTTTCAAAAATACATGTCTACCAATTTAGAGTCAAAAACCTAACACGCTAAATGGAAGTACCTCTCTTTATCTATGCTAGGCCTCATCCTGTTAAAATATGTAAAAATAAGAATATAATTAAATAATGTGTACCGTAACAACTATTTTAAAACCAGTAACCACTCAGCTATGAAATAAATAATGTTCAGTGGGGGGATTTATTTTTAAGTGGTCTGTAGTCTGAACACACCACGTTGGTTCTGAAACCATCGACAAGCACACCTATGCCCTACCAGTGTATTTGAAATTGAAGCTTGGCGGTTGGTTACGACTCATCCGCAGGAGATGTCAGAACAGACAAGGATAGCTTGATACTTCCTTTAACTGTCGCTGCACTTACCAAGACTCCACGTCAGCACCGACGAGTGAAAAGCACCGGTTGAGCGGTGGTATAATCGCCCGCAAGATGTAATACGTCGTGTTGATCTTGAGGCTAGGATCGGTCATCAGATCATGCGGAGAGCGTACAAGTCGTATGAGCGGCAGACCGGGGGGCCCTGCCACGATTACGTACGGGACTCTTTCACCGGCACGAGGCTCGGCACGCTTGTCGGTTCTCAGCCACTGCCTAACAAACAAAACATCACACGTTCCTTAACATTTCACTAAATCGACTCACATATAGGTTGCTCCGCAGGCCGGCGCAGTTACTACACATACCTAGTAAGCTCTAGCGCCGGAACGCAGGCCCCCGGCCTGTATCCCGCCATCCCGCGGTATTCCCTGGCGTAGATGAGATCCTGCAGGTTTGTCCGGCCCTGGATGAGTTTGTCAAACTGCCTACACACGTACTTCTTCACCAGGCTGACGTCGCGCGACTCGAACAACATGCGCAGACACTTCTCTAACATCTTGGCGACTGCGGGACAGCCGTCTCGTCGCACCGTCTCGATGCCCTTCGCTTCGTACGTCGGCTTTGCCTGGTCGGCAGTCTCGTACATGTAGCCCACGTAGCGTTTTTTCGTCTGCAGCCATTCAATACAATTTATATTTAATGTATCCAAGACAATAATTACAATTTTGTAATAAGAACTAGGGCCTATAGGCTATACAGTAAGAACCCTCTTATCCGATCTCCGCTTATCCGATGTACCGTGTTAACCGAGCCGCCAAAAAAAAAAAAAAAAATATATATATATAAAGTTTTAAATACGTAAATAAAACATAAAAATAATTACAGACGCCGCGCCGCACTTTTTTTAATGTACTCGCATACATTTGAAGGCATGCCTTACGAGTGAGTGCAAAGAAGATAGATCGGCGATATATCTCGACTTTCGAGCAGTCTGCATCAGTTCACTGAGCATATAGAGTTCAGTGGTCAGTGTGCGTCGGGCGCATCGCCGGTAAGCGTCAGTGTTACTGAGCATATAGAGATCAGTGTGCGTCGCGCGCCTGCGCGTGCGCATACGATCCAACCATGAACCATCTCATCTCACACACAGCTGTTCAAAGATGGTCGTTGTGGAACTAGATGCAATCATGTTTCAACCGATTCACGAAATTCGTAATCACGACGCATTGAATTGTTATTCCTGGGCTTATCTTATTTCTTTCCCAGACTTATCTTGCGTCGAGAGCTTCAGCGCGGGCATAGTAGTGAGAGGTTTTCCCACATGAGAAAGAGAGCTAGGCCTAGGCCTATGTTTGCATTCTAGGCCCAGGCCTACTGCGTCGAGTTTAGGCCTAGACATACGTTTTTATTACGACATGTAGGCCTAATTGTGTACGTGTGTTTGTGAGCTTGATTTACAAGCTATTAAATCATTTTGAATACCCTGTATGAAGTGTATCGTGTGTATTTTATGTTCCTTTATCCATTACATGTGTCATATATCATTTTACCATATCAGGCTATGCTACGAGAGCAAATAAACCAATGAACCGCGCCATCCGAGTTTTTCGCAAATCCGAGGTGCCCCCGGTCTCATCCAACTCGGATAAGAGAGTTCTTACTGTAATTTGATTAGTAGCTTAGTTTTCTTTTTAAAACAAATTTTTGTGGCATTTATAATTTGAATGAGAGATTACCTACTACAACAAGAGTAAACTTCTATCAAAAACCTACCTGTAGAATGCATGGCTGGTAGACTTTCTCAAGCTTCAACTTGACAGGCTTGGGGTTGTCGTTAGTGACCGCCTCCGCTATCTCTGCCCCGATAGCAAACGCCTGTTCCCGGCTCCTCCCCTTGACCCTGACAAACATGGAGTCTGTGTCTCCGTAGACGACCTCCGCCCCCCAGCGTTCGGTGGTCTTGACCAGTCTGATCGCTCGCTCCAGCGTCTCTCTTCCCTTGCTCACCACACTGTCGCCAACCTCGATGCAAGGCATCCGTCCGGAAAAGTTGGCTGCAGTGTAGCCATATGTAACGTTGGCAATGAGCTTCAATCCTAGCTGTCTTGCATGTAGCACGCGCTGTAACGTCTTGTTGCCTTTGTGTTCCTTCATCGACTTCTTCACCATGAGTCTGGTCTCGAGGATATCATTCAGCATCCGCGGTAAGATCCCGTGTCGAACGCCCTCCTTCACGAAGCCCACTCCGCACGGGGAGATGTGAATGTTGCCGCTCAGTTTTGCCAGAACCGACGGAGGAACTTTCAGCCGGGCGCAACCAAACTCAAACGGTTCACTACTTCCTAGGTGTTCGGTCCTTCCCAAACAAGTCGAGAAACAATAGTTGTATGCGATTATAATGGATGGGTATAAGCTCTGGAAGTCAAGAACAATCACTGGGTCTGCGTAGAACTGAGATTTGGGTTCCATAATGAGAGGAAGACTTTCTGGAGCTCTCATCTTTGCTCTTTGTTGGATCGTGGGAGATATCGGTACATAATTGAGTGGTTTTGCCATCCTTAGCATCATCGATTCGACCCGAAACTGAGAACCACGGGATAGAACCTCGAAGAATTGTATCCCGAAGAGTCGTGCGAGTTCGCTGGTACGTCCTATGATGTCCAGCTGATCGAGTAGCTTCACGATCCCGGCGACTCGCAATGTGTAGTACTCAACAGTGATATGTCTGTAGAGGTTCGTCGGGTGTTCCCACCAGTACGACAGCATTCTGAAAGAATGCAACGGAACTCTCTGGTGGAGTACGTGGAAGGTGATGTTCTCGAAGGTATAGTTCATGAGAGCGACCTCTGATCTCATGAGACGCCACACATTTAGCACGATCCGCCCAACAACTTTAATCTCCGAGGGTGAACTCTCGGTTTCTTCCGAGGGAAAGTGGCTTTCTCTGGCAGCGGCCGGCACGCGCGACACCTGCGGACATAGGTTGATTCCGAGCAAGGCTGCTCGCTGCAACAGGTAGCCCCAGGAGAGCATCTCAATCTCGTAGCCAGCAAGTATGTCCGGGTCCCACTTCCGCACCAGTAGTACGAGCTGAGAAACAAGCTCCTTCTCGCTCGCCACATAGAGAGACTTGCAATCGACACCGGAGTTCTTAAGAAGGGAGGTGGTCTGGGGTGCCACGACAATCACACCTGGAGATCAATGGAGAAAGGGGGCTTATTATTACTAGTTTGCAAGTTTCAACTCTTAAGACTTAAAATATTGGGCCAAATATAAGTTGTAGGTAGTTTATGAATACAGAGATGTTTTCAAGAGAGAAACCTCACTAAATTACTATAGGACTAGTATAGTTTATTTAAAAAAAATATTAGTGGCATACTTCAGTTTAGGTTGGACACATTTTGAATGTCAAAATGAGCCAAAAACCAATGTTGAATGTATTCAAATTATGAAAATAAATTCATTTGGGCCTAATAATCTACTATTAGCCAATAATCAGCTGATCAACTGAGTAATAATATAAAATACGTCAAAATCTTTGAGCTTGACCTAGTTTAACAAGTAAGAAATGTAAAACAGACTACACTTTGACTTACCGGAATCTTGTTTAGGAAGTTCGTGATTGTCTGGCACGTCATTGGTAACAACATAGAACAGCGCTCTGATTGGATCGTGTTCTGGGTCCGGCCTCAGGTCACCGCGCGTCTGTATGTGCAGTTCCATAGTCAGCATTGTAAGGTACTGGTACTGAGTATCAGCCTTGACGTCTTGTAGATTCTCGTAAGACATCTTGAACCCGTGTGTGTTGTCCAGACTTCTTCCCTCGATCTCGCAGCTCGAGTTGTTGCGCCGCGGAGTCGCCAGGTGTTGCCGGAACTGAGTCTGAAGGAGCAATTTGTGCAACGATCGGTCCTCGGAGACCACGCGGGGACTTGTACTACGTTTCGGTGAAAGTCTACTTGTTGAAGGCTCATTGGAAAAAAGAACTGGACTCTTTGGTGAGTAAGTGCTTGATTCCGATCCGTCTTCGGATTTTCTGCGCAAATGAGGATTTTTCGGTTTAAAAACTGTAGAAAATTCATGTGTAAAAATATCAGGGCTATTGTTAAGAACATTTCTAGTATCAGGTGATTTATTGTCAACTTCTTCTTCTTCTTCTTCTTCCTCTACCAATGCTTTCAGTTTAGTTATGTTCTTGAGAGACAATAAGCTTTTCCGGTTTCCTTTCGGCTGTATCAAGGTCTGGACGGGTGTGAAGGTGGGACTGGGCACTTTGGCCAACCTCTGACCAACATGGGGGGTACTGTGAGCGAGATGTGAAGAAGAGTCTTGCGTTAGCACGAGAGAAGTGTCACTATCCGAATCACAATCTTCTCCTTGACTCGATGGGAGAACTACCCTTGTTGTAAGCCTTAAAACTACATCCTGCTTGTCTGTTTCTTCTTCTTTCAATAATTTCTTTCCTTTAATCCACTGGTCTATTTCAATAATACTAGGTGGTAAATTAACAGGAGTGATAAACACTCCACGCTGACTAGCTAATGCTGGCCTCAAATTGGGATATTTGGCCTTGAAGTTGATGAATACCTGAGAACAATCAAATTCTTGTACAAGCTTATTTCGATTCTGTTCCAGGGCCACTACGTTTTCTAAACTGCTTTCAAACAGAGGCAAATCATTGACCGAACTGGTGGCTAGCTTGACCACACGGTGACCAATTTCTCTGCTGGATTCTACATCCAAGGGGTCACTGTAAAATGGCTCCTGGAATCGATGCTCTGGAATGCCTAGGTCACGTAAGCTTGCTATCACTTCCTCTCGAGAAGGGGGATTAAAAACAGGAAGGAACACTTTTACTCCCTGGGAAGATGTGATGTCTTCGGCATGCATAGGCCTACAAGCCCTTGGCGTTGCTTGGGGACTACCTAGAAACGTGTAATCTGCTTCAGCCGAACAAAATTGGCTGTTATAAAAAGTTAGATTCTGCAAACCATCATCCGAACTCTCGTCACCACTTGAAATCCGTTGCACTTTATTCAAAAACTCGCCATTGTCACAGGCTGAATAACTTTCACTTGAATTAACACTTGAAACTAACAAATTATTATTTAACCTAACATTGTCTTCGACTGTTTCTCTACAGTTAACACTATTAATCGACGAGTTTAAATCACAAAACAATTCTTCGCTGTCACGACGGTGAAGAAATCTTTCCTCCAACTTATCCTCTTTTCGATTGCTTAAACTTAACGGGAATGACAGCTTTTTTCGGGCTGTTTTGCTCACTATCCGGATAGTATCACAGTTCATTTCTTTATCACTAGATGCAGTGCATACCCGCGACACAACACTCTCAGAGATTATTGATTTATCACAGGCACTCGCTAAATCCAAAAAACTATTATTATTTACAACTTTTGAAATCCGCTCAGATTCCAGCGTGGTGGTGGTAGGTATGCTTGATTGTTTGTCAGTTGGTAAGTAGAGACGTGGAACAGCCAAGGCCAATTCTATAAGAAGAGATAACTATTATGCACAATGTTTTACTATCCATAAGCATAAGCATAGCAAGTTGTCAAATTTACATAATAGAATTAAACTTACCCTCAGAAGATAGTGGCTTTAGAATGACTTGAGCAACTCTATTATTACAAATTGTTCGTTCCAAATCCCTATTTTTTACTGCATTCTTGTCGGTTGGACTGCTTAGATTAGTAGACAAAATAGCTTCTCCTTGTTTCTTCTTGTCTGCTAATGAGGGAGACTTTGTAACTTTAATATCAAGTGGATGGTACGATCCCCGTTTTGGTGTAGTGCTGAGTTTCTTCTTTGGTGAACGTATTTCATCACGTGGGGTAGGCGTCTTGTCCGATGAGGTCGACGAGGAGCTACTCTCGTTAGCGCCGTCAACAATCGGGATCAACGACTTGACTGACTTCTTGCGAGGTTTGCTTACAGGTTGATGTTCTGTCAACATGGACACAGTAGCGCCGTCAACAATCGGGATCAAAGACTTGGCGGACTTCTTGTGAGGTTTACATACAGGTTGAAGTGCTGTCAACCTGGTCACAGTAGCGCTGTCAACAATCGGGATCAACGACGGAGACTTCTTGCAAGGCTTACTTACAGGATGAAGTGCTGTCAACCCGGTCACAGTAGAGTCGTCAACAATCTGAATCTGCGATTTGGCGGACTTCTTGTGAGGTTCACTTACAGGTTGAAGTGCTGTCAACCTGGTCACAGTAGCGTCGTCAACCATCGGGATCTGCGACTTGACAGACTTCTTGCAAGGTTCACTTACAGGTTGAAGTGCTGTCAACCTGGTCACAGTTGCGTCGTCAACCATCGGGATCTGCGACTTGACAGACTTCTTGCAAGGTTCACTTACAGGTTGAAGTGCTGTCAACCTGGTCACAGTTGCGTCGTCAACCATCGGGATCTGCGACTTGACAGACTTCTTGCGAGGTTTACATACAGGTTGAAGTGCTGTCAACCTGGTCACAGTAGCATCGTCAACCATCGGATCTGCGACTTGACCGACTTCTTGCGAGGTTTACATACAGGTTGAAGTGCTGTCAACCTGGTCTCAGTAGCGTTGTCAAGTCGTTTGAGCACAACAGAGCATTCTCTTATTGAATGAAACGCAAGTAAAGCCTTCGTAGACTTGACTGATCGACATCCTTTGCTTTTACGAGCGTTTAACTTTGGTCTACCCGACATACCTGTTAGTGCACCTACAGTCCTTGGCACAGCACATGATAGCAAAGCATCTGGTAGCGTGGATACGTTCGTACATTCGCCGGGTGCAGTAGATTCATCAGATGTCATCGATAGAACACCACGTTTGGATTTTCCACCTTTGCGATTAGAAACTATTCGAGCATTAGATCCTTTACTTTTACGAACGTTTGATTTTGGTCTACCCGACATACCTCCTTGTGCACACACAGTACTTGGCACAGCAGATGATAGCAAGGCATCTGGCGGAGTGGGTAGAGTCGATACATCAGGTAACATTGATAGAATCCGATTGACTTTTCCGCCTTCACTATGAGAAATTATTTGAGCACTAGCCGTGTTCAAATCCCTTGCAATTGCTAGGCCTTGACAGGCGAACGACGCCAGTGGCACAGATATCAACATTGTTCTTGGTAAAGGCACTGGCATCGGCATACTGGAGCCGGCATTTTGAGCGCTACCCTTAACAGTAACACCATTAATCTTAGATTCATTTGAAGCAACTTTATTTCTTTCTTTAACAGATAAGCTGGAAATTGTGGACAGTTTGATTCTCTTTCTAGTGCTCTTGCCCACCTGCTGCAAAACAACCTTTGTAGGGTTGTCAATGCAGTCGGCCTCCTCGGACAAATCGATACCATTCTCTGTCTTTATAGTCAAAACCGACATACCAGACTCAACAGCGGTGGGTCCAATGTGTGCACTAGAAATGGGAACTTTTTCCACTTTAGCTATCCGTGAAGACTCTGTCCTGTTCTTGATTTTCCTTCGATTATCCAGGGAAATATCTGGTTTAGTCATCACTGGCGGAATAGAAGCAACCCATTCAATAACTCGTTTTGAATATAGTTCAGTTTCCTGTAATTTAACAGATTCTTCAGTGGTCTTGCTGTCCGTGTGTAAACACTGGATACCACGTGATTCATTCGGATTTCCAACCACAACAGAGCTTTCACCATTTTTTATCATTCTTTCATCAAAAACTATGTCTTTGGAATGACTCACAACTGGCAACAACTTCATACCGCTCTTTTTGTCCAGTTCAGAACGCTCCTCTGGCAATGTCTTTTCATTTTCTCTTTTTACTTTCTTATGATTCTTTTCCTTAGTAATTTGCTTTTTTTTTCTTTTCTTGTTGAGAGTAGCAAAACTATCGGGCCCAATTTGGACATTATCTGCCCAAGACCGATTGTTAGCATTTTCATCTAAAACACACCTAATTTTTTGTACAGGCAATGTACACAAAGTTGTTTCAGGGAGGTCTGTGAATTTGATAGAAGTTGACATTTCTGTAGGGATGTAACTTTTCACAATTGTTCGTTCAATAGACTCCGCATATCTCAAGAATCTTGCAGCCCGCTGGATTTCTTTTTCTACCTGTACCGGCAATTTAGGCATATGCTTCTTTGTATTTTTCTTTACATCACTTTCTTCCATCTCTTTTTGACATTTATCGTTGATTTCATCCTGCTTCTCTCCGGTAAGTGGCTTGATAACAGCCACATCTTCCTCGCTCTGGGAAAGTACAAAACTGACATTGAAAGTGGAGAAATATTCAGCGGCCGTAATGTCTCCCAATGAAGACAGACCAAGTTGTGGGATTTCACTTAGTGTGGTGAATGAGTTCTCGCGGGTAGGCGGCATCTGCAATTGGAGTGGGTATGCATCGTCTATGTCGGACACAGCAACTTGCGCCGTCATAGGTGGGTCTCCGCGGAGGTACTTGTGATACGGCCCCAAGCCAGGGTTTCCCGCAACCGTCCGAATGGTTGACGTGTCCGAGAATTCCTCTGTGATATCAGTATCACCATACCCCGGCTGGTGGAGGGCGAAGCCCGGGACGTACTGCACCGGTTCCCCATCCAACGTTAGCTGGTCTTCTAGTCCTGCATCGACGCCAAACACGAAACTGCCGTCGAGAGACCGGTAATCGTAAACATCATTCAGGATACTGTCAACATTCACGGGCAAATCTTCATCCTCGACAAAGATGTCATCTGGAGGTAATCGATGGTTGGCAGTATCCAGTTTAGCCCCTGAATAATCAACACTAATGTCCAAATTTTCAAGTTCCAAAGATTTACAAGTTTTTCTGCACGGACTACTAGACTTTTGTTCGTTTAATGGTGTTGCCTCCATGGCATTGAGTATGGAGTCAGGACTACAGCCCAAACACACTGGCTGGGAAGTACTACTTTGACTAGTGGGCTTCTGTTCATCTAATGTACTAAGACTACACACGGAATAAATTGGCTCAGAGGTAAATGATTTAGTATTGCAAAGAGTATGATTGGGCTTATGTTCATTTATTAATGAAGTCTCCAAGCTGTTGAGAGAGTAGTCAGGACTGCAACCCGAATACACATGCTTCGAAGTAGCAATAACGTCAACAGAACTTTCACTTGAAGGGGTTATCATAGGAGAACTGTCTGTTTCAGAGTCTGTTGATAGTGATTGCTTAGTTCGCTTAAGTTTCACTGGTCTCGATTGGCCAGGTAGTTTTGAAGTTGCTGATGGATATGGTGCCTTCTTTCCCCAAGGACGTTTCTTTTTCACAGTGGGCAGTTTCAGGTCTTCATCCTCTTTACTGGCGGCCATGTTTGTACTATTGTCAGTAATCACCTTGCTTCCAAGGCAACAATCTCGGTCGTCTGTTTCACATGTTTGTGCTTGGACCACTGAAGGAATTTCAGACTTCATTTTGTCCTGTGCTTGGTAAGTAGTATTAGTCGGTAGATCGCCTCTATCTGATGCTGGACTTTTTTCAGCCCCATCATGTTGTGGTATCGGACTAACTCCTGCCCAAAAAGAGTTTTCCCACAGGTGAGAGTTTGGGGAAACAACGGAACTGTAAGAGAAGGAAACAATGTGCGTTATTTAAAGAAATATAGAACAATAATTCAGTAAACGATATTTTTATACACTTTTACAATGGTCTAGACTCTAAGACTAATTATTGCAGGCTGATTGATCTATGGGTGAACACTTAAAATTAAGTAATTTATGGGTGAACAATTAAAATGAAGTACCTAATTTAATCATAGTCCACCACAGAAAATTAGTACTTGAAACTGAATTGTTAAGACTATTATTTAAAAAAATTATTTAATTTAAAAAGCAGGTATTCACTGTTGGTTGCAAGCTTCTAATAAATGATTTCGTAAAGTTCTGCGCTCACCCGAACTCCGCAAGGAATTCTGGGTAGTGAGTTGCAAGCATTGCCAATGCCAACTAAATCTTAAATTTTCAACAGAAGCCGACAATCATTGTTTACATTGAAGAAAACACAGCCTTCTGTTCAGAGGTTTTAAAAAAAATCACCACCTACATGGCTGTAGGAGCAACACGATTCCCAGCATGCAATGCGTGCGACAAGAGTGCGCTGTCGGTTTACGAAATCATCTAGGCTACTGGTGTATGATACTAACCCAGAAGTTGCAGGAACTTCAACTAACGGCTGACTAAGATCCTGCAGGTGTTCGTCTTCATCCTCGTTCTTCTTGGCGCAGACCTGTGATCCGAGAATACTGTCCTCCTCGACTTCCTCCTCTACATTGACCATCTCGCTAAATAGATTCCCCTGTGATCCGAGAATGCTCTCCTCCTCAAACTTTCCCTCCTTGGCCATTTCTTGCAGCAATCCCACCAGGTGCATGTCGTTGGCGTCCAGACTTACGGGCGACTGCGAGGGTCTCATCATCTGACTCAGGCTAAGTACGATACTCTCGTTTACCGACACATCTCCGTCCCACTGCCTGTTAGACGAATGAGTTGGCAAAGGGGCTGGAATGTCCAGGCAGGAAGCGTCGAGGAGAGCGCAATTCTCAGGCGTTTCCGCAGGATACGTTATGTCCTCTTGGGATGGCGTCTTTGGAGTGGAACTTGAACTATCTTCTAGCTGAGAGCTTGAGATAGCAATCAGCTTCTCCTGCAATGTGTAAACACACTTTTGACTTTAGTGTACTATATTAATTATTCAATGTAGGTTGCACACATATGATTTTTTGTTATATTGAACAACATTGGCCTAGGCTTACAAGCTAAAACATTGCAAATTTATGAGAATGAAAAACATTGTTGCCATTTGATCTATGAACCACAAATTTTCAAATTTTGAGTATTTTCTATGGCCACGCCAATTTTAATTAGGGGTGTGCAGGTATCCAAAATTTTGGTTCGGTTCAGATATTTAGTATCCGCGAACCTTGAGACTGAAGCGATGTTTTATGTTTCTGTCCACACCAAAGTTATACTATTTTGTAATATATTTGGGCTAGGAGCCTTTAGTTTCTCAGTTTCGGTATTATTCGAGAGAGGTTGTGAAAGCATAGAGAACATAGGCCTAAAGACCAGCCTAAAGGGCTGGGGGCACAAAACTTTTCACCTGCTGATGACAACTGCATCTATTTGAAAGTTGTTTGTTAGTACTAGTATGTACCTTAATTCATGACGCGTTTCGTCCTTCTGTTACTCGTCAGGCGGACGGTGGCCATTAAAAATCAGCTAACTACGTACAAACAAAACTCACAACACATAACCAAACCTGTGTAGGGCCACGCAAGAAGTAAATTCTGCATGCATGTTGTCATCATCAGCAAGGTTACTTCACACACGATTCATACCGAGACACACCGTCAGCACAACCAGTAAGGGAGCTTCCCTCCAAACTCTGGTGCTTGGGAGACAAAAAGAAAAGCTGTCCCTCCTGCTGTTGCTGGGCAAGGGTGCCTCTTCATTCATTCTAAGAGTATAGGTTAGAGATAGGAAGGATGTAATCCCTACTTTAGAAACGTCGTATGTATTACCATGCTGTAGTAGTCGAGACCCTGCAGTGGAACTTAAAACAACAGGGTGTGTTCAAATTTTAAATTATCAAATTCCATGACTTTTCCAGGTTGCAAATTTGGCTGACCGGAAAAATAAAATAGCTGATTTAACCCTATATCCAACATATTACGGTTGGTCATGATCATACATTAATATGGGGGACGGGTGCTAGCCCCCAGGCAATTTTTGGTTCTATAGACTTGATTTGGCGAGTTTTAGAGAATGTTTAGGATAATAAAAATAATAATAAATTGGATTTAGAGTCTACCCACTCAGTTATATAACTGATTTTCAGTGGGGGACAGTAAATCAAAGCGACCAAGCCAACCCAGTAGGCCCCGACGCAATCGACGAGTGAACGATAACCAACCAAAGATCGATATTTTTAATAGGAAATATAGCAATCAGTGGTATGGACAGTGCGAACACACGCGAATCAACGCCAGAATCAACAAGGCCGATTCAGAAAAACTCTGAATTTATTATGTGCTTTGTTGCTAGGACGGCTCCAAAGTCACCGTTTACAAACTCCTGAGACATGAACTGATGGACTCAAGTCCAAATCAGAAGTTAAAAAACGTCTGACTATGGCGGGAATCCAACCCTGGACCTTCTGCATTGGAAGCAGATACGCTAACAACAAGACCAACGAGCCACACACAAGACCAACGAGCCACACAACAAGACCAACGAGCCACACAACAATATATAATATATATAAATAAATAAGAAAATAGCATAATAATATACCTAAACATATATAGTAGAGATGGGACGATTACGATTACGATTCTACCGATTATTTGGTGAATCGGGGATTAATCGGATCGGCGATTATTAGGTAAAATATTGCCGATTATTTAAACGCGTGATTTTAAATATCGCGGGCACGTGAATGCGCTGTTGGTTGTGGGCGGCAAGCACACATATCAGTTCAAGGTCGATTCCTGCTCGACTAGTCGACCAATAATATTGAAAGTCGAACTAAAGCATGATCGACTTATAATCACTACGTCATTCAACGTCACTGTCATGGCCGCTTAGATGCCAAATTACGCTCGCGATGTATACAATGCTTCGCTATTTTGTTGAATAAATAAGTGTTTTAATCTGTAATTGTGTTTTGAAGCAATAAAAAGTGTCAAAATGGATGTGTGGCATAGCCTAGGCCATACCAGGCAAAAGGGTCTAGGCCTAGCTATGCTAGGATACAACTTCCCGACCGTCACGACGAGATTTGAACGGCCTAGGCTAGTCCTAGGCCCCTAGCCCCGGGCTCAGGTTTTAGGCCATGTCCATGATAAATAAAGCTTTTCCCGATGATACTGAGCCTTCAAGTCATGTCCCAGTGAGAGTATGTAATAAGCCTAGATCCTGTTTGGTCCTAGGCTTTGGCCTAGTCTAGTGTATCAGTATCATACAACTCTGCTTAACCTAGGGCCTAGGCTTATGTGAGGCAAAGCAGCATCTTTGGGCTTGGGGACAAAATTGACAAAAACTAGGCCTAGGCCTACCTTGGAAGCAACCTAGGAGCCTGCCGTGTTGGGTTTAAAAACATTGTCTCGATCGGAAAAGGTCTAAATGTAGGCCTAGCCTGTCTAGCTAGGCCTAGAGCCTAAAACTAAATATTAACAAGGCCCTAGGGCTAGGGCAGGGCCTAGGCCTAGCAGAAATAATCTGGTGGACAAAGGCCTAGCCCTACTCAATTATCTAGGGCCAATTTTAGGTGTGGCCCATGCATAAACATAATTTTAATAATCGGTTATCGGATCGGTTTTTTAATAGTCGTAATCGGTAATCGGATCGGCCAATTTGAAGAATCGTCCCATCTCTAAGTACCTAAACAATTTAGCTGTCTTTTCCCTAACATTTCAAAATTTATTTAGTTCTCCAACTTATCCAGGTTTTACAGACTGAAGAACACAAAAACTGAAAGCACACTACCTGAAGCCTGAGCTGTTGGAAGATTTCACCCTCGGTCATGGGACACTCGATTCTCGGTTGCGACGACAGCGGAGTGATCTGCGAACTCCTCCCCTCCTCCCTCCGGCGAGCCTTCTCGTCCTCCCATATTCCCGCTAGTCCGGGGTTCACCTCCAACTCCAGGTCCTTGCCCTTGACAATGTCCACCGCCTGACCGTCCGCCTCTATGCGACAGGTGCTGATCCGGGCGACGCTCTCTGGCAGGAGGTCGTCCTCGTTCAGATCCTGGGCAAACGACGGGTTGTCGGGATCCCGTCGGAACTTGGCCGCCTCCATGGTGATGAAACTCATCCCAGACAGTTTGTAGTCGGTGAGGAACTGAAGGATGTAAGGCACGTGAGCATGGTACGTCTGGAATACCCTGTTGAGGATGGCACCGTTCTGTAGCAACTCCGTTGCCTTCTTTGTGTGCAACGGATTGTAGAGGTAAATCTTAAAATATTGATGCTTCTTTTGATGATACCCATAAAATGGTCTGGAATAAAGAAAATATTTGTCATTCTTCAAGCACCGTATTTAATATTTATGAGAATACAGGCCACAGCTATTTTTTTTATAAAAATTCAAGCTTTTATGGGCTGCCCATTTATCAAAATTATTAATAACATTCTTTTTAAATTTGAGTGGTAAAAATAGGAGTGCGGCCATTACTCAATGGAGACCTATAAACGGGCAATTTGTTTTGTAGCAGAAATGGGCACCGATATAAAATATCACTATATTAATTAACAGGTCATTTTAATAATTGATAATACGTTGGGATGTAAGGGTAGCTGAAATACAGGCCGGGCTTAGGCTTTATAGTTTATTTGCCCGGCATGAGTTAATAATTGTCGGCCCGGGCTTTCTTCCTGCAAGATGTAAACTTTTATCTACAGTGAAGCTCAAAAATAAAAGACAGTAGGCCTTACAAATCATTTCAAATCAGAATTACCCAATTGGTGCTGAATGACTGTTTTTATATTTTTCAAAATAAAATATATTCATGTAGATAGTTGCATATTATAGGCTTACATTCCAAGATAAAAAAAACACTATTTGAAGAAAAATTTTCCTCAAAATATAGCCCTTCAAGCTTAGCAGTTTGCTCCAGAGCTAATTTGAACGCTTTAAAGGGGCTATTACCTCAAAAAATTATTTTTTACCACATAATCTATAGCATAATACTACACTAAAATGATCATTTAAAAAATTATTTCTTATAACTGTGATTTTACACAAATTTTTTATTTTTTTAATCCAGAAATTTGCGAAATTTCTTAAATCGGTTTTAACCTGCTTCTCTTTTGTTCCACAAAGATACTAGAGCATCGTACCAATCTAATATGCCCCTTTATAACATCGTGTCTTGAAACTGTGCACAAATATACTCTCAAACACGCAAAAATATGCATTCCAAAATCACACCCCATCTTGGTAATCAGCATATTATGACAGAAACATTTGCCCAAATTACAAAACAAAATAAAGAGAATTTACAGAAAAGGCTGAAGAGTACGTCAATAATGGACAATATTTTTTTGAATCGAAATCCTCCAATGTCACAGGCATAAAGATCGTCCCCATGTTATTTCTTATGGGAGATTTTTGCCGACGGGACCTAGCTCGAAAATAACCAAGTTTGTAAATTTTTTGGGAGGTCATGGTGGGTGGCTCCAATAATTTTTCTGTTGATTGCTAAATTCATTACTAGTTAGCCTGAATGAAATATTTTTTTGAGTTTAGCGGGTGAATACCTACTCCTTTAATTAAGCATTAGCAACTAGGTAATAATTGTACCACTAGGCCACTTGAATGAATGAACAACAAAATTCTGTAATCTACTATGTCAATACCGTAAGCTCCCAACGCATTTATTTTCCGAGTAAGGCAAAAATTTGTTGGTCAAAAATTTATTTTTTTACTTTTTTTAGTACATTTAAAAAAGCGTTGTTTAAAAAAAAAATTTTTTCATGTAATATTATTTTTAAACAATGTGAAATTAATGATTTTTTATATGTGAACCAAATTACGGGTGCCTTGATGTGTGTAACAGCAACAGCATGTTTCCACTGTTACAAACAAGTGGATATGTGCTTGGGAATATCCCTTATTGGGAAAAACCTGATTTTGGGAAATACCACCATTCTGTACATAAACTGCACTAAGTCTAGAAGTAAGTTTCATTGTGGTTCTGGCCTTCTGTTCAATGTCAGTTGTCATAGTGCAGTGCTCGGTAGGAATAACCTTTAAATTAATGAAGTGTGCAATAATAAGTCATGGAGGGTATAAAGTGTTAAATATGTTAGATCTTTAACCAAGATTTAACAAAAATTAATTACACTGCGAGTTGGTTTGGGTATTAAAACTTGGTGTGAATACAATGAGAAAAAGTAATTGACTAGCAAGAATGATAATTTATTTGGCAGGAATGGTAAGTAAAAAAACTAGGTTTACCTTTCAGTAGTATGATATGATAATCGATTCAAGTATTTTGATATGATATGATTATCGATTTAAATAGTACCTAAGTGTGATTGGAGAAGGGTTGACAGGTTGGGAAAGCATAGAGAACATAAAGAACATAAAACCCAGCCTGAAGGGCTGGGGGCGACAAAACTTTTCACCTGCTGATGACAACTGCAGCTAATTTAAAGTTGTTTGTTACCTTAATCCACGACGCATTTCGTCCTTCTGGGACTCATCAGGCGGATGGTGGCCACTAAAATCAGCTAACTACATGCAAACAAAACTCACAACACATAACCAAACCTGTGGTAGGGCCACGCAAGAAGTAAATTCTGCAAGCATGTTGTCATCATCAGCAAGGTTACTTCACACACCATTCATACTGGGGCACACAGTCAGCACAGACAGTAAGGGGGCTTCCCTCCCAACTCTGGTGCTCGGGAGACAAGAAATCCATGACTTACCCTGGATTCGAACCAGGACCCTTGGCAACAAGAGAAAAGCTGCCCCTCCTGCTGTTGCTGAGCAAGGGTGCCTCTTCATTCATTCTAAGAGAAAAGGTTAGAGATAGGAAGGGTGGAAAGTCACAACACAGCACAACCAGTGAGGGGGCTTCCCTCCTAGACTCTGGTAGATGTCGGAGCAGCCAATAGCCCCGCAAGTATGTCACGCACACCGCCGCCAGTGCGCATGCATTCGTAGTTGTCACTCTAGCGAGACGACACTTCGCCGATCGTGATCAGTACGGCTCGAGGTGTTGTGGCACGAAGTTCTTAAGCGTCGGTCTGCCTAATTATATTGAATTCATGATGTGTCTTCCGTCCAAAAAAGGAAATTTACCATTACTTGTGACGCCGCCTAACAAGATGAGTCAAGTGTGGCAGTTTTTTTATTCCAAGGAGATGACAAGGGGGTCGGGAGGAGATAAGACTGAACTGGAATGTCGAGGAGATCTTGCTATCTCTCTCCCACGCTAGACGCTAGCTTTGCCGGCGCGTACAGTATAAACTATAAACTAGGGGTGGGAAGATGGTGATGTCGATTCTGATTCGAACGATTCCACCGATTCTCGGAGTAGGCCTATCGGTAAATAATCGGTTCACCGATTATTGCGAAATTTTAAGCCGATTCCGAGTATGGGCAAATTCATATTTGGCATCAACAAAAATAGTAGACTTTCAAGTGTTGGCATCATATTCATGAGTAATGGAATTCGATTATTGCGAATATGCTGCTATTTTGTGAGCAAATGTGAAACTGATGATAGAAAACAACTTATTTCCAAATGGCGGACATTTTAGGCTTGTTTTTTTTGCGGAGTTCAAGAAACGAATATAATGTTTATCCCGGGTCATTTTATTCAGCTGAAAACTATGAAATTAACATCAACACTTGTATTTAACTACCGTATGTAGTAATGGTTTCTCATTAGAAAGTTACATGGTAATATAGCTGCATGGTTCCAGTGTGGTAGAAGCCTAGGGCCTAGGCCTTGTTCTAACCCTAGGCCTACAAGTATTTGCGTTTTTTGTTTTTTTTAAGTTAGACACATCCTACTTCAGGTGAAATGGATTATAATGGCGTCGATGAAAGTTTTTTCCATCTAATAATTATATTTTTTGTCAGAGTGCTTTTGCTGACCAAATTGCAGCTAGTAGGGGCCAAGCCTAGGAGCCTAGGCCAAAACATGTATTTTCGGGACATTTAGATAATTTATTTTGGTGGATTGTCTTCGAATAACTGTAATAATAATGACAACTGCACTTCATTTTATCCTAGAACAAATAATGTTGATAAAGGTGCAGCCCATTGGCTAGGCCTAGGCCTGTTTGACCCTAGGCCTCATTTGAATCCTACCCCATAGGATTAAAAAAGTCAAAGTCTTTGCAAAAGTAAAAAGATCCCACGCAAACTAAAAAATTACTAAAAAGCTCATCCATCAACGCTACTAAAAAGTGTTCGCGAAGCGGCCTAGTTATCGATTCCATGCCTCAAATTATCGATCAATATTTTCACATCGAATGGCAACCGAAAAAAAACATTACTTTGGCTTTAAAGTTTAAACCGCCGCTAGAAATTAACTGTAAAATATTTTGAAAATAATAGCTTTTATTATATAGGGCCATGATTTCTGGAAAATCTTATGCCCGGATTCAACAAGACATCAGATTAAAAATTAAACAAGGCCAATGAAAACGGTTGAGAATAAACCTTCCCAAGCCGATTTGTATGAAGAATCTGACCAGTCGTTGCAATCCGTTCATGAAGCTTGCTCACCTCGGTGTTTATTTAGGCCAATGCACTTCAGCAGTTAAAACTTTTTTTAAAATGCGCTTTAACATCTTGCAAGTGTTATCGGCTTATCGCCACTTGAATTGACAACTGTGAACGAAAGGTCCTGCAACATCAGCAGCAGACTAAGCAATGATATCAGTATCACCCTCATGATGTCAAACTGATTGTCATCACATAACTCTTGATTATTTATTTTTCTCTTCCGACTTTTGAAAAATGTTTCAGCCTTTAGGCACCCTTAATATTGGAGGAATGGTTGACAAATTAAAAAATTCCACACCGTTTTAAAATACTTTGGTAGGCCTAATGAAATTGATTCCATGGATCTTATAGTCCATAAACAATTTTTTTTTTAATTATAATTTTTTTACAATTTTTTGTGAAGGGGACTAGCAAACTCTTATCATTTGCTGCCCTTGCAGTTGCACGATAAAGTCCTAAAAACATAACTGTTCTTGACCCATGTTAGAAGAAAAATGGTGAATTGCATAAATTGGAAAAACTAGTTGACCAATTCCGTAATGTGGTGGTCGATGATGATCGGGATCAACGACAAACCGAGTTCATGAATTATTCACTCTGGGAATCTCCGGTGTCGCTGCCATCTTATCGTGTTGATGTTTATTGTCTACTGGGGAGCAGTTTCTCAAGTAGAAGTAAATGGCAAGACAAGATTCCCAGCCTTGAGTAGCCTAGCCAAGGTTATGTTCATTCTACCACATGGTAATGCAGATGTGGAGAGAATGTTCAGTAAGCTGACAAACAAAAAACAACTCACAGGAACTCTCTGTCCTCGGCTATGCTCAACGCCTTGATGCACTGCTCTTCAAGAAAGGCTGGCGTAGACTTCCTTCCAGCCTACAGAAACAATGCGGAAGAGAGCGCGAAACTTGAAGCAATGATGGCACCATCAAAAGTGTGTGCGCGTGCAAAATTGTCTTTATCTTTTTATCATTAAATTACATTGCTAACCAAAACATGTATACTAAATACTTATTTTTACAGGATATTTTCATGTTTCCTTCAGGATATTTTTTCCTGAATGAGTGGCAGCCCTGCATTAGGCCAATGCAAGGGCACTCAAATGTTATCGCGTTGTGTGCAAACTGTAATTTGTAATTGTTGGATTACATGCTACGAACGCCTGCGCGACGGGCAACCCGCCGTACGGCCGAGTCGCCAACTACAAGTCACCGCCTCCTTGCAGTGCTTAGACTCCCGACTTAGTATGATCTACAGGGCTGAGTATAAACCACGTTTCGTCGGCCCGCTCAGACACCTTAGAAGTGACGAAACTAGTGAACTTATAACAGGTTATGGGCCCAGCACGCTTCCACTGCGCAACTCTGCTTGTTCGACGGCGGCTTCCTGGTTCTTTGTGAGATTGAGGTTACCCGAGTCGGTTTGCTGCTTCTTCCATTGGTCTTTTGCTGATAACTTCGAAGCTGTCTTTCATCCTGGTTTCTGTGAATGTGACGGTTCTGCTGACGATGATTTTCCCGGTAGCTGTGTTTAGTATGCGGTATCCCTTGGCTTCTTCGCTGTATCCAACGAGAGTTCCTTCTTCGGCTCGGGGGTCTAGTTTCGTCCTCTTCTCCTTGGGGATATGGCTGTAGACTTTGCTTCCAAAAACTCGGATGTGGGAGACGTTCGGTTTACTGCCGAACCATAGTTCATACGGAGTTTTCTCAACCGATTTGCTGGGCAAGCGGTTTTGTAGGTAGTTGGCGGTGACTACTGCTTCTCCCCAGTACTTCGTTGGGAGGGACGCGTCGAGTAGCATGCATCTTGCCATTTCTGTAAGGGAGCGGTTCTTCCTTTCGGCTACTCCGTTTTGTTGGGGAGAGTACGGTACAGAGAGTTGCAGTTCGATGCCTTCCTCGTCCAGGAATGATTTGACGGCTGCATTTTTGTATTCTCTCCCGTTGTCGCACCTAATCTTCTTAATTTTGGTGTTAAAGATGTTGTTGACTCTTGCCGAGTAAACTTTCAGCTTGTCCAAAACTTCGTCTTTAGTTCTCAGTAGGTAGACCGTGCAGTATCTGGAGTAGTCGTCAGTCAGTGTCATGATGTACCTCTTTCCGCCAGGGGTTTGGGTATTCATCGGTCCGCACAGGTCAGAATGGACCAATCCAAGAGGTTTATCTGCCCGTTCCTCGCTTTTCTTCGGGAAAGGCTTTTTGGTTAGCTTACCCTTCACGCATGTAATGCACTTTTCCCGCATGTCGCAGTCACCGAGTGTCATACCAGTTGCTAGATTTTCTTTCTTCAGTCTTCACGGCGTCGGGGTTTCGGTGTCCCATGCGTCTGTGCCATAGGTGGATGCAGTTCTCATGATTTTCCTCTTGGATAGCAGACTTTGCGCGTTGCCTCGTTTCGTCACTGTCTAGCCAGACTTCGAAGAGTTGCTTTTTCCGGAGGCCTATGGCTAGGGTTTCTCCGGTTTTTGAGACCGTGCACTGATTGCTGTCGAATTTTACTGAGAACCCAAGCTTGGTTAGTGTGGGCACCGATATCAGGCTGCCGTCGAGGCTGGGGATGTACAGCACGCTTTTGAGCAGCACGTTCACGGGTCTCCTGGGTGACGGCCCACCTTGCATTTCAGGAAGCCCTCCCCACTCCCTCGGACTGCATGGAGCTCCCGTTTGCGAGTGAGACGGTGCACGACTTCTCGTCGAGTCTTGAAAAAAATGCCCTGTCATTAGTCATGTGGCATGTTGCTCCCGAGTCAATGAACCATGTGGTTGTTTTCTTGACTTCCTCCGCCTTGAAACATACGTAGCGTGGTTCTTCATCGTCGCTTGATCCGGCCTCGCTTCTTATGGCGCTCTTGACTTTTTCCCTGTTGAACTTTGTTTCTCTCTTGAGGGTCCGGCAGTCCTTCTTTAGGTGACCGGGTTTGTTGCAGTGGAAGCACTTCATTCTTTCCACTGTCCCGTATTGAGGTCCGGTTTTTAATACAGCTTCATTGTATTCGACCCCCAATTCTGTTTCCGTTCTTCGGTTAAACTCGTCCTTGAGCTTGCCGATAACGAATTCGAGTGTTATCGGGTAGTAGGTTTTCCTCTCCGGTTTGGCTCATGTAGCTGGCGTCCATAGGTGTTGTGCTACACTTGGCACTTGCCATTCCGAACCGTTCGATAATGGTAAGTATCTTTCCGCGTTGGTGTAGCAGCATGTCCCCGTTTGCATCTCTGTCTATTTCAATCCCTAGGTAGTTGTTTGCCTCGCCTAGGTCTTTTGTGGCGAAAGAGCTATTCAGGTCTACATGAAGTTGGTCGAGCTCCTCTTCCGTGGTTGCGCATACTAGCAGGTCATCTACGTAAATGGTGACGTAGGTGTACGTTTGTCTGCTCCTTTTTACGTACAAACAAGCATCAGCTTTGCTTTGTGAGAACCCCAACTTGGTTATTGTATCGTGGGCTTTGGAATTCCAGGTCCTGGCCGATTGCTTTAGGCCGTACAAGCTTTTATTGAGCTTGCACACCATGTCTTCTTGTCCTGGAATGACGAACCCTTCCGGCTGCTTCATGTACACTTCCTCGGATAGGTTGCCGTTGAGGAATGCAGTCGACACATCCATGTGCCTTATTTTTAGGTCTTTAACAGTGGCTATTGCGAGTAGGGTTCTGATGGTGGCGTATTTGGCCACTGGGGCGAATGTCTCGTCGTAGTCTTCTCCGTACTTCTGAGAGAATCCTTTCGCGACTAACCTGGCTTTGAAGCGTTCTATGTTTCCGCTTGCATTTTCTTTGGCCTTGAAGGTCCACTTGCTTCCGATTGCCTTCTTGTTTTCGGGCAGGGTAGTCAATGACCAAGTGGCGTTGGCCATGAGAGATTCATATTCCTCGTTTGCCGCTTTTGTCCACTCTTCCTTCAGGTCTCCCTTCATTTGGGTCATTTCTCTCCAACTTCCTGGTTCGACGACCTCTTCTCTGGCTAGGTACGATAGTCTCTTGGGAGGAATCCCTTTGCTAGGTCTTGGGGCTAGGCCTAGGCTAGGCTATAGGTTAGGTTGGTCGCTCACCTGCTTAGGCGCCGACTCTGCTGCGGGATTAGCAGAGTTTTCGCCGAACTGTGCTGGGTGAATGACTTATACACTTTACCTACAGATTTAACAATGAACTAGGCCCCACTCGGTACCACTATATCCGAGACGTCGTAGACCAAGGCACCGTCCGCCTGGAATACTGCCCCACGGAAGACATGCGTGCGGACATACTAACGAAGCCGCTGCCGGGTCCCAGGTTTGCAGCACTGCGGGAGAAGATAGGGCTTGCAGCCAGCGACCCGCGCGAAGGACGTCCGTCGAGTGGGGGTGTTGGATTACATGCTACGAACGCCTGCGCGACGGGCAACCCGCCGTACGGCCGAGTCGCCAACTACAAGTCACCGCCTCCTTGCAGTGCTTAGACTCCCGACTTAGTATGATCTACAGGGCTGAGTATAAACCACGTTTCGTCGGCCCGCTCAGACACCTTAGAAGTGACGAAACTAGTGAACTTATAACAGTAATATCTAAACAATTAACATAGACCCATGTAGAACATGGAGTTTTGCGAGAGTTCATGTTGACGAAATGTCTGTTAATGGGCGACTAATATTTTTGAATAATCAACGTATTATTTAATGGCTTACCTTCCAGAAACCAAGATAATTTTATACACATGTTGAACTGAAGAGCTCGCTTTTCCCAAAGAGATGTTTATGGCTTTGTCTAAACTTGCTGCAATTTGATACTGCAGCTGGCCACTTGGTTCGTTGCCATCGTACCCAATGTAAATGTACGGAAACACTCCGTGGATATGCAGGCATGTCTTCTGACCTAAATAACCAATTGAAATAATTATCAATTAGTAGTAGAATTTGAAGTGGCAGAGGAGGGGAAAAGAAAAGTAGGAAGGCTAAGAGACAAATGGGGATGATTAGTTCAAGAAAACTGAAAACAAGATGAAGTGTTGTAACAAAATGACTTACCACCATTCCTTTTCTATAGTTTATAATATACATGCCATAAGTTTATCAATATTCAAATGTACCTAGCTAAATCAAATACCGGTACCACACATAAAGTCATTGAGTGACCACTCAATGGATGACTTCAATTTCACTGACCCTTAAAAAAAATTAGGTCGGGTGGTTTTTTGTTTTTTGTTTGTTTTTCTGTCTGTTTGTTAGATATATATGGGCATTATCGCATGTGCCGGTGGAGCCAAATTGGTACTTTTTTAGTTTAGCGGCTATTGCTACCATTTGTATACTTTTTATAGGCCCCTACAACATCCATACTTGCATTAGGTAATACTTTTTTTTAAATAGGCCTACAACATTGTTCTTAAGATATATGCAAAAACCAAATTTAAAAAAAATATCATAAAGACATAAACTAAGGCATCAAGTTTCCTTGTTATTTTTTTAAAATTACTTTTTGAAGCCCAATCAATCAAAAAGGGGACCAAGTAGCAAAACAGATGCTTTAATGAGAAACACTTACCTACATATGTAGGCCTATGACAAAAAATATTTTGTTTTGATTTTGGATCCCCTTTACCACCAAAAATAATCCCAAAATGGGAGGAAGCTCAAAATTTGTCATTTTCAAGATCATAGGCAATAACCTCAAAAAGTACCAATTTGGCTCCACCGGCACATGCGATAATGCCCGTATATTGGACATGGTTTGCTCTAAAAATATAAACAGAACTGATTTGTAATCTACACATGCACTTCTATATGGGCAATTTTTTTAAAATATAAAAAAATGGGTCAGCAACCACTTCTGGTTAATTTCTGGTGGAATGAGGAATGACCTAAAGTAAATGGTATGAGGGGAGTGTAGGTTTCCCAAAATGTTGGGTTAAGCTCCATTCCCATTTCAATTCCCCCCCCCCCCCCCCCCCCACACACACTCACAAAAAATGTAAATGTGAGTGCTACAGCCCGGCTAGTAAAAGTGTTATTCAACTCAAAATAACGAACTGACTTTCTCAAAGGCTACAATTAAAATGACAAGAAAACACAGGTTCAATCTGAATTCCTAATACGTAGCCTGTATCAAGTGTTCAAAGGTAGTTTTAAGTTTCTCCTAATCAAAAATAATGTTAATGGAAAGTTACAAGTCTGTTCCTAGAAAAATGTCCGAATTCTAAAAATAAATGTATAATTTAGGTAGGGCCTAACTTAGTCACTAAGCCAAAAAAATTCACGATCTCGTCCAGTTTGCGGAAATTTATGGTACAAAATTCTAATTCCTGTCCCGAGTTAAAAAAACTCTTTTTCAAGTTCCCGCACCCCTCTTCAAACCTAGGCCTAGTAGGCATGGTGTAAATAGTGAAACGTTCAATAATAGGCACATGTCAAACTGTCAATATTCACTGTCTAAGTAATTGCTTGCAGGTAAAGTAAATGGAAAAATCTCCACTTACTTACAACTGCAAGTAATTCTATATACCCAGCAAAGGTCAACATACCTAAGGCATCAGATCCAAAGATGCGAATAACTGGAACCTGCTTAACTTCAGAGCCACGGAAGTCGGAGTATATGACATCCAATTCAGGGATTGGGACACTCACGTAGTTATCAACTGAGACAATACGTACAGACAACATCCTTTACCTGTAGGCATAAACATTATGTATATATTCAATTAATTGCGCAATAGCAGCAATACAGTGTACAAGTACCAAATTTGCCGCTTTATTTTCAAAACTAGATAAACAAGTCTAGGCCTATTCTAGCCTTGTTTTACACATTCTACTGTCAATCATCTAGAGCCTAGAGCTATAAATAACAAAAGTCTAGATCAAATAATGAACCGGACTAATTGGAAACCCCAGAGAGCTAGTAATGAATAAATTGTAGGCCTAATAACCAAGCAATGGCCTAACAAAAACAGTCTGTCAAAGTCGAGTTGTGTTCACCTCATACTCACAATTATCTCCATCAGAACCTAGACTTTGCATACTTACTTATAATCTAACCATTGGTGTTCCTAATATTTTGTTTTGAGTAGAAACTTAATTAGAATAGATAAAATAGATAATAATCAACTTGTGGGTACGCATAACATTGCTGGACGATCAGAACATTACGTTGTGATTGGTGGACAGTGGAACATTGCTACGACAGTTCTAAATACAATGCATAGGTAGCAGCACCGTGCTAGTTGGCACAAGTGTGGAGTCGATGTTGAGAACCCCGTAAGACACGGAAGTGAGGGGTTGTGGGTAATTTTGCCTGATTTGCGTATCCGGAAAAGAAGGCCACGGCTCTTCGACAGGCGAACAACAAAGTGATCGGATGTAAAAAGTGTGTTGTCCCGAAATTCGGGCAGTTTTAGTGCGCGTTATGGTGTTTTTAGAAACCATTAAGTACGGCCAAATATGTAACAATATGCGGGAGTGACGAGCATATAATCAGTTTGATTGGATGTGTCATATAAATGCCGATAAACCAAATTACTTGAAAATTTTACAACGGTATGTAAAATCATGAAACTACCTCATGGCGAAAACCAGCATCATGGACGGCAACCCAGAATTATGCTGTCTCTGCAAACTAATTAGTCAAGTAAATCTACTATCGCTTCATAATTGACTGTGTGAACGTAATGATATCACGCACGATTATAACTAGATATCCGTCGACCAGAAATTGATCTACTATCTTCGAGAACATCGATACCCGAAGTAACCGTGAGTAAGGGCAGAGAGCCGACGCCTTTAGTGAACTCTAATTATTGGTGACTCCAGTACACTAGGGAGTGATCCAATACATCCGCGCACGGTATTTAATCGACACTTGTTATAAATGACTTTGCAACGCGGTCAGAACTACCTCCATTAGAAACTGTTTTCAAGCATGGCATCACATTTTGGTATTCCGGAAGTGGCGGCCATATTGCCTGTTCATGAAGAACATCCGGCAACCCAAGGCCAGTGACCATTCATCCAAATCCCCCATCAATCGTCCGAACAACGGTTCCCATATTAATTTGAACCTTGCATCACATGTTTGAACTCCCAACTACTTGCCAAGACGAACGTGTGAATCGAGCGCCAACTCAAGGTCGTAGTCGAAAACATCGCGCGCGGCAATGCTACGTACGGCATCGGGCCTACCTTGCGGCGTTCACTCGGGAACAGTGGCATGCATCGCCGGGCAGCCATCCGTCGATCCTCGCGGCACTCAGTCACTCGCGCGACTGAACTTCGAACCCAGGACTCTTAGTACCGAACTGATGGTACAACCGACGCTTCGCAACATAACTACTGATGAGTATTGATTGCAACTGCCACCTTGTTTTGGCCTATTAATATTGATTGTTAACCTTGTATGTAACTTGAGGATGGGTGATTACCCAAGTTATAATAGGAGTCAGAACCGATCGGTAGGTAGGGCTTGTTGACTGTATAACATGTACGTGTACCCTATGAGTTTCTTTGCATAATTATACTACTATTGGAAACTAAATCTATCCTTTAACATTTCATAAATGATTTACTAAATTCCTAAATATGTCAAGGTCACAAATCATTTCATTGCTCATTATAAATTCAAGCTCTTCTAGCCTAACTAACGTGCGGAGAGTGTGTTGGTGAGTGTGGTGTATGCTGACCTAACATTAGTTAGGCGGCTTTACTTTTAATTAGGGTTGCACAATGTCAAATGACTGGTCAAATGACTGGGCAAATACTTTTGGTCAATTGACCAGTCAATTGACTTAAAGATAACATGTGTATATTGCATTTAAAACTTAAAATTATTTGAATTTTTATATTTGAATATGAATTGTTATGTAAACGATAACATTTCTTTCTTTCTTTTTCAATTAAAAATGTTTTAATTAGGTAATATTTTATTTTATTATTATTTATTATGTAGTTATATTATGAATTATAATAGACAAATAGAATATAATAGTTTCTGGGTGAGCTGAAGCTGAATCGGAGAAAGGGACTGATGATAGCATCGACGATGATGATGACGATGATGATATGCCACATAATATGCATTTAACAATCTTTTAAATAAAAAAATAATTTGTCACCACAACATTTAAAAAATAAATACACTAATTATTTAAGAAAATAACATTTATGACTTTTTACATTTGACCGTCAATTGACCAGTCAATTGACCAAATTTGAATTTGACCGGTCAAATCCCATCCCTACTTTTAATACTTCCTTGGGAAGGACAATCATTGCGATTGTTCCTGAACAAGAAAACTTGTTCCCTGTGTAGTTTTAGTAGGTTTGGTGACATACCTGAGGAGTCAATCTTGGGTGTTTTTGGTAGATTTTTGGCTTTAATATTGTATTTGTGCAATTTCAGAATATTTCATCCCCACTAAATTGATTGATTATTTAAATTTAACATAATAGAATCTAAATTAATTGCTTGTCCCTTTTTATTGCTCTGACCATTGTAACTACTAGTGTCTCCGACGTGAGTTTAGACCGAGGCAAATTTCATTTCAAATTATAAAAGGCGAACCCCGAGATTATTTAAAAAAGTTAAGAATCAATTTTTCTAAAATTGTGTTTTTCTTTGGCGCGAATTTCAAATGTTAGTTTTTGAATGTTACTTTTAAGCGTATGAGGGTGTGTAATTGTACAATGTCACCCAATAGTGGGGCTGTTAAAGGGAGCATTGTAATTGTACAACAGAATATTTAAAGCAATGTTTACTAGGGATGTACATCAATACTTTTTTCATTATCGATTATCAAAAAGGTTATGTCATTATCAAATCGATAATATCGATATCACCAACAAAGCCTGTTACGACCTATAAGTGGAACCTCAAGTGTGGCAAGTGTAAAACAATACAATCGCATTCCGTTTGCTGTCTCGCTGTCTTTGATGTCATGTGTTTGGCTTCCGTTATCGGCTGAGAGCACATTTCCAAACATAAATTTCGAGTGTGACACCATCAGCCCAGCCAGTGTATGCCACAACGTGAGATAATCTCCGTCTTTAGAGTTTGATTTGTGCCCCTATTTACCAATTATTTGATATTTCGATAATCAATAATGAATTTCGGTTATCGATTATCGAAATAATATCCTTTATTGATTATCGATCGATAATATCGATTATCGTGTGCATCCCTAATGATTACAATAGACATTTGATTGAAGCAGAAAGATTAACAGCCAAAGATTTAATGAATGTAGTAAACAGCTTTTACATCTTAAGAAAGAAGCAAAAAAAAAATAGGTTCATGGAAAATTTGCTTGAAAGAAGCATTAAAGAAAAAAGTAAATTTGATAAATTCTATCATCATATTAGAAGCAAGAAGGGGAAAAAAGAATAGTATAGGCCTACTGTGCTTCAGCAGAACGGTAAGACAATAACAGACAATAAGGAGAAACTGAGGTAATATTACGATGATATTTTCACATTCTATTCTATGAATGATGTACAAGCCGTCGCATGGTCACAGTACTAGGGTTGTGAACGGGTACCCGGGCACCCGCCCGTTGATAATAGCCCGGGTAATGAAATGAGTTGTCGGGTACTCGTTTGGCCGTTTTTCGTCTCAAATTCCGCTCATTTAACGCCGCCGCCGGTCAGTCTTGCACTCGGCGGCGCGCAGCGGCGGCAGTAAGTGATTCATCATTAATATGCGCTCGTATTTCGTCTGTCGAGCTCCAGTGAGTGACGTCACCAACACGCTGCGCGCGCACCCCTATTCATCGTAATCGGCCGATTAGTGACTGGCGGAGATATTTATGCATTCTGGCAACATCAGTTCCTTCTGAAAGTGCGTTGTAACAGCTGGACATTACAAATGAGCATCTCTGGCGCCGTCGACATGTTCACGTTCATGAGAACATGCGTGTTAAAAGTGATGGCCTGTCAATATAAAGTAGATAATTGACTAAATTCACTCTTTTTTTTTGTAATCGTAAAAAAATCTTAAATTTTCGTAATTTCGGGTAGGCCTACCCAACCGTAAGATCGACGGGTAACCGGAGAGGCATTTTTACTAATTTGCACAGCCCTACACAGTACGCGTTACGTCTAGTGTGCTAAAACAATGCCCACCACCAGAGCCCCTTTGCACTCAGAAAATATTATTTTTAGGTGCCCCGCCCCCCCTTCTTCATTCTCATCTAGGCCTTGGTTGTTTGTTTGTTTTATTATCAACCTGCAAGAATCTTTACAAAAGTATAGGATTTGTCATTGATGTAGAGATTGATGTAACATAGATAGACAGATACATGCATACATACATACGTAAATAGACAGATTTGACATAGTGATAGGCCTAGATAGATTTAAGATCTCGGGAACATTTTTCTAGTTCTACTTTAAAATGCATAGGCCTACAGCTGTTTTATTCACACAAATAATTCATTTTAAAATTAAACATCATAATAGAACATGTTAAAAGTTCAAACACCAATAGATACAGCCTGGTACAGTAAATATAAACAAAGTACCTAGTTAATAAAATTGATTGATCCTATTCATATTGTTCATAAAAACAAATCAACTTTGCTATAGGTTAATTAATTATGTAGCCTACTGTTAAAAGTACAAAGAAGCATGTTTTAAATACAGCTTATGACCGAGTACACAGAGTAACAATTAGAGAAGGGTAATGACTAAGTGGATACAGTATATTTAGGGAGCATTTTCAGCAGTTAAAAATTTCCCAATCATATAAGCAACATCTAGCAGATACGATTTTAATTCATGTAGTAGCTGTTTTGGAAGATCCTTTGTTATTTTATGAGAGCTTGTTAAATAATTTTAAACCAATCATGCGAGTACCTTTATGGCATTTTTCATTACGTTTTTCAGGAATATAGAAGTCATCTTTTTGACTGGTACGTATTGTGGTTAAATGGATAGTGGAATATTTCATCCTTGTTCTTCATGAGTAGGTAATGCTAATAGTACTTCACAAATAAATAAACTTGGGAATGTCAATATGTGCTTACAAAATACCCTACATCCCAAATTTTCCAGTGTCCTGATTGCCCATTTTTGGATTGTAAATTTGTGCCCCATTGGCAGGGACTTTAGCTTCGATTGGAAGCCTTTAAGATACTTTTTCCCACGATGTCCCTTCAGCGAGACCATTCTATTACACCACCGTCCTTGCAATGAAGGAGTTTTTCCCCACATCAGTATTCCAGCTTCCTCTGTCGTACATCCACCCATGATCTTCCCTCGACAAGTACATGTGGCCCTTGTTAATCCGTGATTTAGATCCCTCTATCCCCCATGGTCCCTCGTACCAGCAATCCTGAACATAAATTATATCTTCCCTTCCTTCCTCCTGTCCTCAAGTTTCTCCCATCCCAGATCATTTAGTTAGGACTACTATTTCCATCACGCGCTTAGCCTATAAAGTATAAACCCTCACTAGACTTCCATTTATCACCTGCTCTTACCACGTTCTTTCTTTCTGCAGTACCCTTCTAGCTGCTCTCTTTTGGACCGACTCTAAACCTGAGGTCTTCGTTTTCCTAAAAGGATCTCCAGCATAGTTTGTTTTTTGTTTTCTCTTCTTCTGCATTGACTTGTTGGTGGCAGACTCTTCTGTCGACCTCCTGGACTGTTATTCCCAATGACATGCAATAGGGAATTTGCATAAGTTCCAGATATTGGTAAAAGTATGTGCAATATGTACATTTTTGTCTAAAAATTATATAAACGTTAATTTGAGGTTTTTAAGATAAATCGTTTAATATCTATTGAGGATCAAAGTTTGACATTTTAAAGTTCCCGCACATTTATTTTGAAACGGCTGCCTACGTCACCGGCCTTCATGACGAACACGGCCGCCTACATAAAAGGCAAAATTCCCTCCTTTTAACAAATAAATAAAATAAAATAAATTGTATTTAGAGTCTACCCAATCATGTTATATAGGTAACTGATTTTCAGTGAGTCTTTGGTTCATACAACAATGGCCAACAATAAACAACAGTTTGATGTCCTTTTCCAATTTTTTATAATAAACATTGCATTTTAACTTATTATCAATTAAAATATGGTTAAAAGCTTACTTTGTGATATACTAAATGTATAAAATAAAATATTAAGCATATTAGAACAAACTAGATGTCAAAATGTGCTTCTACAGCCAAGATAATCTCCGAAAGCGAGTAGCTTGAAATGTTGTTACGTGATTGGTACATCATGAAGGCTGGTGACGTATGACCCGTTTTTTTCCCGCCAAAATACGTAGGAAACTTTCACCCTTATTTTATAAATGAAAATATTCTTAAAATCAAGAAAATAAGATATTTTTGTGTAAAGGAAGGTGGCCTTAGCCCAGTAGAACCATAAAATAATGTTATGCAAATTCCCTATTAATATGCTAGACTCTCAGTATGACCGTATGACCGTGGGGAGCGTGCCAATTAGAAGCCATCATGAAAGGGGCTAAACAGCCGTCTAAATGTATGTAAATTTGTGCATATTTACATACAGACGGCAGTGCTCGCCAACTGCTCAACAACAAACACAACTCCACAACCACTTAAATTGGCAGATTAGCCAACTAGCTGAAGTAGGCCTATCTATGTGGCAGGGAAATGATTTTCCCATTTCATGATGGCCTTTACTAATCGGCATGCTAGGGCTCGGGGTGAAGGACAGGAGACCGAGTCTATTAATGTCATTGGTAATTCCCTTTTCCAAGCTTCTCTTTCACCAAGTGAAACCTCAATTGCAATGCGATCCTCTATGTCCTCTCCTTGAGCATCCCACTCATCCTCATCTTTTCCAGTCTCAATAGTGTTTTAGATGTATGTCCCTTCAAATCTTTCTCTGCCCTTTTAGAAGTTCTCATCAGTCATCACAAAGTTGAGGTCTACCTACCTTGAAGGACAACTATGTGGCCGGGGAGATAAATTATGGTGAAGTGAATAGGGAAACATTGAAGACTAACCACAAAGGCTTTAAAAACAAACTGAAGTTAATGACAAATGGTGATCCTGTTCCAGAGGATTGGAAGAAGGGCACATAATATATTGGATTGAAGGTGAGTGACTGAGTGGTTGCCACCGAGCGGACGGACAATAGATATTAAACACCTATAGTAGGCTACATCCGCAGTCTCCAATACGTCCGCACAGACGCGAGCGTAGCAAACTGAAGAGTCAATCTGCCATATTCAAGATGGCGATTTGGCGTTTTAATTTATGCTTTTTTAATGCAATAAAGTATTTTACTGGATTGTTTGATACGGTTTTAGCTTATGCAGCATGGGAGTGCACAAACAGAAACAATAAGAAGTTATTGCACAAGGGAGAAAAAAAAAACAAGAATGGGAAAAGGAACAGGGGAAAAGGAAGGAAAAAGAACATGCCATCAAACAATTCTGATTAGCGGGTAACAGCGGGAAGCAAGACAACATTGTACTGTACAATAATATTATTATTAGTAGAAGGCCTTGCCTTAGTAATTTAACTTCTGTAGGCTCAAAGGTAATGGATAATGCCAACATTGGAAAAATAAAAGTAGCTACGGTACGTAGACGGCTGGTCTCGACTAAGAAACCAACGTGTTTAAGGGGACCCTCCTACAAATGAAGCAAGAAAACCTTGTAATGCAATCCAAATACCACCTAAGTCAATCCAAATTGACTCACTTCAGTTTGAGTTGAATAAAGCAGAAATTTGAAATTGCTTGATACAGCTGAATACAGATCAACACTGCCTTAGCGTTTTATATTTTGTGAACACCATTATCAAGCAGGCGTTGTTTATTAAATACTATTTATAATAAATGGAGTCTCAGAGGCTTTAATGTAGACATTAGATTTCATATTTAAATAGCTGTACTCTGTAGGTAGAGATACGTGTAGGTAGTAGCTAGCTACAGCATTTTCAAGTGTCATTTATAGAATTGTGTAACATATATATAAACTACAACTAGGAAACGCTCAGTTGGACGCGTTGATAAGCGAGCTCGTGCTATAGCTAGACCCACATTGCTCATTTTTTTTAAATTTTAAAATTTGCGACGTTCGCTGTCCACGGGGCCATGTTTCCAATATTATTGATTACGTATTGCCAAGGTATTAGACCAGTCGAGAAATCCAAATTTATGCTTAAAAATCAATGTTAGCGGCAAAATGTGAGACATATTTTGGGTACCGGGCTGATTTATAAGTAAAAAACCCCAATAAATCTGAATTTGCCCGGTACCACCTCCGATTTTGGCCCGTTTGCCCAGAATCCAAGATGGCGTCCAACAAGGTGTAAAATCCGGATAAACCCATTAAAAGTACTATTTTTGTTCATTGAACACGTCAGTGGGGTTCATTTTACGGTTTTAGGGGTCGCGGAGAACGATTGAAAGTGTTGCGAAAAAGCCCCAGAAACGGAAGTACCATTTTCAAAATGGCGGCCACTTTGACGGAGAAAACTAGCTTTTATACTATATGGAACAGAGAAGTACCAAAGAATTGCAAGGTTAACATCTACCAGACCTACTTTGTTCCAATACTGACAATGCAGCAAAGACTTGGAAAATATGACAACAGTGGATGAGAGCCTTGTGCAGGCTGTAGATATGAAGTTTTTGAGAAGCATTGTAGGTACTTGACTAGATGGGACTGAATATGGAATGAGGATATCCGAAATCAAGTAGGCGTGAGGAACTTAATTTAAAACAAAACCACTCAACTGAACAATACACGGTTAAAAAAAAATTATCCACACAAACTCACTTGTTGCGTTATATTTCTGCCACATCCGTGGCCTTCCTCGGACGCGAGGTAATTGTGCCATTTTTTTTTTTTTAAACCGTGTATTGTTCAGTTGAGTGGTTTTGTTTTAATATTTTCCGGTTAAAAAGTTCTGGTGTATAATAGGCCTATTAAACTTAATTTAAAGCAAATTGGAGAGAGAAGATTAAAGTGGTTAGGACATGTCAAAAGGATGGAAAGAGCAAGATTATTGAGAAGGATGATAGAATTGGAAATTCCAGGTAGGAGACCACGGGGCAGACCACGAAAACAATGGCAGAATTTAATATGAGAAAAGATGTGGAACAGCGAGGAGAAGACTGGAATGTTGTGGAAGGAGAGGAGTGGTGGCAGGACAGAAGAAGATGGAGAGGCCCGTCTTCAATGCCGACCCAACGCAGAGTTGGATGTGGCAACAGATAATGATGATGCACTGCACATGACCTCTCGGCCCTAGACCTACTAGTACAACAAGTACAGAAGATATACAAAAGAAGCCTAGGCCTACCTCCACATGCTAGAGCATTCTAATCGAGACTTAACAGCTCAAACAGTTGATCTACGTATGAGTAAACAGCAAAATACACATCAGCAGATATATATTTCAAAAATTATGCCATACTTTAATGAAACGACCACTGGTCGCCCAGAATATAAACGGTACACTCGGCAATGGGTAGAGTGGTCGCCCAATCTGATTTACGGAACGCTATAATAGAAGACCGGTCGCTTCTACGCAACGCAACCGTAGTGATCGACTAAATTAGTTTCGGTCGCACTTAAAAAAAAACTCCTAGGCCTAGAGCTGGCTCGGCAGGAAGGTGGAAAAACTCGTTGTTGGTTAATTTGTTGATGGTACTTCCAACGCAGGTTGAGCATAGTGGAAGAGTGCGCTAGGCCTACTGTACGGCCAAGTAGGCCTATTAATGTAGTGGTAATCTGTGGTATTAGGGCACTTTTCAATAGTGAAGATTATTTGTGCTACGATTACGGATGCACATCGATACCGTTTCATTAGCCTATCGATAATCAAAATAATGGTGCCGGTAATGTAATGTCATTATTGAATCGGTAGGCCTATCACCAACAAAGCCTGTTCCGACCTATAAGTGGAACCCCAAATGTGGCAAGTGTAGGCTAAGTCAAAACAATACAATCGCGTTCCGTTTGCTGCCTAAAAGTCTTCAATGTAATGTATTTGGCCTTTGATATTGACTGATAGCTCATTTCCAAATATAAATATCGAGTGAGACACCATCAGCCCAGCCAGTGCATGGCACGTGAGATAATCTCCGTCTTTAGAGTTTGGTTCGTGCCACTATTAACCAATTTATGGATATTTCGATAATCGATAATAAATTTTGGTTACCGATTATCATAATTATATCCATTAATTATCAATGGATAATATTGATAATCGTGTGCATCCCTAGCTAGGCCTACGATACAGCCCACTGTAGGGTCTAGGCCTACTCATGAGTTGTTACCGGTAGGCCTACCATTTTATTGCATGGCCTGGGGCCTAGGCTTTGGCCTACCCACTGACCTCCAAAAACGGACGTGGACGTCGCATGCTATACTGTAAGCTGTAACCTTGAAGCCAACATGGGCCTAAAGTCATGGGCCTAAAATGTTCGGAGTCTCTCACAAGCAACCAATCTAGACGAAGCTCGACAACGAATCTTCTGACTTCACTTCCCTACTTATGACAGGGCTAGTTCTAGATTCACTCAGCGGACCGGAATTACTTTGGAAGGTAGGTTAGGCCTATATATGTTTGAGCAGTATTACTTACATGCTTTGTGGAGTGTTTTAAGTAGGCGCACATAATGTAATGTGAAGTTATAAAGATACCTACCTACCTACCTATAAAGATTTTATAAGGAATTTGCATTATACTGTATGTGCATGAAATTGAATATAGGCTACTATAGGATTGTGAAATAATGTATTGTACAAATAGCAATTTGCTAAATAAAAGTGATACAACTACTACTACACATTGATTTGGGTATGTTTTTTGGTTATTTGAAAGGTTTGTGTTGATTGATGTAATGTTGATGTTTACGTTGTGAGAGTGTTGTAAGTCGGCTGGAGCGACGGCGAGGTGAGGGAATGACGTACATTGCAGTGATGGCCTTTGTATTTTTGGGAGATTGACTGGTTTTCTTGGTTTGCGATTCATCAGAATGAGGTGTGTGTTTGTGGTTTTGTTGTTGGGTTTGAGTTGGGGTCTAGGGGCAGAGCCCCGGTGGGGGTCGGGGGCAACGTCCCCCATTCAGTTGGGTAGCCTACTTCTGTCATTGGTGTGACCCTACTTTTCAAATTTTTTAATTTTTTTTTACTCTAGGCCGACCTACAAAACCTTTAACGTCGCCATTTTAAACAGAAAAGGACTTTCAACGGAAAAGTACTTTCGTTTAAAATAGCGACGTTAAAGGTTTTGAAGTTTTTTTTGTTACTATACGGAAACACCAAAAACGTGATGATTCTATTTTAGATTTTTGGTGCTGGAATATAATAAAATAGTACACAATGAGTTGTTCTTGACTTATTTCATCAATGGTGAGTGTTTAGGCCTATGTTGATTTTAGTTGAAAAAAAACGGTATTGAAAAGTTGGGTCACACCAACGACAGAAGTACCTTCAGTTGTGCATCGAATTTCATTTTGGAATTCATAGTAGGCCTACAGGCATAGCACAGGTTTAGGCTGGATTTGAGTTCGAAGATGGCAGCGTGTGGAGGTGATGGTGGTTGTTTGTTAAGCATCATTCACAATCAGTTCTAAGTCGTAAGGCGCAAGACCTAAGGCGTAATAATTTGTATTGCCGAGTATGTATTTCAATCAGAACGTTCACAACACGTCCCAAGTCGCAAGGCGTATGGTTTAAGTCGTAACGAATTGCCCAAAATCCAATTCTTACGACGGTTTCTTACGACGAGCCAATCACGAACAAGGAAACTCCACAGCTGACTGTACGCGCATGCGCAATACACAGGAGCAATGAAAAATGGTATGGTTGTTTGTAAACGCCTAGCATTTCTTACGACTTACGTCTTAGACCTTGCGCCTTACGACTTAGAACTGATTGTGAATGATGCTTTACGTGTTGTTAGTGTCTGTTGTTTAGTGTTTTTTTTGTAAAGACTTTTGAGCGCCTGTTTAAAAATCATTTAAAATTACTCCGTTGAGGTTGTTCTACCTAGTTTATATTCAACATAAAGGATTAAAAACATTGCTGAGTAACTCTTCACTTTTACCTAATTGAGTTGCTAAATTTATCTAGGCTAGGGCCTAGCCCTAGGCCTAGGCCAATACCTAGGCCCCCTAGGCATAAAGTTTCAAGTCTCGCTCGTGGGCCTAGGTAGTCTAAAGCGTTCTAGGCTACTAGTACTAGGGCATTGCTAGGGCCTGGGCCCCACGGAGTAGGCTAGGCCCATAGAATATATATCTATGGCTAGGCCTAGGCCCTAGGTTAGGCCTAGGGCTAGGCTATGCTCTACCTGTAGAGCTCTTAACTCTTGTCGCGATTGGTTTATGAAAAACAGTAAATCATCCATGCCAGCAAATACGAAAAACAAAAATACAAACACATGCGTTTATCTAGGCTAGGAATAAATATCAATTAAAAATTATACTCACACGAAATTATAAATTCTGTCAAAACAGTAACGACGTAATATTCGTCCTCCTCCATTGATGATTTTGGAACGCGGTAACCCACAGCCGGCGAAACAAGTGCAAGCTGGTGCAAGTGTATGGCGGGAAAAAGATTGACACAACCCGTTGTTTTTAAAAGCTATTTTATGTTAAAAAAATAAGATTTATTGAATTATTCAATCACATCAAAATAATGTTTGAGGCGCAAAAGAAACTGTCAAGAACTTCACTTGGAGAATGAAGATACCAAAGGAGATACAAAATACAAAACACTTGTAAAAGTTGTACCAACGGTTGTTACGGCATGGCGGATCAAATGGCGGATCTACCTTCATTTCATGGGCCCCTTGTGGTACACCTTGGTTTGACAATGGCCGCCTCCTCATATAGTAGTAGATCTTCACAACATAATGTTAATTTAAACTTATTTAATCTTACTCCTGATCTACTCGATCAACCAACACTACTCTATTTACTGGAGACGGTAAGTTGCTTATAGATCTGCATTGAAACTATTTTAAGAGCATAGGCCTAGCCTAGCTAGCCCTAGTTTAAGAGCTGACGGTTGTTTAGGGGGCTAGCACTTGCAGGAATTTGAGGTTAGGATTTCTACTGTGTTGTTGTTGTTGTTGTTGTTTATCCTTTTGACCCCATGGAACGGTGGCAAACTCATTCTCTACTGCTTTCAATCTTAACGTTCCCATCCTTCATCAGTCGGCTCAGAAGAGCTTTGTTTTTCTCCCCTGCCAAGTCCAGCTCCTCCACTGGCAGGGACTGGGACTGTGACAGCTGTGTAGGGCTAGGCCACCATGGGCTAGGCGTTACCCCGCATGTCCCCCAGTGAACCCATTCCACTGTAGGGCCTACACACAAGAGATATTTTCCCAAATGCATTATTCATCAACCCATTTTCTTGCCCTGCAAACAACTTTTCCCCAGACAGCTCAAAGTGCCTCACATGAAAGTAACTAACGATCATGCCGTACAGGTTATCAAGAAATTATTTTGGTAATAGTGCAGTATAGCGGACGTGGGTACGGCTACTAGGCCTACTCCACCTACAAAACCTTTAACGTCGCTATTTTAAATATAAAGGACTTTCAACGGAAAAGTACTTTCGCTTAAAATAGCGACGTTAAAGGTTTAGAAGGTACTTTAGATTTAAAACAGCGACGTTAAAGGTTTTGTAGGTGGAGTATTAGCCGCTATAATACCCAAGTCGGCTATACTGCACTATTACCATTATTTTTGTTAAAAATTGATCAAGTGACGTTGCAAATGTGACCAATGGCAAGCACTCAGTGCACACTGAAACGTCACTTCACTTTTCTAGTTTTGCTCCCAATGCTAGTGGCACTAGCATAGACCCTAGCCTAGGGCCTATCCTCATTGGAACACGGCAACAAGATTCATGTACCGATAGGCCTATGGCCCACGGGGCATAGAGTTAGGGGGGTCCACACGGCAACATCTACCGGTAAGCCTACGGAGCACATAGTTAGGGGGCTCCACACAGTAGGTCAGAGGTTCTAGATACAATGCTCTCATTTGATGAAATAGGCCTAATTGCGCTCGAAACATACAAATCACTTAAGAAAACAATTTAAACAACAATGAAAAATTAATTGTTGGGAGGGCCTACCTGCATAAAAAGATAATTAAATGCAGAAATATAGTAGGGTGGGCCGAAAAACAACATTTTTTTTTAAAAGTCGTAATACCGCGGAAAAGTTGCGAATTGTGGAGACAAAAAATAAATTTAAAAAAATTAAAATCGGTTCATATCTTCCGGTCGCGCATGTGCTCTAAAGTTTTCAAAAATTTGGAAAATTTTTATTTTTTATTTTTTTTAGTTGTAATACCGTGGAAAAGTTGCGAATTGGGAATACTAAAAAGGGTTAAAAAAATAAAAAATATCGTTTTATATCTTCCGGTCGCGCACGTGCTCTAAACTTTTCCAAAATTTTGAAAAATTCACATTTTTACGATAATTTTTAACATTTTTAAATTAGCCTCTTCCCGAATGTAAAAGCTCGAATTCTTCATATTTTAAATTTTCTTCTATGTTAAAAATATTAAAAATTATTGCAAAAATGTGAATTTTTCAAAATTTTGGAAAACTTTAGAGCACATGCGCGACCGGAAGATATCAACCATTTAAAAAAAAAAAAAAATCCCTTTTAAGTCTTCTCAATTCGCAACTTTTCCGCGGTATTACAACTAAAAAAAAAAAAAAAAAATCAAAATTTTCCAAATTTTGGATAACTTTAGAGCACATGCGCGACCAGAAGATATGAACCGATTTAAAAAAAAAATATATATTTTTTTAGTCTCCACAATTCGCAACTTTTCCGCAGTAGGTATTACGACTTTTAAAAAAAAAAGTTGTTTTTCGGGCCACCCTAATATATAGGCCACACATTTGCAAACTTGCATTGCTCCCAGTCCCAGCCTTAAAATCCAATCCATAGGCCCACCTATACCTAGACCTACAATATTTCTACACCTAGCGTAGGCCTAACAGTATGGAATAATTATGTTTCTAGCGATGCATCCACGTACCGAATATGCATTTAATGACAAAGGAGCAACTTCTAGCTTTATTTATGCGAGTTGTACCTTTACCGCAAAGAAGAAGTCGTAGAGGAAAGAATATAGCCAATGAAAGTGAACCGTCTGCAGAAATTCTCCATTCAATTAACTGTATTTCTATTGGCTTCAACAATGCAAAACCACACATACGCCTACAAGGCAGTATTGGCAAAACAGTTGAACCTGCAATTGAACGCTTGAAGCCACCCCCAGATGCAATCAACTACGGAAGAAAGAAAATTACCCTGAATAAACCATCTACCTCAAAATCAAATAGTAGTAGGTCCAGTAACGATTTAGATAAAATCATCATCAAAGACAGATCAAAAATACAAAAGAAAACTGATGGCATCACCGAAACTAAACGTTTGAAAACAGAAAGCGATGAACTAAAAAAATGTCAAGAAACTAAAGTTTCAAACAAGAAATCCGAAACGTCTTCCTCTTGTGCCGATAATAAAATGCCTAAACCACCCTCAAAGAGAGTCAAGTTAAAGAGGCCCAGCTTTCATGTAAACACGGAGGTATGTTCATAGACCTTTCAGTTGATTGTTCGTGCATCTGATAGTGATAAGTCTAATAGATACGGTACCGTAACAAAATTTGTATTTTCCCCTCCAGGTAGCAACAAGCGAGTCTACATCAGACTCTGAGAGTAAACGGCAGAAAGTAATCAACCCCTGAACGCTGGACAGGCTTACAGTGTAAGAAAAAATGCACATTTAGTGTAAACTTTGCTCCACGATTCTTCAGCAGAGCCAACAATGCCTTGGTGGACTACCCGGCCAGTGCTACATTTAATAAATTTAATTTGTGGAAGAGTGGCCCTCTGCTCTATGTACCGTAACCTATAATAAATTCTTTGGCATAGGTAACAAACTGATACCTAAAGAAACGAGGATTAGGAGACATTAATCCTTCAGGTAATATAATAATCATCACACATAAAGTCCTACTATGGTGTTTGTAGTAGACCTACCTTGAATTAGCATAGCCAGAGTCATGTCAGTTTAAGACTGGGTACCAACCTCAGCTTCTAGAGTGCAGTAGGCATACTTCCGTACTTTTTTTATTAAGGTACAAGCAGCATTAGGCCTACATTATATTACTGTTCAGTTTGTTTTGTCGAGCCCTTAAGGTATGTTAAATAAATGTTCATTTTCGGTTGATGTTTGCAATTTGTGTGAGCAAACGGAAAGACGGTCCAGAAAGACAAAAAATTAAAATCCATAACTAGGTCCGACTCGTTTAAAGGTAGGTAGGTAGGTAGGCCTACTCTATCTATAGTAATTTGTCACTCAAATATTAAATGCCCACTTTGCCAAGACACCGACAAATTATAAATTGTTATTTCCCCTTCCTCCCTTGAGATTAAAATATGGCTGTATTACTGAGAGACTCTGTAACTCAAGATTGACCACTCAAAGGGGGAAATATTTATGAACGATTCGTAGTAGGTTGGTATTCGGAGAAGGGTTCACGCTTCTTTGCAGCCCTTTGTAAGAAATCTCTGATCATTCATTTCTAGTTTCTACCTGTCCAATCCCTAAGGGTATGCAGAAGTAGTGAAATCATTTAAGATATTTTGTTTCATTAGTTCATAAGTTGTTTATTCACCTTGGCATGTGCATGGTACAAGTGTGACTCTTTTAAAGAGAAGGTGAATAGGCAGGCCTACGTACATAGTATTTAAGCTAAAATTCACTAAAGCAAATGCCTATGTTATGGTTTGATACCACAGAATTACTGAATTAATTTTAAAACTCACAAATTATTATTGTACAGTCATTAGCTTAGGCTTTACATCTTATTAAAACAATTTAATTTATACTGATTCAGACATTGGAATCTACTTTTTATATTTGATTGAAAAATATGTGATATAATTAGTAATGTAATGTTTGTGATTAAATTTCGTGGTATTTTGAGCAAATATTGAGGAATTTGTGCCATAGCATAAATCGACTGAAAAGGGGTGATACCTGTCGGGAAATCAAAATTGACCAAGATACATATGTATTCCCTTTCCCATTAAAGATCGAGATTTTAAGCTAAAACTTAACAAAATGCAATTTTTGTTTATTCTTAGGTAAGAAATGAAGGTAGGCTACAGTTAATATCTACTATATTATTCAATCATATTCATGAAATCATATTCTTAGTTCTTACAATCTACATATCACTCATTGACTTGAGTGATTGACACACTCGCTCATTGACCCCTCCTTTCATCTTGACAACAAGTGCTGAAAAGTAATATTTCAAAAGTTGTGTTACTTGCCAATGAAAGTTAGTCAAAAATAATAACTGTCAAAAGTTTCTTGTAATATTAAAAGTTTACTTAGTTATTAATTATTAAACTAAACATCAGGAAGCACAAGAGTAACTGTTATGAGACATTATCTCTGCAGTAGGTACCTTCTACTTGAAAACTGAACAGGTAAATTTATTTAATTAATATTAAATTGATGTAAAAATATGTTAGTACTAATAGTAGAAGTACTAACTGAATGTATTTTACCTGTCCCAAGATGGGACAGGTCGGCCAGTGTAGGGTTATGGACAGGTCCATACTCTCTTGAGCCTCTCAGTGTTATACTTACTTACAGGCGTGGCTTTTAGATGATTATTGACCGGAAATAGCCGCATTGAGACAGTTTTTGCTGTTGCCATGTTTAAAAAGTATAGGCCCCTTGTAGTTCCAAAAATAACATTCTCAATTGTTAAGCAAGTTCTTTATAAATGTGGTTAAAGTTAAATGTGTGTTAAATGTTACTCGTACTCTGACAGGGTGTCTACTTTCTATGTCTGGAAAACCCGGACACATCAAGATTAATAAATAAATTTGGAAAAGGCAGACGTGTTGTTTCTGGAATTTCCTTATTTGAGTTATTTCCCTTCCTCATTTGTTTAAAAATCTTTATAACTTACCAAATCAAATCTATGGTTCTTACTATTCTTGGTCAGGCATGTCAGAGGCACGAAACTATTTGGACGGTAGGCTTTGTTAAGTCACCAACGTTTGATGGCGTCAAATCGAGACTAAAACAAGAACTGTCCTTTTTTTATATATTATATATCCAACACCAGAAACATGTTATGAACATTGTTCTCCGTAGAGCGGCTAAGGGTGACAATGCAAGATCGTTTTCAATCAGGGGCACACTTTGGCGATCTGCTTCACCCCCTTTGCCAACAGCATGTGGTGTTCCCAAGTGGTCACCCTCTCCAGTACCGACCACGCCCGATGTTGCTTAACTTTGGGGTCATTCCATGAGAATTCAACCAATTTGGAATTAATTGGTTGCTGACTTATTTGGGATATTTTTCTAAGTTGGCCCATTGATAACTACTTACTAGCAGATAGTAAAACTTTTTATTTTTAATTTTTTGGTCGAACGGTTTAGAAGTTACAGGCTTTGAAACATCAGGCCGCGTTGCGTAAATGGCAAATTTAGGGGTTTGCGTTAAATCGTGCCATTACTAAAGAGTTGGAGCTATTAGTTTGAAATTTTGTGTGCTGATCACTTTAAGGTAGTTTTAATGGAACCCACTATCAAAAATTTGATACTCAACAAGCAAGCATGCCATTTCCAAGGTCAGAATTGGCATATTAATATGTCGTTTTTGCAGATTTTGGGGTGCAATAAATCCGAAGGGGTTGAAGATAACAACCCAATTTTTTTTCCTGGCATACTCCTTACCCTCATGTATTTGAAAAAAATAACAGCTTTTTGTTTTTCTTTACCCTTCATACCAAAAAATATTCCCAAACTGTGGCCCGAAGTCAAATTTGGCCATTTTCAAGGTCAAATTATAGAAAAGGGGTAACTTAATCAAAATTTGGGGTTTTGTCTAACTATGTGCAGAGAACCAAACTGCAAAATTTTTATTTGTTACTGAGGCTGGTTTAGAAGTTACAGACCCTTAAAATGGTACTTGGCCTATATTACATGCTCACTATAACCGTCGGCGGAGATGTTTGTTTAAAAAAAATACCAGAGGCCAAGTTTATAGTAGGTAGCCTATCTAGGCTAGTAAGCCTACCTATATATAATTTCAATTTTCAATCTAATAATAACATAATAATAAGTTAGGCCTAATAACATAATTAATATGCTAATGCTAAATGTTTTGGCTACATTTTTGTCTTTGTCTTTTTAACTGTTTGCTTAATAGCAGCAGTACGTTTAACCTTTCTCAACTGTTGAATTTTAAATGGGGACTCCCCTATGTCTTAGCATTACTTGTTGACAGAGTCTTTTACAACTTCAAGAGGCACCTAATTTATCCATCTTCAACTATTTCAGCATCATCCCCTTGATTGAAGTCTTCAGCTTCTTTTGGGCCCTCAGACACTCCCATAAAACACTTGGAACACAAAGACTTGCCAGGAATATGTTTTAGTATAGACTGGAGTTCGGCATATTGCAATATTAGGCCTATGGAACGCAAAGACTTACTAATACCTTTTTGTGCACTCCTAACGGATCACAACTTATCCCCCCAAACAGATGAAGATATTTTTCCAAAAATGTAGCACCATGGTACAAACACACAGACTCAAGAGGGCAATGGTCAAACTAATCTCCCACCAGAGCCCAGAACGATCGGGGTGTGACCACATTTGTCTTTATGTTGATAAAATAGGAATTTTAAAACATCTTGGCGGCAGTGCATTATTGTTGTGGTGGGTGACAGATTTCCCACCAGAGTGCAGGACGATCGACGTTTGGTCACCGCCATGTGTAAGTTCCACTGGAACCACAATGAAAAGAGTCCTGTGGTCACTCCCCGATCATGCGATCCTGGCAGAGAATCGAGGCGAACCAGCTTGGCATTGCCCTATTGATTTCACACTAGATCGCAATTTTAACAGAAGTTGGTCTTCACTGGAAAACTGTGCTAAAGTTTTTAACACATCAGATTTGCCATATGAAGTTTTATCACAACAAGTGTTTAAATACTTTTCTATTGAACACTCCATTATAAACCAGCACCTTAGCACACATAGGCCTACATGTGAACAGTGTGAGCTTGCAATAACTAAGCTGAGAGCTGAGAGAATCTCACGTTTGAACATGTCTGGATTTCATTGACACAAGTGGATGCTTGTTTTAACTTGTCAGAACTTACTCCTTGACACAATGTAACAAAACAGAGATAGAGATAATAAATACTAAACACAGCATTTCTAGCTTTCCAAGGCTCTAGCTGTAGTTTAATGTGCAAATTGAAACCTCAGCAAATAAATCAATTTACCAATAATAAGATACATAATTAAATATTATTGGTTAGATTGGATTATTTATCATTATTATTAGTGAATGATAGCAATTCTCATTAAAGTATGCCCCGACTGGGGATCGAACCCAGAACCTCTGGCTTAGTTTAACGTGCCATATCTATCGGGGCATACTTTGATGACAATTATTGCTATCATTCACTAATAATGTCCTCAAGCGGGCTTATGCTTAAAAACCTTATATTCATACTACCCAACTCATGGATATGAGAATTAATTGGATTTTTCCATTTGTTCTTTCAGTAATGACAGCTACAATGCAGTCTTCTGTTTGATTTATATCATGGATGTCAACAGTCACAACAAATAGCAGTTTAATAAAGGTTTCTCTTGTGTCCTCGATAGCTCAATTGCATATCAAATGGATATCTTATTATTGGATTGAAAATTGAAATGATATATATATATATATATCATTTCATTTTTTTATATATATATATATATATATATATATATATGCTTACTAAATACTATAATATTGGCCTCTATGGTAGTTTTTTTAAACAAACGTCTCCGCCGCCGGTTATAGTGAGCGTTTAATACAGTACCATTTTAAGGGTCTGTAACTTCTAAACCAGCCTCAGTAACAAATAAAAATTTTGCAGTTTGGTTCTCTGCACATAGTTAGACAAAACCCCAAATTTTGAATTTTTTTTAAGTTACCCCTTTTCTATAATTTGACCTTGAAAATGGCCAAATTTGACTTCGGGCCACAGTTTGGGAATATTTTTTGGTATGAAGGGTAAAGAAAAACAAAAAGCTGTTATTTTTTTAAATACATGAGGGTAAGGAGTATGCCAGGAAAAAAAATTGGGTTGTTATCTTCAACCCCTTCGGATTTATTGCACCCCAAAATCTGCAAAAACGACATATTAATATGCCAATTCTGACCTTGGAAATGGCATGCTTTCTTGTTAAGTATCAAATTTTTGAAAGTAGGTTCCATTAAAACTACCTTAAAGTGATCAGCACACAAAATTTCAAACTAATAGCTCCACCCCTTTAGTAATGGCACGATTTAACGCAAACCCCTAAATTTGTCATTTACGCAACGCGGCCTGATGTTTCAAAGCCCGTAACTTCTAAACCGTTCGACCAAAAAATAAAAAATAAAAAGTTTTACTATCTGCTAGTACGTACTTATCAATGGGCCAACTAAGAAAAATATCCCAAATAAGTCAGCAACCTACATTGGTTGAATTTTCATGGAATGACCCCTTGGTGATCTATCGAGAACCGGTGTATTCAACATGGCAAGGCCGTTGGCCAAAACATCTACTTTTTGCTTTTGGTAGTTCAGAAATGTATTTAAAAATAATAATTTTAAAACAATTTTTTGAGAATTAATTAACATTGTGCAAAGTACTGTAAACCTGCCGATGATGACAATGAGAAGTAAGTTATTTTCACGCAAGTGTTGTCTGTCGAATCTCAATACTAGGCCTATTTATTGTTTTTATTTATTTATTTTACTTCAACTTAACTGTAACACAATGCCAGTTGAAATGTGAAACAAACTTCTAAGTAGTACCTACTTCAAATTATATGCAATTTTTTTTAACCTGCAATTACAAATTAATTTAAATAGGGTATGTAGTCTACATAGGTAGCCATTGCCCAATGATGAGATCGGAAGTTCGAGTGTGTAATACGACAGAAAACCTACACTGTGACTACCTGCTTTGGAACTTACAAGACAAACTTCTGCTGTAAGTTTTAGAGAATATTGTTAAAAGGGTAAATTTTTTAAATTTTTATCGTGGGAAACCTGTTATAGGGTGCAATTAGCCCCTCTTCAGGTGAACTAGGTATGTGCGGATAGGAAATTGTGAAGGGATGTCCGAGGGCTATTTAAGAGGACTCAATCCCTTGCATTCGCTTTAACGACTGAGGAAAACCTCGGAAAAAACCTTCAGTCAGGATTGCCGGTCTCGACGGGATTCGAACCCGGGACCTCCCGAATCAGAGTCGAGCGCTTAGCGCCCGAGCCAACACTGTTGGTGTTAAAAGGGTAGGGCCTCCTCATGTAAAGGTAGTACACCGTATGTACCTACTTACTGTATGTACTATTTGTAATGTTTCAGTCCCTTTGTTTCCTGTTTACATAAAATAGATTTGAGCATTTACAGTTATTGTGTTTTCTTGTTATTTCATTTAATTTTACAGTTGTATTGATTTTGGGCAATTATAATTCAAACACGTTCTGTGTGGGCGCATGTAGCTCCCTCTGTTTCAACCATGTGACAAGTGCGTACTTAATTAGTTACTAAGATGCATTTTTGTAATTACATAGGTACTTCTCAACTATTTGCTTCCCCAATTTCAAATAGACACCGTTGCATGAATTGAAAGTCGAACAAAATAATTAGTTGTGAAAAGATTGCAGTGACACACATGGTGTATCCTGTAGTATGTGTCGCAGAGTACGTTTTCATGTAGTTTCCTGCTAACAGGCCACCATGTGCTACACTGTAAGAAGCCAACTAATCATTAAAACCTTTAAAAAAATAAAAAGTTGAACCAAAATAATAGTGCCTTTTTGAACTGCAAAAACATGTCTAAGAATGTAGGCTTGCAATCAAGTAAATGAGGTATACCTAAATCATATCGATTCATGGACACATATTGCTCGCCAACGCTCTCGTGCTAGGCAAGAATCGAATGCGTTCAGCCGTGGTAAGCACAAGAATACAGTATGGAAACCAAGAGAGTGATTAGGGTGCTACCAACAGCTTACCTGAAGTAGAATAGGTAGTCAGCAATAGGTAACATTTAACACAAAGACGAACACAGAAACTAAACATCAAAATGTTGTTTGGGCCACGTGACCTTCCTTGGTGAATGAAGAGAGATCACTTTCCTGATCCAGCCTTGTGACATTTGTTACACAAAATATGGAAATCAAACTAAACTAAATTATTATTGTGTTCTGTATATGGTGGAGAGATATTGATAGGAACTAACAGCTTACCTTCAGATTGTTTGAAAAAAATGTATACATGTAATGACGCTGTTACGTTAATACTTAAGACAGAAACTAAAAAAGTGCCTACTCCGGGGGTCGAACCCGGGACCTTGGCTTTCCGGGCCATGCTCTTACCAACTGAGCAATGCAGCCACCAATTTAAATCCATCTTATTCTTGGTCTGTTTATACATTGTTAATAACGTGTGTAGAGCAGATTGCACATATATAAATAATATGTTCATGATAGCTTTCGGTTATCCGCGTACTAGTGATTATTTATTTATATTTAGACAACGTTTAGTGCTAATTTCATAGCACTTTTTGTTTTTTCAAAACACATTTTTAGAACAACAATAACAAGAAAACCAAAACAATTACTTTCAAGGAGGTTATACTAGTATCTATGGGTGTAACTTGGGCTAACAGTTAAAACAAGAAAAGCAAACTTTTGTTATTATGTTTTCAAAAATCGTTGTCTAAATAAATAAATAACCACTACACAGATAACCGAAAGCTATAATGAACATAGTAATTACCAATTAACAACCGTGAAAGCCTTCATTTAATTATATATAAACTCATTAAATTGGAGAAGGGTTGACAGGTTGGGAAAGTAAAGAGAACATAAAGCCCAGCCTGAAGGGCTGGGGGTGTCAAAACTTTTCACCTGCTGATGACAACTGCAGCTAATTTAAAGATGTTACCTTACATCCACGATGCGTTTCGTCCTTCCGGGACTCGTCATGCGGATGGTGGCCACTAAAAATCAGCTAACTACATGCAAACAAAACTCACAACACATAACCAAACCTGTTACGCAAGAAGTAAATTCTGCATGCATGTTGTCATCATCAGCAAGGTTACTTCACACACCATTCAATTTCATACTGAGCCACACCCTCGGCACATCCAGTAAGAGGGCTTCCCTCCCAACTCCCCTACTTATGTAAGAACTAGTGTAAAGCCAAAATGGACTACATGGTGAATACTGTTAAAAACTGTAACTATGTATTGTTATTTTGTTGTCCTTAATAAACTAGGAAGCTTCGCAAACGCTTTTTCAGGCGCGTTGTTGGATGAGCGTAATTGGTGCATTGAGCTGCCTTGTGTTATGCGGATTTTCTGTTGTTCTGTGAAAAAATCATTACTAAGTAGAAAAAAAAAATTCACTTTTTTTTTCGTAATTAAAAAAAAAAAATCGTAAAATTGCGATTTTCATAAGAAATAATTTTCCGATTGCGCTCAAAAACATAGCAGTTCTAAGTTCAGAGATTTCGAAGGTCTCCAGAAAATTTCATCGCAATTGGAGTACCTATTGGTTTAGCCGGAATCGTGTTAACAAACACACAATAATACAAACAGAAAAAAAAACATTCCGGATTTTTTTCTAGTGTAGTGAAATGGAATCTTCAATTCGCTCGCTACGCTCATCCAATAATAAATAATAGTGCTCGGGAGACAAAAAATCCAGGACTTGCCCGGTATATAATATATGTTTTTACGTAGGTTTTCTCGGATATAATGTGACATAATGAATTCTTTCGAGTTTCCGAGTTATAATAAGTTTAATTTCCAACGTTTCAACAAAGAATTCATTATTTCATATAATATATATACTATATATACATACCGGTATATAATTGGATGAGCGAAGCGAAGACTTCAATTTCACTGACCCCCCAAAAAACTTAGCTCGGGTGTTTTTTTTTTTTTTTGTCTGTTTGTTCGCTCTCTACCGGGCAAACGGCATATCCGATCTTGATGAAAATTTGACAGGACCTTCGAAATCTCTGAACTTAGAGCTGTATTGTTTTTGGGTACAATCGAAGAAATATTTCTCATGAATATCGTACTTTTACGATTTTTTTCGATTTTTTGTTCAATATTTTCGTGCTATTTGGGCCAATTCTGACCAAACGGGTGGGGCTACAACGTTCATATTAATTCACATGGACATTAAGGTAATAGTGATGTAGTACCGTTTGAAAGAAAAAGTGAAAAGTTGAAAAAGTTAGCCAGAATCCATAGAAATAAAGCTTTTAATATAAGTTTTTTGATTTTTTGTGCGATATTTTCGTGCTATTTGGGCCAATTCTAACCAAACGGGTGAGGTTTCAACGTTCATATTATATTATACATGGACATTAAGATTATTGTGATGAAGTACCTTCTGAAAGAAAAAGTTGAAAAAGTTAGCCAGAATCCATAGAAATAAAGCTTTTAATATAAGTTTTTTACGGAAAATAATAACAAATTGACAAGAAACAATAGAAACTTGACAACAATCACCTACAATGCGTAGGCAGCAAAACAAAGCACTTGCAAAAGTAAAGATATCCCACGCAAACTAAAAACTTAAAAAAGCTCATCCATCAACGCGGCGGGACTTAAGCGTTTTCTTAGTATATATATATATATATATGTTTTACCTTGGCTTTATAGTAGGCGACTATGACGCTGTTATGTTAGTACTTTAGATAGAAATTAAAAAAGTGACTACACCGGGGTTTGAACCCGGGACCTTAGCTTACCGGGCTATGCTCTTACCAACTGAGCTATGCGGCCACCAATTTAAAACTATCTAATTTTTGGTCTGTTTTGTACATTGTTAATAACGTGTGTAGAGCAGATTGCACTGCCTATTAGACTACATACGAAATCAACTTGGAGAAATACAAACCATCTCTGTAACCCTAGAGTTGGGAAATATGATGTTATATATATATATCTGTTTGTGTCTTTTCTTTTCAATTGGAACATGGCTGCCAAACACTTCATAGGTAAGCTCATGGTTCCTATCAATCTTTCCCTACAATAGGCCCACACACACTAAGCCTGCCTCTTGGCATGTATCAAATCAACCAAATCATATTCATGAATGTGTCAAGAATTCTTGTTTCACATTTTTTAGGAATTGTGCAGGATAATCAAAAAGTGGTTTATATGGTACTATTTTACACTGTAAAAATAAGAAAATCATTTCATACAAATTTAATTTACACTGTTTAACATACTGAATACTTTCACTGCTTACATAGCTAATGTACAAGGAAGTACAGACAAAACCGGAAGCCTGCTCCCAAACCAACAAATGTAAAGCAGTTATTAATCTCAGCACAGCCAACAGCAATATTAAGTACGTACATCACAAAAGCAATTTGTCCTGTGGTTGACTTGGCATATAAAGTAAATGCAAAGTAGTAGCTATACATATTTTACAAACGGTATGCGTAGCAATGCATAAAGATACGACTACGAGGGAAAGACAAATCCCCTCTCGACATAACGGTCCTCATCCGCTAAACCGAGCACATTACCTGATAAGACTGCTAACTAGCGAGCTCTTTATAAATATATATAACAATCTAAAATATTACTTAGATGGATTCTTTAGTAGACTTGCTGCAGTTAATAATCAAACCAAGTGGAAGAAAATGGAGGGTACCGATACATACTTTGATCAGGTGTGTTAAACACACTTCTGTTTTGTAAAGGAAAGGGATCAATTCAGCTTCTAGTACGTTGATCCGTTGAGCAAAAGAAGAGAAAGCCAAAAGTGTTAAAAATTAAAGTATTTTGGTAATAGGATCATTTTATCAAAGCGGTTATTTTTTATTTTTGACAGTTGTTTCAAATTTTCTATGTCCAGATGGTGGTGATGGTTGGTTTAAGCATCATACAAAAAAATAACCGCTACGACAAAATAGACGGATTGTCAGATAATTTCTGTAGCGGACTGTAATTCCCAATTACCCAATTACTCATGTTGCAGTTTAAGAAAGAGACCGAAAGGGAAACACTTTTCACTAATGTATTGGTAACTGGGCAGTGTTTGAATGTGCCCAGTCTGTTAAATATAAATTGAATTCAATAGCTCTTGTCAATGTATGTCACCAGTAGGAAGTTAACGGCAACAACATTAGGGTAATAATATTATAAATATAAATCATTGGACTTTTTCACTGTTAGTTAACAAAATATTTATTTTAATGTGATATTTCGATTTCTTTACAGAAATCTTTATCAAACAAAATTAACAATTAAAAAACCACAACAGACAGGACAAAAAACATTTCACAAAATATTATAAATATGGCTGTGCATTAATACCAAATTATTAACAAAAAAGTTTATTATGAATAAAAATAAAAAAACAAAAAACAGAACATTAAATTGACAAGTTGGACAGTTATTGATGTATGAAATAAAGCTATTGATCTAGTGATGAAATTGATGGACAGAAACTTTTCCAAATGGCTGGATAATTAACACTAGGCACACTGATTGTATTGGCCACACATGAAATCAAACCAGCTTCCTTAATTTTCCGTGTTGTGGCATTAGACTCATGTGCAAGGATTGAAGCGTCTTCCCAATTAATATGATGATGATTTTCATAAACATGTTCTGCGAGTTTTGAAGTATCAATCTTATGTTGTTTCACATTGTTCTTGTGTTCTTTTATTCTTACCATCAAAGGTCTCTTGGTTTCACCAATGTATCTAGCATCACATTCGCAAGGTATAGAATAAATAACACCCTTAGATGACTGAACCTCATCCCTAGGTTTAGTCTTGGTGAGAATGCTGCGCAACATATTAGACGAACTAAAAACAACTCTTATGCCATACGGAGCTAAAATGCGTTTGATCTTTTCTGAAAGATTCGGATAGTATCCAATGCAGACCGTTTTATAAATCCTAGGTTTAACCACCTCAATATCTTTACTCACACAACTGATCTGTTCAACTCCCACAAGCCTAAAAATTGAACTGGAAAAAATATTTGGTGCTATGAAGAATAACGGATACTCAAATGACTGGTTAAAAAAGACTATTTTTCCACAAGATATCATCAAACCTGACATGAGTAAAGATATTGAGGTGGTTAAACCTAGGATTTATAAAACGGTCTGCATTGGATACTTTCCGAATCTTTCAGAAAAGATCAAACGCATTTTAGCTCCGTATGGCATAAGAGTTGTTTTTAGTTCGTCTAATATGTTGCGCAGCATTCTCACCAAGACTAAACCTAGGGATGAGGTTCAGTCATCTAAGGGTGTTATTTATTCTATACCTTGCGAATGTGATGCTAGATACATTGGTGAAACCAAGAGACCTTTGATGGTAAGAATAAAAGAACACAAGAACAATGTGAAACAACATAAGATTGATACTTCAAAACTCGCAGAACATGTTTATGAAAATCATCATCATATTAATTGGGAAGACGCTTCAATCCTTGCACATGAGTCTAATGCCACAACACGGAAAATTAAGGAAGCTGGTTTGATTTCATGTGTGGCCAATACAATCAGTGTGCCTAGTGTTAATTATCCAGCCATTTGGAAAAGTTTCTGTCCATCAATTTCATCACTAGATCAATAGCTTTATTTCATACATCAATAACTGTCCAACTTGTCAATTTAATGTTCTGTTTTTTGGTTTTTTATTTTTATTCATAATAAACTTTTTTGTTAATAATTTGGTATTAATGCACAGCCATATTTATAATATTTTGTGAAATGTTTTTTGTCCTGTCTGTTGTGGTTTTTTAATTGTTAATTTTGTTTGATAAAGATTTCTGTAAAGAAATCGAAATATCACATTAAAATAACTAGGAAAACGCTTAAGTCCCGCCGCGTTGATGGATGAGCGTAATTTTTTTTAAACGAAAAAAGCGTAAAATTGCGATTTTTTTAATAGATAATTTTTCGATAACGCTCAAATTTCACACGAATATATTCATTCATAAAATTAAAGTTCTGTGAAACAATCATTACAATCGGATAAAGCATGTAGGTTTTATTCGTCGAAGAAATGTTAAAAATTGAAAAAAATCGTAAAATTGCGATTATCATGAGAAATGATTTTTCGATTGCGCTCAAATTTCACACGAATATATTAATTCATAAAATTAAGGTTCTGTGAAAAAATCATTACAATGGGATAAAGCATGTAGGTGTTATAAGTCAAAGAATTTTTTTAAAAATCGAAAAAAATCGTAAAATTGCGATTTTCATGAGAAATAATTTTTTGATCGATTTTTCCCTCCGTGCAGTTCTTCGTTCAGAGATTTCATAGACCTCCATAAAATTTCATCGCAATTGGAGTATTGGTTTAGCCGGAATCGTGTTCACAGACACACAAAAATACAAAAAAAAAAAAAGAAAAAAAAAAAAAAAACATTCCGGATTTTTTTGTCCAGTGTAGTGAAATGGAATCTTCGCTACGCTCGCTACGCTCATCCAAATATTTTGTTAACTAACAGTGAAAAAGTCCAATGATTTATATTTATAACGTTACTACCTGTTATATAGTTTCATTTTTTATAACATTAGGGTAGTCCATTACAGACTAGATCCCGTTCCGATTCAATACATGTTGTGGATTAACATAAAATGGAAGAGTTAAGCTTCCTCAATAGCTATATGCAAACAAATTGGAATGTCTATAGAATCTATTTAAATAATGACAGATTGCACAATTGTGTACTGTAACCGCTAATGTTTCTAATCACAGTTTCTCAGTGACAGTACGTATCATACATAATGTGTTCTGTTTTTGAGGCTTTTATAATGTTCAGCTTTACACCCTTAGATTTATTTAAACATTGCATATGTTATTTCTTTGGTGAAATAATGTATTTTTTAAATGGACATCAACAGGTAGGGCTTTATTTTATACTAATGTACTAGGTCAATTGTTTCACGTTTGTGTTGACCAGACAATATCTATTTTAATTTACAATCATCGTACACCACACAGTAATTTGAAATGAAAATTACAACATAAACAGTGCAATCAAGCCCCATCCATGCTTGCAGTCGTAAATTATCCAGCATGGACAAGCGATTATTAACATGTGAGATGAAGCTAATGCTGGCCAGTATTAGTATTTACCTCCCAAAATAAATTGAAGTCTCAATGAGGCTGTGGATGCATGACCATTGACCATCAAGATGCTCATGCCTTTAACTTATGCTCGGCAGTACTACAAATTAATACAGGGTCAGTACCACGGGGGCTCGGACAAATAATCATTCATCTTTAAAAAAATGAGATGTAAAAAATAAGAATTATTAGGCTATATTTCGGCTCGGCCTTTCTCTATTATCTCACATGGGCGCAGTACGCTAGAAATGGCTTCCATGTGTCAAATTTGTGAACAAAATGCACAGGCTATTTGAGTGTAAAGAGCCTCATTTAAAAAATATAAAAAACAAGATTGGGCATTTTTGAGAAAATATTATATGCAACAAATTCAAATACATTTGCTAATCAAATACTTCTACCTCTTGCTTAAAAATAGGTGGAAACCTGCATGCTTCCACTTTTTTCTCAATTGGTATCTATCCTGCCTTGCTACTCATTCAACAAAAACAACAAATGAAAATTAGGTACATTACAATTTTCATGTCATTGTTACAATCTACACATAAGTAACATTTCTACAACCGTACACTTACAACATTTTACATAAGTTTCAAACAGGCAAGCACCAAAGGCATATCTTGGATATGTACATAGGCTATACAACTTAGTGTATGGTATAAAATGTGTGTGCTGGTACCTTGCATTCTACATCGTGTGTGTATTGTGCACAGTTAATGTTCTTGGGTTAGTAGGTAGTAGTTCTGTTCAGTACTTGGATATGGTGATACGGTAAATTTTGGATGTGTGTATGTGTAACATGTCAGTAGAAGGAGGTTACCAAAAGTAATAATGTTATAAACAGATTGCCATCATGGATTCAAAGATTGACACCAGCAAACCCAAATAAAATAGCTAGTACCAAAGTTAAAATATGTGTTTATCTTTAGTTTTGTATTTTTAGTAAGACTTGCACGGAATGCCAATTAATTTTGTATGATATTCTATGAAGCAATAATATAAAAGTAATTCTTTGATTTTGGCTTAACATTTGCATTCTGCATGCCTGACTGAATATATCACCCGAGCTCTAACAATTCTCACTGCAGTCTTATCACCTTCCAAACAAGATGCACATGAATCTGCCAAAGTAGGTAAGTGAAATAATAATAATTTAAAACCATGCACATTTTCTCTACATACTAGAAATGCCATATTCACTCATGAGTGCATGACAAACATGGGGGACCAGTTAGGTTGACTGTAAGTTGATTGTAGCTAAATGAACTAAGGTAACCACTTACCAAGATGGCCTCCCAAGACAAGATTTACTATGTGCCATCTAGGGTTGCTGTTTGACCACACGCATTTCACATAATTGCCTGCAAGACACAAGTTACCTTCCTACTTTCCTTCTGCCTTTTCACAACATACGTAACAAGTGAGCAAAAATAAAGGTATAATTTAAATATACCGTAATCGTCCCTCTTCATATTATCACAAACATACTAGTGTGGGTTAATGTGTATTTATGGACTAGGCTTAGGTTTATGGAAGCTGGACTTTACTACTACACTTTGATGGACTAACACAATCCAAACATTTCTACTGCATAAAATATTGTTTTTCTGGCTAATTCACACTCTTTTAATGATATAGCCAACATGTTCTAGGAACACACATCTGAGAAGGTGAAATATTGATCAGTTCATTTGATGTACAAAAAACATTCATCAATTTAGTTAGCCTTAAAAAACTCTCATAGGTGGAATTGATCATATTTAATACAACCCAGAAATTTAAAAATACAACTAGACTGGAGATCGAACCTGGGTCTCAAATATTTCAAAATGAAATATACAATACATAAATAGTAATAAAAAAATCCTATTTAAAAAATGGGAAATTTATTCACGTGATCGAAGTGGAACTGGATGATTGTTTTAGTAGAAGGAAAATAAGAATGCAACTTTGACAGGCTAGTAGCTGCTTAATTAGTGAAACCAGGTGGGTAAGCACATATTAACCAGTTGATGTTTTTTCTTGCCTCAATAGATCAGTAACTGTTGAAGCTAAATTGAAGCTGAATTCTGTAGAATTGTGATAGCAAAACAAAGAAACTGTTTATGTAAACATTAACACCAACATTGATATTTAGATTTACACATTATTAAATATCAATTTAAAAAATATGATATAAGTCTAAGTAAGTGGGTGATGGCGCACAGCTACATGGCTAGTCGAAACGACGACAACAACTGGACACTGAGAGGTGATCAGTATCTAGACTGATGATGGTGACACATGCAAATATCTTGTTTTGAATAAATATTATTTAAGGGCAAACTACTATGGTTCAGTTGTTACTTGCCTTGAATTTCATTACACGTTCTTGTTATCAAACCATAATCATTTCGCAATTAATTACAAGCCATTGATGATTGCGCTCGGGGAAGTGAATCTGCTGGCACTTCTATTTCCCTCCTTTCGATGTTCTCGGCAACCTCGCTCTCACTTTCATTAGCAAAATTTAAGAACACATTTCCGAGTCGTAGGTAGACTTTGGTTTATACATTTACATCATGTTCTCTTAGAAATAGGTATAAGAATTAACGTTATTTATATATAAATAATCTCATTGAGTATTTTAGTTGGGTGAAGATTGTCACTAGGGAAGGGTTACGGCACACACCAAACAGGAACGTTCACTTCAGACCGGCGTTTCGTGGTCGCCTTCTTCTATTCGACCCAGACGCCATGCGTTTGGGTCTGCAGCTGAAAATATTAAATTATGTCTTAAAACATGGAATCAAGTATGTTTCAAAGTGTAAAGACTAGATTGAATTTACCCCCCCCCCCCTTCACCCCTCTTGGTTTCATACTGGCATCATGGGAAAGTATGAGTTATGTGGTTCATACTAAGAGTTAAGTTGTCGGCCTGGACGCATGGCTTCGATTACTTTCTGATTTATGGCTTCAAGCCATGCTAGCATTTATATGGCAGCATGCAGAGTGTTGACTTAACCACTTATCTTGCAAGCAAAGCTTAATTTATACACTCTTTACTGACAATTGCAACTCTGTCTACATGTAGTACTTGGATATTTAAGTTCCCCGCTGAAAATCAGTTATGTGACTGAGTGGGTAGACTCTAAATACAAATTAATTAATTAAAAATTCCACAAGACTGTTTTGCATTTAATTAGATTCTTGCCAGTAAAATAATCAAATTTTTATTTTGTTAATCTGTACATTTTCTAGCTTTGGTCTTGATAAGAATAAATTCACCCCACGCATAGAAAGCTATACAATTAAGAAATTAATGCCATGATTAGAGTGCAATAGTAATGTCGCCTTATCGGCTAGTTTGTGTTGCATTAAAAACTAGTATGTCTGACTCCATGTAACTGGCAATTATTTTCATTGGAATACTGTTTTTATTTTTAATTTGCATCTACCTTGTGGTCTCTACTATGAATGTGTGTATCATAAATCAATGTCTATGCACTGTAGATATTTAATTTTCAATGCCATGAACCACTAGTTGGTTTGTTTCACATTGGTGACATGATGCATTCGGGTTGGATTTGAAACGTGAAAATAATTAATGTTTCATAGCAATAGTTGATATTTCAGCTGTAGTGCAACCAAAAAGAAATATTTGAAAATAATGAAAATACATGCAGCCAGCATTAATGTTATTAAATAATGCTACCAAATTGTGGTGATTAATGAAGTTATGAGTAAAATGAACAACCGACACCCCACTTCCTTTAGCCACAATGTAAGTTTCTGTTTTTTATTTATTTATTTATTTAACGTCTATCCTATTCAGTTAGTAATTCTATTTGCATGTTCTATAGTTAAGTTGGAAAGAAAATATCTCAAAATTAGGTAGGCCTATACTACATGAATGATAACCCTGTATTCTAATTGTTCAGAGGTGTTTTTTTATTACCCTATACTGATGCACCTGTTGTTGACCTGTTTTTAAAAACACAATGTAAGCAATGGCTGTAAAATAGCATGATGGCATCAATAGAGCTATAATACCACAACAAATGTTGGCTATAATAATACTAATAATATAGTATGAAGGTAATGTTTGTAAAATAAATTTAATGTAAGATAAGAAAATGCATCTTTTACCAATAGGTTAACTGTTATGGTTAAGTACCGTACATAGTTTAGTTATATAAGAACAGCCAATACCTGGTAAGCCCCACTATAGTTATGTTTAATCTTATGATGGATGTATTTTAATTCAATCAAAGTAATATTTTTAATGAATTAATAAGCAGTGTAGTGGATGATAACTGCATCAGCCATGCAAGAAACAAGGGAAATGAAAATAAGACTGACAACTTACCACAGTAATAGTACCTAATCCTAGGCATACCTAGGCAAAAAGAAAGTAGATTCTCATAAGATTGAAAACCTGGTTACAGCAAGCCATAGGCATATATCACACATTGTACACTACATGTTATAAAAATACAAGTATTTACATACACAAGGCAAAATACAGTTTTTAATTCCTAGTTGGTGTTACAATGTTAGTGCAGTTATTAAGTACAAATGCCAGTAGCTCTAATAATGTAAGCACACAAATACAAAAAGAGTGGAACCAAACACACAGCTTAATTTCCAGTTTAGTATGTGCAGTGCTACAAATTAGGTTTGAAACTGTCATTTTCCTTAGCTCGACTTTTTAGTAATGAGTTTGCAATTCTGTCTTCTTGGTCTATACCTTGGTATACCATGGTATAAAAATATCTGTTATACAACCTAGTAATTGTAAATGAAAATGATCTAAAATCATTATTGACATAGTTATGCAATGTTCAAGCATAAGTATATTACTAAAATATTAACAATTAAATGGGTTTTATAAAAGAGATACAACATATTTTTTCTAAATTTGCAAAAGAATGAAGAATGTTCGACATTGCACAATAGATAAGAAAAACAGTAGAAAATGTTCAGTTCCATTCTTAGAATTGCCAACATGTTTGTATACTGTGACCCATAACAATACACCTTTACCTCGACTAATGCATTCCAAAAAGCAAACATAGAGTGGAGTACTCACCTGTTAAAGATTATCAGTTACGGAAAGTTTGAGTTAACGGGACCAAAGGATGCACGCAGAGATTAGTTGTATTGCAATTCCACCAGTCTTTCTTCTAAACAAAGGATGCTCATAAACTTAACAACACTAGCAAAATAAGAAATAAAGACACAAAGCATTTCATTCAAATCATGTTTATCCGCAGGGTTACACAATCATGCAAAACAAGGAGTATACAACAAAAAATTCATGCCGTTTATAAAACAAATAAAGAATTTATAAAATGGCCGAGGCAAATGCTTTTCAGACCACAAGGTAAAATGAATAAGTTAAATCAGTGGTTGACATTGATAAAAGCACACACCAGATCTTGTGTTACGAATACAAAACATCGGGAACACGTGGAGTTTTAGACCTCTAGGAACATCGGAGTTTGTGTACCTTGGAGTTGCCGGTTTATTAAGGCAGTGATTCCAGGTCCGTCACCAGTCTTCTTCACTATCAGCATTGGCTTATCCTCCCCCTCGTCCATGTTGTTTGGCAGGTGGCCATTGTTAGTGGCGGCCATTGTCTCGCTCACCTAGAAAACAACGGCACTCTCAATGGTGGCGCTCACAGTCCTAAAACAAGACGTGAAACTAGTGAAGAGTGAACGTAAGAGTACAATCAACCATCGTGAGATCCGTGTATTTTAGCTCCAAGGCATAAATACCATATTTGCAACAAACATGAGGTGGTGATGTTGCTAGTGCAATTGAATAAGTGAACTTAGGTGTAGGTACTGATTTGAAACAAAGGCGTATCTAAACATTTTATTACCTGCTATAGAAAGTAAAAAAGTACAACAGCTAATTATTATTATGTAGTAAATCTTTATTTAGCAAAAGCTATTGGTACTTTTCAAATTGCTGTAAAACTTATTGTTGGCACTCTACAGATTTCCTCCAAAGAATGACCAACAAAAAATGCAGGACATTAAAGAGAGTTTGAGAAGTTTACATTGTATTGAACCCACATCTCTTGGGTACCTACTTGTTAGTTCAAACTCACCTGCTCCCAAAAAAGGAAGGAATACACTTTAAATTAAAACCGTGCAACATCGCAGTGTTTTATTAACATCTCAACAATCCTACACACTGGAAAAGGTGTTCTATAAAACCATGTGGACTGCGGTTTTATTAGAACAATAAACTGTATGTTTCAAATGTTAATGAGTGCCGTTAATTTAATTTAATTTTATTAGTGTTAGTAATTTAATTTGTAATTAAATTAAATTATATACTAATTACAATAGTTGAAACTTTCTTCATACAGTATATGGTTCTGACATAACGACAATAGTATTTTATAGGCCTAATGTTGTGAAATGTTTATTGTGATATATGGATTGTATTAATGATTTCAGATAGCCATGTTATCCCTGCGGTATTACTTATCTTAACTCGGCCAACTTGACCATGTAATCCAGCCCACATACCTACAGTTAGTGAACTAATAATTTTCATACAAATTTTAACACACAACGTATAACATAAATTAAAAAAAATTAAAGCAAAAAAATTTAGCAAAGTTTGTATATAAATAGTCGTACATACCGTAATACGACCTTGGAATTTGGTAACATTATTTACAAATATGGGTTTATATTAGTGATGACATCGGGTAGTAAATATTGGAGTTGACTCCGGAGCCTTGGGAATCGAGTAGGAGTCGATTCTTCGATCAGCAATTAAAAATAAGGAAAATGGTTAGCTTTGACCAATGCTAACACCCTCCTCGGCCGAATTAGTTCTAGGCGGGAGTAAAAAACAAACAAACACGTTTTGGCAGTAACAATATTTTATTGTTTGTATGGCATAATCTAGGTTATCTGACACTGCAACCCACTTTCGAAGGAGTCGGGTAGAAATCGAGTACCCAAGTTCCCTATGTCATCACTAGTTTATATGTCCAGTAAATATACAAAGTAGGTAGAGTAGACTAATAATAGTTTTGATATGTTATTTAAAATGTATGTGGATTGTGGTTAAGGTGCAAATAAGCATAGCTCTGAGCACAGCAATGTCAGTTGGAGTGGCGTGTCTAATGCGTCTCTGAGAGATAGTACAAGAAACATTGATGGTCTGTAGTCTGTTATTCTTGGTTTGCATAATTATCAGTGAACAGTGTTTTTCACCTACAGTACATTTTGTACGTTCATGCAGAAAATCATACAACATGATATAATAACTGCACAAATATATTGATTCCAATAAGTTACGGTAACATACATGCCAAGATGCTTTGCAACAAGAATCAAAAGACAGAGATCAAAAAGTAACATACGGTAGCCATAACCATGTATTACAAAATAAATTTACTTCAAATAATGCCAGGCTGGGAAAGGGACGGGAACCTTGATGTTTCAGCTCTTTGCTGCGTACTTTCTGAACGGTAAACAACAAACTTGAAACTACAATGGTGGAACACTATCGAGAAAATACTATTTATAGTTTTAAATCTTTAATTTTAATTTTTAAGCATTGATAAACTTTTCTATGATACAGAAGTCAACATTAATTACTGGCTATTATTTAATTTTGTCACCCTGAAATATTATTACTGACAGTTTTATTATTTCCGTATCTGATAACAATTCAGGAAAGGGCCCTTAACATTTTATTTCTTTTACAAAACCATACAAAAAAACTTTAAAAGTATTTGTATTTTCCACAAACGAAAACATATGGTACAAATATGGTGTTGTCACCTTAAAACTGCGATGGAAATAAATCATGAATAAGATCATGTAGCTTTTTTGTTTTGTTATGGATCAATAAATAAACAATTATAATAATAAAACAAAATTGGTAACTCCCTTCAAGAAATACCAACACATTTATTATTTTGCACGCACGAATATTTCAATACTCTCGCACTTTTCTACACTGGAATAGCCACCATATGTTTGGATAAACAAACCAGAGTTTTGTAAGCCTTGGCTATGGCTATGAAACAATAGATAAAAACAAGCATTTAGTTAGACTAAACCAGACCAAAACCTCAAAATCCTGATCACTAGGAGAACCAAAGTCTACGGTCATCTGAAAATAAAGAATGTATGGTGTAAGACTAGCACGGATCACTAGAGTGTCGGACCATCAGCCAGCATTCTGCACTGCAGCAGCCATCACACACTAGCGCAACGCAAGCTTTCAATCTAGTGGTAAAGCATCGAGAGGGGGGAAGCCGGGTGAACAGGCTTGCGGGAACTAATTACATTTTAAAATTAGGATACTTCGTTCATACCATTTTAGCTGTTACTATTTAATTTTTAAATTTGATAACTTTTCTATTTCTTAAAATATATATTAAACATAACCATATAAGTAATTTTTTATCTGTTACATAGTTAATATATAATTATAGATAATCCCCTCAGGAGGGGGAGGGTCTAGCACTGCATCATTTCTTCTCCTAGACCTAAAGGGACTAATTATTCACTATAGAAATTAGAAATGGAGTGACCTATTATCATTATCATTCTTATTTACCATTTAACATTTCCTTGGATAAATATAGCCCTGCACAATATGTTACTACAATCATCATTAAATACTATTGCACTGAAAATTGATATTTATAGTAGTAATGACATGTATGCCATTTCCAGCCTGGTGTGTTTGTCAAGTGCACATATTTTTGTATTACATTGGATTTTAAAATGTCTAGAAACCACAATGAAAATAGAATTCTACAGTTGTAGTTGTGCTTTGAATATGTTATTAATGAATGTAATACAAGAGCAATTATGTTCCCATTTAAACTTGTTTATGCTATTGGGGTACATGTGCCAGCAAGTCAAAATATGTAAATGCATGCAAATAGTATTTTACTCGTGGCAAAGTAAAAGATTCAAATTCATTAAGTACCCCACTATTTAAAAAAAACACAAACACTTGGTTGTTTAATTAAACATTACGGCTAATCAGATAAACAGCCAACTCATCATAAACCGACCCATGAAAAAACAAATTACTCCTCTAATTACAAAAGCGAAAGCTACGTTTCACATTTGATCTCTGCCGAAAAAATAGTCACATCTGTGTTTTTTTTTGATGTTCGCCATAACGTTGAACGGAGGCTCGGATAGAGTTGAAATTTTCACCATCCGCAAGCTTCGTTCTGATTGAATTCATTAGTTTTGTGGCAAAATCGTTCAAAAAGTTAAAAAGGTTACATTAAATTAATCGAAAGTTTTTTTTTTAAACTTACGGCGACAAATCTGAGGTGGTCCAAATCATTTAAATGTCTCGTCGGTCACGAATATGTTAATTTATTTGGATCCGATAAGTTGTAGATGGAAATTACATTATAACAAAAGTAACGTTCCATGGCAAGTACAAAGACGCACGAGGTTCGCACTATGCACTAGCCCTCGAAGCTAATACAAAATACTATCGACGAGTCGTGTACTATTTGTTACAATAGTTCAAATAGTTTTCCCAAAATATGATGTCAAGGTCCTCTAGAGGCGGTGGATCTTAGTTATTTGTATAATGATTTTGTAAACATACTAGTATTCAAATATGAATACACATAAGCTTATTTTAATTTAAAATTGTTTATTCCAATCCAACCTTAGTTTATTTTTACAAATTTTATATTTTCTTATTCTTTGGCCATTCCTCAGCCGATTTATTTCCTTCTGTGGCTATAAAAAAATTGTATTTGTGAAATGTATATTTGTATATTAATATTCTATTCTTTCACAGAAATGGAGCGGTGACATTAATTTCTTACGCTTAGTTGTGTAGTAACTAATTACGGCATGTGCACAAATAATATTCATTTATGGGTCATGTTAGTATATTTAATATTTATTATGAAATGTAATATAAGATCTAATTGCAATACAAATATATTATTTGTTTATGAATGAGTGTAGATGATTCCCATGGACATGAAAGATATACAGTGGACCCCGTGCACCAACCTGCATGAGTTTCTTGACCACGTCTCGGCCTAGGATGTGGTCAAACACCGCCTGAAGAAACTGATCGGTGATGATAGACAGTTTTAACTTGTCTCGGTGCCAAATTAAAACTCGCGACTCCTCCATTGAGGTTATAGACACCTGGAAAGAAAATCAAAATTAACTTATTGAACACTAACAATATTTTAATCAAATGATTTTATTTAAGTATTTCAAAAAGGAAATTTACATATAACAAAATATTAATTTTAGAATTGAGTAGATTTTAAAAACGCTTATTATTTATTTATTACCTATTATTTCAACATGATCCCACCAATACAATTGCTGGTGGTGGTAAGAATTAGAGCTTAGCTCCATAATACAGTGCCTTAAAACACATCACTTGTTTGTTATCGGAACAAGAATTAGCTAGTTATAGTGTAAATTAATACAACTGTACAACTTGGGTCTTTAACCTTTTTATCGAACACCAAAAAAATGAAAAGTTACAAAATAGGAGACAATTAACAATAAATGAAGAGAACGAGTTTAATATCAACCAAACAATACATAGATTATTTTAATATGCACAATTCAATTTAATATTTACTTTACTTTCTTTAGTGTTCCAAAAATATCTGAAATGGATGTGAAATCAGGATTTATGTTTAACTTGACTTGGTTACGGTACTTTGATGTGACTTCGATCTTACGATGGAAACATTTGCCCAGTGATCCATGTGATGATGCCTCATTTCTTTAAAGTTCAGATTAGAACCGACATATTAAGAGAGCAGAGAGAGCAGCAACGACACACAAGATACCTGGAAGTATTCATCGGTGGAGACGCCGAACCACTCCGGAGAGTCCAGGAACTGATGGGGGAACACGATGTGAAGCGCTCGCCCGTTCTGCGACACTACCAGCCTGAGGGAAGAAAACAAATTCATTTTTAATTTCTTGTGGGAAACCTGCCCAGGGTGCAATGAATGCCAGATCCTCAAAGAAAAGTTAACCAAACACGGAGTTAGTTTTAAAAGGAAGCCTTACTTAACTCCCATTTCGGTGTCCACAAATAGGAGTTGCGCATTTTCGAAGTTATTTGGCTCTAAAATACAACCTCTGCTATTATTAAAAAAATTTACTCACAACCTCTGCTATTATTAAAAAAAATTTACTCCTAAAATGGTTTAAGAATAGCTAACTCCTAAAACTAACTCAGTTTTTGGATACCTCATCTTTGTGGATCCGAGTACTATGGGGTTTGGAAAATTGCGAAGAGAATATCCGAGGGCCTGTTTGAGAGTTCAATATGCCTACCATTCCCATTAACGACTAAAGAAAACCTCTGGGAAAACTTTCAGACAAGATTTCCAGTGGTGGGATTCGAACCCACGACCTCCCGAATCAGAGTTTCGCGAGTTACGACTGAGAAAACACTGTTGGTCTGGGGAAAGAAACGATCCTTAACTTTGTGTCACAGGTTACAAGAACTTCATTAAAACATTGATTTAAAACTAGGCCTCATCGCGAACGCTTTTTCTAGTCGCGTTGATGGATGAACTTTTTCGTATGTTTTTAGTTTGCGTGGGATCTCTTTAATTTCGTAAGTGCTTTTTGAACGCATTGTAGGTGATTGTTGTCAAGTTTCTATTGTAACTTGTTAATTGTTATTATATACATCAAAAAACTTATATTAAAACCTTTATTTCTATGGATTCTGGCTAACTTTTTAACTTTTTCTTTCAAAAGGTACTACATCACCATAACCTTAATATCTATGTAAAATATGAACCTCGTAGCCCCACCCGTTTGGTCAGAATCGGCCCAAATGTCACGAAAATATCGCACTAAAAATCGGAAAAAAATCGTAAAAGTACGATATTCATGAGAAATATTTCTTCGATTGTACTAAAAAAACGTGGCAGGTCTAAGTTCAAAGATTTCGAAGGTCCGTTCCAATTTTCAACAAGATCGCATAATATGCCGTTTGCCCGGTAGAGAGCGAGCAAACAGACAAAAAACAAACAAACAAACAAACAAAAAAACAGGTCAGTGAAATTGAAGTCTTCGCTTCGCTCATCCAAAAAAATCTTCTACATACTTCCCACTTTTCTGTTTGTTTGTGCATATGTCAGTCTCGAGATCTAAACTGATAATGACCTCTGATCGACACGTGTATTTTTGTTGTCAGTTTTCTTCAACAAGAATGATACAGAATGCCTTTGATGTCCCAGGGAGGCGGGTGTAGACTCACACAAAGGGATCATCTCTGAACCCGGCACCTCCACCGAACAAGATCGACACGACGTAGCAAAGTTTCATTTGTATGTCTTTCTTCGACAATCTGTTGTTCAAATACCTTCGCTCCCTATTTTGGATACTTTCATATTCGGGCTTGTTTTAAATTTGTAAAATTGAAGACTATTGTCAGAAATTAAAAAAAAAAAAAAAAACACTCCAAAATAAATACATATTCCGGGGAAATCTATATGAAACTAAATGGAGACTAAAATAAAAATAGGGAAAGTAAAGGTTCAAGGTTGGGTATATATCCTTGGGATAGTTTATAGTGCACCCAGCATACACATTTTGATGAAGAAAAAGCTTCACACAGTCAGGTATCGAACCGGTGACCTCCCGAATACCGGTCAGTGTAACGTGAGCAAGCTATACATTGTTAACGGATTGTATAGCCACGGTCCGATGGTGTACACTCTAAAGCTTAACCAGTTTGAAAATTAATGACTATTAAACAATTTGTCATTGTCGAGTTCTAATATACTGTCGGTTAAATGTCAGCGGTAGAGAAAATCGAACCCGCAAGCGGCAATTATTAATTGTGTGATCTTGTCTACTGACAACTTGCCCTTCTCCGGCTAATAATTAGGTATAGGGTGTGATCCCTGATCCGGATAGTTCATAGATATTAAACACCTATAGTAGGCTAGGTACGCAGTCTCCAATACCTCCGCAAAGGCGCGAGCGTAGCAAATTGAAGAGTCAATCTGCCATATTCAAGATGGCGATTTGGCGTATTAATTTATGCTTTTTTAATGCAATTAAGTATTTTACTGGATTGTTTGATATGGTTTTAGCTTGTGCAGCATGGGAATGTACAAACAGAAACAATAAGAAGTTATTGCATAAGGGAATTTAGTAATCACCTGTCAACCTGACGGCCATCTTTAAAAATATTTGGGCTACAAATCGCTCCTATCTACTTAACATGCAAACAGGAATTTCAAGATGGCTTCAAATTGTCAAGGAAGTGGACGAATGACTGCGGATCTAGCCTAATAAAGGTGTTTAATATCTATGGGATCCGACAACCTCCCGAGCTACCCCTATCGGTTAGATAGTGACAACACCGCAGAGAGTGTAATCCACGAGACACAATATGGTGGCCGACGATGTAATGAGCAAAAAACAAACCCCGGCGAGCTAGGCTAAATAATTGTTTTCCGTCGGTCGCCCCGGCTTATCTAGCAGGCAGACACACTAGTTTTAATTACAACACTCGTTGCATTATGCGCGATAGCGCGGTACCAGCTAGGCTTTCACAGCGTGTGCAATATCACTTGCCTCGACGGGGACTCGAACCTCAGCGTGTTTCACGGCCTTGAGTATCCGAGTGTGAACTCAGTTATACAGGGTAGTTAGATATAATTTGAGGAAAATCTGGACATTCTTTAATGAAACCTGTGGCGATATATTCACATGGTGGCATTGAACAAGAAACTCGAGCGAAAGCCCCCTAAAATCTCATTTGGGGAAAACCTACCATCTTGAAAAAATTGCCATCTTGAATTTTTTAGTTTCTTTGGCTTTAGCATGGGATCTTTTAGGAAGTTTAGGTTTTTTTGTTCAAGGACACACTCTGAACATATCCCCACAGGTGTTTAAAGAATATAATGTCCGGGTTAAAATCCAATTACCCCCGACTATTAGCACATAAATGTATCCGAGAGTGCATTATTTAATCAATAAATGATTTGAAAACGTAATTAAAAACTTATGACCGAGGCCACTACTTACTTAAAAACGAATTTTCGGGTGAAACTTCCTAACCCATCATCAGGTGGATGCCGACTCGGCATCCACCTGATCAAAATTCGTTTTTAAGTAAGTAGTGGCCTCGGTCATAAGTTTTTAATTTACGTTTTAATAAATAATAATGTTCCTGGCCAATATGCTCTTTTTAGTTTTTAAAGAATAAATAAATGATATTTTGTAATCAAGGTAATTTTTTCCGACAATCAACAATGAAGATGTGTGTAAAATTAACAGGTACACCGGCCATTTGTTTCAAACTGCTATTCCAGCAGCCCCCTGGGTCCGTTTTCCTCTAAAGAGAATAATAAAACTAACCACTTATAATAAACGACCGTACGTTGATCCCCATAGAGATAGACTGACTCGGCATTGTTTCGGGTTTCCAGTATTCTACAAAACATGGGTGTGGCCTAAACATAATTGATATTTTGCACGATTAATTATAGTAAATACACTGAAGAGAAATCTATAGTGCGCTGCAGGGTTGGAATGTTATATTATTCAAAACACGAACAATTTCATATTCAATTTAGTAAAATAGATTCGTTTCTTGAATTTATCGCATATAGCTCGAATGTAAGTAAACATTACTAATTATATTCAGACATTAGTCAATCTCTGATAACTTATCATTTGAATTTTGAATCAGATTATTTTATTCGGTTTTTGAGTGGAAAATATATGAAGCCAAAGAAAACCACCTTCAATCCCTCTATATGTATACAAAGTAGATCCTTCGTTGCCTTGCAAAGTTCCACAAGCCATTAGAAGGTGAGAACTCCAACTTTTCTCCCTATTCTTTCTGAAACTCAGAGATACAAATTGACACCGAGAGCTTATATAGTATCCGAGCGGTCCATAAAGTCTGATCGAGGTCGCGCGAGTGAAGATAAACTCCCTTCCTCGACTCATTCATTCAAATCTTCGCGGCTCTCCGTGTCCTGGAGGACCAGATCCTGCAGGACCTAATCCACTAAGCCTGGCGAACCGTTCCTTCCTCGCACGTCGTACATCAGAAATCAATTCGTCAATAAGATATAGGCCGCGACTTCGTATGACGCCCCCTAGCCGACACTCCCGGACGACGTCAGGTTCTGACGGAAGCAATCTACGGTAGATTGAATTTGTGTGTGGGGGGGGGGGGAGAAGGTGCGCCTTCACTCGTGGACACCGACATGACGCCTCGCTACACTTTCTGACAGGTGCCATGTCAGACGAATCAAATAGCAACTACTCAGTTCAAGAATGAAAAAAAAACAATGCAAAAAATTAAGTTTTATATGAGAAAATCCGTTTTTGCGCTATTTTCAGTTCTAATCAAACATCAACTTTAATAAAATCTCAGTTGTGAATTCGAAAGCCTATTTCTGATACTTGAAAAGAGTTACAAAGATGAAGTTAATGGCTGGCTACACGCAATATCACGCATTAGTTAGAATTAGGGGTTGGTAATTATATAATTTCGAATGCTAGGCGGGGCCTTATCAAAATCTAATAGCTTCTTGGTAAAATGAGGTGCATTCTAACATAAATAATATGCTGGTACGGGCGCATACTTGTCCTAAGCCTATCGAGTGTAGACCTACAAGCACATACCCGCTATCTTGGTACACAACAGGCAGGAAGGCTGGAAGACACAAAATAATTAAAAGGGCTTCTAATTGCGCGCCTACCCCCTTCCCTAGCGTGCCGCCTCGCTATCCGTCCTTAGCCCTGCCCCTGAGGAAGGGTACTAAATCAGCGCCCCCAACCTAGCTTACCACTAATTCCGAGCTTCTTCCATTCCTTTCCATTCCACTTATTGTCAAGAAGGGAAAAGTAAGGGAGATATCGCTCTTGAGCACGGAAGGTAAGTTCGGCAGAGAGTCTTATGTTTCAGGTTTAGAAAATGTAGTTTTGCCAACTAAAACTATAGGTACATATTTGATCATGGTGAAGTTTTAAATGATTCATGGTAAGTTGCAAAGAACTATAATTATGTAGGCTACCAAAACGATAGAGATAGCTAATTCTGATTCTGGAAATCGCTGGTTCGAATCCCACCACCGGCAATCCTATGAAAGTTTTCCGAGGTTTTCTTCGCAAGGGATTGAGTCTGCCCTAAACCCTATAACCTAGGTATTCACCTGAGAAGGGGGGTAGGGCATGTCCATAACCCTACACAGGCCGACCTGTCCGTCATGAGGCAGCTAAACTACATTAAATTAAACTACTGCTGAGTAACTATACAACTATCGGGTAAAGGTGATGTGAAACGTACAGCAAGCATCCTGACGGAAGTGTTTTGAAAGTGCTTTTAAATGTACTATACATTACAGGGACATTGCACATTAACACCAAGAAAACCGGACAAAGTAAAAAAGAAAAGAACACAAGTTGGGGATAGACGCCAAGAGTTGGAGTGATAGTTACAGTTAGTGAGGAGAGACGAGAGTAGTCAGTAGAGTGTGCAGAATGGAGTGAGAGGGAAATAATGTAGAACGGATTCAACAATAGGTGTGCAGACGCTACGAATGAGTGTAACGAAATGACAAATCGTTAGTGATGACAACTTCAAATGCATGACTGACGGCGTACTTGAATAAATAAACAACCATATCCACCACAGCATATTATCCCCATGGGCATATAAAGGGATGGAGTCGTCGTGAGAGTGTTGGTTGGTGAAAGCGTATACGTAAACATTTTAAATCAATTTTCAAAATATGTAATAAAATGTAACGTCCGCCATCGCAATGCAATATGTTACTGATGAGAGTTGAGGGAGCTGTTCTGTTAGCACACTCGACGTCGGCTATTTATCGAGACGAGCTTCGAAATGAACATTTTTACAGCAAGTCCAGCTGTTTTGCACAGTCAGGCATGTAATCCGAAACAATGTGAACTGGGACTCACGTTATTATGAAGGGTAGTAAATCACAACATCAAAATGTTTGAAAAATTATATTGAGCGAAAAGTTGAGCACCGGTACGGTACCTGACTTCACGTTAATTCAGGACGGGATGACCGAGTAAAAACAAAAAACTGATGCTATCAAATGGGCGATAGGCTGCATCATTGAACAGGTACAAAATGAACGATTTGTTCTGGATTGACATTGGACTGTTTCGGTTTGTAAATATTTCAGTTATTTAGCAGCAGGTCGACGTGAGTGAATGGCTGACATGAAACGTGAAAATGGATGACGGCAAACTTTTTCGACACATATCCATTTGTTTTCTTTGTAACAATGATAAATTCGCGAGGATGTGTAACAAATGGTGCTGACCGCGACACGCCCCCTTCCCCCCCACCATCGCATGTCACTGTCACCATGTGCAAGCCAGGATATTTGTACGAGTCAATGTTCATAAAAACCCGTGAACGGGTATTATAGGAAATCGCTTTTGGAGATAGTCCAGAGTTTCGATTGAAAATGAAGTAAATTAAGACGAGATAAATCCCAAGATGGCGTCGCGTCTAGCCTGGAGAGTCCATGCATAATGAAGCACGAGGACTAGGGATGGGTTTAAATGTCATCGGGCCCGTAATAACGGCCGAGCCCCGAGGGGGAGGAGAGAAAGGTCACGAGAATCAACTCACTTTCCGGAGAGAACTAACGAAAGGCTGTCGACTTTGGTGACTTTCTCTTGCGCGTAGACCTCTTGATATTTTAGCTGGCGGATCATCCTCATGCAACTGAGCACCTTCTTGAACTGATGACGCGACACCTTGAGCGGCTGAAACAGCGCCAGGTACACCTGAAACAAGAGAGAGGGGGGTTAGTTACTGACGACCGGGCAGATGAAATATCACCCTGACGATGCTACACTGACGATGCTACAAGATAGATTACTGACATATTTTATAAGAAAATGACTACTGACGACGCCACTGTTATGAGAGCCGAAAACTTATGAAAAAGAACATTGTTCGCTGACGATGCGACAACATGGATTGCTGAAATGATATAGACAAATGATTACTGACTACGCGAAAATATTAGAAGGTGAAAAGTGTTTAAAACATTGAACAAAATGAAATTATTACTGATGATGAGACAATATGGATTGCTGAAATGTGTTATTGAAGAATTAATTTACTCTGGGGAATGATTAGGCCTGCTGCATGACGACGCGTCACTTTGAGCAGTTGAACGTGAAAAACTTGGGAGAAATTGGAAAAAGAAAAACAACAAGCTTTCACATAAATAGAAACACCCATGTCAGTTGGGACGAAGGTCGAGTCCAAGGGATGGTTCAGTGGATTTTGTCAAAACATCCATTGATAAAGTAGTAAATATTGAAATATGTCCGGCAGCGTGGAGTCTGGGAACCACTACGAAAAAATGAAAACACAAAAACAGCATTAAGCCATAAAAGCAGCTAAAAAGGGAAAGAAAACATAACAAACTAGATTTGTCGCCCAAGGATTCTTTTAGAAAGCTTTTACTGGTAAACTGCAAAGTAAACCTACAGGGGGTGCACACCACACGCCACGTTCAAAGAGGATGTGTTTCGGGTCCCACACAACCATCAAAGGAAATAATTTTTTTTTTTGAAAAACAACGATAATGTTATGGCGCGAGTTCGAAAAACTTACAAAATACAGGTGCTGGAATGTAAGCTGATATATAACTTTAACTTGAATACCGTTCGAGCGGGCTTACATTGTTCGTCCACACGGTTAATATTTAAACCTCCTCGATAACACATTGCCGATCCCGGTGCAGCCATAAGAAAGTCATGAGGCTACCTCGCGGAAAGCGCTCGTAATAACTTACCGCGAGAACCGCGCTGAAAACGTGCTGAAACTTTTCATGCCCGCTTTATGTGTCGATCGGTGGAATTACGGTTGTTTGCAGGAATCATTGAGACACTGGACATGTTATCTTGCTTCGTTCACTTGCTTCGTGTAACGTTGTAGGATTGATTGGATATTGCTTATATTAATGCACTTTGGCTATTCGAGACGATGAGTGGTGATAGATGAGGATGAAGTATGAACAGAAGGGAGGAGGGGAAACCCGGTACCGGCATCTAGCCTACTCCTTTCGAAAAGTACCAAGGGGACCAACGGCTTAACGTCCCATCCGAAAGGACGGTGTAACCATGACAGTCATATAGGTTCCTCCACTAACCCGGACTGCCGAGCAGACGTCGAGGAGAACGAAGCCGTTACACTAGCTCTCGAAACCTCCAACTGCTCTAACCAGCGGTATACGTGAATTTCAGGGAAGAGCGGTGACCCACTCTACTCCTGACCACGCCTGAGTTTGCTTAACTTCGCTGTTCGAGTGGGAACCGGTTTAACTTCCTCGGCTAAACCCCTGGCTAAACGTTGTAGGAGGAGATAATGATTCTTGTTCGGAATTGTGTGAAAAATAGTTCTTATAGTACATGGTAAATTGTGTAGAAGAAAGTTACAACTGTACGATTATTGATAGTAGCCATAAAGACAAATAAATAAATAAATTCGTATTTAGAGTAGATCACATACAACTGATTTTCAGTGGGGAACAATACATCTAAAGCAGACCAAGCCAACCCTGTTGGCGCCGACCCCATCGATGAGCGAACAATGTCTAACTAGAGATCATTTAAACAAAAATAAAATAAAATGAGGAAGTTTTGTAACTAAATAATGTGTATGCAGTCATTTGCTACAGTTTAAATGTCGATGTGACCAAACGGGGCAAAATTAAAAAAAATATATATATATAGGCAGGCCTATCATATGTACGAGAATCTAGGTATCATCTTTTTGTGCATCACAAACAAATTAATCTTGATCGAAGGAAAAATGTACACGAAGTTCGAAAAGTGCGAACGTACATTTCGGCTATGAACGTAGTCGTCTCATGCTCATTTGATAGTCATTTCGAACCTCGCCCAGTGGTAAAATAAATTAATTCTCAGGTCAATCAAGGAGTGTTCAAGTTTCCAGTGTGTCATGGTAGGAATCGAACCAGCGACCTTGGGAAGCTTGAGTGCACGTACATTGTAATTAGCCACTGCAGACTGTGTGGGTCGGTCGACCTAGTATAATCTGTGCTCGTGGTCTTTAGAGCGGGTACGAATCTATCGATTGGCAAGACGAGCCGAGACCCAATTAAGAAAATAACCCTTTCAAGAGTATAATTGCATCATAACGAAAGCACTGCCTTCTGTTTGTTCTCTCTCTCTCTCTCACTCACTCACTTCGTTCAAGAAGCTTGGTAGAGGAGAGATGATCGTATTTGCATCTCATCGCGGTAAACGTGGGGTTAACTCCCACTTCAGCGCCAAAGACTGGGAAGTAATGTACCACCTTGTAGAAAACTATTCATCTTGGTTATAGCCATCGCCAGCATTAGTAAACAGCTACCCGTTTCACTGGGGTGCAGATTTCGGTAGCCACCAATGAGGTAAACGTATACTTTTACTCTTTATTTTAAAGTCATTGATGACCAAATAAAATTCGTTTCTGTGTAAAGGCCGATCATATATTACATTTGTACAGTTTATTTTTACTACCGTTCTACAAGCATTCTACATTGTTAAGTTTTTTATTAAGCCACGACAGCAGCAAAAAAAAAAATCGTATTCACTATTACAACAATACACTGTATTAGCATGCAGTATTTGCCAAGGAAGTCCAAAAATTCCTGATTGATAATAATTAATATGAAAAGAAGATAATGAGATGTTAAAAATATAAACACATTCGCACTGCGGGTAAAGGTTTCGCCAGTCGGGTCGGGTTCGGGTACTATAAACTGCTTCGGGTTTTCGGGTTGGGTAGGGAAAAGAGGAGCGTTAACTGCCCGTTAGAATGGCTATAATGCATTTTTCTTGTGAAGAATATTACATTACAGTTTTCCTCGTAAATTCACTTTCTACTGTCTGGATTTTCATCGAATGGCATTTTGTATATCAGGCAACAATGTTTCTAATTCCTGGACCGGCACCTCCACCATCCCATTAAAATTTATATTTTGTTGTAACCCAAAAATCGGATACATTTTTTTGTTTATCGGCTAGGCCCCCAAAAACCCGACCCGACCCGAATTTTCGGCTACCAGCACACCACTAGAGTCTACTCAGTCAGTCACAACTAATTTTCTGAGTGGGGCTTAAATTTAAAGAGACAAGCAACCATGAGGCGCGACGTCTGGCAGCGAACAATCAACTCTCAGTGTAGGTTCCTGTCAACGATTGACGACGAGTCAGCATGTGATTGGCCTAGCAAGGCGCCCGCAGGAGGGAGGGACGGGGCAACCCTGGCAACACACGAATACAAATTCATATTTACATCATCATTGAAAATAATAATAATAAAATGAGGTACTATTTGAGGTTCCTTGAAGATTCCTTGGTGTTCTAGTTCGGTTCGACAGCACAAAATTACATATTTGGTATTAATTCAGTCACACTTTCTAAAAATAAACACAAACGCATTCTAAAACCCTGATTTTCAAATTTTCATCTACAATGCTATTGTTGGGTGGCAGCCCCCAACCCCCTTGTGCTTGTCCAACAAAAGTACAAATTGTAACTTTTGCCCCCCCCCCCCCCCCCCCCGCCGTCTGCCAAAATTCCTACGGACGCCCATGGGCCTATCTAGAGAATGACTCGCCAGCAAGAATTCGAGGTTTTAGAGTTTGTGAGTTTGTTTCCTGACGTTCATTACGTCAGCAAAGAAACCGATAGTGGCTGATCGTTCACGCGATTCGTATCCTTGTCACCGCCTCCTTGTTTATGTTGTATCGCTCGCGGGGTTGATCGTCTTTCTTCGCGAGCCAGAACAAAGAGGGGTGGGAACATGATTGACTGCCGTTCTGACCGACCGCACAGCACGGCACAGCTTACTGGGTAAATCAAAACTAATTGCCTGCCTGCCTGGCCGGGGGGAAACTTCAGTCCTACGTCAACGAAAATAAATTGGAAGAAACGAAAAGAGCTTCGCAGTTCGCACAAACAAAATCGAGTTAATGCACCATAAAAGAAGCGCGAGCTTCATTAATATAGCATAACACGCAAACTCTGTTTGATAATTGATTAGGTTACGCGACTTAAAAACACTTTGCTTAAAACAACAAACATAGCCAGCTGGAAAATTGGCAACTCAACACGGAAAACTTTGTTTTAATTAAGAGAAAACTTTCCACATAATTATTAAACAATTTGGTGATATTAAAACAATGTTTTGTCCCTCGATAATTTATTACTTTAGAGACTAATAATAAAACAAGAATTATAACTTCTGAGAAACAGTTCAATTATAAATTTTAAATGTTCATCTCGCGTCTGTCACATCGTTCAGGTATCACCCCACCCCCTGGCAGTAAAGAAAACTCATTCAAACTATAGCTTATTAATAAAATACCGGGACTGTGTCACGCTTGTCTTTTTAACTCTATAGTTATTTCATAATAATTGCACATCCCATCCCACCCCCCATCCGGCAGCCGCCGAGCCAAATAGTTCTTCCTTGTTGCTTGACTAGGTCATGGGCGAGTATTAATCAGAGACTTAACTGAATTGTGTGAATAGCCAAACCTTTCAAGTAAATTGAAATGGTGCCAAAACCGTTCCCAGTTTATTGATGTTCATCAAAAAGTAAATGCTCGTTAAGAACAAGTACGTGGATACGCGAATACTCAGACGAGGGAACGATAAGCTACGTTCATTATTGTGCATGCATATTTATGTAATTAGTTTTATTTAGTTTTTTTTCTTTGCAAACCAGTTTTAACAGAATACGATAGACATTTAAATGAATAAATATATCGTCGAAGTGTGTCCATGTTTTGGTGGAGGTGCCGGGTCAACAAGCTTTACCATTAAAACATGTATACCTCATATTTTCTTGGGTGTTAAACCCACGAATTTTTTAACTTTTGGAGCTGGCAATTCACCCCATTTACCCCAGAACCAGAAACATTCTATATAATTCTTTTCTCATTGAAGAAATGTCACGCGCATCTCAATATGACGTTGTGTTAATAATTTTTCGTGGGAAGCCTGCCCAGGGTGCAATTCATGCCCCTCTTCAGGTGTCTTAACTAGGTATTTTGGTATTTGGATATTGTGAAGGGATGTCCGAGGGCTGTTAAAGAGGACTCAATCCCTTGTATTTGGTTGCTGGTCTCGACGGAATTTAAACTCGGGACTTCCCAAATCAGAAGCCAACACTGTGTGTAAGATTTTATTCGTACATGTGACACGCGCTCAGACAAGACGGACAGACAGTAAAGATGTTTATATGAGAGCGTCGCACCCTAAAAACGTTTAACACAGCATAACATTATTCAATAATCAAATCAATAAGTGGATTGATACAATATTTAGAACATGAATGAGGTAAGTGAAGAGCGAGGAGAAATATGACGTAACAATAGAACTTTAACGATTAATCGTCCTTCTATTGTCAGTTATACCTCCCATCTCGTCCTCAGATCTCTGTCAAAACCATCTCTAACGAAACACGTCTCAAAAGTCAACACAGCGTTATAACACATAAATGTGATAAATGTAAGTAGTTTTTGACAAGATCTAAACAGTAGGTTGACGCTTTTGTCTCCGTCGCCTTCCACCCACAGAAAAGTGTAAACCAATGTACAGCTGAATTGTGACATCTTCTTTAGCAGCTGAAAAAACAAGTCGAGAGAGAAAAGCCGGAGGCGCCACATATATTCGAGAGAAAAACTGAGACCCGAGAATTTTTTATTCCTTCCTCTCTTGGCCAAGAAGAGGACAAGAGAATAGAGAATGATGGCGCTCCATATAAGAGGACGAGAGAATGATGGCTCGCTGTATAAAGCACGCCCATTTAATTAGTCCTGGATGTTGAAATAAATCTCCTTGCTGTTCCTTCAACCTCGAGGATTCAGTATTTAATTCGGGGGGGGGGGGACGCCCTCTTCCTCCTGCAAGGACCATTATGTTGCAAACACTCGGGTTCATTTCCAAATTTTGTCGTTGTCTTACAATACACATTGCCCAAGGCCAGTACAGAAATATATACATTATTCTGGTAGACAAAGAAATGTTACAATTCACTTGAATTAGCATTTTTAATTAAAACTTGATGAACAAAACAAACTGGAGTTGCCTCTTGTAGCCCATAGGGAACTATCCGTCAAGCTAACATAGGGACTCGAACCTTGACCCCTACACGTTGAAGACATCCGCTTTCACATAACCTTGAAGTTGAGACGAGAAACAATTCACACAAAGCTGTCTCTCTGATATATAGTTGACATTTGAAGCGTGTCAAATTAGCATACTATTGTAACTAAACATGAGAAGTGAAACAGCTATTTAGAGAAACGTAAATTTGGCATTTTAGGTTTTAGATGCTTTATTTAAAAAAAAAAAATGCTACAAAATGTTAAATTTACTAAAAATAAGATTTTCCCATGCATTAAAAAACCTATTTAGAATTAGATTAGCATTGTATTTCTATAACGTTTCAAGAGGTTAAATTTAATTGAAATGTCCATATAAAGTATAAAGCATCGATTCCCATAAAAGTGAACGCCCCCCCCCCCCCCACGCCCCCTCTCACCGTCACGCATTTAAAAGAGTTGTGATGGAAACAAAGAAAATTTATGCTATACATGAACAAAAACAAGATTTAAATGCTGTTTTAAACTCCATTGTTCAATTTTTATGTAAACAAGTAGGGCACGCCGCAGGAGCGCCAGTAAACTAACAAATCAATTCACAATAAGTCAATTACGCCTGGTTAGAGGTTCCTGATCAGGGTACAGTTAGTTTGTGGAGGTGCAATGTTTGAGGTCTGGCCCCACGCCACTGTAAAGCACAGAGCACGGTTATCGTTGTACAACTGGTGACGTATGTATATCTGATTTGTTTCCCCGCCAACACATTACATCGCTCCTCGCGTGTATTTCGATCACAAGCCGCGCTCGCCAGCCAGCAGCGACCACCACCCCACTAACGAGGGGGCAAACTAATGTCCGGTACTGAACGCGGGCAACTTTTTAAATTTTCAGTTGTTGGGGCGCGAGAGTCGAGCCGCCGGCCAAAATCGATTCGCTCCTCGGTTAGAAGAGTGTTTCGTGATACAGCCCACAGACTCACGGGCGCAGAAAGGTGTGTAATGGCTTTCTAAATGATGAAAAATACTTCCTTCCAACTCGGTTTTATTTCGTCTTGGACATTCCCCTACAGGTATATATCCTCAATCTTATAAGTCCACGTACAGGACGACCAAAAGAAAACCTAACATTTTAAGGCATTAGGACTACAACAAAACTCGATTGTAACAGAATTGAAAACTGTCGACATTCCACCTAAACTGAGTTGTACGAGGGAGGGAGGGTATATTAATATATGTATGGTCATGAAGTAATGTTGCCTTCATTGGGTATATAATATATATAGATAAACTGTCATGTTTCAGGTATCAAGGAGCGCGATGTCGGCACCGGGAGTGCCGGGTACATGTTGTAGTGTCGTACTCGGTGGAGGTGCGGGTATACTTTAATAATGCGTTTTGGTGGAGGCCCTGATAATATTGATTGTAGATACATATTGGTGGAGGTGGCGAGTAGGTTGCTTGTGGCAAGTTTATGTACGGTTTTGGTGGAGGCGCCGGGTACTAGCTTGGTGGAGATGAGGGGTATTGGTTTGGTGGAGGCGCCGGGTACAATATTTGTGATGTGTCAGATACATCTTGGTGGAGGTGCCGGGTATAATATTAAGGACTTGCCGTGTACCGGCATTCTACTTCACCGATTACATTTCTGCAGACTGGTGAAGACGCCACGATCTTAAATACTTGAGAATTAGTTCCGCTACGATAGCTTGTCTCACTTCAACATGGCAGATCGGATGGGTAAGCTATAACTCACAGCCGTCTACAAAGAGAGCGCTTTTTCAGCCCAGACACGTTGTGCGTAGGTTGGCAAGAATGACAGCGTCTCGGGGAGACCTGTAGCTCCCTCCCGCAGCCCCAGGGAGACTTTGATATACGCGGCATTCCTGAGGGAGAGAGACGGGATAACTGATTACACAGCATCCTGGCGACTAGAGAAGCAGTCGATGCACGTAATACTTCGATACCATACTCCCATTTTGTAATTCTAAGTGATTTTAATGTTTTTAGGGCAATGAAGAACTTCTGCCAATAAAATGCCCATCGTTTAGAGCTGTTTCAATATAATTCACGTTTTCACTTATAACTGTAAGGGTTTAACCAAATATGCGCAGTATGTATGTATAAGTGCAGTTACAATATTAAAACCACACGAAACTATAATTTTTGGTTGTGAAGCTGTATGTACACAACAGCGAAAATGGATTCACGAGGGTGGTTTTGTTGAAACTTTTTTGCTGAACGGAGAAAATTTCTAATATTGTAATCAGCGCTAAATTTGCATTACTAAACTGTTACAATATAGATGTTTAAAGCGACAAGAGACAATAGAGCTCTACACACTCTCGTTTTGCTTTGTTTCTGTTGTGAGGCGTCTTAAGATAAAACTGAAAAGGTAATTTAGCTCTGTTACCCCTGACTCTACCCATCCGCCTTAATTGTATACCATGGTCTTTCTTTTACGCATACTAAGGGTATTGTATGATTGATGACGCACAAGATATAATTTGTAGTTTCTTATACACCAGACACTCGACTAGGGACGAGCGAGTAACCGCAGCCACCTGTGTGCGGCGTTCATAGGGAGAGCGAGAGAGAGAGAGAGAGAGAGAGAGAGAAGGGTAGGCGTACTTACTTACTTACACAATGTAAATCATATAGTCGGTAATACAAACTACGGCAATGTAATTTATGGCCGAAGTAAAGGGGGTTTTGCCTTGAATGGCTTGGTGAGCTTTACACACAGAGGGACATTGGGTTGATTCTGATATTGATGGTTGCGCAAACGTTCAGAGTTGAGTCGTAATTTAACAGGAGAAGCGCGTTAATTTGCATTATTTTTATCATTGACGCGATATTTTCAGCATACCATTAACTTATAACAAAGTTATTTTTAATATTAAATACAATCCCCAAATTAAAAAATCCATCCCGATAATCCACCTACGGGAGTGTTTCCCGACTATCCAAATCGAGAAAGTTATTTTTCTTGTGTAACTTGTCGAAAGGTATTGAAGTCAAAAAATTTAGGCTAAGTAGTACATTTTAGAAAATGCCTTTTATATTTTTTCAGTTGTAGATCGTTTTACACAATACGCCGTCTTTTATCAAACTGTTGCAAATTATGTTTATTTTTTATTTTTTATTATTTAAATCCAATTCTTTTTTTACTTGTTTATATTAAAATTAAGTTATTAGTTGATAAATGGACTCGTACTTATAATTATGTATATTTTTATTATTTTATAAACACCTTCCAGCAATATTTCCCTTATCCACATCCTCAACGTTAAAATAACTTTTCCAAGTAACAATAATTGATTAATTGATCAAGTCCAAGTTACTTTCAAAATAGTGGTTCATGGTTCAAACAAATGGTTTAACGTTTGACTATTTACTTTTTCCGGTAACTTGCCCAGCTCTGACATCTTAGATTGCGACGCGAGCTCGCAAGATGACGTCATAAGTCCGAGTGATATCTCGGTGGAGGGTGGAGGTAAGACGGGACCCTAAGTCAACATCGTCAGCTGAAGTTGAAGTGATCGTCGAACGTCACCAGTCCCCGGGGCGAGGGGGGGGGGGGGTTAGCCTGCAGGGACGGACGGAAGATTACCTTCTCCATTATATTACATTTTACATGGATACTCTTTATAGCTTCCTACGTTATAAGAAACTAAATTGCGAATCTAGATCATCAGTGTTTTTCAAAATGTGTGTTCTCAAACTGCCAGGTAGGGGCTTTATAGTCCGTGAAAGATTATAAACCTAAAACATTATACATCTCCTCTCACTGATGCGAAATAGACCTTTTTGATTTCGACTACCTGATAAAACGTAATGAAATGATATGCCATGCTTCAATTTTATGTAATACATTGAAATAAATTTGATAAACCATTATCTATAACAAATATGTACGGTATTGTGTAATTAGACGCATAGTAAAGTGTTAATAGGATAACGTACTTTATTTCATGGCTAAGACATCAGCCTTTTTTCACTTATCATATACAATCATGCCAATATCCCAACACTCCTTTAATTCCACCCATATTACAAGGAATGCTTTACATTAATTTTGATGAAGGTATAAAAATTTGAGATGAGAGAAATTGAAGTCAAGATTTAGGTTTACGATTTATAGTATTTTCTCTTATTCGTCTAAAGACGAACACTAATAATCATAGTTGGTGATAGGGCGGTTATGACAGGCAGATAGGTATGGACGACATGTACGCCGACGCCCAACCTCATCTAATGGTGTGAAAATGTGATGAGACGCACTGTTTTAGAATGTAGGAAGAACGGTTTTTATTACCCACCTGCCGGTATAAAATGTAAGTTAATCAGGTGGAAAAGCGCACAGCTACGTGAAGTTGAGTGGGCCTAATACCCGATTCTTATGTTCCAACTTTTTTACGACCTATCACAACCTATGCTCGACAACGTTCTAAAATGTGATTCGCCAACGATCGCTGGTGAAACTTCAACGTTGGGCCATGGTGACCGGGCAGCAATACTTGAAATAGAAGATTGTGTGTACAATCACAGGGGCGAGGGCAGTGTAATGGTTGAAATAAAAGCTACTGCCCGCGGCTAGTGTAGGCCTATTCTGGGAAGGCAAAAGAGAACGTGTATGCGTTGAGCGGGCTCCATTCGTTATTAGCTTTCGCTTTATTAGACAACGAAAATTATTTTCAACGGAGCATGTGGGTTTTCCTACATAAGCTCTGACTTATGTAAGTGCTGTAGACGGTAGAGTTTGGGGTATATGTTTCATTGGACTCACATTACACATACATTGGATATAACATGGAAAAGCATAGTTGGTCAGACTCAGTTCAAAGGCAGCAGAATCATTGCAGAATTTTTCAATCTATTTAGATCTATAATGCACCAGAAATGCAGATGTTATGAAGTTAACCGTCTAGGTAACTTAGGGGTAAAGCACCCGACAGGCAATATTGGCAGACTCAGATTCGATACCCTCCGATACATTCTGAGGAGATGGACTTTTAATTTCTGGATTGATTAAAAAATAATGGATTAATTAGACTGATGAAAAAGTTACAAAAATAGTTTAATTGCAAAAGTTGTGTGCCACAGTTATTTAGTCCTATACAAGTAAAACATACAGTAAAAAAATCAAGATGAGCACATTGGTTCATCTTTGTGGCCTGTTTGTCATTTTGGTGTATCCCTCATACCAATGCAGATATCCGTGTTTGATCAGAGGTTTTTAGCTAATCAGGCCTTATCAGGGAGCAAAGCTTCTCTTAAATCTTCACTTTTTGTCCGTCTGTGCATGTGTCGTCGCACGATAACATCCGGACAAGATCCCCGATCGACACTTATTTTTTAACACTGCCTATTAACAATGATTTGATCTATGCAGAATGTTTTTGGTGACCCTTGGGGTCAAGGAGGCGGAGTTAGCATTAAAAAATATAATTTTACGAACCCGGCACCTCCACCAACATTTTCAACGCTTTCTTTTAAAACGTCCTATATAGTAACGAAGCACATAATACATAGTTTAATTTACTTCAGGATTTGCTGTTCCTGATTTTTGGCAAACCTCATTATTCGTTTGAGTGGGATCGTTTAATAAATCAGTTTTTATTATCGTTTTTATTATTTATTTTTTAACTCTTATTTTCTTATTTTTTATTTTTTATATTCTTTCTTTTCTTTTTTCCCCCTCTTTTTATTTGGTTAAAAATTAATTTTATTTCATATCCAATTTTAATTTGTTATCAAAGTTATTGTCTCAGTATTATGCATTGTTGTTTTCATGATTGTGTCTGCATCTTGTAGCTAGATTTATTTAGTTGTTTTCCTTTGCAAATCAGTTTTATAACTGAATAGGATAGACGTTAAATAAATAAATAAATAAATAAATAAATAATTAAATAAATAAATAAATAAATAAATAAATAAATAAATAAATAAATACATAAAATAAATACATCGTATACAGTCGCAGTACCCTTCAGAAAACCAGTTCTTTTAACAGAGTGTGTACACTCTAAAACAAATGAGTGTCAACGTGCAGGAATCCACACGGGAGAGATTACAAGAAGAAAATTCTTTCATATACGATTATCATCCACTCGTGATCGTAGCACGGTCTAATTTGTAATTAAAGAGTACCTCATGGATGCTTCATTAAAAATGTAATTTCAACCCTCTAGAGAAGAGTTGAGCACCACTTGCGCGTACGAGACATATTAGCATAATACTCGATGCTTGGTTCAAGAGGTAGGCCAAAGAACAAAGCCTGCAACCTCTCAAAGACATCACACAAAACAAAGCCCACTTATCCTTGCTAAGAGCTTTGAATAACTTCCCCTTCCTTCAACTACCTCGATTTTTAATGCGACCTCATACTTTACGGGTTTGCGTGGTTCGAGTCCCTAGTTATAGACACAACTTCACTTCGATTAAATGTCATACCCATTTAGATACATCCGCAGCGTGGTAAATATTGCGTACAGATTCAGTCGTTAGAACTTATCGTTATTCTTATTTTAGTAAAACCGAAAATCAAACAGAAATAATTCTCTTGAAACGAAAATATGTCCGAAATAAGAATATTTTCGAGTTCTCGGTCGTGAAAAAATTCTTGTAGTTTCTATTTTAAATCTTAACCAGTTCAAATTTTTACTGACAACCATGAGGCAATGTGGTGGGTTTCAGATAGATCACAAGTGTCGCCAATTATAGCTTTAACTGAACAGATATAGGAATAATACTGAAAGAAAAAACTTTCTCAACGATGCTCGCACATGGTTCACATCAGTTTTATCGATTGCAGGTTGTAAGGGTGTTAAGTATAGTTGTCAAGTGCACGACTTCAAGAGAACTCAATCCCTTGGATTCACATTAATGACCATGCCAATCAGGTAGACCTTATGTTTATAAAAAAAGTGCTTCACACGTAACATAGATGTTGACCCCTTCAAAGACTGCAGCTCAGCTACAGAAGAGTAGACAGTCGTGGTGTGAACTTAATCCCACCCTTTGCTAGGACTAATTCATATCAGGCTGGGTATTGGTATCGTGTTGCTGCGAAGTGGAATTCTGTGGATAAGTCCATCAAGTGCGCCCCTCTGGCTAAGTATGCACGTCACATTAAGGGATTGAATAACACTGCTATTTCTTGGTACATTAATTCGGTATATTATTATGTTTTGTTGCTTGGTTCATAAAAAAAAACTCACCCACGTTTCTTTTTCTTCTGCTCTACTACTCTGCACTATCGTCTATTATCACCCTCATTTAAGTTAGTATTATATTTTTAATTAGTTTAAAAAGCAGGTTTAGCACTTTGTGTCATGGAGCTTTAAGCTCTTTCTAACCTGCTTAATAATGTCTTAGTAATATTTTTGCATATAGATGTAGATCTACCTGTACCTGTGTCCACACTCCAGCGTAAGTCTGTATCTATTTGAATTATTGTACCTAAGAAATTGTTAAATAAATAATAATAATAATAATAATAATAATAATAATAATAATAATAATAATAATAATAATAATAATAATAATAATAATAATAATAGAAAACTTAAAAAACAAAACATTGACACGATTGCATGGTAAGAGATTCGAACCCGTGACCTCCCGAATCAGAGTGTTATATGTTACGTATGAGCTATCTCTATCGGCAAAACTGAAAGAATGTTGTACATAGTATAAGGATAAAGGAGAGAAAACGAGATGGGGTGGTCTGGACTATAATGGAGGCAACCCATTTGCTACGTTTGTACACAAGAAATATAACGAATGTTTTAATTCCGTCCTTTTCACATTAATTTTACAAAAATAGTCCACAGTATATAACTTATGAGCTATTCTCCACAATAATCTCCCAGTAGAAATAAAAAATTACAAACCATAAGCTTGACCTCAAAACGGACTTACTTATTTATTTATTTATTTATTTATTTATTATCATGCATATTACAACAGAGTACAAATACTCCACAAGTGCAAATCATAGCATAGCCTAATGGATAGAAAACATAACGAATAGACATTAAAATAATAATAATAATAATAATAATAATAATAAAACTGGATAATTAATTTTATTTCCTTGAAATTCTTAAACCCCCCACTTGATTTTGTAACTTACGTTTAAATAAAAATAATTTGTGTTTGTATTGCAATTAATATTATGTAGTTCTTAACATTACTTGATTATTTGTATTAACATTAGTAATCTGACAGAGCTGCAACATGTACACTCGCAACTGAAATGTTTGAAGGACTAAGTACATCTTAGTTGGCATGGATGTACTGATTTACAGCGCACCGCAGTTGAGCGCATGGAGCGCGCACGAAAGCAAATTGTCAAAAGGTCCACGGTTTTTCTGCCATTTGATGCCCGTAGTTATGGTGACACTGTCTGACCTTTTAAACCTTTAAACTTTACCCAGACAAAGGTCGGACGCCTAAAACCAAGACTTTTAGGGGCGCAGTGCAGACAGTACCATGGCCAATCATGTCGCTTCACTTAGGCGTTAGCACACTATTAATAATGAAAATTGTAATTTTAAAGGGTTAAAATGTAACGAGATACGGAATAGTATATCCGGATTATCTTTTCCGTCCGTTTTCGTTTTCGTTTTCTTTTTTTTTCTACTGGGAAACCTGCCTATGGACAATTGGATGTCTCTCTCCAGAAGTATTTTTGATGTTGACAATATTGAGAAGGGGTGGTCCGAGGACTGTCAATCTCTTGCATTTGCATTAAAGACGGAATAACTTCTATAAAAACTGAAATAAGGATTGCCGGTAATGAGAGGATTCGAAATATGGACCGCCGAAATTCGAGTGTCGAACTTTACGCTATAGAGCTACATCTATCAGTCTTGCTTGGAGACGTGATGAATGAATGAATGAATGAATTATAGTTCACCTGCCAAGTAGTGAACAGGTCGGCCAATGTGGGGTCCTGGAAAACTTGGCCCCCGATCTTCCTCGAATTGAGTATAACATTATACAGTACACGGAATAGAAAAGAACAACACCGAGCAAAAGAAGAATACTGGTCTAAGTGATAATGGCACCGATTCTATGTCCACGTTCAGTACGTTGCAAAAACAATCCCTGATCCTGTAATCACAACCTAGACTGCTCGTTTATATCCCCCCAAGCTCTAGCACTAAGTTTCTTTTTATGTTTGAGCTCTCCTCTTTCTCTCTCTCTTCTCTACTCTTGCCTCACACGGAATTAAAACCGTTCTAGATAGAACGTTTCATTAAAATCGTAAGTTAGCAAAGAAAATAAGAATAAAAGACATTTTAAGTCCGAAACTATGTCTAACAATGTCTAGAGAAATCCTAGAACAATGTAAAAAACGAAAAAAACGGACAGAATTTCAGCAAGATGTGCTGTCGAGACATTTCCTGTTTGGATGGGGAGGTTGGAATTGTTCTGACTTCAACGAGCTATCAAAGTGGTTGCAAAAGAACTGTGCCGGTACATTTGCCCGAAAACGAAATCCTTTAGCTCCGCACGAACACGGGGGTTGTCCCAGTCGAGGCCGTCGCTATACTCATCCCAGTCCCATTCTCAATTATTTGGGGGAGGGGGGTTGTCCAGGTGTATTTCTTGATATGAGCTATGCACTGAATAATACACGTTTTCTTCCCTTCTTTCTTCCTTTCTTTCTTTTTTCTTTAACGTCAACCTGTACGTTCTAAAACTATAACTAATGTAATTCTAATCGTTGATTCTTCTGACTGTTATGTCTGAGGTTTGTGTGTAATGAATATTCTACGCACTAATATGTCTTGTATTTTGCATATTTTGTTATTTGTGTGTATTATATATAATTATAATATTATATATTATATCATAAAATGTATAATATGTCAGTTAGTAGAATAAAGTAAAAAATTAATTACATATCAGGAACGAAGTTCAACTTTATTCCGCCCGTATGTGCGTGAGTAACATTTCACTATAAATACCAAACATGATCTCCTATTGACATGAGCTTTTAAGTTCGCATTGCCCTTCATCAAGGACGATACAGAATATGTGTGACGTCCCTTAGATCTAAAAGCATAGATATTGAACACCTATTGGGTTCAATATCTATGTCTAAAAGGTATTAAGAGATTGTTTTCCTTTCTTTTTTTTGTCCTAAATAAATAAATTTCTGTCTACTCGGCACTAACACCAGGAGATTTGTATCCTGGAAGAGATTTATTTGTTGCTCTTCTTCGACAAACTGTTGGTAAAGTATAACTTATAGCTCCCTGTTTTGGACACCCCATGCCCATGCTTATTGATCTTTACTAGCAACATCATTATACCATTGTATACACCAAGTTCCGTGAATTTTCCGATACAAAAATCAGAAATAATTAGTTTGAAACTAAAACGAGCCCCAGCTACACCGGCTGTCGATGCGAGCACGTTGTCGGTACGGAGTCTGGGTGGTAATGGCGTCGTTACAATGAATGTATCTATCTCGCGGTCAGTGCATGCAATTAATATTGTGCAGCGGGGCTTGAGTCGAGGTAGAGGCGGACCTCGGCGAGACATAGACGGCTCCGTGTTTAATAATGGAAATACAATCAGTTGCATGGTTGCACATTATAGAAGGGATGAAGTCGGACGGAACGTCCATGGATGGGTGATTTCTTTACCGTGTCAACCTTGATTAATTGTCATGTTGTATTGTATCGTATCACCGACAGATTTGACCCGAGAGTAAAACGAGAGAATCTGATTTGGAAGGTCAAGGGCTCGATATCCGACATGGACATTGGCAATCAAGACGGAAAGTTTTTTCAATCGTTAATGAGTTCTCCAAAATTATGGACAAGTGAATATAGATCTGAATAATGAACATATTACTGCCGAAAAATCATAATACAAGAAAATTGCACTTATTAATATAGGCCTATTTTTCTTTTTTAACCTTTTTTCAAATTAGTTATTACGAATTTGATAGTTTGCATGCAAATAATATTTGTTAAGGGTTGATCTCTTTCTAAAAATGGACAACTTTATGCGCATTTGCTTCTCCATATTTTGATTTTCAAAAAACTTTAAAATTTTCGAAATAATAACCCAAACGTTCATCATAACCCAATGCCAAGACTTTAATATTCATGTACAACACAACTCTTGTGTTTAACATTCTTTCTCTGTATTATTAAACTCAATCCGTGCATTCAGATAAATGATTGCAACCCCATTACGGCAATAACAAGATTACAAGTCTTTTAGCTCGAGTGTCTGTATAGAATTGGCCGCCAGGGACTCTGATCTCTCAATACACGATTGGCTCGTACAAAGAGGCAGCGCCGTAAGAGGATTGTCTTATATAAAACAACTCAGTTGGTTTGTATCGATTGTTGAACATTTGTGGATGCTTTGTCATCCGTCAAAACAACTGAGCTTGGATGAAGCCGACGCTCAATAAACTAGACTAGCTAGAAGTGGTTTCTTTTTCTACAACACTGTTGGGCCTACAACGTGGTTCAGTTTGTACAAAATGGCGCTTCTCCGTCGGAGTAAGTTGAACCTAATGATATTAGTTGTAAATAGAGATTATAATTAAACATTGAGATTGTTAAGTGCAGACAAACCTGGTTTTAATGCGAAATGCAAGGGTTTAGCTCCGGCACTTTTAACGATGAAGGAGGGATAAAATGAGCATGCTATCGGAGTACATTTTAACAATATTGTTTGGTGTTTTTAGTATAATTGGAAGTAGATTTACAAGAAGAAGAAAAAATAAATTAGTAAATTCCCAGGTTAAATATATTTAAGAGACAATAATGTTGAGATGATGGCTGATTAATATATCGAATCCTTACTAAATCTCCCAAAGTTTCAATTTTCGGGGTAAAAATTGGAAGGTAAAAAGTGCTAACAGGATTTTTTAAATGGACATTAACAATGAGTTAGTATAGTAAAAAAATATTTAGTGTATTTTTAAAGTCAGTGATACATTATTTCAACTGACAAAATTTAAGTGTATTAAACAAAATATAGGGCACATACCCCAATACTCTAAAAATTTAGTCATCAAACTTAGGCTCCACGTAAGAAGGAGTTCGCGCGCTTTTAACGGTGAATGTAGCCTTCAGCATGGTCCATTAAATAAACGATCGCTGATTGGCCGTCGAAAGCCGACGCATTCCTTTTTTTGCGTGGAGCCTATACAACATTGTCCCTACGTAGTGAAGTGAAGTTCTATATTCATCCTTGGCTTGATAATTGGGACAAATCTATACAATATATCCCATCAAAAGTGTCTGATAAAACACAAATGCACTGTTAGTATAATCCAGACTTGTAATTCAAATCCTTTTATTCCCATTTCCGGTTATATGACGTCAATGCATCTTCCACTGAGCGTAGATGAAAGGCTTGTTGTAGGACAAACAAACGAACCTTTAGTTTCTGTGGTAAACTCCACGAGCCACCGAGGTCGAAGCCGAGCATAACATTTAGGGGAACTAAGAAAAACAAACACGTACAAGAGACGAGATGAGACGGGGCACATGTGTTCGTGTTTTCGTAACCGGCCGCCGCGCATCTGGTGCAGGAATAGAGCGAATCAGGGAATCACGTGGTTGTACGGGGGCGAGCCGAGTCATCAGTCTTCTACTCTCTGGACATCGGGGTTTAGAATTCTCTAGACGAGATTCTGCCCATTAGATGGTAATGTTGTTTTGTAAAGGTACGATTTGATGTCTTGGAATGTTTTTTGGGAAGACCATGGTGGCTGACACGATTGAGGCGTTGGTCCGAAGCGTATTGCACCAAGGGATGCGGGTTCGAATATCGCATAAAGCATATGGGTTTTGTAATTATTGTCCTTTACCGTCTTCATCTCGAATAACAATTTAAACAACAACAATCATCATAATTTCGTCTACGACTACCATTGTGAGATTATAAGCACAAACTCACTCAAAGTAGGTTCTGTGAAAAATATTAAAAATAGTATAAACATTATTTTCACAATAAATAAATAAATAAATTCATATCTAGAGTCTAGGGTAACTGATTTTCAGTGGGGGACAGTAAACCAAATATATATAATTTATTGTGATTGTGTCAATTAACTTTTTCAACGCCAATCGGAAGAAAAACAATTTTAAATAACTAAAAGTTTCCCTCCCCTTCTAAAATAATAACTATTATTGAGCGGCCTAATTGAAACCCAGAATTTGAGAGATAGCCAAAAACTCGCCCTTTCCAAAATGCAAAAATATATCTCTACAAAATAAAATAAACGTGCAAATTGTTATCGACGAGTAAATACTAAAGTGTAACATAATGAGACAGTGTGATAAAATGCTGCACATACTTCATTAACTATAGCTGCTACATTGGTTTAGATGGGCTCCTATATTGTTGAACTAATTACCCTATAGATCGGACAACGGCCATTCGTTTCAATTCCGCGCATGTATAGCCAACTATTGACAGCCGATGTGTGCCAGCGAGGGTGCGGATAGAGCAACTCTGCAATTAAATTAGCGGACACAATTTGCCTTCACCGCACACACAGTAGGTGAATACGATAACAGTTTGTAATCCACTTTTCCTGGCTAATGTTAACGTTTCCAGCGACGCCATTCTAGAAATAGAAGACAAGTGGTGATGGTTTTTACTTTACACTCCGTTTTTAATGTAATTACTTGGTCCTGAGGGGTTGAACCATGCTAATTCCAAAGAAATTATAAACATTATTAATACTCTCATACAAACCATGACTTTATAACTGTCATAGCTGCATTTACATATAAGGAGAATGGAGATTATAAAAAAAAATTTTTATGACCCTCCTTAAATATAAGCTACTTTACCTTCAGTAAGCATCAGATTGATACAAAAGTTAACAAATTTGTCAAGTCAGAATGTGGAAAAAAAATGTTGATTCCCAAATTATTGATCAAAATTAATTAAGTTTTCGAACTTTTTAACCAAATCCAAAATAATCTGAGTTAGTTATTATTAAAAAATAAAATAAAATAATTCTTTTCGATAGCAAACGATGAAGAGCAGACAAGATTTAAAAGTAACTCTGCTATTGCAGGTTGTACTTTTATTGGTAGGTACTTCCTGTCCTACGATGGGACTGGTCAGGGACATGGGGAAAGGAGGGGCGAGTCAGGTTGGGTACATGAACACGGTGGGAATATAGCAGCGGTATTTCGAGATTAGAACTAGAGCAAAGCAAAGCAAGAGAATCTTATTTCGCTTTAGTAATTATATTTCTTCGAATAATTATACCGTTGAATAAGAAAAGAGAAATAAAAAGACGTGTCAGAAACAGTGAAGTGAAGAGCAGTCCTTTGCTTCGAAGTTTTCCAATTATTTATCTTGTAAGTTGAGAAGTAATTTGTTGTCCTCGTTAACTAATGACGTAACACGAACTCCTTCAATTTCTTGATTGGGGCCTTGGTAAGCTGAGTAAATAGCTTTGAGGATACTCAACAAAGATCGATGGGTGAAGGGTTGGTGTTGGCCTAGGTTGAAAGGGTGCGACGTCTAGTTGGGCGGACGAGCGGACTTCCACTCTTCTCGATACAGTTGAGTGCATAGTGGTCCCAACGAAAGCATGCAGGTAGCTCGAAATTGTTTTCCCAGCATAACAACTTTGTACACGCTAGCTCAGCGTGGATCTAGCACACGGGAGGAACTCGGTGATCTAGCACAGATAATTTTTGCTTGCGTTGGTATCATACACAAAGGCGACATTCCTTTTTCCGCGCATTCATACCACCCCACCAACAACTACAAACAATCTATATTCTTTCGTTGGAGCTAGTATACTGGCTCGTAACTTTGCCTAATTTGTACCAGGCTCTAATCTTGAATCTAATTATGTTTATTTTCAATGTAAATGTGTTGTTATTATTGTAAACAGTACTTGGAGCCGTCGAGCAAACAGTCAAAGTCAAAGCTCATTTCATCATCAATGTACATATTAATTTTGTTCCCTCTGTAAACAGCTAAATGCGTAAGCTAGACTTACCACCCACATGTACATGTACATGAAGGAAAGCTTATTTACTTCTGCATTTTTACAACCAATATTCCAACTGACCTATTAAGTATGACTGGGGCTAGGTTGTTAATGATAAATTAACCGATAAAAACTGATAAAACTGATTATTTTAACACCAGAAACACATAACTCGTGCTGATATTAAACTCTGGATTAACTAAATGATGTCAGAAAAGATATGACGCCATTAAAATCCTATAGCCCTCTTTATAACCCATTAATTCGTAGATTGGATTAAGAGTTAAGACTGTACAAAATAAGTGCGCAAGACTTACTTCTGTCCGTGACTGTACAGACGTTACATTTATGTCGTATTCATTACCGCTCCCCCCCCCCCCCCCCCCCCTTCCCACGTAGCTTATTACGGTGATGTTTTATAGAGCACTCCGAGCGTGAAATGTCAGAAAACGCTCGTTCAAGCTTCAACGCGCGTTTTAGAGGGTTCGGGATGCGTTATTTATAGTGGCCATACTATACTACATGGATAGCAACTATACACTTTCAATCGGCAACATCTGTGCCACTACGAATAAATAAATGGGAGTATTCAGTGGTTCGTAATGTCATACAGATTTTTATACGTGTGTTTTATGTAGAAAAATCATAATTACAAAAGTACAGTTGGGAATTTGTCAATATAGGTTTTTATTCCCTGTATATTGTGTTGTGGAATTCATTATTTTAAAAGTCCTATGGGATTTTGTTATCGGTTCGCGAATGTAAATATAGAGTGAAAACAGTTTTATTTTTTCGCAGATATTAATATAACCAGGGGAAATGACACAATAAAACATCACACTAGAACTAGGGTATAGCATCGGACGAACTCACTACTACAGGGTGGACGTGAACTCGATTGCAAAGAGGCTAGAAGTCAACCTCGGCGCTTGGACTCGAAGCGAGCCCCAGGGCCCGACCAGCGACCACGAGTTCAAAGTTCCCGTCTCTATGAATTGTCGTAACGAGATTAGCGAAGTCCTACTCTAACTAAACTCTAAAGCAAGTTGCGTTACACGGGTGTCGGGCGGGTTGCGTTCATTGAGCCGCAGGGGTTCGTGTCTTACGAGCCAGTCAACCCCGTTAGTTAGTGCATGTCTCTCTGCGAGGTGTACACCTAGACACTAGACACTAACCCCTAGCACTTTCACGCACGATCAACATTTTAGTTATATATTACCGGAAATCATTCTTTTCACGATTTTGTCCAGTGAAATATCGATTACTCTGTACAATTTAATTTTGAACAGAAAAGTATGCCTATCATCAGAGGCAGGTATTCGTGGAGAAAATAAAATGCAATTTTCGTTTTTGTTGTAGCCAAAAGCAGTGAATTGGACGACGAAAATTATTCAAAGTTTGTTGATGGTGGTGTCGTGTTTCTTTTACGCCGAGATATATTGGAGAATTTTAGGACTGAAATCTTGTCAAGGACTAGAGTTTACAACAAGTGCCATCATAAGGCAGGAAGGCTAATGCAGGGCAAGTGTGGCCCCCTGTAGCCTGACAGTGATTACATAGTTACAAGTTCAGATTAACATTACAATAGACAATTAGAGAACATGTAAAATGAAAAGCATTTAAGTTTTTCGGTTTCGCCCAGACGCGATGAATGGATGGTTGTGAAAATTATTCAAAGTTTCGTTTTTAGCGGTGTATAGTAATATTCGTTTGGCCGTTACTAAATCAGTAACCGAATATGACTAGTACAAACTGAAGAGAATTGATTCATAAAATAACTTCCACTGCATATCATAGTACACTATACACAATACAATTAGTAGAGGTACGTGAAAATAGCGTTTTGTGAATAGATGCTACAAAGCGCTATTTTTTCACATAAAACTAAGGTTTTCCTGTCGTATTTTATTTTATTTTCAATAGTAGGTACCTATAATTTTTTTATTTTTTTTATTTAGTTGATATTAATTCAACCTTGATAACCTAATTTTAAATTAAAAATATGAAGAAAAAACTCAGGGTTTTGAAGCTAAACAAAAAATAGATGCTACAAAACGCTACAAAATGACATTTGAAAATGTCATATACACGTAGTACTCTAAAATTTAGTTATACCTAACTCAATATACGTAATAATAATACGTTTTAGGCATTTGAAGACAAGATTCTTCCCAGCAAAACGTACCACCGTAAAGAATGTCAATACTTCGTGAACACCTTTATAAAGTTCAGACTCGTAGGCTAGATTATGTAGATTATAATAGATATCGAATTTATTATCCTCCTCGAACCGTCCTATAAACTTAGCATACATGAAAGTCAGATTCATTCCGAGTCTGTAAAAGCGATATCAGAAAATAAAATAGGGGAATAAGAACGTAATACAATTCTACGGCTATAACTCACCGTTCAATTTTATTTCAATATTTTGTCCTCTTCTTACGGTTTCCTCTTCGAGGTCGTCGATAAAGATGGCGTAATAGGACATTCTTTGGGAATGGCGATACTTTATCTGAGATAGCTTTGTACGAAAATACTCATTCGAATAGGGATGTAGGCCTATCAGAATAGGCTATTGAACGAGGAAGAAATGGGCAGTGGTAAATAATAGGACTCCAATTCCATAAGTCTTATTGAACGAGGGAAACCTTGGAAAACCTTCAGTTAGGATTATCGGTGACGGGCAGCGAACTGAAGACCTCTAGAATTGGATTCTCGCGCGTATCGCATGAGCTACCGCTATCGGTTACTGAGAAACCCTTCGTTCAGAAATACTTGTGGTGTTCGATTTCCTAAATTTAAGCTTCGCTTGTTTGAGCCATCTCTAGCGGTGCACTATTTATACAAAACACATCTTCCCAACAGTCATTATTTATTTTAGTTATGTATAATTATAATTATTTCAATAGCATTTCATTTGACTGGAATCAAAAGGTTGATTGATGATTCCCAACGAAATTAACAAGTTGAAATAGTAATTGTGAAAATACATTTTGCTTTAGTAGGTAGTGATGTAGAAAGAAATAGAAGTATTTGTATAAATAGCAATACAGCACACATGTATTTAGTGTAAAGTAACTGAACATCTAGTCCCTCATTTTAGACACAGTCAGCTTGTCAAGTATCAGACGACAACGCGACAGTACAGAGAATACTCCAAAATGCGCATTTCAAATGCAATTTACTGCAAATCCTTGTTGTTAGAATGGTCCAGTTTGCTTGCATTTTAATCGTGCTGAAAGCCCTCGTTGTGTGAATAGGGGTGGGTGGTTCGCTTCGCCAATCTCCATGGCAACCATCCCACTGCCCCCTAGATCGAGGAAATCAATTCCACCGCCAGAATCAGTGTTTCAAACATCCTCCCGCATAGAGAAGGACTTTTCTCATTTCCTCTACTCGATAAAACAGCTGGTTGAAAGGAAACTATCTGTCTACTACATATATCGCCCGTTGTCAACCACGCATTTTAATGCAACATAGTTGTCGGATTTACATGTTGACAAATAAATATAATAATATGTAAATTGTTCAAAAACAATGTAGACGCGGTCTTTTGAATAACATGGCAAGGAAACATAAAATTATAATTTTTTCAGATTTTTTTGTAAAGTTATGATTTTATGAAATATCACATGAAGCACGTAAGTTCATAGAGAGATAAATTTATACGCTCTTCTATATTAAAAAAAATATTATAATATTGTTAACAGGCACGTGTAAGTAAGTACCTAAAATAGCGAGCGAAATTTGGGATTTTTAAGTTTAAGGACGCGTCCACGGTTAGGTCATAATGCGCCACTCTGCCTATGGTGGAGGTGCCGAGTCCATGAATATTCAAACTTTATGAAAGGCTATCCCCCTCGTAACCCTCAGAGTCACTATCACATAACATAATATGTATCAACCTTGTTGAAGGAAATATCAAACAAACACGCATGTAAATCGGATGCAATGTTTGATTTTTATCGTGAGACGTGACACGCGCACGCACGCACAGACGGACGGACGGAGAGAAAAGTGATGCAAATAGGAGGCGAGCTGTGCTCCCTTTTATGTAGCTCAGTTTTATCGGCTCATGCAATTGGGGCTAGGGTTCGAATCCCACATAAGGCAAGGATATTTTGTAATTGTTTATCACCACTAATCGTCAAAATTGCAATAATAGAGAGGTTAGCCTAATTAACAAAAATCTTTCTCTCTCTTTATTTTTTTTTAAAATTGATTGATTGGATATTATTAATGCACTTTGGTGCACGATGATTGGTGATAGATGAGGATGAAGTATGAACAGAAGGGAGGGGGGGAAACCCAGTACCGGCACGTAGCCTACTCCTTTCGAAAAGTACCAAGGGGACCAACGGCTAACGTCCAATCCGAAAGGACGGTGTAACCTTGACAGTCATATAGATTCATTTACTAACCCGGACTGCCGAGCAGACGTCGAGGAGAACGAAGCCGTTACACTAGCTCTCGTATGTAATTACATTTATTTAGTTTTCCTTCTTTGTGAATCAGTTTTTGAACGGAATAGAATAGACGTTAATAAAATAAATAAATGAAAATAAATAAATAAATAAAAACCCTCCATCTGCTCTAACCAGCGATATACGTGAGTTTCAGGGCAGAGCGCGGAAGACCTTTATTTATACGCCACTGTATACAAGCCACGCACTATCACCGCCCACACGCACCTCGCCTGTCCCCGGCGCATCCAGTGGTTGTTGAATGCCATTAGCTAATAATTAATCAGAGAGGGTCGAGCGAGTTCCGCAGTCCTGAGAGGTTTCAAACTAACCACAACTTTAGCAATTGATTGTTGTAAGTTATAATACGATTATAACTAGAGTTCTGTTCTGTGCACAGAGCTGCAGACGAGTCTTGCTTGATTGCTGCTTGGTTCGGGGAACAAGCTGCTCACATTAGCATCACGCATATCGCTAGTTATACGAAGACGGTTTTAATGTATAGGTAGCTCTGAATGTGTAATAGCAAATAAAATAAAATGACATACTGTATTTTTTTATTTCATTTTTTTTCGACTTTTTTCGCTGTTATCCCCGGTGAAGGCACTTTTTTAATTTCTGTCTATAATACCATCATATAAGGTGTGCTTTTTGACCCGTCATTGAGACAAGCGTCTGAAAATGAAGATCATTAATCTTTGTTCTAAAAACTACTTTCTTCATGAACAATAGGGGTCCACTCACAACTTGGTATTGAAAATTCTCACAAATAATCAAAAACGACCATTTGTTTGGGCCTAATGACGTAGTCTAAGCCTTATTATATGTTATTGTAGTTGTCATTAATTAATATAGGACCCTACAGCAAGTGTCAATATTCTTTTGGACACAAAAGTATAAGCAAATATAGAAGTATAGTATAACATAATAAAATATAATGAAATGATGGTGAATAATAATTAGGTCTCCCCTTCGCTATTGGAATAATACATTTTTTTTAAATGATAGAAAAAGGCGACACCACGACAGTAAGCTAAGCTGGTAGGAGTCAAGGACACAACGTCAGAGGTGACTGGAGGAGATTACAAAGGTAAAGCTCAGCTGACTGGTTGGTTGGATGGGGACCTACACAAAGGACCCACGTCCTCACTCCGTCAGATCGATCCGAACCACAGCCTTCTAGATTCTACGTCGCAGAGGCTTTTCGACATCTCACTCACCCACCGCCTTATTTATTTTATTTTAACTCAGATTGTTATCGATCCCGGGACGGGGGCGGTGGGAGGCGGGGGTGGGGACGGGGACCGTTGTATCAACAACATTGGCATGCGAACTGCGATCGCGAGATGCCAAGTGATTTGACTTCGTGGGAAACTCTGAGGGAGGCCTGGGAATGAGATCGAACACGACGGGGTTTGAACCCGAGACTTCAAGTTCTGTGTGAAGCATGCAGCACCCCCCCGTCTGGGCCCGGGGTAGAATTGGCCCAGAGCATGGCTCTGCTAATCGTAAAAGGCGATTCAAGAGAAAAAGTCCACCTCGCAAACATCAGCTAGGAAGAGCGGAGTATCTTATTCCCCGAAACTAGAGGCGAGCTCTGGCAATCGTCGTCGGGGACCTTGCCCCCTTCCCTTGACGACCCCCCGGCGACGATGACAATGACACAACGAACGATGACAAAGACGATGACGACCGCGACGTGAGAAACCCCCCTTCCTCCCCCTATCCGTGGCTGGTTCTGACCAGCATGGGCCCCTCCTCCCCCCCCCCCCTCCCCCCTTAGGCTAGAGTGGTGCATTATGACCTAACGGTTGACGCGTCCTTAATCCAAATAAACCAAAGCACCCCTTACGACCAGGGGCCCAATCGATAAACACGACTATATAGACATTAAAACAAGTTTCCACCGAAATGAAGACAGTACTGTGAGTATTTTGAATTGTTGTTGAGACTTGAAGTTGAAGAATAGTTAATTATAACAGTATACATTTTTTAACTTTTTGATTGATTGATTGATTGATTGAATATTGCTTAACGTCTCATATTTATGCACTTTGGCTAATCGAGACGATGAGTGGTGATAGATGAGGATGAAGTATGAACAGAAGGGAGGAGGGGAAACCCGGTACCGGCACGTAGCCTACTCCTTTCGAAAAGTACCAAGGGGACCAACGGCTTAACGTCCCATCCGACAGGACGGTGTAACTTTGACAGTCATATAGGTTCCTCCACTAACCCGGACTGCCGAGCAGACGACAAGGAGAACGAAGCCGTTACACTAGCTTTCGAACCCTCCATCTGCTCTAACCAGCGGTATACGTGAGTTTCAGGGTAGAGCTTTAACTTTGAGTTTATGTTTAGTCACCTTAATAATTTATTCATGTTTTTCATTATATAGCCATTAGAGGGGTGTTGAAAGCTGCAAAGTTATTATATAATTAAATTAAGAATAGTGTTAAGTTACATCAATTTGTATATTGTTATAGAAGTTATAATTAATATTATATGATATAGAGATGACGATGGGGAATAAAAATTACGTGCTCCGATAATGTTTTTACTAAAAGGTATTAGAAACTTTGAAAGGCTTGATTGTAAAAAATTCGAAACATTTAGAAAGCCCTCTGGGTGTTCCTTTCCTTACACACCATAAAAAATATATAATTGTCACGTATACGAAAACTACAGAGAGACCACTGTTTAACGACGCACTAAACAAATATATTTAATTCTCAATGGTTGATTCTATAGAAGGCGAACTTTCAAATGTCGTGAGCACCGACAATGACGGACGGCGCTACCCATAGACCCTGGCCGCCGGGACAGCCGGAGGAAGTTTCTTACTGTTGTGCGCCACCCACGCACCCGGCATGTCGCCCCATCTTGAGAGGATCGATTCGTACAAAACTTTGAGAAAGTTCCACTGGAAAAACAATCAATCGCCAAGAGAGCCGGGCTAATCACGGAATCTCCATGGAGGGATGGATGTTTGATCAGTCGTCGAGCTTTATTCGTCGATAAAGCTTCGGTCGGTGACGGTTACGACTACTTGGGTAGTAAAACTCACTCGTCAACTGACAGATTACTTGCTATTCATGACGGGAGGAGAGTTTATGTTGCTGGAAGTTCTGCGTTTGCACAACAAGAAACTCTATTTGTATTAGGGTTTGAGTTGGTCAGACTGGATCCCTCCCCCCCCCCCCCCCCCCCCCCCCCACGTGACCACAACATACCGGTAACTCCGTGGAAATCTCATCCGGAAGGTCAACAATTTCATTACTCTCGCTGAGTGAGTTTTTGTAAGACGAATGATGGGATCTGGTATTTTATAGAATCACCCGTCCTGACAACAAATCAAATTATAGCCAGCTGGATATAGGAGGAAAAGAGAGAATAAAAGCAAAACTTAACACGAACATTTTTATTACGTGTCTTATTTGAAGATCGTGCGTTTGTATCGAGTTCTATGGTTGGGCATTGGGCAACAGGACCGAGAATCTAGCAGTGTGTGATGCATTTATAACAAATATGACGTGATTACAACGTCGGGATAACATGACTGCAAGTTTATAATGGGATACGACAATGCAATTGAACTCACAGTGAGTCATGAAAAACTAGAAAAATAAGGTCCGGTCTCGGTTGCCTCATCTAGCGAGCCACCACTGTCAAGTCACTATCGCCGCAATATAGAGGAGAACATGTAAAGGGTTTGTTCTACGTACGAGGTATTTTCCTCCGAACTGATCTTTATCTCCAGTTTATCTTGAGAATGAGGTCCGGTCTCGCTTGCCTCATCTAGCGAGCCGCCACCGTCAAGTCACTATCGCCGCAATATAGAATAGAACATGAAATTAAAGGGCTATGTTTACGTACGGGGGTATTTTTTTTCCGAACTGATCTCACTCCATTTATCTTGAAAAGGGGGGTCCGGATCGTTGCCTCATCTAGCGACCCCCATTTTTTAAGTCACTACCGCCCAATATGAATAGAACAGAAAAGGGTTTTTTTTACGTACAAATTTATTTTCCTCCGAACTGATCTTTATCTCCAGTTTATCTTGAGAATGAGGTCCAGTCTCGCTTGCCTCATCTAGCGAGCCCCACTGTTAAGTCACTACCGCCGCAATATAGAGGAGAACATGTAAAGGGTTTGTTCTACGTACGAGGTATTTTCCTCCGAACTGATCTTTATCTCCAGTTTTGGGAAAATCCATTTATTAAACTAGCACGTTTTCGTTTTACGGAATAATTTTAAAATTGAAGCATTATTCTGCGTGCAAGTTTTCTCACTTGCTTTGCGTGCATATAGGGTTGTCGCCCTCTTGCACCGAACTGTACGTGCCGTCTGTGTGTCGCACCAGGCTTGCACAGAACTATACGTGCTGGGTGTCCTATAGCAACCTGTTGGCTTGGCACCAAGAAGCGAGGACTAGTGTGACGGTAGCCGGTGAATTACGTACACGCGGCACGGCACGCACAATGCGTGACACTGCCTTCTTGATTCATTGCGTCGAGCTACGGCAGAATCACGCGTCGGTTTTATCAGCCCGAGCCAGTGTTTGGTTACAAATGTAATGGCTAAATAAATTACAGCACGAGTTGTTTACTGTGTGAAGACTATAGCTGCTGTGTAGGCGTTCTGCGCTGTGGGCACACCTCGACACACTGGCGTGGGCACACGCTGGAACCTGCGTTGTTGCGAAGTCAACGAATATTATATTAATTGTGACCATATTTTATCAAAGCAACCATTGCCACTGTTTGCATTACAACTAATATCAATACCCACCAAACTTTAAACATCAATAAAAAACAATGCTGTATCCCCCTTCAGCAGGGTTAATAGCTTATTTGGGCATTTTTGCATTCTGTCACATCTCGTCCCCATCTTTCCAGCTCCTCCTCTTTTTGTAAAAGAAAGTCTCCCGTCATGTCTTCTCATTTTAATTCTTTGTACCGATACAAGTTCTAATAGCAAGGTGGAGACCCTTTAGGGAGTCAGGGGGTCGAACCCCCCCAGCAATCCCCTTAGAGATTTTCCGAGTTTTTTTTTTTTTAGTCTTATAGGAGAATGCCCTTGGACAAAACATGATAACCTAGTTAATCACCTGAAGAGAGTCACACCGGGTAAAAGTGATGCGTACCGCCGTACACATCGTTCTGAGAAAGTTTTTTTTTCTCGCTTTGCACGACAGGCAGTGCTACCACAGACCCACCAGCCTACCAGGACGGACGGAGGCTCTGCTCGCCAGGAGTGGGCGTCGTGCCGCGCGGAATCTAAGCGCCACAACGAGTTGCACTGCCCGCAGCTCGCGGGTTCTACTTGCACTGCCTTATAAGGGGGCCCCCAAAGGGTTTTGGGGCCTCGCCTTTCGTGACGTAAAAATTTTTCAAAAATGTCCCCGAAATTTCCCGTTGAATCATTTTCGTAGTTGTGATTTGAGAGTGAGAGCAAGTACTCGAGAGTATGTGTAACAAAACAAACACCATTTCATTACCATTCATGCTACACAAATATTTAAATTTTATAAATATAGTATTCATTCATTGGGGGTCGATACTCGTGGTGATGTGGGGGCAATCTTGGCAGGCAAAAAATGATCCCGTTTCGTATTACCTTTTATCTACAGTTTAAAGTTATAAAAAGGGTGTTTTGAAGTCGAGGGCTGCCGCATCCGCCTTAAATTTTAAATATGTAGTGCGGATTCGAAAGGGACCTAATTCAGTCTCACGCGTGACGCATATTATTATGGACTAAAAGATCCATCTTAGGCAAAACCACTCAAATTGGAAGATTACAGGTTCGATTCTCCCTACAGGCAACGTAGATTTCTCGTGAAAGATAAATGTTTAGATTGACTCCTTGGAAAATTTCTTCCATTTATTTAAATTGTTCGGGAAGTTGTCGGAAAAGACGCAGTTTTCCCCAGGTTGTTTTATCACACCTTATCGTATACATCACACTTGGGTGGAAGTTTCGAGCGAATGGGCTCTCGACTTTTATTTACGTCACGAGGTGTGAATCGAACGGTGGCTGGTTACTAAGCGCACGGCCTGATGGATTGCGATACTTGCGAGCAAGGTCCCCTAGATCTCCGCCACCTGGCGGAGGATCGTCTAACTCTCTAGGTTAGGTCGTCGCAGCAGCGAATTAGAAGCCATCTTGGTGATTAATTCTAGAGCGGGAATGTAGTAACTAGTACTATTTCACGCACTTTGCATACTAGTGAGTTATTACCTACAAAACTGGAGGTTGTCAACGACTTTCAATACCACGTTAGTAATCAGGATGAATGCCTCTATAACGTCATATAGTGATTATGCGTGGACATGTCGTCGTTTTCCTTTAAAACGAGCTTTTCCCGGAATGTTGTACTTTTTCACGCACTTTGCATACTAATGAGTTGATTTACCTAAAAAACAGGAGGTTGCCAACGAGGTTGAATACCATGTAAGTGATCAGGATGAATGCCACTATAACGTCATATAGTGGTTTTGTTTGGACATCTCGTCGTTTTCCCTTAAAACGAGCATTCCCGAGCATATAGTACTTTTCACGCACTTTGTATATGAATGAGCTAAATATGTAAAAAAAAAAAAAAAGGAGGTTGTCAACGAGGTTCAATACCATGATTGTAAGATGGGTGAATGCCACTATAACGTTATATAGTGGTTATGTTTGTACATATCGTCGTTTTCCATAAAACGAGCATTTCTCGGCGACATAGTAATTTTTCACATGCCACCTTGAAAAATACCGTCATTTACTAGTGTTTTTATGATCGTGTACACTATTATCATCACATATTATGTTGCTTTGGGCACAAGCAATGTTGGTAATAAACTAGAAAGCTTCGCAAACACTTTTTCCGGCGTGTTGTTGGATGAGCGTAATTGTTTAAGGGTATTTCACTGAAAATGAATGAAAAAACGGCAATTTTACATTATTATTGTTTTAATTTATTTTTAAGTTTACTTTTTTATTTATTGAATACATAAATTTATTTAGTATTGATATAATGCTAAAAGCATTAAATGAATTTTTCCTCTAGCGCTGTATGCTATTTTACATGGGAAAATGGCTTACCAGTACTTATATTGGGCCCTAATCTAGGGCTGTATAGAGGTTATTCATAACAATTTTAGTCAATTTTAAAGAAGCCTAGATTAACAGGTTATAAAGGCCCAGTGAATTCATGTTTAATAATAAACTGAGCCTTTAGGCTATGTTGTACTCAATTTACCAAAAAACAACATAAATAAACATTAAATGGTTTTATTCTAGCACATTTGCTAACATTTTTCCTACTTCTAGCTTACAGTTTTTTAAGATAAAAGGATAATTTATTTTAATGGCTCACAAGTCTTATTCTGACAAATTCACTAGACACTTTTTTGGTGAGATTTATGGTTTTTTTAATTAAAATATGGAAGTATAGATTTGTTAAAAAAAACATACATTTTCCAACAATGCAAAGGAAAAAAATCATATTTATCAAACAAAACGAAAATTATAAAATCCGTCTTGTGAATGTTTAGATGTATTGTTTTTTTAATCTAAAACACCTTTCACTTTAAAAAATAAATTAAAATTGTAAGAGCCTTGGCATTTTTATCAAAACGCTGTTTAAATCGTAAAATTGCAATTATTATGAGAAATAATTGTTTGATTGCGCTCAAATTTCACAAGAATATATAAATCCATAAAATTAAGGTTCTGTGAAAAAATCATTACAATCGATAAAGCATGTATAGGTGTTATATGTCGAAGAATGTTTAAAAATAAAAAAATCATAAATTGCGATTTTCATGAGAAATAATTTTTCGATGCACTAAAATTTCACAAGAATATATTAATTCAACAAATTAAGATTCTGTGAAAAAATCATTACAATTGGATAAAACATGTAGGGGTTATAAGTCGAAGAATTTTTTTAAAAATCGAAAAAAAATCGTAAAAATTGCGATTTTTATGAGAAAAAAAAATTCGATTGCGCTTAAAAACGTGGCAGTTATAAGTTCAGAGATTCCGAAGGCCTCCAAAAAATTTCAACGCAATCGGAATATCGGTTTAGCCGGAATCGTGTTAACAGACAGACAAAAATACAGAAAAAGAAAAAAAAAACATACCGGATATATTCTACCAGTGTAGTGAAATAGAATCTGCGCTTCGCTCGCTACGCTCGCTACACTCATCAAATTATCAGAAACAGGCTTTTAGAAATAAATTTTTGAAATCGTAAAAAAAATGCTAATGGATATCCTACACATTACACATAATATAACATAGGGTATTTAAAATTATTTCATTTTATTAATTACATGACAACAAATTATTATTCATTATTATTGGGTTGTCAATTTTATTATCTCGAAATGCACGCGATTCTTTTCGGGCCTATACATCGTCATTTTGTGGTCAAGTTTTAGGGCGCGCTAAGTAGATGTTCACTTTGATTTTTAAAATTCCTCTATTTCTCGTGCAAAATCACCGTAATGGCTGCTCTAACACAGTGGAACGTGTTGCGGACGACCTAACTTCGTGGCCCACACGAGCGAGTTGAGACGAGCCTCCGCCAGGTGGCGGAGATCTAGAGGACCTTGCTTGCGAGTGTCGAGTGCTTAGCTTCGACTCAGGAAGGCGGTGACTTTCATTGAAACCAAAGTCGGGCACACACGGCGCATTGCGATGACCAAAACAAGGCATATTATGCTGTACCGGTAGCTCAGCCCATTCGCTGCACAAATATTGATTTCTCCACCTTACATCATTATTTACACTGCACTGCATACAACATGTGCACAGGGTATAATTACTCTATGACAAAGCTATGAAGAGAGAGAGAGAGAGAGAGAGAGAGAGAGAGAGAGAGAGAGAGAGAGAGAGAGAGAGAGAGAGACTTGACTTGACTTGACTTTTATTCGAACAATTTGGGAAATAAACATGAACACAAATGTTACAATTTAGATTCCAATTACAAAATATAATAATAATATAAGTAACAATTAGTGTAACGTAAACAGAGATGTCATCAACCATAACAAAATATGCTATTGTTCTATTTAGGTACCTTGATGAACAATGTTGTTACAAAACCAAATTAATTTTATTTAAAGTTAATTTAAAGAGTCTTTATAAACAAGTGGCTATGGCCTTTCCACCAAACACGAAGCTATTTCTGTAGCCGCACCACTCGTTTTCACTGTTTTCAGTTATTGTCCCTATGCTATTTCACGCACTACTTAGTCTAAATTGGAGCTTTACAAAAAATATAGAGTGGGAGGAGAGAGAGAGAGAGAGAGAGAGAGAGAGAGAGAGACCTAGTATGCCTTAATACGAGTGTTAATACTTGTTCATGTCCATCGTTATATAATTTAATTACACATTAAACATAGTGGGAACTACTGGAAAACGCAATTACTTTATTTTTCAGAGAAGGAAATAAAACCCAAACCAAAATTTTAAGGAGGTAATTTAGAATTACCTAACAAATCGATGCAAAAAGGAAACATGTCTATGAGTGTAATTTACGAAATACGCACATTTCATTATATTTAATACCAACCCCAAAAATATTTAGTTCTATACTGCAACCGAACGTCCTCTACGTCTTCACGCGCTCGCCGAGGATAGGTTTCTAAGTCCGCTACGAGATTCAATGGACCATTGACTGCAAACTAGTCAGTAATAATTTTAAAAAAAAAAAAAAAAAAAAATCATGATTACTATTTGATGAAATTTTAAAGAATTCTTATCAATAAAAATGATGGGCATTTTCATTCATCGCACATTGTTTTCGGGAAAAAGCACTATATCGGTATATCGGTCTGCGGACATAGGCAACCCGTATTCTAGCAATCTTTGATCTTAGTTATAGATCCTACGGCTTCCTCGGTCGGATATCTATGGCTGTACCAGAGTTGATAAGGAAGTTGCCTCTCTACTTCTTTATCGACTCGGCGACCAGTGTTACCCTTGAACATGTTCTCCTACTACCAAGAGTATCTAGTATGGCACATGATGAGGCGCAAGCGACATGACAAATTATAAATGTATTTACTTCCAATAAAGTGTTGGAAATTAAATGACAAGCATAATTATTTCATAAAATGGAAACACTATTAATAATTTGTTAGACTGTCAGTGTAACAACACTAATACCCATCACACTACAGAAACACGGGAAGCAAGAGCCAAACCCTTTCCCACTTCGCTCGCCCATAAATCATTGCCCCTCGAGACAGAACGCCGATGAATTATTTAGTGCGAGGGCGCGACCCGCACAGGTAGAGGAGTAACTAATACACGAAGCTTGTTTCTCGGAGCCACAAATAGAGCCATCCATTGTCTGAAGCTAAATCACATGGTAATTAGCATATACGGGCGTCCCTCCCGTCCCGTCTGGGAGTTGGATCCGGCCAGAGAAAAATGAAACCCTTTCACATATGAAAATATGCGGTCTCGACTGGGCGAGTTTGGGAAAACACTCAGACTGATTTGAATGCCAAGTGTAAATTTGATTCCAAGCAAAAAAACGGGTTAATAAAATATGAGAGAGTGACGTGAATCTCATTTTGAGTTGCGGTTTCTCCTACCCACGCCACATCGACCCCATATAAAGCGCGGCCCACGACCATTGACGGCTATAAATATAAGACAGGCGGCTGAGAGATACAACCATTGAGTACGTAGTGTGGTAAGAGACACTACGCAAGTAGCTGGGTTTCGTGCCAAACATACACTAGTTGGTTAGTAAAAGTGTCATCCTGACATAAGCACAATTCGGCGTACCGCGACATGTCAGTCTTACCATCTGTCTGATCTGCCTGCTCGCTTCCTCCCAAAACCATTTTGAGTAGTCCATCAATTATATATACGATTTGAGAAGTTGTTGAAAACGTTTTCGTGCCATTTATTATAAGCCTACATTCCAAACCATTTAACTAAACGGTTTTGGCTATAACGCTTCCAAGTACATTTTTTGATATCAGCGATAACTCGATCTACTTAGCCGACTAGCACATTGTGTTTACCGGAACAGGCCAACCCCTGGCGCTGGACCTCTAACCAATATTATAAACTCAATGACACGAGTGCAATTTACTATACGGCCAATCGGCGTTACGCGACTCGGCTTTATGACTCCTAAGAGGAGATTTACTGGGGGCGTTCCATCATCTATGCTCCTTGGGCAGCGGTTATGTGGATGCAAATTAGAAATAGCTGCGGGGTCGTTGTGTCGGTATTACGGTTGCGGCTACGTGGTTTAATTCCGTAGTGCGGTTTATAGAGCGTACACGTCAATACGAGGCATTGTAATTGCAATTACTTCAATTCATTACTGCGATGCCCACTGGACATATTGTTGTTATTAAACTAGTAATTGTTTTGTGATAAGCGTACTTGTCACTTGATGGAACCGAATAGTACACAACGCGGGCAGTAATGTGGTGTAATTAGGCTGGGTAAATAGTTGTTTAATTTCGTAAACAGACTCATTCAATCGTTCAATTTCTAGACTCGGCGTATTCCCGCCCGATTGCTATACGAAACGACTATTATAAATGTTGATTTATTTATTTATTAGTTCCCTCAAATACAGCATTGCTGCCATTTTACATTGAGGTATATAGACTAAAATAAATTTAAAAGCATATAAAAACATAAAACATATCAAATCCAAAGATAGAAATTCAAAATGACAAAATTAATTCAATAACGGTATTCGTAGGAAACTTGATCCTCTTCATAACTGACTTGGTATACAGTAATGAAGGATCGTAGAGACAAGTATCCAGGGTCTATTTATAGAGACAATCCGAGCAAACATACTGAAGAAAACCTTGGAAAAGTAGTCAGAATTGTCGGTGGCTGGTATCGGACAAAAGACCTCCCGAATTAGAGTCTCGCATGTCATGGGTTTTACAAAACGAGTCATAGTGCGAATCATAGGTTAACTAGAACCATTCTTTTTCAATGACGCCAGTTGATGTGTGTGGTTCTTGGGCCGTTTGTATTAAACACAACTGTCAAAGGCCCTTTAGTCTTCAAACGAATTAAAATAGCCCCTAATCACACATCGTGTATAGTTTGGAAGCTCTAGATGGACGGGCTCGGCGTCAATATTTACCATCCCTCGTCCCAGTTGAATGCGGAATTACATTCACAGTCGCACAATCAACCTGAAATTAATTCCCAAAACGCTTTTGATGTTTGTACTCGCGTTTGTTCGTATTATCGACCAGCGAATTTAAACTCTGTTTGCGTCCCTCTAAACTCACCCGATTCCAGCTAGTCAGCTATTTTTTTTATAGCTATGTTAATATAGTCACCTCTGTATTTCATTAGGACAAGGAGAGACATGATCCAGATACTCGTCCTAATACTTGACACCTGTTCATATGAGGTATTATATGTTACACATACATTGTAAGACTCTCTTCCTTGTAATATTTCACTCACGGCTTCCTTCCCTAAATGGGTTTTGTTCAGTCGTCCTTTTATTACTGTGATAGGCGATCATCAATGGTGCCCAAATCTCAACTTTATTTCTAGCCCTGATACACGATCAGTTCAATAAAAAGATAGCTCACAACTATTGTGATTTTTATTTGAAAACTTTTATTGCTGAGAGTTTACAAATTGTTGAACATATTTTTTCGATGTCGCGCAACCTGTGAATTGACCATCGGGCAGCTTTCAATATGCGTGTCATCAAATGAACAATAACTCCCTAGTCCCTATAGCAAAATTGTTAAGTAACTAAGTTTTTTGGATAAAGGGCGCGTAAACCGTTAGGTCATAATTCAGCAATGTTGATCTTCTATCGCCCGCTGTAGTCATCTCTCAAGGAGGCATCAACAATCCCCTTCATATCTGCACCTATACCTCACCCCTGTATACCGGTGCCGTGATACGTACGTATATCCATAGCTATTTCCTTCACGTCCCCCTTCGTACCGCACCTCCATAATAATGAGAGTTGAACGTACACAGCCTGTCCCCGAACGACCCCTGCCTTTCACGTTCGACACCCGATTAAACACTCATGCACCCGGACCTATGACGTGGACAAGGAAGTTGCGCAAAAACTCGAATTAACCGCGCTTTGTACATTGTAAACACGAACACGGAACAAGCCTCCTTATCTCCACCGCCTACTAAATACTTCCAGGTAAGTAAGTGCACTCTAGCTAGGCGGCTGTGTGTAGCACGCAAGGCGGTGGGTGCAGGTGCTGCTCACGCGACAAACTGGTGCACTTGACAAGGCAAACATTCGTGATAGACCGGCCGATCTGTTTGTTAGAGGCGATTCAGTGCGTGTACGAATACGCTAAACCTTCCGGTCGTGTGATGGGACTCGGTAGGGTCATTAACGTCGCATTTATTAGGACTTTATTAGACTCAGAAGTGTGACAGTTCATGATTAAGTATACTTAAGCAAACACGAGTACGGGAGTACCCAAAACAGGGAGCGAAGCTACTAACCCCCCCCCCCCCATGTACAAAAGATTTACCGGAGCAAAGTTGAGTCTCGTTAAAAATGGCGAACTTGGGCAAATCCATATGTTAAATGATAGGGCTATAAAAACCGTATGCACAAAGATAGTTGAGATAGCAGACTAGCGTCCGCAAGTCCTTTTCGCCGGTAAAGTTGCGGCTATACTCTGGATGTGACGCAAATGCTGACCCTCGCTTTTTTTGTATCAGAAAAGGAATATTTTAACTAAAACTTTTGTATCAACATACAGTATATAAAGCAGGCAAGAAACGTGAAATATTGAGTAAAAAATTGCTAAAAAAAAAGTCTCTCTCGTCCACCACTCCTCCAAAGTAGGCCATAAAATAGCGAGTTTTGACCACGTACATACGTTGCAGGTCGCTCAAAACACACATTTAATAGACTCTTGCTGTTTTGTATCGAGAAATGCTCTTTTAGTAGGCTACTAGAATAAATTATTCGTGTCATTTGAGACTGGTTTTTGCTTGCATTTCGTTTTCATTGATCTCCAAACAGTATCGCCGGAGACAATTCCGCCATGGTGGAGGCGCCGGGTCACAAATTTTCAAACTTTCTGGGGAATAGCCATTCCCCGTTACCCCAGCGTTACAAAAAATCTGTATCATCCTTGTTGAAGAACAATAACAAAAAAACGCGTGTCAATTGGATGACGATTTGATTGTTTAAGAAATTAAGCTATAGTAATTTCATGTCTCCAATTGTAATTTAACGTTAATTTGAAAGCACTGTCGTTGATTTATCTCAAAGTGTAACTAGCAAAACTTACCGCTAAGGAAAAATGTACCTTTTTAATTCTGTTGGTGGAGGTGCCGGGTTAATAGAATCCCCTTTGTACCTTTTAAAGTCAACCCCTGACTCACAGGGTACATTATGTATTACAGTATTATAATTGATGGGCAATGTTAACAAAAAAACTCATGTTAATAGGAGGTGATGTTCTGTTTTATCATGAGACGTGACACACTCACGAGCCCGCTATCTGATGAACGGACAGACGGACTCATATAGAATATAATAAATTAATGGCAACCTTCGCTTTAGTATGGGTAAGTTTAACGTACGACACTGTTTAACTGTTTAAATATAATAAATAATAAATGTACTAACATTAATTTAATAATGTGCTGTGTTGAAGGGGGAATCCCGACTCACTCACTCGCTTGATGAGAGCTACCTGGTGAGTATACTGCATGAACGCCAGTCCTCAGTTGGGACCAGACTGGGACTTGGGACACGCAAACTTAAATATTAAATGAGACGATTTCACCGACGTATAATTAAGACATTTTCAATTTCAATTTATTTTGGACAACAACAAATAACAATAGTTACAGGTTTCAACAGTTTTCACCGTGTAGTCCATTTTAGTTGTACACAATTATTAAACTTAATGAAGTTTACACACATAGTATATGTATAAATACTATACATACAGTACATCTACTAATAACAAAATACACTACTAATAATACAAAATACACTACACTAACAAATAATCATCTTTCATTACATGTCTCTCATATTAGGTAATATATAGGCTAACTACCAAAAGCCAATGATACAGTGCAAGTTTACAATATTACATTGTTAATTAACTTGGATAAGAGAAATGAATAAGAACATTAATTTCCAAATTTCAAATATTGTAAAATTTAACAACCAACTGATTTAAAATTATGGTAGGTCAGTTGATGTGATAAGTCATTTCACTGTAGTAAGCTTTTGTAATAAAAATTTTGTCAGCTCATTTTTAAAATTTAATATATTGAGGTATATCTTTGATTTCTTTTGGAACAAGGTTGTAGAGAATTTTATTTATATAATCAGAGTTTTTCTGGCCAAGGTTTGTAGAACATTGGCTAAGATGGAGATCATGTTTTTGCCTTGTGTTTGTGAGTATGTACATTCGCATTAACTGCAAGGAGTGTGGAGGTTTGCTTAATGCTGAAGACTGATTGAAGAATGTAAAGACATGGAACTGTAAGAATGTTCAGAGCAATAAAGTAAGGTTTACAATGCTCCATTTGCCCAAGGGAATATAATGCTCTAATTGCTCGTTTTGTACAATGAAAACTTTTTCAATGGAGTTGACATTCCCCAAAATTCTATCCCATATCTTAGATGTGATTCAAATAGAGAAAAGTAGCATACTTTAGCAGTTGATACATTGCTTATATGTTTGATGCTTTTAATTGCAAAACAAGCAGAGCTGAGTTTTTTTATCAGTATCTTAATGTGAGCATGCCATGTTAAGTTTTTATCTATTGTTAGACCTAGAAAGTTTGTTTGTTCAACTGAGTTACAACTGATTTGTCATTTGAATTTGCTAGGCAATGTATGAAGTTTAGTGATTTCTTTTTTTGAAGTGAATGGAACTGGATAAAGTTAGTTTTTAGAGAATTAAGCAATAGTTTGTTCATTGTAAACCATTCAATAGACTCAGTAAGTCTTTTTTCTCCCTTTTCTTTGAGTAAAACTGTATTCACAGCCGTTACGCTAGTAGTAAAGTCATCAGCAAACAACTCGGCATCATCAATATTGTCAGGTAGGTCGTTAATAAAGATAATGAAGAATAGGGGCCCAAGGATCGATCCTTGTGGAACTCCACAAATAACCTTTTCAAATTCTGATTTAAGTTTGTAAAATTGTTGTTCTTAAGATCAGTCAGTACTACGCATTGTAGTCGGTCGGTCAGGTAAGATGGGTTTAAAAGTTTCAATGCATTTCCCACGTATACCATAGTACTCTAACTTGTCCAGCAGTATTTTGTGATCAACAAATCAAACGCTTTTGTTAGATCACAAAATATGCCCAATGTTGGTATGTTTGAGTCGACTGCTTCAACAATAGTTTTTAGAAATCTACTAATTGTGTCACTTGTTGATTTTCCTCGTCTAAAGCCATTTTGTCTCTCTGTTATGATATTATTTTCATCGAAGAATGCGATCATTCGATTGAATATCAAAGTTTCTAATATTTTGAGGCAGCTGGAAGGATGGATATAGGTCTATAGTTACTTGCAATGAGTTTACTTCCTTTTTTAAATATTGGTATAATTTTGGATATTTTTAATGCCTTGGGAAAGACACCATCTTCAAAGCAAATATTGAAAATGTCGGAAAAAAGGTTCAGCTAGTCATTATACATTTTTTTATAACTATAATCGACAAATCATCAATACCTGCAGAGTGCTTTGGCTTTAATTTAAGTACAATATCTTTTTTTTCTTTAGGGTTTGTTTCATACAAATATAGGGAGTTAATTGGGCTTTTGTTTGACTTTGATAAGTAAGTTTTGGAAATTATGATTTGGATTATTGGATAATTTCTGGTACTTATATTATTGTCAGGTAAGATGCTTCACTCGTAAAATATTTATTCAATGTTGTGGCTACTACGTTGGGATCTTTAATTAATGTATTATTGTTGAGAAGAGTTATATTATCATTAGGCTTTTTTGGCTTACGATTATTCTTCATTATTATTTTCCAAATTGATTTTGACTTATTGTCTGAAGTTGATATGGTTTCTCTTATTTGGTTACTTTTTGCATTTTTAAGAACTCTCTTTGTAAATTTTTAAATATGATTTATATATGTTTTTAGGAATGGCACATTTGGGAACTGTGAGTTAATGTATAAAGGCTCCTTTTATTAGCACTTGAGACTTTAAGATGAAAGATCCCAGAGAACAGGTTTCGTCGCTGGATTTTGATTGACAGGGGGTGTGAAAGTAGGACCGTACTTTTGCTCCTACGTCAGCAAGTTTGGGCCAATCATGGGTAGGTTTCTAGTTTTTGTAGTAGTCTTTTGTTATTTCAAATATTTATTGACAAGCAGTGAGCATTCAGCTAGCTGGACTTCCTGGCCCGAGCAGAGGGACAAGAGGTAGATCGTATCTATCTAACAGTCGCTCGACCCTTCTATTGATGGTCTCGAAACCATCCAATTAAATTATTTTCGCTTGAATAGAGTTAAATCCTCCTTCCTTTCATTACGTAAACTGTTTGTAATTTACATTTTAAATGCCCTTTAATGTTGAAGATTTTAGCTTAAATGTTTCACTGAAGTAAAATCAACACGAAAATGTTTTTGAATGCTAAAAATTGATTGAAAACTAAGAACCTTAACAGTATAATATACAACATACTTCTTCATCAGAAATGCTAAGAATATTTTGTAAACATTGTTAGTTCTCAATCATTTTTTTGCGTTTAAAAAACATTTTCGTGTTGATTTTATTTCAGGAAACATTAAAGTTAAATTCATTAACATTTAAGAACATTTAAAGGTAAATAACAACAGTTTATGTAATGAAAGAAAATTAATTGGATGAGCGTAGCGAGCGTAGCGAGCGAAGCGAAGATTCCATTTCACTACACTGGAGAAAAAAATCCGGAATGTTTTTTTTTTTTTTTTTTTTTTTTTTTTTTTTTTTTTTTTCTGTATTTTTGTGTGTTTGTTAACACGATTCCGGCTAAACCGATACTCCGATTGCGATGAAATTTTATGGAGACCTTCGAAATCTCTGAACTTAGAACTGCCACTTTTTTTGAGCGCAATCGGGAAATTTTTTCTCATAAAAAACGCAATTTTAACGATTTTTTCGATTTTTAAAAAATTTCTTCGACTTATAACACCTACATGCTTTATCCGATTGTAATGATTTTTTTACAGAACCTTAATTTTATGAATTAAGATATTGTGTGAAATTTGAGCGTAATCGGAAAATTATTTCTCAGAAATCAAAATTTTACGGGTTTTTTCTTTTCTAAAACAATTCTTTGACTTATAACACCTACATGCTTTATCTTATTGTAATGATTTTTTCACAGAACCTTAATTTTTTTCGTGAATTAATATATTCGTGTTAAATTTGAGCGCAATCGAATAATTATTTCTATACAAATTGCAATTTTACGATTTTTTTTCTTTTTTAAAAAATTACGTTTAAAAAATTTAAAAAAAATTAAGTTAATTTTTTATTTTATTTTTTTTATTAAAAAAAATTAAGTTAATTTTTTATTTAATTTAATTTTAAAATTTAAAAAAATCTTCGATTAAGTAATGATTTTTTCACAGAAAACAGAAAATCCGCGTAACACATGGCATCTCAATGCCCCATATACGCTCATCCAACAACGCGGCGGGATTTAAGCGTTTCCTAGTTTATCTCCATTCAAGGGTTTAGAGACCATCAATAGAAAGGGTGGAGGATAGGTAAGATCTAAATCTTGTGCACTCTGCCCCGTCTTGGAGGAAGTCTGTCACTCTCGGCCTATTAGAGCACAATAGCCTCAATGTACCTGATCTGCTTCTGGAGCATCTTCACCCATTTCAAATCTATTGTGATGAAAATAATTTATGCAGCGAAATATTTTTTTTATAATTGCCAATATTTAATAACGTGGTTCAAATGAGTAGCTTGAGTTTTAAAATGCATTCTTTTCCCTAGTGTCTACGATCAAAACTGACTGAAATATATAAAGATTAATTTTTTATTATAAAAAATATATTATAGAATCATTATCCGTAACTCAGTCAGTTTTTGTGGTAGAATTTTGTCCAAAAAAATAAAATTTCCAAGATACACGCTTAATATTTTAACAATGTTATTAGATTTTTGCAATTAAACAAAAACAATCAATGCTTTAAATGTATAAATTGAACAATAAACTGGAAGAGAAGACAGCAGGTCGAAAAACCCAACTTCCTGAGAACTTCCTTCAAAGATTCCACCCATAGATAACAAAAACACACTGGACCTGCTAAATAAAGAGGAGCGCCTTCATCCTTTTCAAATCTATTGTGATGAAAAAAATTTATTCAGCGAAATTTTTTTTTATAATTGCAAATATTTAATAACTGGTTCAAATGAGCAGCTTGAGTTATGAAATGGTGTTTTTTCCCTAGTGTCTACGATCAAAACTGACTGAAATATATAAAGATTACTTTTTTATTTTTAAAATTCATTATAGAACTTATCCGTAACCCCAGTCAGTTTTATCATAGAATTTCGTCCCAAAAAATTAAATTCAAGACACGCGCTTAATTTTTTTAAAACATTATTAGATATTTGCAATAAAACAAAAAATACAAAAAAATAAATATAAAAATAGAACAGGAAGAGAATACAGCAGGTAAAAAAACTCTCATTTTTCTAAGATGGTCTATTTTACGACTACACGCGACAACCCTTCAACTGCATTTACAGTAGAGTGGTGGGGAGGGGGGGGGGGGAATTGAGGAGGAAAAATGCATACAGAGAGTGTTTATGTTGTTTTTATCTCCATGCATCACCCTCACGTCTCGATAGCACCGTTGCCAAAATATGAGACGCAACGCCGAAATATTATCAAAGTCATCAAAAAGAGTGAATGATTTGGTAAAAAGGTAGTTGGAATGAAATTCATTACAATCAATTCTTGTAATTCCTTATCTGTGACCATACTTTTATTGAAACAAATTATAAAAAATAAAAACATCGGGGATTTAATTTCGTATTGACTACAATTCAAACAAATCTAAAACAGTTTTTTTTAAGTGATAAATACGCCATATGCAATGCGTAAACCCCGGGACAAATTTTGTTACTATTGTGACTGAGTAATACTATACTACTTTACTCTAAATACAATACACAATACCATTCATGACTATTGTTTAAGTATAATTTTGGTCTACCGATACACACAAATACAAAGTCTTGCGGTACTTTTTGTTTTGGATGAGCGTAGCGAGCGAAGCGAAGATTCCATTTCACTACAATGGAGAAAAAAAATCCGGAATGTTTTTCTTTCTTTTTTTCTGTTTATTATTGTGTGTTTGTTAACACGTTTCCGGCTAAGCCGATACTCCGTTACGATGAAATTTTATGGAGGCCTTCGAAATCTCTGAGCTTAGAACTGCCACGTTTTTGAGCGTAATCGAAAAAATTATTTTTTCATTAAACGCCATTTTTTTCAATTTTTAAAAAATTTCTTCGACTTTTATAACAACTACATTTTTTATTCGATTGTTATGATTTTTTCACAGAACCATAATTTTATGAATTAATATATTCGTGTGAAATTTGAGCGCAATCAAAAAAGTTTTATTATGAAAATCGAAATTTACCGATTTTTTCGATTTTAAAACATTTCTTCGAACTTATAACACCTACATGCATTATCCGATTGTAATGATTTTTTCACAGAACCTTGATTTATGAATTCATATTTGGGGTGAAAATTCGAAAGCAATCAAAATATAATTTTTCGTGAATATCGCAATTTACGCTTTTTTCGTTTAAAAAAAATTACGCTCATCCAACAACGCGCCTGAAAAAGCGTTTGCGAAGCTTCCTGTATAAAAGCAATTTTCCTATTACAAAATTTATGGAAACATGAACCCTTTGAAAACATTGGTCCAGTATCAAAATCCCACATACTGGGATGATTCATAAATATAATACACAATAAATGTACATGAAAGTTTGTTTGTATCATTTTGTTTTACACACAATTTCGCACAGAGTAAGCAATTCACTGGTATACAATATATTCACTTTTCGTCGAGTATCCATAAGGCATTGTCACTCCCCGAACATTCTTGTGTCATTGATCTCGAGCAGCCGGATGTCTTTCTACCAAATCAACTCCACCCCACCCCCACCCCCCTCCCCCCACAAACCCCAGAAACCCCACCACATGACCATACAACGCTCATCGACTTTTTGAACTTGGTTTAAGAAGGTTTGATTCTTTCAAGTTCAAGTCCTGCATGATTTTTGAATAGCAGGTATAATGTTTACAAATCTGCGACTAGCCAGCCACCCTTTCTCGGGGAAGAATGGTCTCCCCTCACTCTCTCTCTCTCTCTGTCCGTGCTCTCTGCTCGCGCGCCCAAAAAAACATGCAGACTGTTTTTGGTAGTTCAGAGACTTTGCTATAGGGGCAAAACTTTCGCACCGAATTATCCAATTTTACATTTAAAATTATCGCTTATCTAATAAAGTTACGGCTACGAAATTCGTAATTCTTTCTAATTTGAACCCGGAATAGATGCCCTTTGAATTTTTTGTTAGTATTTGGTCCCATAAAAAGTTGTCTTAAAAATTATTGGCTGATAAGCCAACGAAATTTTAAGAAATCTGAAAACAACGCATTCAATTGACAGAAGTTCTCTGTAGAGAAAAAAAAAAACATCGGTATTGATCTATTGGTCTAATAGTTATATACAATTTACTTTTCCACTACAAAATCCCAAAAGTCCTCCTTCCTCTTAATACCGTTAGTTATCCAATTTTGCAATTTGTAGGATGTTTTATTTTGTATTGTTTTAGTGGGCAAATTTTTTTTAAAATAGTAAAGTAATTTATTTGAAAATGCATCAATATTTATCATCTGCTGTCCCCTGAAACTGTTACACATTTCCCCAAATTTTTTCCTTCTAAGCTTTCAGCTAATTATTAATGGCAACTAGCTGCAGTACAAAGCAACCCCCTAAATACACTTGTCAGTGTAGGCCTAATTACTTGGCAGGGTAAAAACAGAGGGAAAACGTACAACATGTAAATACCTTTTTATAAGACGGACGGATAAAAGGCTTGTACAAAGTCCTAAACACAACTAACCATCCACTCAGTTTTTTTAGTCTGACGAAAAGTTGTTTAAAATTTAGATAGAGTTCAGTAGCAGAGTCTTCATATAATCCCCCACTACATCACCTACGCCGTTTACTAGACCGACTTCGAAGCGAACCACTTTTACGGGACAAAGTGACTGTAATTTAGTGGGGTAACGAGAGATCTCAAGATAAGGGTTGTTTGATGTTTCAATGGAGATAAATAGCTTGCCGATGCAACAAGAGCGTCTGAGGATAGGGGTGAAATATGAGAACACCTAAATTAGAAATAAGAGCAGGTCGAGTTTGTTAAGTATGGTTTTCTCCAAGGTTAATATTTATATCGTTAATTTATATTGAGGGGGTGTTTTTAACTTTCTCGGTAACGGCGACTGTATTTTCATAGAAATTCTGAAGCCAATGTCTCCAATTCTGCACTCTCACTGACTATTATGATTTTAATTATAACATACAACTTATTCACCCTGACGACTCTTCTGCATTAAGTATAAATACAAATCATTGGACTTTCCACTGTTCTGTTATTAATATCTTTATTTTAAATGTGATATTTCAACTGCTTTACAGAAGTCTTTATCAAACAGTTTGACAAAGACTTCGGTAAAGAAGTCGAATTCCAATGATGAAAGTCCAATGATTTGTATTTATACCTAACGTTACTACCTCATATAATTTCATTTTTTATAATCTTCTATAGAAGTTAGGAGGTGCACAAAAGCAAAATGTAAGATAACATTATTAAAGTGTACTACAAGTTGTTAGGGTGAAGGTTTCCGTTGTCCATCGATATATATAATAAATGTAAGATGCTGTGTATTAAAATTGTTGGGGAAACCATGCTACCAAATGTTGAACATAATGTAGAATAAATGGGAAAATAATTTGAAATAGATTAAAATTTTGTTTTTCTCATGTAATTTACTCATTTTGAGTTTTTTGTTAGATGTCTCAATGTTAAACTGAGGTGTCGACAAGTGCAGAGTTATCTATGTTATTTATCTTCATTTTGTTAATATTTGATCTACATCCCGGCATCGCTCTTATGATTAACCTCGATACAGGGAGACAGGATGTTGCCATCCCTATCATGCACCGTTACAACAAGGGATGAGTTAAAACAAGAAAACAGAACCAGGAGATGATGGATGAAGAAGCTTACCAGCTAAATATTAAACACTTGACTAATTTAAGGAGTGAATAATTATGAGCAACTTCATTCGGGGTGTATTTAATAATTCACTTCGACTTAGTTCGCGCCCAAGAGAGGATTATACGCAAAACTCAGTGGGGAAACAAAACATTCGCTTTAAAACATTTCAACCTGTTTCACTACACAGTCTAACTGTTGGTTGGGTTGTGAACGCCTAAAACATGTTACTAGGTCCAAGATTAGATCCGTACGGGGAAATACATTATGTCGTTCCAATTACATCCATATATTTTTACATTTATACCCAGTCTACCTTTGCATACATTATTATGCAAGGTCAAGAAGACATGCATAACTTCAGTAGATAAAGTAATTAGACATTTCACCTTCGTTCGTGTCATTTTTACGTTATATCGTTATCTAGAATAATGAATTAAAAGATATAATTAGAAAACATACACTGGAGTATACACAAAAGAGGAGATGATGGAACTAAAACAACATATCTACGAAGAAGAATATAACAAAGAAATCATACGTTTCTTTCCGCCGTTCAAACCTCGTATTTGGTGGAGGCACCGAGTATAAAGAGAAATCCAAAAATAAAAATATGTTTTCATGCATTGAAATATCGTTGGTGGTGGAAGGGTCGGGTATAAATCTGATATTTTAGGACTTATTCACTACTCAAAATAAAAATAAAACAAAGATTACAATATTTCGAAGATAAATCAACCTCCTTCATCAGGTTTTTTAATGACAGTTGAAAAACCTGATGAAGGAGGTTGTTTTACCTTCGAAATATCGTAATCTTTGTTTGATTTTTATTTTGAGTGAATAGTCCTAAAAATCATGATCTTAGACCCGACCTTATCTAAAATTGTTTCAGTATTTTAATATTTTAATTAACCTGATGTTTATATTAAGCTAACCATTGCCCCATGGTCACCAACAACATTCTGTACCATCCTTTTAGAAGGGTGATGGCAACAAAAACGCATACAGATCTGAGGTAATGTTTGGTTTTCGTGACGTGACACACGCACAGACGGACGGACAGGAAGGTGCAGATGCACATAGGCTAGTTCTATAAGGCGAAACAACGAGTAGACGGTAAGTGTAGAAGACGTTTCTCCCTGCAGTGTGCAGCATTGCCATTGGCGATTGTTTTATTGTAGCTTCTGAATCTTTATTCAATAAAATACTAAATTGAGTTGGACGGACATGGGAGAAGAATTGCATCGTGTGAAACCCGGTTAACTTCTGTCAGTCTTTTCTCTAAATGCGTTTAGACAGCGAACGTTGTTCTAGAAAATACGAAACGAAACGAATAGTGTGTACAATTCACCGACTACATGAAAGTTTCTTCATCTAAGCTTAGCTTTTAATGTTTTTCCCCATTACAGAAAGTTTTTACGGCCCGTTAGTGCGCAAACGATATTTCTTTTTGGAAACACGAAGCGGTCCCACTCACGTACGCTATCCCTTGATGCAGAATGTGCGAATGTTCCCGAGAGCGGAGAAAACAAATGACGTAGTTGCGAGTTTTCGGCGCCGCTTGTTGTGACGGCGCCACCGTAGTTTCCGGCGAGGAATTCTCGGTTTGGCCGTGGTTTTATTTGTGTAATGTGGTCGCAGAAATAGTGTTTATGTGAAAACCAAATGCACAGTTTTTGTGAATGAAAGTTGGAACGTTCATTGTTATAAAATATAAGGTGACCAGACATTGTAGGTCCTTCTGGCTAACCCTGGCCCTGATAATTTTACCACACGATACCCTTGTTATGTACTATTCTTGCAGTATTTTTTTTGCAAAAGGTTAAATGGCTGACGATGATTGGACCAAGCTAATATCTACGTTTATGTCTGTCTGTTTTGGGGAATGGTCGTGGGGCTCAAAGCCTCTCAACTGGCATAAATAAATAAATAAATAAATAAATAAATAAATAAATAAATAAATAAATAATAAATAAAAAAGTAAAAATAAAAAATAAATAAAAATACAATAAATAATTATAAGCAATGAATAATAAATCCATATTTAGTCTACTCACTCAGTCACATTTGAACTGATTTTCAGTGGGGGACATGTAAACCAAACAAAACCAAAGCGACCAAGCCAACCCTGTAGGCCCTGACGTAATCGCAAAAAAATCGCAATATGCTTTAGTCCCTGGTGCGAAGCACCTATAACTAAACATCTGATGTGTGCAGAGTTGGGCGATGAATGGCAACAAACCTCTAGGTTTTTACATTGGATGTAATAAGTAGCAGCACCCGTGGCAGAAAAAGTCCCACAAGAGACATCCAAGGAGAGTTATTTTAAGCGTCACGGAGGTCCTAATGTCTTGATTGGTTCTGTGGTTCTCAGATTTTAACAAATAGATTTCTAATGGCGATCATTGTTTTGTGCTTGAGAGATATGGGCCCCGCCTCAATATGTTATGCATCAATTGGCATCACAAATTTAATCCGGTCGTTATGATAAAGTTGTAGCCAAAATGTCCAATATAACAGTATCAAAAAAGAAATTGCTCAATAATGGCTATGAAAACACATTCACAACATTATTAACGTAGATGAGTACTTGTGACAAAAAGTTTAAAATGAGACCAATCCAATACGTTGGGCTTGGGCCAAGTAGCACTCTCTCAACTTCAAAGCGAGCATATATTGTGTCAAAGCGATATTCTAACACGCTTCAACACGGGTTTAGGTAACTTGGTTGCCAAGAAGATGCTGCCACTAGACTGAGTCTTCTCAGTAGAGCAAGCATAAGACCTGTAACCATGGCAACCAACTCCGAGGTAGAACTCGTTCCATTTCACAACATTTTGTGACGTCATTACGGAATCCACAAAGCGCGTTAATCGGAGGGGATTTTCGAATGTAATCAAACTGAGGATTATTCGAACGCTACTTTTAGAACGTTCTTTACTGACGGTTTAAAACGTGAAACACTGCCGTCAAACAGAACGGAGTTTTGGTGGAGGTGCCGGGCTAGAAGATATCCCCTTTTGAGTAAATCCTCCTAACCCCCATCAGGGTAACCAAAAACATTATGTATCATCTCTGATGAAGGGTATTGCAAACAAAACTCGCATGTTAACCGAAGGTAACGGTCGGTTTTTATCGTGAAACGTTAAAAACCCGAATTTCGTTCGACAATCTAGCTTCACTCCCGAATTTCGTTCGACATTCTAGAGAGTAAGAGAGCATAATATAACAGCATAGCTTTTAAGAGTGTCGCTGTGTGGTGTGTTTTTGCGCCTATGATGAAAGTCTACTAATCCTTTTGTGGAATGGCGCCCTTTTTCATCTAACATCTGTTATAGTACGTAGCTAACTGAAATGAGAAAACTAGTAGAAAAACTCATTTAATTAAATAGAACGTGGCATTTAACAAAAATGTTCCCAACTAATAACTAAACCAAGTAGTCTACATATACAACCCATCTATTAGGAAGAAAAGATAACTTGCCAAGTTGCCAAGGGAAGAACATTGACAATGAAACATCCTGTACTAGAACAACGATTAATTCCCGAAATTGAATTATCTTTTTGCAACGTTGCCAAGTATGCGTTTTGGCATCGCCTCCCTCTTCGCTGAAAGAATATTCACTTCGCCGGGTTGCCCTAGGGCCTGTGGGAAGCTATTTATTCTTCCAGTTCACTAGCTGTAAATGTAATATTACTCTGCGTTCGCGCAGCGTTCAGATTACCATGACGATAATAATATCCAAACACAGAATAGAAATCCAGTAAGCTTTGAAAGAATTCATAGGAATAACAAACAATGTATAAGATATTCGAAAAATAGCCATGTATAAAACGTGAATCAATTGAAATCATCTATCAACAACATTTGAATATGGCCTGAATCAATATTTACCTATTAGCATGTAATATGCTGTAACCAAATGTTGTGAAATTTATTCAAATTAGAGTGCGAAATGATGAATCATAAATGTAAATGAAGAAAAGTGAGTTGGCCAGCATAGTTTCTGTACCGGCCAAGTGAGCCTAAACGAGGCGAGAGGGTACCGCAACCATACACCCTACATCTTGGAGTCACGAAGTTCTGTTCCCGGTTCGGCACTGCTCGGTAATCGAACTCTACACTGTCGACCCCGGTAATATCTCATTTACATTTCCGTCGAGATTACAGGCGCACCTTATTGGACTTGTCCCTAGCTGAGCAAACAATGGCAAGTATTGACACTCGCCGCCCTCTGCCCCCGTGTACACACAGACAGAAACAAGATAACAACTTTGCTAATCAATAATGCAAACATCCAGCGACCTGACCGGGACGATAACTCATTACTCTCGCTCAATCTTCCTCGGCTTGGTCAATATGAGACACAACACGTTTTTACTCGTCCTCATACATCTAGGGATTCCCGTGGTATGTGCTAGTGCTCACCGCATGCAATTAAACATATATTTTAAATCGTATTTAGAGTCTACCAACTTTTTTTATTTTTACAAAATGTACACATATCGAGTTCACAGGTTTTTGGGAAAAGGAGAAAAACATAAAATCAAAAAATGTAAACAACAAAAATTGGGCGGGGTAGCCTACATCATATCACACGTTACATGAGCGTGAACATTAAAATATAGCAATTAATAGCCAAAAGGTAAGGTGCCTGTCAAAGTGTTAAAAATATTTCCTTTTTTTTATTAAATTAACTCGCATTTTCCTTAAATCATCTGTAAACACTTAAAGATTCTGATTGTTATTTTATTTTTAATTCCCTGACTTTGAAACTATTTAAATTGAAGAAAATTATACTTGCTATGAACCATATGATTGCGTTGAGCCTATTATGTATAATCTCCTCGTTCGTTGCTTTAAAATTTGATTGTATTTATTTTATTTTGTTATGTCCATTTCCATGTTTCTTTCACACCTGGTATTTCTGTGAATTAAAGTGTACTCAAACCCACACAGTAATTGCATCTGGCGTCCGGGCTCATTTTATGCACACTCAGTAACATAACTGATTTTCAGTGGGGGACATTAAATTTAAAGCAGACTCAGCCAACCATGTAGGCGCCGAAACCATCGACGAGCGAACAATGACCTAGAGATCGGCATATTTAGGTAGGAGACACCGATGAATCAAGCTGGACACGATTCCTCCTACGGTCAGCACTAGAATCAACCAGGCTAATTCGGAACAACTATAGAATTTATTATGTGCCTCGTTGAACCATAAATATATGGCTGCTTTAACAAACTGACTAATCACTTGTTATTAGTATGATTAAGTTGCTCTGTTCACCATAATTGCATTGAAATAGTTTGTTAAAAAGGAGCCATTTCCAACGCAAAAGCGTAAAAAACTTATAAATGTAACCTCATCAAACTGACAATATGCACACGTTTGTTTTTGTTAGAGGGGTGAATGTTTTCAACAAACGCGTTAAAACATTCAAAATGGCTCCCTCGTCAAATTTATTACAATCACACACAATTATGTTGGTTGGAATGTACTCACCACAAATGCGTGAAAAACTTCAAAATGGCCGCCTCGTCTAACTGACTAAATCACGCGTTTTAGTTTGGTTAGAATGCGACGGTTTCACCACGTTCTGACAAAACCTCAAATTGAAGACTAGGAAACTCGAGGAGGTAAAAACAAAACGCACGCAGCTTTGTTTTAATGAGGGTTGTGGCTACTTGTAATTTATTTATGTACGAGTTCTCAAGTCTTCACCTCCCATAGACACACACTCATAATAATATTACCAAGTGCAATGCATATCATGAACATTGCAATTTTGTTTTAATATCTAGGTGCCCGTTAGGGCGCCGCAGCCAAGCCGTGGCGCGCTACACACTCAGGCACCTTAAACAGCAAGCAGAGTTGGGTGATTTCGAGGTGTTACCCAGCCGTCATGAAACGTGATGTGAACTTGAAAACTATCAAACTCAAGGGGATTTAGATAAGTGACAACACATGCCAAATTTGGTTGGGGTACAAGCATTCCTTCTTGGTGAAAAAATGGCTTGAAACATGCTCAAAATCACTTTAAGGATGTTAGCTACTACTGCTACTGCTACTACTACGGTCTAATTCGTCAGTTTCAATCGGCCAGCGATTCTGCCCAAACGGGTGAGGCTACAACGTTCATATTTTACATGTACATTAAGGTTATAGTGATAAAGTGCCTTTTGAAAGAAAAAGTTGAAAAAGTTTGCTGGAAGGCTTCCAAATAAATGTTTTAATATAAGCCTTTACAAAAATATAATCAAGTAACTATAGTTACTTGACAATGATCACCTACATTGTTTACAAAAAACAAGTCTTTGGGCCACTAGATATTTTAAATTCTATTGTTAATTGGTAGTTCCATATCAATTAAATCGACTTTGATAAAATTATTGTATTTTAACAAATAATTTTGTAATGGAACTTGAAAAAGTAATGAGATCCCACATATAACAAAAAACTTGTAAAAAAAACCAGCCAAACCTTACACAATCAAAAGCAATGAAATCTAAAATAATGCCAAGCTTATGTACCCTCCTACATTTTCACAATCTTAAAGGGGCTAAAAACCCCAAAAATTATTTTTTACCACGTGATCTATAGCACAATACTACACTTAAATAACAGTTTAAAAAATTATATCTTGTAACTGTGATTTAACACGAATTTTTCAATTTTTTTGATCCAGAAATTTGCGAAAATTGGTGTTTTGGGAAATTTCTTAAATCGGCTTTAACCTGCTTTTTTGGTCCACATAGATACTAGAGCATAGTACCAATCTAAAATGCCCATTTATAACATCGTGTCTTGAAACTGTGCCCAAATATACCCTCAAACACGCAAAAATATGCATTCCAAAATCACACCCCATCTTGGTAATCAGCATATTTTGACCGAACTACTTGCCCAAATTACAAAACAAAATATAGAGAATTTACAGAAAAGGCTGTAGAGTACGTCAATAATGGTCAATATTTTTTTGGATCAAAATCCTCCAAGGTCACGGGGCATAAAGATCGTCCCCATGTTATTTCTTATGGGAGATTTTTGCCGATGGGACCTAGCTCGAAAAATGTCATGTTTGACAATTTTTTGGGAGGTCATGGTGGCCCCAATAATTTTTCTGTTAATTGCTAAATTCATTACTAGTTAGCCTGAATGAAATATATTTTTTGAGTTTAGCGGTTAAATACCCCTTTAATACAAAAATTCTCTTTGCCCTGACTGTATCCTTGCAAAGCTTGACGAAATGAATTTGCACAAACTTTTACATTTAAAACAATAGTTGCAAATAAAATTTTGCCACGCTTTGCAAGGATCCAGTCATAGGGCAAAGTGAATTTATGTATTAAGATTGCGAAAATGTAGGAGGGTACATAAGCTTGGCATTTCTTTTAGATCTCATTGCTTTTGATTGTGTAAGGTTTGGCTGTTTTTTTTACAAGTTTTTTGTTATATGTACTCTTTACTGAAAGTAATGAAAAGTAAATCTTTAAAAATTTCATTCAGAAATATTTAACTAATTTCCATTAAAGCATTATTACATATACTGACCTTACGATTGACGTATAATAAACTAAATAAAGTATTTTAGTTGCACTTTTTCAAATCTTATTTATCATCGAAATATTGATTTAAATATAATATTAAATGATTGGTAATATTTTTAAATATTTCCAGGATTTCGTGCATGGGCTCTATAAATGCTCTATAAATGTGTATGTATATTCTTTATAATAAACAATAAAGTAGCAGCGATGTTAAACCGTGTATGTGTTCTTGGTCGACAGAAGGCTTCGACCAACGACCGTAATATGTACTAATACACCGCTTCGACGCTTCCTTGTTCACAAAACAAAGTAAATTCATTCAGTTACGCTGCAGCGCACACGTATTTCGTCGAACATTGCAATGAATATAAAACGCATTCGATTTGAACGCGATTAAACTAAATTGCCATGTTTCGGTGAAATCCCCTAAAATGCCGGATGCTGCTAACTGCATACATCTATTTTGTATATGGCTTAAATTTAATACCGGCATAATACATCACGTACAGTGCGAGCGCGACATTGTAATCTAGGTATTGATTCGCTTCTGCTTTTGAGTTGCCGCAACTTCTGGCATTATAATACTGTATGCTTTACATAACATTACTACCGTCAAATCAAACCGACCCCTAGCTAGCAATGTTCTATATAGATGGCTAAGCTTGATTTATTATATCAACTCGTGCTATTGATTGCACCACTATTTAAACAGCAGCACTGCTTCTCTCTCTCTGGTGACTTTCTTTCTACAATTATTCGAACACAGCTGGAATGACTTCCGTCCGCACCATATTTATTTTTAGAAGTATTTGAGGAAAGGTGTGGCGAGTAAATCCACGAATAGTCTGCTCGCTGTATGAATTTTAAAACAGTTTTTTTTTTATGAAATCATACACGAATCTAAAATAACTGCAAACTTTACGCTTTCACAGCTCGAAATATTAGAGAAATAATATATATTGCAAGTTATTTCGCTGTTTGATGCCTTGATAAAATCCCGATTTTTCAAAACTACTGTGCGTGCAATCATCTGAGTGAGGCAGATCCTCACAATTTGAAATTCTAATTTTAAAATTTGAATCTCAAATAGTTGAAGTTCATCAAAACCATTTATGTTCTAGTTCTAGTTTTATCACGGCTCACATCACGAATTTTTCTGAGCGCGTTTATTTTCAATCGCTTTGTCCGCAACTAAATCCCCACCCGATTTATGTTAAAGATAAAAATCCTATTGAAGTGAATAAATCCCGCGAAACTATATACGCTATGTTATAGGTTCGAGTACAATATACTATAACGTGGGGATGTGAAGGACCAACGCATTTTTCACTCGAAGCGGTCGCGAATTAAATTCCCAATTTAAATCCTGTCTAGTTCTTCGGATACATTTCAACATGGTTGTAGTGGAAAACACGTCTTATTGAATCTACATTACGACGACTTCGAAGCTCGGCCGTAAGTCCTAGTTGGAGAAAACCACTTTCGTTTACCAGACGTGATTTAAAATCTAGTGTATCGGTAATACAGCCTTGCAAGACTGTGGATTCGAAGAAAAACGAAATAAATTTGTCGTGTTAAATAATTATAGTTAGATTAGATATCACTAATATAATATCATTTCCGTCATTTCGTTGCGCGTTTATTTTCTAAACGTTAATTACATTATTTTAATGGACAAGGGCATACATTCACAATATCAAATGGTCGAAAAATTAAATTAACAATTTGTGTGCAATTGTGTCATCAGAGTAATATTGTTCTCCTGTTGGAAAAAAATCTAGAACAAGTAATTATTAATTATTTCTCCAATAGTTTGAAAAAAGTAATTTTCGACTGATATTAGAGATGTATAACACAATTATACACAGGTTATATTCAATTAACTTAATGAATGACCCCAATTAAACAGCTGTACACAACCGAGATTCTTGTACAGACTAATACTAACACGCCAGCAATTCCAAGCAACCTAATTAAAATATACTTGTTCTCACTAAGGACAGATGCTAATGCTTACGAGGTAATCAAACAATGACACACATAGTTAACCTACGCTCCGGCTCGAGTCTAGACGGCTGTCACACCTGCTACCTTCAACCATAGAGAGACTATACGGACACAACCCGCAAAGTTATTAGCCACAACCAGGTGTAGCGTTAAACCTAGGATGGTAAAAACAAAACATGGCGATAAACTAGCAAGCTTTAGTGAGTAGTATCAAGATGCAAGATTGAGGGTTTTATCTGATTCTCCTGGTTACAAAGTTATTTTTACAACCGTTTGCCGTAGTAACTCAGATACAACGCTCGAGATTATAAATTATTAATACAAACTGGTAAGGTAGTAGGAAATGCATAATATACAAGACCTAGGCCTGCATAGGCATGTTATAAGAAATGGCCTACTTTATAATTTCGATATAGGCTTGCCTTATTATAAGATTCACAATTTAGTTTTTTAGGTTATAGTTTGTAATGTAAACATAAAAAAAAATAACCTGCATCAAAATGAAAAATGTCAAGTTACTTATACGTTCTTATGGGCAATTCGTTATCCGTAAAACAGAACAACTTAGTATGAATTATTTATGTGCTCGGCTTCTATGGAGCAAGACCAACGCACCATTTACGATCTTATACGAGAGTTTGAGAGCTTTTGTTAGTGCGATACATCTGCATTTAAGAGATAACTCAGTGAGTTTGTTTGTATCGTTGAGGTACCCTTTGTGAATCAATGAGCAGTTTTGTTTGTAAAGAGACAAGATGACTTTTTGCTTATTTCAAAATAAATAGGCCTAATGCAGATGGTACTTTTCGAGACTATATAAGATATTATTAATGAAAATGAGGAAAAAGAACAATAAGGAACTGGGTAGATTAAGAGCGCAAAACCTAGTTTTGAGACAAATGAGAAAAAAAAACATTCTATGAAACGGGAAAAGGGGCGCAAAAAGGGCGCAACATTATTTTAAGTATGTGTCGCGACCTATTAGTTATTTTGGAGTTTCTTAGCTTCAACTGGTTCAGACACATTATAGCTCTGACAAATAAAACGATTTCTCAAAAAGAGCGTAGTCCGGGTGACGTCCCTCTTTCACCCAGTGCATCAGTTACAAACATTAGTGACTTGAGCTGGTTTCGAACCTACGTCCCTTGAAGTCATACCCCGCACGGCGGCCGAACCGTATATGAGCCACCGAGGACGGAAATACACGGAAAACATAAGATCTTTGCACCAGTCATGTTTAGAATCGCACAATCTGCATTCTGCACTAGCGAGTGAGCCAAGCAATAAACAGGCCACCCTCTATTCTCCTAACTGGAAACCGTTTTTTTAACTCATGGCGCAGTTTCTGACTCGAAGACACATAAACGTCTGTGTTCTTTACGACGCCAGCTCGTGTATAATGAACATTTCTTCACGTACACTTAGTTCTATTTGCTCCGCTTTGCACCAGGGCTAGCCATCAAGGAACAGGCCGGGCTTTGTCCGGAAGTTGAAACTTGGGGAGAACAATTAGTGTGTTTTAGCCTCTGGCTCTTGTGTAATCCATTACCGAACTGACAAGGGTTCACTCAGCAAATAGATTAAACACAGGACCGGTACCCGAAGGTACCCGAAGGTACCCGATCTGCCAGCAAAGTAATATCTCGAGAATGGTACCAAATATCAAAAAACTGATTGCAGACAGCTATGTGGTTTTGTTGGAACAATGTAATGCAAGAAACAAATTAAAATGTTATAATCGGTGCAGTTTGTATTTCAAATATGACAGTATTTAATTACTTAAATATCAAATAAAAAACTTGTATTACCTTCACATTACAATCTTTTTCGTGCAGGCTATAGTTCTTACAAAACAACATAGGCTTAAGCCAAAGCTGTCTGCAAACAGTTTTGAGATATTTTGCAGCGTTCTCGAGATATCACTAAAAACAGCAATTTCGGCGGTTTTAATAGTGGTGGCTAAGTATATTTGCAACCCCAAGGGTATTAAGGGTATTGGTGTGTGTTTTATTTCATTTATTTATTGTTTTTAAATTCTTAATACAGACACTACATCTGCTTAGGCCTACAATAAAAGGCTTTGAATTTGTTAACTACTTACTTATGGTTAAAGCAATAGGCCAAAAATTAGCACTTTATAGCACCTTGATACATTTTTTCAGTTGGCTTCCAAAACAGCCTTAGAATCTTCTCGCAGTATTGATGGAAAATCAAATCATTAGGGTTATTAACAAGATAAGTTAAATTGTATACGAAAATGAGAATGCAATGTAAAAGGCGAGGGGAAAATTTTGCCCCGTGTTACGTTTGTAATTATTATATAACAACAGGTTTCAATATTAAGTCAAAACACAAAATTAACGTGCCTTTAGTCTTAAAAAGTATGTCTCCAGTAATTCGTAATGCATACGTGAGTAGAAATATATTGATGAGCGTACGAGCGAAGTGAAGACTTCATTGACTTCTGTTTTGTTTGTTTTTCACTTACGTTTACCAACGAAGAATAGCTCGGGTTTTGTTTCTGTTAGTTTTACTGTCTGTTGTTCGCTCTCTACGGGCAAACGGCACATGCGATCTTGATAAATTGGACAGGACTTCGAATCTCTGAACTTAGACTTGCTACGTTTTGGTACACTCAAAGAAATATTTCTCATGAATATCGTACTTTTACGATTTTTTCCGATTTTTAGTGCGATATTTCGTGACATTTGGGCCGATTCTGACCAAACGGTGGGGCTACAACGTTTATATTATACATGGACATTAAGTTATGGTGATGTAGTACCTTTGAAAGAAAATGAAAAGTTAGCCAAATCTATAGAAATAAGCTTTAATATAAGATTTTTGATTTTTGTGCATATTTCGTGCTATTGGGCGAATTGTCCCAAACCGGGTGGGATACAACGTTCATATTTCACATGGACATTAAGGTAATGGGTATGCTTTCTGAAAGAATAAGTTGAAAAGTTAGCCAGAATCATAGAAATTAAGCTTTAATATAGTTTTGATTTTTGTGCAATATTTCGTGCCATTGGCCAATTTGCCCAACGGGTGGCTACATCGTTCATATATACATGGCATTAAGTATGGAGATTAGTACCTTTGAAAGAAAAGTTAAAAGTTAGCCAGAATCCATAGAAATAAAGTTTGAATATAAGTTTTTTTACGGTAAATAATACCAATTGACAAGTTACAATAGAAACTTGACAACAATCACCTACAATGCGTAGGCAGCAAAACAAAGCACTTGCAAAAGTAAAGATATCCCACGCAAACTAAAAACTTCCAAAAGCTCATCCATCAACGCGGCGGGACTTTAGCGTTTTCCTAGTGATATAACATATTACATAAATTAGGCTAACTCAGTCTGTTTAATAAACTCTACGTACTTTTACGAATTCAAGCAAATGAGCTATAGGAATTATTGTCCGGTTATTTATTAGGGGCAGCCACCAATATAGTTACTTAATGGGGCACATTGATAAGCGGGTAATTACCCACTTGAGGTCATTTGTCATTAATATCTTTAAATATGGAGTTTTCGAAACCATTACATTTTGTAATCTTGGTGTACCGTTTAAATGGGTGAATCATTGATGTATGCGAATTCAGAGCGGTTCTAAAATAATATAATCATTGTAAAAAAGATTGTGGTTCCGCGTCCTACAGTCATAAATTAACATTGTCACAACTCGCTATAATCCCCGATGCTACTTCCAGTAATGCGGATAAAGCATATAGTAAAATGTCAAGGTTCAACACCCACAAAACCAACACGCATTATGTGTATTTACTCAACCATCAATAAGCCACGTTTTAGTTGCAAACTCTGCCATTAAATAATTTAATCGTATTTCGTGGAATTTAAAAGCGCTCTGCTCCTGTCTCTTGATTACCTTGTCAAACTGCTCCCGGAGGAGCAGAGAGTTTCCTCCTTGAACCCGACATTTGCATGGAGATGAAGGGGGACAAGAGGAGATGGATGCTTCACGTACAGGCGGCCCCAGTTTAGCTTGCACTGGCCGAGAGATCGCAGCACTGTCGCCACGCACATAATGGCCAATAAAACGGCAAAAATATTACAATTACGCTCTCTAAAACTATTTCGTACACCACCACTATTTTAACAAACGAAGCTCTCATATAAGCATCACGGTCCTGTCCGTCTGTCCATACGAATGTGCGTGTGTTATACGTCACACGATAAAAACCGAACATGACGGTCAATTGGGATGAGTTTTTATGTTTACATAGCCCATCAACAAGGATGATACAGAATGTTTTTGGTGACCTGAGGGTAACGGGGGTGATTAGCCTCCCAGAAAGTTTGAAAATTCATGACCCGGCACCTCCACCATTGGCTCATTCATGGGTACTCCGTACAAAACAAAGCTTGCGTAATATAGGGGAATAATTTGATATTTAAGAAGCGTGCGATGTCTTGTGATACTCGTAAACATTGACATGACATTTTTGAGGTTGGCAGCTAGAGGATAAGTGGGAAATTTCAAAATACTATCACCAACGAGGCAAAAAACTTTGTATGATTGCAATTTTAAAAACGTTGTTTACTTACAATTTCTAGCATCGTGGCATACTATTTCATTCGATTTATATAATGCTAATTATATATAATACAACATTGAAATAGCAATAACATGGCCAAATAAGCGAATAATATTTGCCGTTGAAGCGCCCTAAAACTACTAATAATGACCAAATAAATTAATGGCTCTTTGTGTTGTGTTGTGTGTAGATTGTCAACGACGTCGTACGCGCTCAAAGATAAGGTTGCACCGCTTATATCGGAGGCTCCGGGGGGCGCGCACATCGCCATGGTTACACATTGACCAGGATAGATGGATGCCAGCCAAGGCGTCGATCAAACAGCTTGACGGACAGCACAATTGGTTCTAACACCTAGAGGTCTTCTAGAGGATAAATCATATGTAGACGATGATCAGCACAATGACGGACCAATCAGATTGGAGGATTAGCGTCCTACAACGAGGGTAATCGAGACGGGACGGAAGCGAAGGATCGTCGACTCGTGACAACGCGCGAGTTCAGCAATTAATGCGGAAATTACAATTGTGTAAAACGTGAATCAATTATCTCGAACGTCAAATCACACGAATTTTTCTTTCGAACACCTAATCCTTCTTTTTTGTCCTCAACATACGCAAGCCCTATAAGTAATTTTGTATTTTGGGTGGGTGGGGTATAACCTTTGCATCTAAACACTCTCATATGGAACTTATATTTAAAACAAATAAGTAACCTTCCAAGGAACAAAATGTCCTTCTTAAGAGAGGTAGAAGGGAAGGGCGAAGGATTGCTATTTGAGAAAACCGTGATGACCTCTTGCATTAGAATTGCCAGTGGTTGGTATCGAACCAATGACGTCTGGAACCCAAGGTTCACGTACGTCCCTTGAGCTACCTCTAATGGTACAATAAAAGTAGTGATTCTTCAAATAAAATAAAATCTAAACTCCATTTCAAGCTGTCTTGATACCGTGCAGTCGGAGTCGGAATATAAACCTTGTGTATAAACTATAAAGGACTCTCTGAATAGCAGCCAGAATCCTTTGAATGAAGTACACGTCAAAACAGATCATTGGAAACATTTCGCGATCAAAAGGAGTTAGAAGTTCTTAATACCAGATATAGAAATCATAACTTTATTATAAGAATATGATATCTTACATCGGGCCTTGGGACACACAGAGAACTGGTGCTCTTAAAGCAAACTCTTTTATACACATCATTTATACGAACTTCTTATTTAAAGTGGATAGAAGGATTTTTAGAAATCATACGCCCAAAGCAAGAAGTAACAAGCATATAAAATGTTAAATATTTATTGTACTTAATTCTTACTTCACACCGTTATTAAACTACTACACTAACATCAATTTTATTATCGATAAAATGTAAATGTAATAATGTAGCATACAAAACGTATTGTTCGTATAAATGTTCTATAGTAAATGCTATTCTATGTCTGAATGGAAACCTTGATGGAAAAGTCAGAATTTTGTTCTGTAAAAAAAGTTTAACTACGTATACGGATATTAGATTCGCATTGTGAATGTATGCACAAAGAACGCGTATTTAAGCCCAGCTTGCGAACGACCAGGGTTGTGTAATGAAATGGATGGAGGATGAAAAATCAATCCTATTGGGCGTGGGCGATTTATTTGCTGTGTAGATAGTGGATAGTGGAGCGAGATGAGTGTTTTACAAGATCGAATTACGCCACCCGCTTTATAGATATAGATGAGTGTACTGCAAGATTACATTACATAATAGATAAAGGATTCCAAGATAGAATTTCCACGACTTGGGTTTCAACAACTGAAGATTTATTGGGAGAATTTGTAGTCGAAAACACTTTAGTGTAAAAACTGTACTGATGAATCTGGTGAACGAAGGAAACGGGACAAACACACAAATTATCCATTTCTTTTAAGATTACCATTTTTCAAACACGTCTATTTTAATTTATCGCTAAAATGAACGCATTTCGAGAGGCGCCTTCGAGAAACCTCCACTCAAGACGCGCAATATTATTTAAATATCGATATTCAATATTAATTATTAATAGCCGACCTTCGTGGTAAACTCTAAACCCCCGGCTAACTTTATATGCAGATGAGGAAAAGAAGGTGTATAGTCTACGCGTACACGTGATACGGGATAGTTGTGGCTCGTTGGTCTTGTTGTTAGCGTATCTGCTTTCAATGCAAAAGGTCCGGGTTCGATTCCCGCTAAAGTCAGAAGTTTTTTAACTTCTGATTTGGACTTAAGTCCATCAGTTCTTGTCTTAGGAGTTTGTAAACGGTGACTTTGGAGCCGTCCTAGCAACGAAGCACATAATAAATTTCAGAGTTGTTCTGAATCGGCCTTGTTGATTCTGGCGTTGATTCGCGGGTGTTCGCACTGTCCATACCACTGATTGCTACATTTCCTATTAAAAATATCGATCTTTGGTTGGTTATCGCTCACTCGTCGATTGCGTCGGGGCCTACATGGTTGGCTTGGTCGCCCACTGAAAATCAGTTATATAACTGAGTGGGTAGACTCTAAATAAAATTTATTATTTTATTTATTAATAGCATAGATCTCAATTTATTTAACTATGTATTTATTTATTTATTTAACGTCTATCCTGTTTCGATTAGTAAAATTATAACATTAAATACGCCAACACAATAATCACTTTTCTGTCTGTCCGTTCGTCAATGCGTGTGTCACGTCTTAAGATAAAAGACCGAACTGCAAGACCTCCGATTGACACGCGTTTTTTTTTCCTTCAATAGGGATTATAGATATTGTTTTCGATGACCCTGGGTTTGGTGTCAGGGGGCGGAATGAACATCACAAAAACTGTACATACCCGGCACCTCCACCAACAGCTTGATTTCAATTGATCAATTTTTCCTTTTTGGGGGATTGGTCGTGGGACTCAAAGCCCCTTTCCTGGTATTTTTAGTGCCTGGTGCAAAGCACCTATATTTACGAACGTAAAGTATTTTTAATTGTATCCCACTTAAACTCGGCTATACTACAACGATATTTGAAAAATTGAAATTAACGTATTTTACGTTTTTGTTTTCCTCTTCGTCGGATCGTAACTCCCGTACCATTGCTTGTAAATATGAGATATATGTTTTATTATTATATTGAATAAGTTATATTTATTTTGTCTTACAATTAGCCCCGACAAATAAAAAAATGTGTTAAATTAGTTTTAACTAACTAAAAATAAAATTCAAAGCAGAGCAACCTACCCCACAGGACACTGTATTAGCTCCCCCCCCCCCCTATGTTGAGCTGCAGGTTAGGGGCAGTTTAATCAATGGGGGTAGTACAATCTGCTGTGCTTGTCGAGGATAACCCAGAGGGACACCCGAGCATTATCCTAATGACTATCGATTGAGAGAAGACAGAGAGAGAAACAGGAAGTGCGTAAGTTTACCGAGGAAATGTCACTCTCATCAGCAATTAAGAGTCGATTAATCATTCCACTTTGTTAATTTACATTGTTATTGTTATTACCTATTTAGCATATTTGTTTAGCCAGTGTAGCAGCTACTAGGGAAAAGTCAGATGTCAGTGTTAGTAAGAAGTCCAAATTGTCGGAGAAAGTGGTGCATTAACTTCACCATAAGTATAAAAAAGTATAGACTATAGTTAAATCGACGCGAATTCGAAAATATGGAAACGATCGTAAAAACGAATGCACGCAATTCATGGACTAATAACGGTGTGTTATAGTTTCGTGAGGGGGTTTCTTCGAAATATTGCTCGACGGGTCAATATGATTAGTAAAAGTTTGGCGCATTTAAAATAAGTCGAACTCGAATGAAAACCTCGACGCCGTTGCTTGGTTCGCATGCAAAACACACCAGCATCGATCAGTAACAATTATCCTAGAGGTGTGTGAAAAGAGAATTTTAAGTTTGAATATTTAATATTTATTTTTTGTAATTTGAACAAATTAATCATTTTGCAGCATTTAATTTTTTTTCTCCATCAAATGCCAAAATTGTAGCGGGTTTCTTGCACTTCAATGAGGAATGATCTCTAAGAATTGATAAAAGTTTTTGTCACTTAAAACGTAAGAAAACAATGTAAACAAGTTGTATTTAAAGTCTACCCAGAGTCACATAACTGATTTTCAGTTGGGGACATTGCTATTTCGATAGAAGTGGGAAATCCTATTTTTATAAAAATTTGCATTTTGTTGCACCAGCAAAATAATATTCACTGATACAGTATCAAAAACGTAAAACGCAAAATTTCCATACCTCTTCTAATGACCCAGAAAGTTATCGAATCGGTGATAATACGTCTTTATTGTCTTCCGGCCAAACCTCGTAGTCAGCAAAGATCGCACCGTTTAAAATTACTCCTCCACGGTCGATCGCCCCCATCCGTTCTACGCGATTACCATCTCCGAGCTCTTTGGAGTTGGAGGAGACGTTCTTAAATATTCAGCGGCCTCGCATGCAATGAGCGAAAAGTTGCGAACTGGTCGCACGCAATGTTAAGGCTATTGATTACCTGCATCACTTTAAGAGGGAGTTGTGATTTTGATGAGGGGCCTCGCGAGGAGACGGTATCTGGGGGGGGGGGACAACATGGGCGATAAGAAATATAATTGAGAAAGTTAAATTATTGTATCATTTAATACAACCATTGTTGCTTTCGAGGACAGTCAGCGCATTATGATAGATCTCAACAAAATAAGCCAACACTTCCACTTTTCAGAGAATTAAGTAGCCTTAACGTCACTTTTATCTGGCAGTCGGAGATTCGGTTGGACCTCTGGATTAAGTTTCATTTCGAAATTAAACATTCAGAGTCTGAAGTTGCGTTTTTGCGAAAAGCTTCCATTAATTGTGGATATCGTCCTACCCCCCCCCCCTCCCCCCCAGCCACACTCAGCACACTAATCCGTATACTTCTCCTACAGTGCCCACAGAACGTCATGCAGATTATAAGGCTTCCCCACTCCACCCACATACGTTTGAAAAGGCGTCGTCAAAAAGTCATTAATTATCATGAATTGTTATAAATAGTTATTACATTCAACATTTTCGTTGGTCTAGACTCCTAACTATAAGCAATCTGACGGCAAGGTGTATTTTTCTTTCACTTACACTTTTTTCCACCGAAGGTTTATAACCTTCCTGAAAACTGACTTCGGATGTGTTCACAAACTTCTTCAAAACCTCAATCTTTATATGGCACAAATTCTTAATTGATTCAAGACATTTCCCCGTTCATTCATGAACATTCGAGCATAGGTAACTACCAATCTGGCTAACTATCTCATTTCCCTTCTTTGCAACTCTTCTACTCGAGAATTAACTCTATTCCGCGTGCGTTGTAGGCCGGCAGAAGCCACAAGCCGTGGGAACCGCACAATTTGTCCCTCAGCGCTCACCAGCCTGGAGTGACTTGAACCTCCACCTCCACGCTCAACACCTAACCTAATGACGAGGTAAACCACGGAGCGAACCTGTGGGTGCATGGCCTAGGAGAATGTGAGGTGTGGAGCTGTGTATTCGTAACGCGCTACTTGCCAAGACGGGAGAGGAAAGAAAGGATAGAGTACGGAAGTAGCACGTGCAAAGAATGCCATTCGCGAGATAAAAAAAGAGAATACGTATGTCTCGATTTAGACAAATCAACAAACAAAAAGTGGGACCCACTAGAAAGAGTTCGCTACAATTCATAGATTCAATGTTGCCCATAATTTTACCCGCTTCATTCTCCTCGTTCCGTCCATCCGTTCTACATTTGCTCCCTATAAATACGTGAAACCACTGCAACCCTTGACTGCATCCGAGTCAAGCTTGCGGTTGCACAAAGTTTTGAAGCGATATATAATACTAGGGAAACGCCAAAGTCGTTGTTAGACGAGTGAGTGAGCCATGTGTTGAGTACCCGGTAACATTTCTTTTCTTCCCCTTACCTTAGGCCTCCCTAGCCTATCATATAGGCTACATTGGAGCATTTTGGCCTAAACTATGGCCTAAACATTTACACAACCGGACCAACAATCTAACATTAAGCAAGACCCGGCAGTCACACGGAATATTCAGTTGAAGACTGCCAACAACAGCAACCTCCGGCACAGTGATTTCCACCAATACCCTATTATCTATACGAATATAATTATCAATCTTAAATGCAAATGTTCCCGGGTACTCACCACATGACTCGCTCACTCGTCTAACTACGACTTTGGCGTTTCCCTAGTCTAGTTGGCTAAAGCGCCCTTGTAGCCGAAATGTGGGAGACGTGGGTTCAATCCCCTGGTCGGGAAAGATTTTGTAATTTCTAGATTGTATTTAAAAAATAATTAAACATGTTTTGAAATGCATATAACGCAGTGTAGTCCATCATCTGTGGCAATAGGGCCTACTATGGTAAACATAGCCAGTACGAAATACGTGAAAATATTGCAAGGTTTACTCAATCTACGTGCGGAACTTGGGGGTACCATGACGTCCAACACTCGACTGACCTTGCATGGACACGGCATTGCACAGCCAGGCGAAAAACAAACAAAAAATATCTTTTCAAAATCTAAAACATTGTCGTTAAAATAATTTCTAAACATTGGAAGTCTATTTCTCAGTTTATTATTTCTTGTAGGTTTAAATCGCAATGAATCTTGCTGATTTTGTTAACAGTTCTCAATAAACTCGTACCGGATGTCCGTTTAAAATTTCAGCGCAATTTGTTCAGCGATTCGGCTGATTTTCAACGTACACACACACACACACGCACGCACGCAGAAAAACCGTAAGGGCCGTTTAAGTCGAATGGAAATCACTACGTTCGCTACGCTCACTCGTTCAATAAAAACATTCCGGCAAATTCAATGCGCCAAGCTCGACTTGGTGCCGTCAAAGCAAGTAAAATGTTGAAGAGATTTAATGTATTTATATGGAACAAATAAGGGAGGGCGAATTGACTTGGCTTTTCTTTTATATCTCAATCAATTTGAGTGTGTAAGGTTTGGTTGTATTTTTTTTTTTTATCTTGTCTGTATGCGTATGATACGCTAGGGTAACAGAGATGCAATGCCCTCCAATGTACAGTACAGTACAATTAATATTATTAATTATAACAACCTCCTTATTCGATAGTTTCACCTACATCGTCATCAAGTGTCATTACTCATTATTCAATCAGTGGCGTTAATAACTTCAACTGAATCGTTTAACCCATCATAAATCTCGTTCCAGTAATTGGAAATAACGCTGTCAAAGAGCGCCACCATTGAACGCATGATGTATTGATATAGTCCGGCCGTCGTCTGAGAATACATGTTTTATGTCCTAATGATCGAGTGCTCGACTGGACATCACGCGTCTCGTGCCTTATTCATGGCCCAACCGTATTACGCTATTTGAGCAATTATAAGGTGACGACGGCGGAATACATTAGAACACTTGCACATACATTAACGACGACAAATTACACGCGCAGCTGGACAACTAAATACGTACCCTGGCTTCCAAGCTATTGTTTTGTATTTCCGTCACGTGTTAGGTTAAATTGCCTGAAAGGTCTTTGTAGGACCACCTCTAATTTCGATGCGTTGCAGTGTGTCCCGTACTTTAATCGTTACTAACGACATAGTGTCGGTATTTTTTAGTTTCAACTAAGGGAAAACGACAAATTATCACGCGCTTTATACGAATAATAAATATTCCTATATCTATGTTATTTTTTATCTAAACAATTAGGGAAATTTGTAAATTGGACCCCTTTTTTGAAGAATTATTATAGACCCATGCGTACTTAAACAGTACTAGAACAAAGTACAAACCCAAAGTTATGTAGCCTATACATCTTCATCGAATATCTAATATTCATTACAATATGGACAATTCTCTACCAATAAGGGTTCGCTGTACAATTTGAAGTACATATCTATGTTTTGGCGATATTTTAGGCACTAAGGCTGTAAAAAGGAGTTTCTGTAAGAAAAGTTTGAACATATATCAGATCATGGCCGTACATAATAATTATTATAACAGCGTAGAGTTCCGATCCCGTAGACTCTTAAAAGTGTGAACAGCAAACTTATAATCCGCGTTTTGTCTAACATAAGATAATGAATAAACTGTGCACATGCTACATTTCATTGTAATTTTAAACTTAGATGAATAATAAACTATATTTACGCTTTTAATGCGGTTAGAAACTAGAGTAGAAGAGAGTATAAAATTAAACTTGGAGTACCAACCTACTTGAAAAATAAAATAAAAAACTAGTTTCGTTGTGGTGTAAATGTAAAGTTTTGACCATCAATTTCCCCTCGCTAGAATGTTGTTACCTACTTGCAGCCCTGTTGTGTTGAAGCCACTGCGGCGGGCTGCGGAAATACAGGGGCTGCGTGAATGCAATACCATTACTTTTAAAACTCCTTGTACAAGACACGAGGTAGCGGAAACTTGGAGAAACCGCGGTTAGTTGTAATTATTGCCAACACGACTGTCACATAAATACGTGAGTGATAGTGGAAACGAGTGCACGCGGCAGACCCGAGTCTGGTGGTCGGCGAGGGAGGTCAGGTCAGGTGATAACGACTGTGCCACACTCACAATCAGCCTGCAGGGCTACACGTTTAATTACATTTTACTGACTTTTCCAAACCTACACATGGAGTTTCATGACAAAAAAGTCAAAATACGTCTAAAACAACATCATTTTCGTCATTTTCCATTTTTCATTAAACAAAATAATAGGGTAGATGGACCGTAAGTAAGATAAGATAGTAAGTCTAGAAAGTGAAGTATTTGAAATAGTAATATTACAACAACGGTGCATTAAAACACAACAATTTTAATAACAAATTCAAAAAGGATATTAAATGCAATTAATTAGAGAATCATAATATAAAAAGTGTGGTGGAAAAAAGAGGAAAAAAAGAAAAGAAAAGAAAAAAAACTGATTTATTATACGATCCCTTTCAAACGAATATGAGGATTGCCAAAAATCAGGAACAGCAAATCGGAGAGTAATCAAACTTTCGCGGAAGAAACCACTGAACGCGAATATCGAGTACTATCCGAACATTACCAGCATCTAGTTAGGGTACATTTTATGCATCTTAACTAAACCAATTGTACATTTTAAATATATTTATATCGATGACAAAAACGTGAAAATGGAAACTACCAAACAGTTCAAATTGTCAAACAGTCACAAATTTAATCAATAATAAACTTCAATGACCCAACACAGCAATTTGTGACTTACAAATTGAAGTGCTGGGTAATTTTAATGGCCACAACTTTTCATAACCAACCTAATATAAAAGAGGTATGTTTTAGTTTGTTGTTGTCACATCAATTTGTTTATTTGATGTAGTAAAGTGTTGCATCTTAAACGAATCCGAGGAGACTGAAACCAAATCCTTATTTTACTTCCCGATGTGATACCGAACAAAATAAAATGTCGAAATTCATGACCTATGATCAAAAATCATAACTTTTTAATGACTAATGTTCATGTGATGACTTTCATGATCTATAAATACATCCGCCTCTGACTCACTCACGACAAACATCGTGACGTGTTATAAAGATAGTTAAGGAAGTACTTTTTGTGTATAATTGTACGTTATCAGTAGAATTATTGTCTAAGAGCTTTAACAAGTGAACCACGTCCCGTGCTGATAGCTACGGTTGATGCATCTCCGTAAGATATACTACTCGTGTTACACAATTCATTCGGCTGCCCTACATACATTGTAGAGATAGTGTGGCTGCTACATTTATTTATTTAAAGCAAATCGTATTCAGTTATAAAAATTAAAAACTGATTTATAAAGGATGAAAAGAAATCAAACAACGATGGCTTATATTAACAGAATGCCGATGCGTATTGATTTGAGCAACTATTTTATGAACTTTAAAGCCGGATTATATTGGTTCGATCCTCACTATCGCGTCCAGGTTTATGGCGTGGTTTATGCGGGATGATGGCCTTTCAAAGCAACGCTCGATATCATGGGACGCCGGGCTTTGGAAGGGCTCAAAGCCTGCCCTTATTTAATTAAACTAGTAGAGCGGGTATTTTGAGAGTAAAAAATATAATATTGGGACTTTACACTGTTCTTGTAAATATTTAACAAGTATAATAATTCGACGCTTTTCAAGCATATGATCAAATGAATTTAGTTCCAATTTTAGTTTCAGTTAAAATTAAAAACATCCTTGAAAAGCGTCGAAATATCAAATACATTACAAGAACAGTACAAAGTTCGAATATATTATATGATTGAACGAGTGAGCGTAGCGAACGGTGTGATTTCCATTCGACTTAAACGGCCCTAATTGTTTTTCTGCGTGCGTGCGTGTGTGTGTGTGTGTGTGTACGTTGAAAATCAGCCGAATCGCTGAACAGATTGCACTGAAATTTTAAACAGACATCCGGTACGAGTTTATTGAGAACTGCTAACAAAATCAGCAAGATTCATTGCGATTTAAACCTACAAGAAATAATAAACTGAAAAATAGACTTCCAATGTTATGAAATTATTTTAACGACAATGTTTTAGATTTTGAAAGATATTTTTTGTTTTTTATTTACCTGGCAGTGAAATGCCGTGTCCATTCAAGGTCTGTCGAATGTTTTAAGTCAAAGTACCCCCAAATTCCGCTCGTAGATTGAGTAAACCTTGCAATGTTTTCACGTATTTCGTACTGGCTATGTTTACCATAGTAGGCCCTATTGCCACAGATGATGGACTTCACTGCGTTATATGCATTTCAAAACATGTTTAATAATTTTTTAAATACAATCTCGAAATTACAAAATCTTTCCCGACCAGGGGATTGAACCCACGTCTCCCATATTTCGGCTATAAGGGCGCTTTAGCCAACTAGACCAGGGAAACGCCAAAGTCGTAGTTAGACGAGTGAGAGAGTCATGTGGTGAGTACCCGGGAAACATATGCATTTAAGTTTGATAATTATATTCGTATAAATAATAGTTTTTTAAAGTTTAGTTGGCATACGGGGACGGGCGCGTCAACTGTAAGGTCATAATGCGCCTCTCTAGCCTATGATAGGCTAGGTAGGCCTAAGGTAGGGGGAAGAAAAGTAATGTAATCGGGTACAATGTTTTAGATTTGAAAATATATTTTTTGTTTATTATTCGCCTGGCCGTGAAATGCCGTGCCCATGCAAGGTCTGTCGAATGTTGCACGTCAAGGTACCCACAAAATTCGCTCGTAGATTGAGTAAACCTTGCAATATTTTCACGTATTTCGTACTGGCTATGTTTACCATAGTAGGCCCTATTGCCACAGATGATGGACAACACTGCGTTATATTATGCATTTCAAATCATGTTCAATTATTTTTGAAATACAATCTAGAAATTACAAAATCTTTCCCGACCAGGGAATTGAACTCACTTCTTTCACATTTCGGCTACAAGGGCGCCTTAGCCAACTAGACTATAGGGAAACGCCAAAGTCGTAGTGAGACGAGTGAGCGAGTCATGTGGTGAGTACCGGGAACATTTGCATTTAAGTTTGATAATTATATTCGTATAAATAATAGTTTTTAAAGTTTAGTTGGTATACGGGGACGGGCGCGTCAACTGTAAGGTCATAATGCGCCTCTCTAGCCTATGATAGGCTAGGTAGGCCCAAGGTAGGGGGAAGAAAAGTAATGTAATCGGGTACTTAACACATGGCTCACTCACTCGTTTAACAACGACTTTGGCGTTTCCCTAGTTTAATAACTTAAACTTAAAGTATCTGGTGCTAAAGGGAGCCCACACGGTATACGCGAGATTGTGATTCGGGAGATCGTTGGTTCGAAACCATCCACCGCCATCCTAAATATTATTTCCATGATTTTTTCACTCCTATATTTGGTAAACTGCATTATTTCTGGAATTGAATTTTTGGATGAGCGTAGCGAGCGTAGCGAGCGAAGCGAAGATTCCATTTCACTACACTGGAGAAAAAAATCCGGAATGTTTATTTATTTTTTATTTTTTTCTGTATTTCTGTGTGTCTGTTAACACGATTCCGGCTAAACCGATACTCCAATTGCGATGAAATTTTATGGAGGCCTTCGAAATCTCTGAACGAAGAACTGCCACGTTTTTGAGCGCAATCGAAAAATTATTTCTCGTGAAAATCGCAATTTTACGATTTTTTTCGATTTTTAAAAAATTTCTTCAGCTTATTAACACTTACATGCTTTGTCCGATTTTAATGATTTTTTCACAGAACCTTAATTTTATGAATTTATGTATTCGTGTGAAATTTGAGCGCAATCAAAAAACTATTTCTCGTGAAAATCGAAATTTTACGTTTTTTTTCTTTTTTAAAACAATTCTTTGACTTATAACACCTATATGCTTTATCCTATTGTAATAATTTTTTCACAGAACCTTCATTTTATAAATTCATATATTTGTGTAAAATTTGTGCGCAATTGAATAATTATTTCTTATGAAAATTTCAATATTACGATTTTTTCCTTTTTTTAAATTACAATCAACTAAAAAAATTTAAAATTTAGGTTAATTTTTCATTTAATTTAATTTAATTTTAAAAAAATCTTCAACTTAGTAATGATTTTTTCACAGAACAACAGAAAATCCGCATAACACATGGCAGCTCAATGCGCCAATTACGCTCATCCAACAACGCGGCGGGACTTAAGCGTTTTCCTAGTATAGAATACCCTTCCCAAGTTACTTTTCACACAACCTCTGAAAAGGGGTATGTCGTATCTGGTTACACACAGAGTACGACTAGTGAAAGGCACATACAATAAAACATAACTTATTTTGCCGTTTTGCGATATAGAATTTGTGATCGTAGCTCAACTCCACTTGCAACAGCGAAGGGGGTGAGGTTAACTTTCCATAATCGTTTAATTTTAGTTTTACGTTTTAGACAATACTTTAAATTGATTAATTAATCAGTGGAGGAATTATGAAGGGTGTTTGGGTAGGCATTTCGGTGAAACAGACCCCAACCAAACGTTCAGTAAGACGGTGCGGTCGACAGCTTAGTTGAGCATTTAGAACTCTAACCGAGCTGTAACTTGACTATGAGCTCTACTCTATATAATCATTTAATTAATCTCAAATACAGCAGTCTGCTGTGAAACTCGAACTAGTGATAATGACAAGACACCGGTCAGAGTCAGAGTTAGAGTTTCTAAGTGCTGTGGCGTTAGAATCCCAGCACGAGCTTGTTTTCTCGACGACGAAGTTCGAAATCGCAGTCAAATTAGAACGAGCATGCAGCACGATTGTCACCAAAAATGTGCGTTCGTACTTGACATTTTTGCATCGATCAAGATAAGTTTTATTTGGTGCATACTCAAGAAGGTGATATCTATTTATGTAGATTGTAGATGAATCTTTTTTTAAAATTTTGGTCCCGTTGGTCACAATAAATTTGTAAATATCGACCAACCCAACCAAACATTAACATTTTTATTGGCTTTGAGGAGTCGCTGGAAAAAATCTGTGACAAAAATTAAAAAAATTGCTATGTACGAGGAATAAGTATTTATTTTTTTGTCGGAGGGTGAAAACAGAACAATAAAATGTTGATTTTCCTGCAAGTTGTCCAAAAAGTACGAAATTACTGCACTATAAACGCTGAGCGTCGTCACGGTACCCAAGCCTCTTAAAAAGATTTCATCCTAAAAGTTCCCACGTTTCTTCCTCCACTTCTGACCGTGTGATTGAAAGCAATCCCAATGTCGCGGCGACGCTGGACAGGACGACCACAAATCATAATTGCGTCGCGACGCGGTGACAAACGACGCTCCCGACGTCCGACGGCGTCCGGGATTTAGGACGGGAGCTTCGCTTTGTCAGGCAGTCTGGGTAAGAAATATACTTTTCTGTGATTGCAAAGAAGTAATAGATTGCCATCACTAGCCACACACATCGCAGACTTGATTCTGGGGCCAAAGGCAAAAGCATATATAGAATATAAAGGTTATATATATAAAATAAAAAATACCATTTAAAAATACAAAGGTTATAGGCTTATAGCATAGGTTTATAGTACAAAGATTAACTAAGACCTTACATTATAAAAATTATTGAAACTCCTTACAGATTAATATATCAAATGAAAAATAATTTTACATTACTCAGTGTAAGTGTATAGCCTGGCCCAACAATATTAGGCTACAAAAACAGAGGTTTTTTAAACCATATTTTAAAATCTAAATCGGGAATCAAATTAAACACTTTTTTATTAATCCAGGTAAAGCCCACATTTAACTAAACGATTATAGAATTTAAACCAAATTGTCAGGTAATTGTCGATACCCATGCATGCTATTATATGTATCCATATGTTCTTGTTTCCCGTGCCAAATCAATGGTTATACGTTTAAAAAATTAATCCAGCCATAGCTTATAACAATAACTTATTGGTAATTGTTGTCACACATGTAAAGTAGTATTGAATAATACAAATGTGTTGATCGCAGACGGTCACGGGCTCGAGTCAAGGCTATGTCGGTGTGGCTTGACTCATACCAAGTGTCAGACGGAATAGCGAGACAGACATTAGAACGAGATTAGATTATTAGCCAGCCAGCGCGAGGAGTAATGTAATTCGCTTTTCATTATCATCTTTTAGATAAATTATAATTTTTAATTCACGGAATCTTCTCATTTCCTCTCTCGCATCTTTATTGCTTTTAACACTATTGTTCTGTTTGTGTTGTTTCTTAGGCTACACAATTAAGTTGTAATTTGATAAGATAATTATGCAACTACTGTATTCATTATTCCACGTCCTTGGTGGGCGACGGTATGCGCGGCGGAGTATTGTCCTTTAAGTTTTAATAAAAACTTGTTCTCTCTCTCTCCTACGGGTTATACGTGCAATATTCCCCAGTGGTATTTAACGTGGTTTATGGGAGAAACGTTTTCGTTAGTAGTTTGAAAACTCGCTTGAAAAGTTGAAATATCAAATTAGGAATAGAAGGGACGTTACTGCAAAGTCAGGCTCTCAATGCTCAAATGAATAGTATTTTAATTAGCCCATACGCGGTTACGCACTGATCTAGTCTTGGAACTTACCAAGTGATTTTCCAACTATCGTCTCGAAAGTAAACCGAAGTAGTCACGTACAGTAATTGCCTAAGTTACCTACTTAGAAGGAACAATTAAAATAAAATTATGTTAATTGGGTACTTGCGGGTAATGTGACTCGATTGACCTGCAAGATAGAACAACGGGCATGAAGATAATTGAATTTCGATTGGTTCCAACCGAGAACGATGCCAAGTGGAAGACGGAGTTGCTGAGTTCGACTCCCGGTTAGGTTGATTGTCTGGGAATTAGCATTAGCGACGACACGTAAGCTTTGTTCACACCTAACGAGGCACTCATAGGTCAATTACTCACTTTCAATGTTTTTAGTTTCAGACAAAAGGCAGAATAATAAAAATTAATAATATTATTTTGATTTGCAATCTCGTTAAAAATTGGAAAAATGTACATTTTTATTTTACTCTGGTTACGACTTTGCCTGTGTAGCACTACATATAATGTTAGTGATAGCAATCTTTATAAATATGTGTCCCGACCAGATATAGAACTGTATCCTTGATGAGCTTTACGTTCCGACGCTCAACCAAGTGGCTATTGGGGATGGGGATGGGATACATCCGGTGTTAATAATTGCTGTTCTCCATCCCTGTACTTAGTCTTTAAAGAACATGATTTCATATAATATATAAACTTGAAATTTGAGCTTGAAAACTATGCAAAGTGTCTTATCAGATGCTTCCTTCCTGTATGTAAGAGGTTTTTGCTAAATGGTAAAATAATTAATGACTAGGTCTACGGCGCCCACTTAATGGTAATTGTAATAGGTGTAGCTTGTTCTTTACGATCTAGGTAACGATTAGTATTATTAACCTACATAATGGAACTAACAGCCGTGTAAAATTGAGAGTATTAGGATTCGATCCGCTGGTGATGAAAGTCCGAGCGTCAATCACGGAGGAGACGAGTCCAAGTCATGTGATGTGACGGGGAGTCACCAGATTGTCGCGTGTCCTGTTGACAACGATCGTTGACACAATCATGCACACAGAACAGATAGTGTGAAAGTGATTAGGATGATTGTTGGGGTCCGGCTGTCGATCCCCGGTTATTGTACGGAATGGATCGAAAAAGGAGGAATCAAATCAACATGAGAGGGGAGGGAGTAGGTTTGTTTTATCTTTTTGTTTAAGGGCGCGCCAACCGTTGACGGAATACGGATTAGATAAATGGCATATAGCACAAATGGTACTTTTAGCAAATACTATTGAATGAGTCAGGTGTAGATCCCCTTATTAATTATGAATCTTCGCATAGTTTTGTCAGGCAATGATAATAATTTTTGTGGGAAGCCTGCCCAGGGTGTAATTCATGCCTTTCTTCAGGTTTCTAACTAGGTATGTTGCGGATAGGACAATTGTGAAGGGATGTCCGAGGGCTGTTTAAGAGGACTCAATCCCTTGCATTCGCATTAACGACTGAGAAAAACCTCGGGAAAAAACTTCAGTCAGGATTGCTGGTCTGGCGGGATTTGAAACCGGGACCTCGCGAATCAGAGTCGCGCGCTTAGCGCTCGAGCCAACACTGTCGGTGTCAGGCAATGATAATATAAAAGTCAATAATTTAAGGACAAATTATGTAAGCTACAGTACAAACAAACGTTGTTGATTAATCAGAAAAATTATTAAACATGATGTTTTTGGACTTAAAACAAATCCAAAATCATTTACGTAAATTTAAATTGTAAGTCAAAATTTAATGGTGGTGCTTTTGTTTAGAAACACGTATGACCTACTAAAAAAAACTTTAAATTATTTTTGTACGACATTTTGTGCGTCGTATCGGACGGACAGCTGTTATGTCAGTAGATAGAAATTACAAAAATAAACGAAAATTTGACTAATTTCCTCGAGACGGTATAGTATCCTAATTGTAAAGAACGATTGAGAGTGTGTAACCAGTATAACTGTTCAGTTTTCACACCATCATATAGACTAGGTGACGGAACCCATTAACACAAGCTGGCTGAGATAGAGACAATAATCATGTAGAAAAAGCCTGCAAGCTGTTTCTCGGAGCAACCCTCGTCATACGATGAGAGGAGCCGACAATGGCGTCAGGGCCCTGGATTACATAATAAAGGGGGAAGGTTTAAACAAGGGGCAGCTGAATTAATTGGCGGCAAGAGATTAGATTCCGGGAGGGGGGTCATACATCATTGATGTCTTGAGTTGAAGCCATATAGCCATGATTCCCGGTTCCCCCACGGTGTTGGGTCAAGGTAGGAGACAACGAAAGAGGACTCACCTCTTCCACCTCCTTGGTAAACTTGACCGGCCTCAAGTAGTAGAGCAGTATGCAGACTTGAATGAGGTTGATGCCGACGAACATGCAGTTCCAGAGGAACGCGTCCAGGTAGCACTCGACCGTCCATCCCCACAGGGCGTAGAACGCGCACCCGACGAGGAGGGTGCACCGCAGGTAGAGGATGCCGTACATGCCGTTCGGCGCCAGGTACGATAGGAAGAAGAAAATGTTCGCCAACTGAAAGTAGCAGTGGTTGAACTGTCCCCACTGTGTGCAATAGGCGGTCACCCCAAACACCGAGGACATGAACGAGACGTTGTGGGTGACGTTCGGCTGCCACTCGTTGGGCATAACGTGCATCTTGCCGTCGTCCACGAGCATCGTCGTCGTCGTGACCGTCGTCGTCGTCACGCTGTGGTTGTACGAGTCCATGAGGCTATTAGCTGCATGGTCGACACCGGCATGGACGAGCGAGGCAGTGTAGACGGACATCGGAGCGGTCCAGGTCCACCACCACCATCACACCACCTCTGTAGTGTGCAGCCTCGACACGATCTGTAACAATAACACACTCGCACTCAGGTAGGCAAGCACCCCATCCATGCAGACGCCACTAAAATCAATAGTCTCTCGACTTACGACGGCCAGCAGATTCACGATATAAACAATCATACAGATCTCCGTGGCGTTCAATAGAAACTGGAGGCACTTGCCGACCATTTACAAGAGAGAAAACGAAAAATATATGTAAAAAAATAAATCGATTTATTTAGTGTTTAGTCTTGAGGTGAATAGGTGTCGAGCCGACACATTGCACGCGGCTCCTGTCAAACACAACCGCCGTCTTTGAGAGGTGAACAAGAACTGAAAGGAGCGAGCCATTAAATAACGCGGTAGTTCTCATGCCCGCGCTATCTACCGGGGACATCGGAAGCTATAGCTCGGGCGCGCGGCGGCGCGCTCAGAACCACACCGACTACGATGCTCGGTCAATAAATAAACGTGTGTGTGCATTCGTGACAAACCCGCTTTAGATTTGAATAAGCTTACCTGAATTAAAAACGTAATTAATGGATAATTATTCTAGCTATCTCATGCGGCATCTTGGATTGTGGTCACGCATGGCGGTAGATCACGTTGTAAATTACCTGTTCTCACTATAGCGACGTCGAGAGAAATTAACATAGGCTGATTTCTCCCAGGTGTATAAGATTGATGCGTGGCGACAAAACTGGAGCGTAAAGCGTAATTTAATTGTCAATATGTTGAGCCTTAACTCAGCACGACAGTCTTCTTACAATGGTCCCAGTGAAAGGTCATCAGCAGCACGCGTTTCGGAAAGTTAACCACTTACTTGTGAGTCGCTATGGATATTGTCTGTGCCTATGCAGGTAGGAGTGATTGTTTAGACTTAAGTATTCATGTTGACGCGAGTCGACAGTTGAAAAATTTAATTTATTTTAATCGCTTCTCTTTTGAATAATTTAAAATTTTACTGTTTATTTGCCGTGCTAAACAACAGTTCGCCAATAAGACTTAACCTATATAAGTGTGAGTGTGTATATACACACACATAACAAAAACTTGAAAAATACAGCCAAACCCTTACACATAAAAAGGAATGAGATCTAAAAAAGGGCCCAAAGCTAATCTCCCCTTCCACATAAAAAGTACAGTGTCCCCCTAACAGCATCCTCGAAAAGCTTGGGAAAATAGAAATTTTCGATTATTAATTTAAGTATAGTTTATCCAAAATTCTTTTTTTCAATTTAATTTAAACGTAATAACATGCAAAATTTTATTTTGCCCCAAATTTTTGGGATGCTGTTTGGGGGCACTGTACGTTTATGTGGAAAGGGGAGATGAGCTTGGCCCTTTTTTTTGATCTCATTCCTTTTGAGTGTGTAAGGTTTGGTGTATTTCTACAAGTTTTTTTTTGTGTGTGATTCATTACTTTTTCAAGTTCCATTTTCAAAATTATTTGCTAAAAAATTTTATTTTTTTTTCAAAATTGATTTAAATTCTATGTATTAGCGTAAAAAATAGGAGTAAAAAATCTAACCCGGATTCATTACATCCTGGGGATAGGTGGGATAACCATGGTATAAAAAACGTTTTAAAGGACTGGACCCCAAATTTTGAGTTCGTGGGAGATGAGTTTAAAAAGTAATTTGAAAAAGAAATCGTTTTTGTTTTTGAAGGAATTGGGATTCTTGAAAAGGTATCGTGGAAAACGCATGGGTTGTGAGTGAAACCATTGAATTAAACCCCCATAGTAGGCCAATTAAAGGATGTCTATGGGTTTAAAGAGTATCACGAAATCCAAACACTTTAAAAAAATTTGCGTTAGCAAAGGCTCGAAAAAGTTTATATTTATTCTAGATGGGAGTGCCTTCATAACCGGGCCAATCGAAAGACAAGTTGTATGAAATGTTTGATTGTTCAAATTAAAAAAAAAAAGGGGAACAACCAAGGGGTTGGGAGGGCCTTTCTGATAGAAAAAAAGCTGCAAGCTGTTTTCGGAGCAACCTCGTCATATACGATGAGAGGAGCCGACAATGGCGTCAGGGCCCTGGATTACATAATAAAGGGGGAAGGTTTAAACAAGGGGCAGCTGAATTAATTGGCGGCAAGAGATTAGATTCCTGGAGGGGGGGGGGGGGGGGGCGAGGGGGGTCATACATCATTGATGTCTTGAGTTGAAGCCATATAGCCATGATTCCCGGTTCCCCCACGGTGTTGGGTCAAGAGAGGAGACAACGAAAGAGGACTCACCTCTTCCACCTCCTTGGTAAACTTGACCGGCCTCAAGTAGTAGAGCAGTATGCAGACTTGAATGAGGTTGATTGCCGAACGAACATGCAGTTCCAGAGGAACGCGTCCAGGTTAGCACTCGACCGTCCATCCCCACAGGGCGTAGAAACGCGCACCCGAACGAGGAGGGTGCACCGCAGGTAGAGGATGCCGTACATGCCGTTCGGCGCCAGGTACGATAGGAAGAAGAAAATGTTCGCCAACTGAAAGTAGCAGTGGTTGAACTGTCCCCACTGTGTGCAATAGGCGGTCACCCCAAACACCGAGGACATGAACGAGACGTTGTGGGTGACGTTCGGCTGCCACTCGTTGGGCATAACGTGCATCTTGCCGTCGTCCACGAGCATCGTCGTCGTCGTCGTGACCGTCGTCGTCGTCACGCTGTGGTTGTACGACTCCATGAGGCTATTAGCTGCATGGTCGACACCGGCATGGACGAGAGAGGCAGTGTAGACGGACATCACGGTAGCGGTCCAGGTCCACCACCACCATCACACCACCTCTGTAGTGTGCAGCCTCGACACGATCTGTAACAATAAACACACTCGCACTCAGGTAGGCAAGCCACCCCATCCATGCAGACGCCACTAAAATCAATAGTCTCTCGACTTACGACGGCCAGCAGATTCACGATATAAAACAATCATACAGATCTCCGTGGCGTTCAATAGAAAACTGGAGGGCACTTGCCGACCATTTACAAAGAGAGAAAACGAAAATATATGTAAAAAAATAAATCGATTTATTTAGTGTTTAGTCTTGAGGTGAATAGGTGTCGAGCCGACACATTGCACGCGGCTCCTGTCAAACACAACCGCCGTCTTTGAGAGGTGAACAAGAACTGAAAGGAGCGAGCCATTAAATAACGCGGTAGTTCTCATGCCCGCGCTATCTACCGGTGACATCGGAAGCTTAGCTCGGGAGCGCTCGGGCGCGCGGCGGCGCGCTCAGAACCACACCGACTACGATGCTCGGTCAATAAATAAACATGTGTGTGCATTCGTGACAAACCCGCTTTAGATTTGAATAAGCTTACCTGAATTAAAAACGTAATTAATGGATAATTATTCTAGCTATCTCATGCGGCATCTTGGATTGTGGTCACGCATGGCGGTAGATCACGTTGTAAATTACCTGTTCTCACTATAGCGACGTCGAGAGAAATTAACATAGGCTGATTTCTCCGAGGGTTAAGATTGATGCGTGGCGACAAAACTGGAGCGTAAAGCGTAATTTAATTGTCAATATGTTGAGCCTTAACTCAGCACGACAGTCTTCTTACAATGGTCCCAGTGAAAGGTCATCAGCAGCACGCGTTTAGGAAAGTTAACCACTTACTTGTGAGTCGCTATGGATATTGTCTTGTGCCTTATGCAGGTAGGAGTGATTGTTCTAGACTTAAGTCATTCATTGTTGACGCGAGTCGACAGATTGCAAATTTAATTTATTTTTAATCGCTTCTCTTTTGAATAATTTTGAAGTTTACTTGCCGTGTCTATAACAACAGTTCGCCAATAACGTACTTATACCTATACTAAGTGCTGAGTGTGTATATATGGAGTGGAGTGTACCTCGTTTGAAAATTCAAACATTTGTATTTAATTTATTTATTTTTATTTATATATTTATTTATTTAACGTCTATCCTATTCAGTTAAAAAAACTGATTTACAGAGGACAACACTAAAATGCGTTCAATTGTGCTGCAAACAAACGTTGTTTAAGATTGATGTTATTGAGTGTTTTATTATTTAGAACTCTCGTACACGCAATTTAAAAAACAAAAATTACAATTTGTTAGGTCCACTATCTACGTAAAATACTCGGAGACTTATAGTCTTCGGTATTGGGAAGATTCATACCAAATCCACGAGGTTGACTGTGACATCGTGCATCTTATTCCTCCATGCATCACATCTATATTTACGCCACTGGCATATAGGCATATCGCGTCGTCTCGGTAAACCTTAATGCGTACATGAGCAGTTGCACCTTACACAAAGTGATTTCTAGATTTAAGTCAGTTACAATAAAATGTATAAATACAGAATACCGCACAACAATTCAACCGTGTTTTTCGAAGAAAAGATCCAGCCCGGCACCTCCACCAAAGACGAGTTGCGTAATACAAAGTTGTTGGGAGGGGTGCTCAAGAGCCCAAATACAAACACAACATGTAAGACGAGATGTGAACAGGTCATCTTGGAATGTGGGACCAGGAATGAGAGGGGGTGTGGCGTGTATCTACAATAGTGTTGCTATATATTTTATTTTATTGCATATTCCGATCAGAGTTTAATATTTCGGAGAGTTTATTATCTTTACAACCACGTTTTGAATTATTTTGACGATTTTTTTATTAAAAAAATAAACGTTTCAACTGCTGTATTACGAAAACATCACGATCGATAAATCTTGCTATATTCCTGATATTTTGACAAGCGGTTTTCTTTCAGAACAAGTCCAAACTAGTCCTCGACCTGCCTCTTGGTTTTCTACTCCAACCATGTCGGTCTCTCCTCGGCAACTCTTTCCATGTGTCCAAATCACACCTTCTATAACCCATCAATTACATTCAGTCAGTTAATCAATCAATTCAAAGTGAACAGCAAACGCTTAGTATCATCTCGATCAAACTGTCAACGTGGGTGAGCCCCTCCACGTCCACGTCCACGTCCACGTCCACGTCCACGTCCACGTCCACGTCCACGTCCACGTCCACGTCCACGTCCACGTCCACGTCCACGTCCACGTCCACGTCCAGGTCTACGTCCACGTCCAGGTCCACGTCCACGTCCACGTCCACGTCCACGTCCACGTCCAGGTCCACGTCCACGTCCACGTCCACGTCCACGTCCACACACCGCGACCGACCGCAGCTCAGTAGCATATTATATTGTGAAAACTTTGTTGGATACTGTACTGAGTTTATGGATATCAGGCGAAGTGTCACCAAATATAACAAGACATGACAGAGTAAACTTTTGATAATTCCTTTCTGAATCATCTAAAAAACTATGTATTACTTGTTTTATTGTGTTTGTATTTTGTTTTTGATATAATTTGCAAGTCCTTGTATTAGGTTTATGTTTTTGTGATAGTGTTTAGTGATGATTTAGGACTTACGTAGATAAACGTGCGGGTTTGTAGTATTTTTTTAAATTTTGTGTGATGTTTCGAATGCACTGCAGTCTTTACTTCACACGGGAATAGATTACTAAGATTTAAAATAATTGTTCTGTTCATTACGATAAATATATATATTTAATTAAATACGTGTAGTTATCTAATAGTTAATTCAATATGCAGTACAGCATTTCGATCTGAAGTAATTTCGGTTATCGATCAAACGACAAATTAATGATAGCTTACATATTTCATAGATTCAAAATTGATTATTATTTAATTCTTCTTCAACCTTCATCAACATCACCTATTATTTAATTTTCATCTATATTTGAACGCCGTACAATAGTAATTACCATGGATCCAGTACATCCGGCTTTCAGTAGGCCAACCATGCAGCTCTCTTTATATTTGAGTTAAATCCACTCCGGTTGGGATTGAATGTGAAAATTATTATGTTTCCCCCTCTAGCTAGAGAAATACAGAAATACTGGGATTGTATTGAATGAAGTATGTGTTTGAATGCGTCCCTGTGCTTCTAGCTGCTTGCCGTGTCCGGCGCCTGGCTGGTGGTGGCCTGTAGCAAGCCGGTCGAGAGCCCCGCCGTGCCCTCCCCTAGCGCCGACAAGATCGTGTGGACGGGCAGCAAGGCACCCCGGTCCGCCACTGGGGCGTCGCACCGCGCGGACGACGTCAAGTGGTCCTCCCAGTACGCCACTGTGACGACGCCTCGCAAGGGCAAGAGCTACAGACAAGACGACAACCCCAGCAGGAACTCCTATGAGTTCGAGTACCATCAGACAAGCGACAACAACCAGACGTCGTCGTCCAAGAAGCCAGAGGTCAAGGGGGGAGCGTTCAAGGTCAAGGTAAGACTGAATGAATGAATCAGGATGTGTGATCTTAAAAATTTATATTAGACAAATTTAAAAACTCATGACTTTCTGATTTAGGCCTAAATCAACTTTTTGATTTACCCTATAATATCTTTTTTTGCTATTATGATGAAACACTATCAGCACAGATAACATTAAATCTGTTATGAGTGTTTCAGAGATGGTCAAGTTTGCGAGCGACTCAAAAAAACTTCAACAAACATGTTAGAAAATGTTTTTTTTTTTTTAGGAAAACTTCTTAAAAGGACACACCTGTTGGGTTCTTAGCTCAAATTAAAGAAATAGTGACAATTTAAAAAAATGAAATACACTTATGCATTTATTTATTTTATCCAAAGTGGTGGACAAGTTCAAGAAAACATGTTCCCAGACTCTCTTCATTCTTTACAATTGAGTATTAGTATTAAGATTCACAATTATAAATTTAAAACATTAATTGAAATAACTCTTGTCAATCAAATCAAGTAGTAGTTTTCAGTCGGGGTTCTTTTTATACGATCTATTATTGTGCTTTGTTGCTAGTAATTTCTAGAAGAAACTCTCTCATCCACGTCTCATGTGCACATGGTCTGAGGATATTTGTAAGGAATGTCCATGAGCTGTTTGAGGGAACTCCCAGCATTCGAATTAATGTAAGAAGAAAATCTTGTGGACAATTTAGTAAGGATTGCTGGTGGCGGGTGGCGCATAGAGGTGTTCCATATTAGCTATACCTCTAGGTATGAGGTAAAGTGTCTATGTCTATGTATCTATGTTATCTATGTCTATGTCTATATGCACGGTCGATCTCTAACCATAATACGAAATAGGCATCAACATTTTAAAAAAATTAAAATAATATGGACGATTTTATTCAGTTAAAATACACATTTCAGCAAAGGATAATAATCTAATAGTTTTAGGAAAGTGAAACCCAGTATCGTGTCGTGTGATTATTTTCAAGAGATCTAGTTTCAAAGTATTTGTGAAATCAATATAGATAAGTAAACATAACTTTCTTCTTACTGTATTGCACTCTAGTGTAGGATAGAGGGCCACCTAACATGTGTCACGTGATCTCTAAAACGTTCGTTTGGAGCAGTTTTCTCCAAGGATCTCTACAGATCCCCACTAGAGTTGAGTGACAGACCAGCCGCGTGTCTTTTGCACAACAATAGGACGCCACTCATATTCACCGTCAGCTTGGCAGAAGTGACAACAAGAGTGTCCGGCTTGATCTAGTGCACTCACTCAAGTGAAGTGTGGCACTCGAGTGTAGTCGGAACGATATGGCCGCGCGGCTGTTTAAATAACGGAAATCCAAGAGAAAGAGCAACTGCACTATTCTGCTCTAAAGTGACGTCACACAAGGTCGTTGGCTCTTGTTTACGTGTCGTGTAACGAGGCGTATCGAGTGATTCAATATAGAGCTAGTTATTAGCTAAGACTCATACTTTGTGTATATTATTATGCTCAATTATAGGCCACTTTCTACATAAATATATGCTATTTATTCTTATTACATTATAGAAAAGATTTTCTTTCGGGTCTGAAAGTTTACAATTAATTATAGCGGGAAAAACTTGACATAAGGTCAAAACTAAAATTATATATTTCCATACAACAAATCGTTAATATGATAATAATTTATCTCTTTTGTAGAAAATCACACTCGTGAACACTATAATGACAACTACAATAAATAGGCACACACAAACACGATGTTTCATCGCATATCAAAATCATGTTTCACAAATTTAATTTTCGAAATAAAAGTACCCCCAATGAGTCATTGAACCATTCCAGTTTAAGTTGCACAGAGTAGAAAATTATTTTACTGTATAATATAGTTGTACACTTTAGGTGTAAATATGCTCCCAAAGATCTTAAGTCAACAATACAATCATGTAGGTCGAGATGCTTTTAACTGATGTTATCTATTTATCATATTTGCACGAATATTTGGATCTATAAAGTATTTCCATTGAATGTCTAGAAGTATAATTAGTAGTTTAATAAACTCAATGTTTTTCCTATTGTTGAGCCAAACATTCGTAGTTGTCACAACGCTATCTTCAAATCCGAGACAATTCTCATCTAAGTTCCAGACCAGAGTTATAACTTTCACTGGTACATGTTACTCCATATCTGTGCAGGCAGGCTAATCGCAATTACTTGTGTCGGAGATGACACCGTTGCCGTGATTCAAACACATTATTAAAGTAATGTACGGCTGTAAAACTTGCGGCTTGCATCAAACAGTGAAACGCGTTTAATTAAGACCGCTGAAAGTAAGTAAATTTTCTCAGGTTTTCGGTCAATGTTACGAAATACATTAAAATTATTATCATTTATTATTTTTCTTTGTTAAACCCTCAGTTCAATCAAGACTTTTGAAAAAGTCGAAATATTTCTGATTTTTTATTGTTTACAAAACAGTGTGAAGTCCAAAAATACTATTTCAAATGCAAGAAACCTGTTAAAACTGTATTCTTTTATAAAATAACAATAATAAATATAGGTACGCAAATCTTAAGTTATGAGACATAAGCTGACCACCCAAAACAAATTGTTACTATCTTTTGGTTTCGCGACCCCGGTCCGCCATAGAAGAACGGTATAAAATATAGCAAAATAAGTGTTCAGTATTAACATTATTCTAAGCTTAATACCAGAACACGCTGAACTACGAGCAGCTTTCACCAGCACTAAACTGAGAAATAAAATCTATTATAAATTTAGTTTGACTGACCCGGCACCTCCACCAAATACTATTAAAATAATGTAATTATTTTAATTCCTTGATTTCGTTAGTCGGGAAACACCCCCGTAGTGGTATTGTTAATATTTAATATAATCTAGAAATTAAATATTAACGGTTATTTTTGTTTGTATCGTACGTTTTAAGTATTTGTAGTCTAATGCTACACTTGCAGACTAAGTACACCAACAATTTTACAATTATATAAAAATTAAACAATGGTTAAATTTATGATTACTTTGAACATTTAACTAATGCATAAATATGTATTTATTGTTATCCAGTCTACTGCTATTACACACAAGAATCTGTGCAAACATTTTCGTCCACTTCTTGTGTTTCGTCAATGTAATTGTAATGCTGGTATCAGCGAGAAGACAAAAACATTCCCGGTCCTTGTGTACAGATTAAAAGAGTGTCATGCGTGACGCGCGATACTATATATATAATTCAGGTGGCCATCTGCTCGACACTGGTCGCGGCATTCCAGCTGCACGGGTTTTCCATAGTTTTCAGTCAACAAGGTGAATACTTCTCTGTTATAGCCCTTGGATATTTCCTCCAACCATTCCCCCCCCCCCTCCTCTTACCCATTTCACTTACAAAGTAGTAATCGATTTCTTAGTATGGTTTGAGCAACCCGGCACCTCCACCAAATACTATTTTTGTTTGTATCGTACGTTTATTTACCGTCTTATGTTACGTTTCAGTCGACAAGGCGATTACTAGAAATTGAGTTCTCTGTTATAGCCCTTGGACATTCCCTTCAAACTATCATCTTACCCATTTCACTTACAAAATAGGAATCGATTTATTAGTATGGTTTGAGCAACCCGGCACCTCCACCAAACGATATTTTTGTTTGTATCGTACGTTTATTTACCGTCTTATGTTACGTTTCAGTCGACAAGGCGATTACTAGAAATTGAGTTCTCTGTTATAGCCCTTGGACATTCCCTTCAAACTATCATCTTACCCATTTCACTTACAAAGTAGTAATCGATTTCTTAGTATGGTTTGAGCAACCCGGCACCTCCACCAAATACTATTTTTGTTTGTATCGTACGTTTATTTACCGTCTTATGTTACGTTTCAGTCGACAAGGCGATTACTAGAAATTGAGTTCTCTGTGATAGCCCTTGGACATTCCCTCCAAACTATCATCTTACCCTTTTCACTTACAAAATAGTAATCGATTTATTAGTATGGTTAGAGCAACCCGGCACCTCCACCAAATACTATTTTTGTTTGTATCGTACGTTTATTTACCGTCTTATGTTACGTTTCAGTCGACAAGGCGATTACTAGAAATTGAGTTCTCTGTGATAGCCCTTGGACATTCCCTTCAAACTATCATCTTACCCTTTTCACTTACAAAATAGTAATCGATTTATTAGTATGGTTAGAGCAACCGGCACCTCCACCAAATACTATTTTTGTTTGTATCGTACGTTTATTTGCCGTCTTATGTAACATTTCAGTCGACAAGGTAAAAAATTGATTCTTTATAGTCCTTGGAACCCTCCAAACTATCATCTTCTTTTTACATTAATCGTATATTAACGTAGAAGGCTTAAGAAACCTGCACCTCACAAATATTATTTGTTGTATATCGTACGTATATTCCGTCTTAGTACGTTTCAGTGCAACGATTATAAAAATTGAGTTCTCGTTATAGCCTTGGACATTTCTGAAACTATATTTACCCTTTTCACTTACAAAAAGTAATCGATTTATTAGTATGGTTATGAGACCCTGGCACCTCCACCAAATACATTTTGTTTGTATCGTACGTTTATTTGCCGTCTTATGACTTCAGTCGACAAGCGATTCAAAAAATTGAGTTCTCTGTTATAGTCCTTGGACATTCCCTCCAAACTTCACTTACCTTTTCACTTACAAAATATAATGATTTATTAGTATGGTTAGAGCACCCGGCACCCCCCAAACATTTTTGTTTGTATCGTACTATATTTGCCGTCTTTAACTTTCAGTAAAGGCGATTAAAAGAAATTGAGTTCTCTGTTATAGTCCTTGGATTCCCTCAAACATCATCCCTTTTCACTTACAAAATAGTAATCGATTTATATGGTTACACCGGCACCTCCACCAAATACTTTTTTGTTGTACCGTGTTTTGCCGCTTATGTACATTTCAGTCGCAACGATTAAAAATTGAGTTCTCTTATAGTCCTTGGACATTCCTCCAAACATCATCTTACCCTTTTCACTTACAAATGTCATCGATTTATTAGTATGGTTTAACCCGCACTCCAAAACTATTTTGTTTGTATCGTACGTACTATTTGCCGTCTTATTAACTTTCAGTCGACAAGGCTTAAAAGAAATTAGTTCTCTGTTATAGTCCTTGGACTCCCAAACTATCATTACCCTTTTCACTTACAAAATAGTAATCGATTTATTAGTATGGTTTAGCAACCCGGCACCTCCACCAAATACTATTTTTGTTTGTATCGTACGTTTATTTGCCGTCTTATGTAACATTTCAGTCGACAAGGCGATTAAAAGAAATTGAGTTTCTGTTATAGTCTTGGACATTCCCTCAAACTATCATCTTACCCTTTTCACTTACAAAATAGTACGATTTTTAGTGTTGTTAGCGCAACTCCGCCCTTCCCAAATTATTTGTCCTTTGTTCAGTAAAGATTTTTTGCTTATTAACATTTCAGTCACAGGCTCCTACAAAATATGATTCTCTTTTATCTTGACATTCCCTCAAACTTCGTCTACCCTTTTCACTACAAATTAATCGATTTTTGTATGTTTGAGAACCCGGCACCTCCAAATACTATTTATTGATCTAAAGTTATTGCCTTCTTATGAACTTTCTGCAAGCGATTACAAAAATTAGTTTTGTTATTCTTGGAATTCCCTCCAAACTATCATCTTTACTTTTCATTACAATAGTATCGATTTATTGTATGTTTAGACCCGGCACCATCCACAAATATATTTTGTTATCGTACGTTTCATTCGCTTTACTATTCATCGTCAAGCATTAAAAATTAGTTCTCTGTTATATGTTTACCTTGGACATTCCCCCAAACTTTCTTCCTTTTCACTTTACAAATAGTAATATTTATTTAGGTGTTAAGAAACCGTCACTCCACCAACTATTTCTTCTAAGTACGTTCTTTTCCTTATGTAACGATTTCAGTCGACAACGCGATTAAAAGAAATTGAGTTCTCTGTATGTCCTTGGACATTTCCCTCAACTATCATTACTTTTCACTTACAAAATGAATCGATTTATTAGTATGGTTGAGCAACCCGCACCTCCACCAAATATTTTTTTTGTACTAACGTTTATTTGCCGTCTTTGTAAGTTCAGTCGACAAGGCGATTAAAAAATTGATCTCTTTAGTCCTTGGACATTCCTCCAAATCTCATTTAACCCTTTTCACTTCAAATAGTAATCGATTTAGTATGGTTTGAGCACCGGCACCTCCACAAATATTTTAGCTTTGCTATCAAATTAACGTTTATTTGCGTCTTATGTAAGTTCTCGACAAGGCGATTAAAAGAAATTGAGTTTCTTTATAGTCCTGACATTTCCCTCCAAACTATCATCTACCCTTTTCACTTAAAAATAGTAATCGATTTATTAGTATGGTTAAGCAACCCGGCACCTCCACCAAATACTATTTTTGTTTGTATCGTACGTTTATTTGCCGTCTTATGTAACATTTCAGTCTGACAAGTGCGATTAAAAGAAATTGAGTTCTCTGTTATAGTCCTTGGACATTCCCTGAAACTATCATCTTACCCTTTTCACTTACAAAATGTATCGATTTATTAGTATGGTTAAGCAACCCGGCACCTCCACCAAATACTTATTTTGTTGTATCGTAACGTTTATTTGCCGTCTTATGTAACTTTCAGTCGACAAGGCGATTAAAAGAAATTGAGTTCTCTGTTATAGTCCTTGACATTCCCTCCAACTAATCTTACCCTTTTCACTTACAAAATAGTATATCGATTTATTAGTATGTTATGAGCAACCCGGCACACTCCACCAAATACTATTTTTGTTTGTATCGTACGTTTATTTACCGTCTTATGTTACGTTTCAGTCGACAAGGCGATTACTAGAAATTGAGTTCTCTGTTATAGCCCTTGGACATTCCCTTCAAACTATCTATCACCACCTACCCAATGAAGTTACTTGGAGAGTAGCAAGTTGTCCCAGGTGCAAATTCCATCTAAAAATCTCAAAATTAAATTGAAGTTAAAATTAACGAGTTTCATTCTTCTCTTGCCCTCCGCAGAAGTGCATGCTACTCTTACCAACTAAAAATCTTTACATTTATTCATTATGTGCGTTGGTTGTTATCCAGGCAAGTTCCAATCTCCCCAATTGTTTCATCTTTGTCTCAACGTCAGATTCATCTCGTCGCACGGATACAAGACGATCTACATTTCGGCTTCCTTCTCACGAAATCTAAAATTATAGTTATGTTTATGACGTATGTATATCGGATGCTCTCATTCGTGTTCTAAATAAAAAACGTCGTGGCTATTTCCTCTTCCGTCTGGGTGGAAATTAAAACAAGTTAACCGGCTGTAATTGTGTGGGAAACGGTAGCCCCTCGTCCTACCGACGAGCAACGCACTCGGCCTATTAGTGTCGAGCGCGTTGTCAACACTGCCGGGCGATACACCGCACTACAGCGCACTACACTACACCACAATACACTGCACACCACTACACTTCACTACCTCACAGTCAAACTACACCACAATACACTGAACACCACTATAAACCACACTGCCACACAATACAAAACACCACTACACCCAACACAACACAATACACTGCACACCACTATACACTACAAAACACCACACTGCACTCCACTACCCAACACAATACACTACAACCTCAAAACACCCTACTGCACAAATCGACACTGTTTCCGTTGATAACACTGCAAGTCAGTACAAACGTGTTGAGACTTGTCAACATTGCCAGGCACCTGACTGCACCCATACTGCCTTAAACTATTCTACACCAAACTACACCACACTACACCACACTACACTCGTGAACATTGTCCCTGTTGTCAACAATGCCAGCCCTTTGCTGGCACATCACCCGACTTCATGAAGCACTGTTGTTTCCATTGCGATTAAAATGATAAAATCATACCATTTTCTATCTTCCATCTTGTCGTTTGTTTTTAATAGCACAATCATATAAATCGTAAATGAGTACAATTTCATTATCTACATTTCTCTCTATTATCTTCATTGAGTATCATATAAACGATGACAGTTTTAAGTATGAATTAATATATCATAGAGGTTTTCATTACTTTCAGCTCTAAACAGACAACATGGCTGTCGCTAAAGCGAGGTAGGGGTCGTGACAGCCCAACACTGTTCATCAACAGGAGCCTCTCCATCATCCAGATAACCTCCGGCAAAAACGACGTCATCGTCGTATAATAAAAGAAACGATGTCCGGACTTTGTTCGTATAAACTTCAGTTGCACGGCAGACATTGTAAATATACGCCGGACATTAAGTCGTGTCGTAAAGGAAATTAAAACCCTGACGTCTCCCATAAGTCGCGCGTCTTCAATTTACAAAGGAGAAATTATGACGGAAAGAAATCTTTGGAAAAACGCGCAGTTTGAAAAACTCGATTTATACTGATCGGACATTGGTAGCATTAAATCAGAAAGTAACGTTATGCATTATCATTTTCAAGTGCCATTTTAAAGAGTATTGTAGCATCTATTTTTTGGCTACCTTCAAAACCTTGTGTATGAAACTGTTTCATATATTTAATTTGAAATTTGGTCATCGAGGTTGAATTAATAACTGCATAATAATGTGTATAAACAAATTATAGATACTATGTAAAATAAAAAAAATAGGACCGGAAAACTTTAAGATTTGTAGCATCTTTTCACAAAACGCTATTTTCACGTACATCTATAATGATTATGCTTTCACAGATATTAAGCGAAAATAAAATAAGAATCTAAAGTTGAATTCTAGAAAGAAGGTATTATATTTCAAGTTATTCAGTTTAAGAATGCTCAATTAACTTGTGCTCAAATTTGAGATTTAGAACACAGTGAAGTCAACCGGCATAACATGAAGTTGAAGTTATTGTCAAAGTTTGCCTTCATATGGGACTAACATTCAGAAACTTGTATACTTCTCATAGAGTCAGATTCTTAGCACAGAGCAGAACTAACTTACTTGAGCTGTAAATAACCAGGTATTTTTTTATATGCATGTTCCATATCAACTTGCAAGTAGGTTTGAAGAATTCAACAGTATTGATAAGTAATATGTTGTCCAATAAAAAATATTACAATATAAACACATAAGCACAACGGTTGACACTTGAACGAAGTATGACATATTGTTAACAACTCAACGACTGAAACCGTTCTTCAATAGGGATTTCAATGTTTTTAACGATTTAGGAAGGATTTCATGGTAATTTCCAAGAGTGTGAATTTGTTTTAAATTTTAAGTGATTCAAATACTGTGGTGGCTCATCCTAAGTGAACGGTACCACGAGATCGATATGAGGTCAAATAGAACATAACTTATGGATTTTGTATTTGTATACTTCATCCACGTATAACACCACTTACCATATCTTAAAGCACCAATGCATTAGGTACAAACGCCGAGAGTATCGAGTGCATTACTTTCGTGCTTCTCAAATACACAGGAAAATCAGACTGTTGGTTCTGTTTGCATCCTGCTGTAACAAAATATACATTTCTAGTGCATGTGCTTTGGTTGTTTTATCAATTAAGGCACTGCTTCGGTCATCAAAGTCCATACAAATATTTCATATTTGGTAGAAATTTTCATATTTCGTTTGACCAACCGGGATAGAAATCATTTATTTTTTAATGAAGAAAACAAGGTTCACCTTCCTGAGTGTGCTAAAAATTATCTTGATCGAAAGAAAAATGTAGATGTAATTCGAAAAGTACAATCACATTTTTGGCAAGATACCCGGTGTCGACACAAAAAAGATCAACGTACAGCGAATATTTTTTATTGTATTATTCTTTAGCAAACAACAAATACTATATTCCGTGGCATATGTTTTTGGTGAAGAGTGCGCGACACACTAAGTAGCTTCGCTCCATCTTTTGGGTGTTCCCGTACACGTGCTTAATGTCAATAGTCTAAGCGATGCCAATAAGTAATGTGATCTTAGTGCGGGCCAGTTAATTGGATCTTGAAATGGATATCCACCTCATCAGCACACAGACATTCTATCGGCCAGACCCGGTGAGAGGAGAACTGAAAATAGGACGAAAAGGCTGTTACAAAACAGCCGCGATTGCTCTGATGATGAATAATGTCCTCGATCAGCGAATGAGGCAAGCTATGGGGGAACCCGTTCGAAAACCAACACCACGTTTAACGAGACGTAATAACTCGGTCATCAACTTGCACAACCTGGTGGGAGGGGGTGTTGTTATTATTACTGACAAGGTCGGGCGGTTCAAACTAATCAAACTTAACCCTTTGGATGGCGGAGGAAGAAAAAAGTAGACAAGATAGAGTGAAGCAGTGACAGAACGCTGTTGATCGTTAAATCAAGACCCTCTTAACCACTTTCGTGTTAATATTCGAAGTGGCTTAATTCTAGAAAGATGGTTTGAGTCCCATTAGCGACAAGCTTTATTCGGCTATGCGGGGTGTACTGTCTGCTTGTGCATTGTGCACCCTCTCCCGCGCATACGTTTAACCTTGTGTTGAGATGTGATGTAATTTACAAGCTTGTATACCATGGTGGTATATATCTTTAGGTGATTTCACTGCCAGAGTTCTGTGGTCGCTTAATGCACGCAGTGCAGACGGTCGCCGACAGAATGCGCGACGTGTCAGGTGGTAGTCACGTGACGTAGAATTTACAAGATGGCGGCCTTGGGGACCAATCAGACGGTTCCATAGATATCTATGGACGGCTCAAATTCGAAAATTCGAACGTTCCGCCTACCGATCTGAATGCACGGCCTTCAATAAAGTGTATGCACACCGCCATCTATACGAAATGTTTACCACCTGTCACGTCGCGATCCTGGCGGCATCCATCTGAACTGCGTGCATTAAAGGGGCTAAAAACCCCAAAAATTATTTTTTACCACGTGATCTATAGCACAATACTACACTTAAATGACCGTTTAAAAAATTATATCTTGTAACTGTGATTTAACACGAATTTTTTTATTTTTTTGATGCAGAAATTGGCAAAAATTGGTGTTTTGGAAAATTTCCTAAATCGGCTTTAACCTGCTTCTTTTTTGGTCCACACAGATACAAGAGCATAGTACCAATCTAAAATGCCCCTATATACCATCGTGTCTTGAAACTGTGCCCAAATATACCCTCAAACAAGCAAAAATATGCATTCCAAAATCACACCCCATCTTGGTTATCAGCATATTTTGACCGAACTACTTGCCCAAATTACAAAACAAAATATAAAGAAATTTACAGAAAAGTCTGTCGAGTACGTCAATAATGGCCAATATTTTTTTGAATCAAAATCCTCCAAGGTCACGGGGCATTAAGATCGTCCCCATGTTATTTCTTATGGGGATTTTTTGCCGATGGGACCTAGCTCAAAAAATGTCATGTTTGACAATTTTTTGGGATGTCATGGTGGCCCCAATAATTTTTCTGTTAATTGCTAAATTCATTACTAGTGAGCCTGAATGAAATATTTTTTTTGAGTTTAGCGGTTAAATACCCCTTTAAGCGACTACAAAAATAGCATTGCTGGATACGCAAGTGAAATCACCTAAAGATATATACCACCATGTTGTATACTATGGTAGTCTTATCGTTGTCATAAACTAATCCACAACTTGGCACAACAATCAAAGATTGATTTGCAAATAGGAATTGGAAAAAGACACTCTAATCCTGATCTGTTACTCACTTCCAGGATTTCCCCAACACGCTTACACCGGATCAGCAGGTGCTCCTCCACTCCTTAGCCAATGACAAATGTGTAAAGCAATGTATTGTAACAAACCACCAATAAACAAACAAATACAATACAAAACAAAATGTTGTTAAACATACATGATTTTAAAGAAACACACACATGGAATGTTTTGTATTTCTGATAACTTAAGTATAAGATGTGACCGTGTGAGGACAGTAAGAAGGGAGCTTACAAAGCGAATTTTATTTGTGAATCCCCACAATCGTCTTTTGACTGAGAAACATATTTGAAACTTCATTGCCATGATTGCATGTGACTGGTATCAAACCGATGACATTATAATTTCCGGGGCCCCGATTCATGTACATTTATCCCGGGTATAAGTGGTATAAGGACGGTATAATGCAGGACATGGCAGGATAAGGCCTGGTTAAGTCTGAGCAACTCTCATCCAATCAGAAATTTTCAATAAAACAACAAGTACAACAAATGTTTTTTCCACTGCATTCCACAGCCATGTAAATCAGCAGATTTGCAAAAGAACACTAAAAATTTGCACCATCTTTTGTTTTACATTTTTATTTATTGACAGAAGATTGCGTGAGATCATTAAAAGATAAGAAAAGGCGTATTATTGCCGTAAATTTTGGAATAGCCTAGGACTATCATACTATTGTTCATCTGCATAAGGCTTTTAGTAGAACCTGTGGAAGTACATACACTCTGTTAGCGGAAGCTCGGCACCTTCGAGGTACAAACACAAAGATGTCATCATTACAAAGGCAGGGGAGATCGCTGAAGCTTTTCAAGACAGATTCAAGGACAACTTTACAGCGCCAGGTGAGTCTTCTCCATCGGACGACATCTTCTGGCCTTCTCCTAGCGAGACCAGTGCTACACTGGAAAGCCTGACTTTATCACCCTACGAAGTAATGTTGTGCTTAAAGAAGATAAGGCCCAATGCTGCACCAGGACCAGATGGCATGCCAGCCCGGATACTTCACAACTGTGCCGAGGTGTTAGCACCCTCTTTGGCAACCATCTTCAGCCTGTCTATTGGGACAGGAGATCTGCCGACGCAGTGGAAAAATGCCAACGTAATCCCAATACACAAGGCGGGAGATAGGGAGGATACTAAAAATTACAGACCAATTTCCCTCACTAGCTTGGTGTGCAAGACCTTGGAAAAATTGGTAGCCAGCTCAATAATATCGTTTATGTATAAACACAAACACATAAACGATAACCAACATGGTTTTCTGCCCAGACGGTCGTGTTCCTCAATGCTCATCACGGCCTTCGATGAATGGCAACATGCCCTTGACCAGAACCAAAACAGGCAAGTAGATGTCATTACACTGGACTGGTCAAAGGCCTTTGATTCTGTTCCCCACAGGAGACTCATACAAAAACTGCGTTACTACGGTATAACGGGTGAACTTCTACAATGGATAGGTGCTTTCCTACTAAACAGGACCCAAGTGACAGTTTTTGATGGTGCAAAATCGTCTAGCAGTCCAGTGCCCTCTGGCATCCCTCAGGGATCAGTATTGGGACCATTACTTTTCAACATCTACTTGCTCGATCTACCGGGGTGCGTCTCTTCCAGAATGCTCCAGTACGCCGACGACTGTACCCTGTACCGCATAGTGAAGAGTCACCTGGACCTCGACGCTCTTCTTGAAGACCTGAAAAACATTGGAACTTGGTGCAAAGTGAACCTAATGAATCTAAACCCTTCCAAAAGTAAGCATATGTGCCTGTCAAGATCTCTCCGTCCGATACCATTCAAACCAATCATCGATGGCAACGTTATACCTTCTGTAGATAGTTTGAAGCTGCTGGGAATCACAATCACGACGGACCTCAAGTGGAATCTCCAAACAGAAATTATCAGAAACAGGACTTCTAAATTAATGGGATTCCTAAACAGAACACTACGGGGAAGCAAACCCAGAACATTCCGACTCGCTTACCTGGCTCTGATCAGGCCAATTTTAACTTACGGTCTTCCAGCTTGGCACCCTACAACATCTACTAACATAGCTAAACTGGAATGCATACAAAACCGCGCCACTAAAATCATTTTGGGTCACTCAGGGAGGAACTTAAGCGCCGAAGAACGACGACAGAACTCTCATCTCCCTAGCATCGAAACGTACACCAAGCAAGTCGACTGCATCGCTGTTAAAAGCATGGCCTGTGGCAAGATGGACGTCAACCTTTTCAAGCGAGTCCAACTTGGGTATCGGTACGCTGAGAGAGACAAAGGGGTTCTGCTGTACCCACCTAAGGCGCGCACTTCCGCATACCAACGTTCATTCTTTTACCGTGCAACAATACAGTGGAATGCCCTACCAAACAATATCAAAACATTAAAATACGAAAAATTTAAAAGTGCTCTTAAAACTCATTTCTTAAAAACCTAAACTCACCTGGGCCATCTGACATTATGCATCATCATACGTGACAGCAACCATAGATCAATGTAACAACCAACTTTTCTTCACAATGCCACCAAACTTCTTAGCTCACTTCACAATTATTGTTTGTTTGTTCTTTTCTTTTCTTGTTCTAATACCTATAACAACTCGGCAACGGACTATGGACATGTTTGGTATATCGAATATTGTAAATATATATTTCTTGTAACTTTACTTTTACTTCAGGTACGCCTGGTAATCTTTACTTAATTATTTATTTTATTTCAATATATATTTAAGTCAGTTTAATTAATTTAACTAGGTTTACAGATAGGGTAATGTAATCTAATTTAGTATTTACGCTGGTGGTAGGCCCCATGTGGTATGGAGCTTGCTCTGTTGTCTACCTCCTTCAATATTCATATGTACTTGCTGTATCTGAATATTGTCAATAAAGTAATAATAATAATAATAATAATAGTAATCAAAACTAGTTATTTGTGCGGTATGTGTGTCAAAACAAGGTCGTGCAGGCCTAGGGTTGCCTAGGAGAGGCCAAGGGCTTGTCAAACGTGTTATGTTAGTATTAATTGTATCTAGTCCTATAGCCTAATCGAACTTTAGGCCTACACTGTTGTATTATGAATAATTTTCTACATGTGGGCCTAGGCCCGAGACGGTTTCTGATTTGTTTTATGAGAGTAATGACAACTTTTCTCGTTTGACACATAGACGCAAAATTTAAAATGTCCGCCATCTGTTTACATATTTTCTTATCCCCGTGCGAGGCGGGATAAGTCTTCATGAATCGGATTCGGAGTTATACCGCACTTATACCACCTAACTCTGCTTATACCGGGATAAAAATGTACATGAATCGGGGCCCGGAGGTCTAACGAATGAACTACTTATATGGGTTGAATATAGATGAGATTTCGATTTAAATACGTACAAATAAGAAAAATTGTTTAAAAATTAACTTTTTACTCAAAAACAGAAAAAGTCATTACTGGACAATATCTATTTTAAATTTGTTACTATTGCCAATCCACCCAACGTTACGTTTGGACACGTTAGATCGATGAGTCGTTGGTCTTGTGATTAGCATCTCTGCCTCCAATGCAGAAGGTCCAGAATTCGATTCCCGCTAATGTCAGGAGTTTTTAACTTCTGATTTGGACTTAAGTCCATAAGTTCTTGTGTGAGGAATTTGTAAACAGTGACTTTGGACCCAACGAGGCACATAATAATTTCAAAGTTGTTTTCTGAATCGGCTTTGTTAAATTTCTGGCGTTAATCGCGGGTGTTCGCACTGTCCATACAACTGATATTTCCTATTAAAAATATCGATATTTGGTTGGTTATCGCTCACTCGTCGATTGCGTCGGGGCCTACTGGGTTGGCTTGGTCGCCTTCGTTATCTGTCCCCCACCGACAATTAGTTATATGACTGAGTTGGTAGACTCTAAATACGAATTTATTTATTAATCTCCGAGAAAGTGTTTACAACCAAGGCTAATACAGAACTGTTTTCTCCTTCTCCCCCAGGTCGTGTGGGAGGACAAGGACGGAGGCTCCGGCGAGCACCACTGGGAGTACAAGCACCTGGACAAGGGGTCGGGGGTGCACGTGAGGGGGAGGTTCCCACCCCAGAGGCCCGAGGACTTCGTGCAGGTCTCCACCTACGAGAACGGGGACGTCTCCCACTCGAGACCCCACGTCCACGACCGGGCGCCGCTCAGGCCTAGCGGACACTCCCAGACACCCTCGGGGGCAGAATCAAATCTCTCCCCCAATCAACACCTCGACACCACTAAAAGTATCGGAAATGATGGCCGCAAAAAAAATAGTAATTTGAGAGGCAAAACCCAGGAACGTCAACATAATGACAACCCTAATTTATTTCAAGGTAACGGTGATTCTAAGGCTCAGAACAATCGCCCACAAGTCGGTTCTGGTTATCCAGAGCAAAATAATGGCAATCAGGTGAGAGGAAATCCTCCAAAAAGTGACAACAATCGTGGAAAATTAACGACAGGCCCCACTGGGGTGACAGCAGGTTTTGGTTTGCCTAATTTACAGAAACTGAACGTTCCCATTCGCACGGGAGACAACGGAGTCTCTAACAAACAGAATATTAACTATGGGAGTGACTTCATAGCGAATCCTTCAGTGGGCGTGTTAAGTGTTGGGGCGCCACCGCAAAACAATAACAATCCTCAGTCGATAGGCCAAGGCTACCCTGAAAGATCTCCAGGTGGTGGCGTTCACCCCGAGTCGCCTCTAAGACAGCACTACAACAACAACAACAACAACAACCCGTCTCTTGTTAATACTGGCGTGGACCCAGCACAAAACGGGAACCTTATACTCAGTTTACTGAAAAGACCATCGGACCCTGGAAAATATCAAGAACATTCTGTGAATCCCTTATTGAACCAAAGAGGGAACGCTAACTTTCAGAATTCGGAGGGGTTAGACGTTAACTTGTCCCAAGGATCTTCGGTCAGTTCGACGTTCGGGCAGACATATGGTGCCCCTGCCGATCCGACGTCGGGGAGAAAGATCCAACCCTACCCCCACTTCGTTGCGAGACCCGACACGGAAAACTCACATACAGCGGTGCTATTCCCACAGCCTGTTAACAACCTCGCCGGGGATGGTGCTCTCGAACCGAACTTACACAAGGCGGTGGGTTTGCCTGGCCTCGCGGGAAACTACGGTGCCGGTGGTGGCGCGGACGGGAGCAACAGGCTGAATCCTCACCCTCCCGCCGGGACGCAAGGGGGTTCCAACAACGGGTACAGTGTGGTGGAAAATAACGGGGTCATCCCTATCACGGGATCGGGAGGAAACTTTGCTGCGGGTAACCAAGGTTTGGCCCATGCCGGCACAGATTTAGCCCAAAGTCAACAGGGTAACACGGGCATAAGAAACATACATAACGGAAACCCTCAACAGCAAGTCCCGTTGTTACAAACCGGCCCTCTACAGTTTGGGCCTGCGGAACATATAGGTCTACAACAGAACGGTCTGATGGTACATACAGGTCCACAACAGAACGGTCCGATGGTACATACAGGTCCGCAACAATTTGGGTCTGAGTACATACCGACCAACAACAAAACGGGCACTCGATACAAAGTGGCATTCTCAACACATGGGCAGTTGGTACATAACGGTCCACAACAGTTTGGGACGTTGTCAAATACCGGCCCATTGCAAGATGGGCACTTGGTAGACGTACATAATAACAATCAACAACAAAATGGGCTTTTGGTACATAACGGACCACAACAATTTGGGCCGTTGTCTAATAACGGTCCACAACTGGAAAGGCCATTAATACATTCTGACAATCTGCAACAACATGGCCTTTTGGTACATAATGGTAACCTACAACAGAATGGAAATTTATTTCAAAATGGCCCACAACAGAACGGGTTTTTGCATAATCCAACCCAGAACACAATAGACCCTTGGGACATAATGGCCCACAACAGTTTGGTTCTGTAGTACACAATGGCCAACAGCAAGATGGGCCTTTGGTACATAATGTAAATCCTCAACAAAACGGCCTCTTAGTACATAACGGTCCACAACAGTTTGGGCATACAAACCAACAACAGAATGTACCTCTAGTACATAATGGTAACCTTCAACAAAACGAGCCTTTAGTTAATAATGGCCCTCTGCTGTTTGGGCCTCAAGTACATACTGGCCTACAAGCAATCAACCTTCAGCAGAATTTTGGAAATAATCAACTATCATTTATAGATTCTCATGGAAGCTACAACAGTGATAATAAACAACAGGTCGACGTAAACAACCTTGCAAAACCCACGACGAATACTGGGGTATTTGCTGCGACCAAGACAAGACCGAACTCATCCGTACGAGTTGGGGAGAACGGTTACAGTTACTCCACCAACCATGGCAACAGTCACTCAAACTCAATTGGAAGCTTCAACGGTGCGAACCAAAACTCTGGTGGTGGATTAGCCAACTTGAATCACGTAGAAAATATTAAGAGTCTCACTAATAGACCTGGCGAAAATTTTGCAAATCCAACTTCCAATTCCGGGGAGAGCTACCAGATACAATCGCCGACACAGTTGGAAGTTTTGCCCCTCAGCTCTGTGAATATTCTTAATCAAAATTCTGTAAGAAATTTTGCAAACACATTTTCAAATTATGGCAAAAATCATCAGATTAAATCACTGGGTGATTATAACGGTTCGCCGAATCAGCAAAACAATGCTTTGCGCTTCGCAAATGCCCTTAGGAATTTCAATGCACAGAATCATAATCAAAATCCTGTCAATAATCAAAATTCTGTAAATTTAAATGCCAATCATAAAATTCCTTCTGAAAATGTCATTGATGCACCACGGAATCAAAATGGAATTGGCCATGGGAGCCAAAATAATGTCGGAAATTTAGCTCAATCACATTTAAATGGCAACTTAAATAACATAAAACCTTCTTTGGGGGGAAATGTGGGTAATACCGGTGTCGGTTTTAATAACAACAACCAAAATCAAGCTAACAATCTTGGGAATTCACTTTCAAGTTCCGGGGCAGATTTGACATCTGAAGATGAGGATTCCGGCGAAGACGTGGATGATTTAGAATCCGACTCTGCTGGAGATGACGAACCTGCTCAGCAAGAAACCCCCGGCGAGGGCAACACCTACAAGGACAACAGTGAACTGAACGCGAACAAGAACCTGCAAGACGTGATCGCGACGATACTCGGCAACGTGAACAAACCCCCGTCGTCGTCGGTGAGCGTCCCACCGCCCCCCACATCTCAGCGGGTGTATCGCGACCACAGCCTTGTAGCAAAGAACAGTACGCGGAACAAGCACAAAGGCGGTGATCAGAACAAGTATGTCGAGATCAACAGGACACCCTCGCCTGTCGAGGATGACTTGAAGCCAGAAGGTACGCCCGCGGCGGACACCCCCATCCCCATAGAAGACCTGGAAGATATCATAACACGTCTGCTGGAGCCTCGACCCCTCTAGGCGCCATCTCTTTTAACGGAACTGGAAACGGTTGTTATTATAATATCATACTGTTCTTATTTACTACAATTCAGAAATTAAAAAAGTCCGCCCCAACCGGGATTCGAACCACGGGTCTCCCGCATTCCAGGCAGGCGTCTTAACCACTAGACCATCAGGACGGGTACATTTTAATCTGAATTGTAGTTGCATTATGAAGACGCCTGCCTGGAATGCGGGAGACCCGTGGTTCGAATCCCGGTTGGGGCGGACTTTTTTAATTTCTGAATTGTAGTAAATAATAACAATTACACCTACGGGAGTGTTTCTCGACCAACCAAATCGAGAAATCATACTGTTCATTGAGAACGTTCTTCGTAAAAAAAATAAAAATAAAATGGCCATGGGTTTCGTGCATCTCATCTTGTGACTGTCTAGCAAGATATTAGATGTGAGGGGAGTTAGGGGGAATGCCCAAAGGTGTCCTCTTGAGACTTGGGAAAACGTTTGACCAAACTGTCAGTCACTATTGCCGGTGGCCAATGGCGGTTAAAACATGTTTGTTTAAAAATGTAGCAAATCGGCCCAACCAAAACTTGTCTCAGTTATATGGGTTTATAAAGGATGTGAGAATAATGGAGATTGAAAATCTAAGAACAAATTGTTTGGACACAAGACGAGAATTTTGAATTTTGACAGCAAACCCTAAGTCAGGATTGCCGGTTGTCGGGCTTGATCAAGGATTACCAGAATTCTTTATAAACGATCTCTATATAAGTATTATTTTTCGTGGGAAACCTGCCCAAGATGCAATGCATGCCCCTCGTCTAACTAGGTATATTGGAGTTAGGACAATTGAATCGGTTATTTAGAAACCGAACTAAGTCATGTAACCATTGTTCCGAGCTAACGAAGCAAAAACATACATTATAATACCCTGAAGTAAAAAAATGCAGGTTTTTTAAGATGTAGATTTAGATGTGGCATAGTTACATTGATTTTGTTTGTTATATTGATATTTATGAGCACGTAATTGTCATAGTTTACGAGGGTTGAATTAGCCTGTGAATTATTTGGTTTCTCAATTAAATGGGGCGGGTATATAAAAAATTAGAAAAAATAAGGTAGTATCATAAGTTTTTATGATTGTTTATTATAGTAAACATAAAAATATATTTTTTAAACTTAGTTTAATTAAAATTTCTGGTCAATGAGAGCCAATGACTCATTTTTACTAAAAGAGACTTGTTCCGATTCTCAAATAAATACAATTTTTTCTTCAGAACGTATGCTTCAGAACGTATGGACTGACTTATTTGGTTTCTCAACTCAAAGGGAAAATTGACACCCTGTAATATACACAGGCATGGTCGAAAAATATTTTGTTTCTCTACTAATTGATAGGTCTTGAAATTTCTGAAGAAAATGGCTATCTTAACTCATTTACGCAATTTGGGTGACTTATTCGGTTTCTCAAATAATCGATTCAATTGTGAAGGGATGTCCGAGGGCAGTTTATGAAGACTCAATCCCTTGCATTCGCAGGAAATTAAAAAGAAAAACTTCATTCAGGATGCCGGTCTCGACGAGATGTGAACTATAAACCAGCCGAATCAGAGTCGCGCGCTTAACGCTCGAGCCAACGCCGTCGGTTACTAGGAGTTTTAATTCTAATTCAATAACCATGATATAAAATGGATACAACACAAGTAAACATAATAAAATCTTGTTCAACTCACTTCTACATTCAAAGTAGAAAAAGTAGGTTAACAAATTTCACTTAATTATTGTACTTGTAGGATTTAAATGCAAATGTATAACCGACGACTCGAATTGCATCTTGAGCACGGCTGCATAAACTAAAGAGAAACAATCCATGCAATCAAAAACGATTCACAAGAGCACAATCAAATAGTATATCGTGATTGGACAACACACGACCAAAATTAGCATTTTTGTCATACGTTTGTTTTGATATTATGCCATTCTTACATTAATTGTTTACAAAAGGTATGTTTACCTTATTTTATTTGTTATTATTGTATGTTTCTTTTTTATTCATCACCATCATTATCTTTTCCTGTGAATCATCCATAATGTAAATTTACCTTCTCAATTATTTATGGATTACCATTTAGGATCTTCGTGCACACACATAGTGCACAAGACTTTAAGTAATAGATATAAATACATAATTTATGTTTACCTGATGCACAACGAAGATCACCAGCCCAGTGACGGTTTAACCGTCGATGCACGGTCAAGCACATTGAACAGCTCCTGAAAAACAAGAAAACATACTTCAAGCAGAGTATAATATTTGTCAACATGTTGAGCACAAGCATCGTCTGGTTTTTATTCACACCACCCAGGAGTGACCCAGCTATGCTATAATGTATTATAACGATCACTTGCCTAACACCAACATTGTTAACGGAAACAAACATGTATTGTAAAACCCCTATATGTGTAATATAACCTCACTTATTATCGTAAGAGATTAGAATTGCGGGAATGTTTATGCAGTTTGATGAATTTTAGCTTGTAACACACCACATTAAACACGACTTTCTAACACGTTGTGGATCTGTGCATGGTTTTTCTGAAGTTCATGTTTTATAACACAATTGTTTAGAACAGTGAGATTAAATAAATGGACAGTTATAAACAATAAAAAAGTCAAAGTCAATACACTATTGTAGGTGAATGAAGATGACCTAACTCATACAATATAGAGCGTCACCCTCAAAACTGAGTAAGATAAAATAATTTTTTTATGGAAATCAAGTTTAAAAATAATATTTATTGATAAAAGTCAACACAAAATAATGTATAGACTTAGTTATGATGATAACTTCCATTCTCAGCATCAGGGTGTTCGATTGAAAAATAACTGTTGTGAATATAATGCTGGTTGACCCTGAATGAACAAATTAATTTCCCTACGAAGGATATGTATTAATACGCATCGTATGAACGAATCCATATCTAATTGTACATTAAACAAATTTGTTAATATAATTGAGTACAAATAAAAATGTTTTTATACCACTGTTGATTTGAGTTCTTGACTCTGTTAACCCTTTGTACGAGAGTTCGTCGAGATCCTCCTAAATAGAAAGCCCCCATGCATCGATGTCTGCGAGTATGGAAATGAAGCGACGGTTCCCCTTTAACAAAGTCATACATGGTAACAATTGGGTAATTGGGCCTTTTAATAAAGAGTAATGATTGCGATAGGTTCAAGTGGCGAAAGAGGGAGGGAAATACGGGCAGCGGCGTGAACGTTGAACATTGAAAGTGTTCCAGAAAGCCGGGAGGCGTGCAGCCAACGCGCACGACTCTGATCGCTATCTGGAAATAGTTTTATTTTCATTTTAATTACGGTTTAACGGGTGACTTCCCACTTAGGAGAAACAAGAGAAGAGCTCGCTTTGTTTTGGAGAATATAGTTCGCAAACTGTTGTTTTAAGTTACTAAGCCGCTTCGCGAAGGCTTTTTTTAGTCGCGTTGATGGATGAGCTTTTTTGTAAGTTTTTAGTATGCGTGGGATCTCTTTACTTTATCAAGTCCCATTGCAAAATCATTTTTGTTAAATTAAGATATTTTTTATAAAGTAGTATTAATTGCTATGGTAATACCAACGAATAGAATGTTAAATATCTGGAGGCCCGAAGATTTGCTTTTTGTTAAAACCTTTATTTCTATGGATTCTGGCTAACTTTTTCAACTTTTTCTTTCAAAATGTACTACATCACCATTACTTTAATGTCCATGTGAAATATGAACGTTGTAGCCTCACCCGTTTGGTCAGAATCGGCCCAAATATCAAAATATCGCATTGAAAATCGTGAAAGTACTATATTCATGAGAAATATTTCTTCGATTATACCCAAACACGTGGCAAGTCTAAGTTCAGAGATTTCGAAGGTCCCCTCCAATTTTCATCAAGATCGAATATACCGTTTGTCCGGTAGAGAGCGAACAAACAGACAAAAACGAGCCATTTTTAGGGGGGTAACGTAAGTTAAATTGAAGTCTTCGCTTAGCTCATCCAATTATGTTAATATTTATATAAACATACACACGATAACGCACTTTAAAGAATGTAGATCCACACAACAATTTCACACTTCCGTATTATGGAACACATATTATTTTCGATGATCAAATTTATTTCTTTAATAATATTTCTTTCGGGACCAGTCAGTGTTTATTATCTTGACGTTTATTTTACATATGGCACGAATTATTCATACCGTGTGATATTGCTTTGTTGGTGGACAAATTCATAAAATAAATACCCATAAAACTAGTCCCAATTAACGTGCTAGTCGTCGTTTCCATTTCCATGCAAACACCAGGTTTTAACCCTACCTCTGGATGCAATGCAAACATTGACACTGTGACCGGAAACCAAGTCTCTCTACCTGTGAGATGGAACGTGTGGACGGATTCCATTCCAAGACGTGAGACATCGTCCATCTCAAGTATATTGCAGGATAGATTTCATTTCATTTATTCAAACTGTTTATATTATTTCAATACACAGATCATTTCATTAAGGTGTAGGTATAAAAGATAACAATCCACAAACATGATTGATTAACGTTACTCTGCAACATAAACGGAAATAAAATATTGAAATAGAAAAAATACTACAGTTCAACATAAAATAAAGTCAATTTTATATTCAGAAAAACTTTATACATGAAGGAGGCTATTGAGTTGACATTTACTGACTCTGTAAGTAAGCCGATTCAAGTATATTTCAAGACGCGAGACATTGTCCATCTTATGTATATTGATGGCTACATGCTTTCGAAAGTGAGTATATTGATTTAAGTAGTATACAAATAAGTAGTTACTAGCATTTTACTCCTATGTGTTCTTCGTCTTCTTTATAGACACTGTACAACGAGAAAAATCTTATGGAAACACATCTTGAAAATTTATATTTAAGACTGGATTTTAATGACAGAGTAGAAATATTTAGTTTGTGTTGACTAGTAATCAGCAGACGCAAGGAGCGGGTATAGGTTAAAAAACGATACGATATGATGTGAAGAGCATTTTATATAGGTTAAAATATAATACGATATGATGTGAAGAGCATTTTGAAATATCCAAGTTAGAGCTTTGTAATATATTGATAAATTCTTGTTTTCCACCGCAAAAACTCAAGAATGGGGCTTTCTTGCGCTTGAAATGTATGCATGGTTCAAACACCTTGTTACAATCAATAAAGAATTTTAATACATCAACAATAAGAAAACTACTTTGTAAAATTGTTTCCGATTGGTGATTGATTGATTGGATATTGCTTAACGTCTCATATTTATGCACTTTGGCTAATCGAGACGAAGGGAGGGACGTAAGGGGTGGCGCGGGGGAACAATGGGTGGACAGGCCTGTGCGGGTCAGAACCAGCCACAAGCGTATGGGGAGGGCAGGGGTTCCCCCACGTCGTGGTCGTCTCCGTCTGTGTCATCATCCGCCCGTGTTGTCATTGTCGTCGCCGTCGGGGAGGTAGTCAAAGGGAAGGGGAAAGTTCCCCGACGACGACCCAGAGCTCGCCATTAGTTTCAGGGAGAAAAACCCCCCTAATCACGGGCCAAACCACGAGAAGGTTGCGAGTTGGAATTGTTATTGGTAGGCAAACCATAGTAGTAGTTAGTAGTTACAAATCGTGTTTTGTAGTGTTTTCAAAACCGTGAGCTTTGCTACAGCATTAAAACGCTAAGCGCTTATTTTGTCCATATCTAAATTTAATATAATGCGTTAATCTCCATTCCCGTTGGAATCCGAAGGCCTCGACCTACGTTGACCACTCGTAATGACATGATATGACATATGCAACCACATCACATCCAAGAATTCTCATTTAGCTATAGAATTGAGATGGCATTTTCATTAAAATCATGCACAGCATGTCATCAATGACATATTCCCCACTTTGACCTACGACCCATGACCCATCACATACTGACTGACCTATGGTATTTGCTTCAAACGATTGAGGTATCTCATGCGTTTCACGAGAATACTGAATGCAATCCTCACTAATTGAATTGAGTCCTATAAATTACAATATACCTTGAACAAGATACCCCCTACAACTATCCACACACATGCAACTAGAAATACTCTTCTCGACAGCAAAATAAATTGAATTAATTTAATGACAAACAAATATATTCACAGGTTGTCAAGAAAATCAACTAACTAATAAAACTTAATTGCAAAATTATAGGAATGAAAATGTAGTATAGTCTTTGAAACTACCCCACAGTTGAAATAAGTCTCGCAAATTAACTGTTGGGCATGACTTTTTTCCCCTATGAATCTTCAATCATGTTTACAGTTCATATAATAGTTCACATCTATGATAAAGTAAAATTAATTTTTATGTTAAAGTAACATTTAAATTAGCGTATTCTTCTTGGCGTGTCTGTCTTCTGCTTAATATATTTAAATTGTTGCAGAAAAATGTTGCTAGAAGAGTAGTCTACAGTTCGTCACCTGAATAGGGGCAAGTTGCCCCTAGGCAGGTTCCAAGGTCTTAGATGAAGAACCGCCGACCTTCACATCACGATAGTCCTCGCTGTTTATGCACATTCTTCGTACACCCCAACGCCATGCATGTCTGAGTGGCCGAGTGTAGAGTTTGTTTTATGATAAAAAGTGGCGATCCTCAAAGGTAAACACAACTCGACTCAAGAATGCTATTTGCCGTATCCATTACCACTTGGCGAGTCAACAGAGCGACGCACGTGTTGACTTTAGCTTTTCACCCGCCGGGTCGGGCGGCTGCCAGAGGAGCAACGAGGGTTAGCGCGATTCAATTACATTTTTTTGTTAACTGAAATGTACTGGTAAACAAGGTCCACTAAATCTTCTAGTGGATTTTCGGCGAACGGATGGACATGTATGTAGTGCACTTTGACGGGAAAACAGCAGTTTCGATTCAAACGTCTAATGTCAACATCTCTTTCAATTTAATTTTTTTTTCCTTTATATTTTTATAAACCTTATATCAATTGGTACAAAAAATGATAATTACATACAAAACTAAATTTAATAAGTATATAATCAAAAAACCCAAAAAGGCAGAACATGGCTTAAATGTGGGGTGTAACAGACATATTAAAAATTATAATAAGGTGACAATAGAGAGAACGTAACAAATACCCAAAATAAACACAAAAAGCAAGTATATATATAAATATCATGACACTTTGGACAGCTATTTTATTCCTAACACTTGAAAAAATTGATTACTCTTTTTAACTACTATAAAATAAAACGTTGTCATATGTATTGAATTTTAATTAACAAAACCAAAGTTTTTAATTAAACGTCATGTTAATATCTCCACGATAATACGTTGTTAAACTGTCCCCCACTGAAAATCAGTTATATAACTGAGTGGGTAGACTCTAAATAGAATTTATTTATTTATTTAGTTTACCCCTCGCTTTACTTTGTCATACGTGTGTTATTTGTGAGTGATGCCAATTCAACGGCGTGAATGAAAATTTTAGTCTCCTGAATGTCTGTAGCCTATTTACTTGCCATGAAACGTCTGGCTTTTTCATCGAGAGGGTGTAGTTTCATTCACACAAGATGCAACGAGGGTCGCACAGCATTGGACAATCCATGAGGGTGGGACTTGTTTTATAACGCTGTACTATTCGAGTTGGTGGGAACAGATCATAGAAAATGAAGAAAAGTGAGCAAGTGATGGCTCAAGCGTGAAGCGCGATACTCTTGATTCCAGGACGTCCCGGGTTCGAATCCCACCACCTGGAATCCACTGAAAGTTTTTTGCTAGGGTTTCTTCAGTCGTTATTTCGAATGCAAGAGATTGAGTCCTCTTCAACAGCCCCCTGAGATTCCCTTCACAATTGTCAAAATTCATAAATACCTAGTTAGACATCTATTGCACCCTGGGCAGAAGAGAAATACAAAATTGTATATGATGAAAGCACCATTACAACAATCCTTGTCCAGCGCTGGGTTCGAACACATGCCCCTTGGTGCCACCAAGGACGACGGCGAAGTCAGTTCTCGTAGAGGCAGGGTTATTGTCTTTGCCGTCACTTCCCATAATGACCATAAAGTTTTTCTTGGATTTAACAAACACCCTAAATCAATATTTATATACTACACAATTTATCTAAGGCTCAATGACTTGTTTACTTTTATGAGTGGCCAATAAATAATAAATATACTAATTTAATCACTTAAAATGTAATGAACCGCATGCAAACCAACTTTTAGATTGAGATATTATTATCTAATTAAAACGATAAAGATCTACTGTAATGGGCTAACCTTTTACATATTTACACATTTTTCAGAAAATCGTAATCGAAATTTACTTTAACAAAATGCTTTTAATAAGGAGTAGATTGTATGTCTGAAAGATTTAGATAATTGTTCGGTGTAGGCTAGCTTGAAACGCGTATATCTCGTGGCAATCGACACGCCAGTCAGCCAAACAGGGGCTAATCGCTCACTCGGGCTATAACCACCTGTTTGCGCAATCACACACCATCTTATTTATGTAACTTTCCGTTACCAAAAACACTATCAACATAATTTAATGGGACATTACTCACTAAAAGTGAATACATTAAAATAAACATGTGTTAATCCGTTGGTTTGCCATAATCGTTTATACAATAATTGATTAATTTAATTAAAATTATGAAATTATCTTACTGTTTGTCTATTGGTGAGAATATTATGACCGATTGTACTCTGAATAAAAAATGCATTTTAATTAGTAATAACAACCCCCCCCCCAAATACAAAAATTTGTTTTAAAAAGAATGCAGCCAAGCTCTCCTCCAAAAGTCTTCGGCTGCGTGAATGCTGTGAGATATATTAGAAGTTGAGCCAAGCATTTCATTCTTTCTCCCTTGTTTCGCATTGAAAAGAAGTAAGATCATTTCGCCTGTTGACAAGCGCCAAGCCAACCATTTTCGTGGTAAAAAAAGTAAAAATTTTAAACTCAAAATAAAAATAAAAAATACTTGGCCATTGAATTTGGTTCATTACGAGAACTCTTCCATGAGTTGGGTAGTATGAATATAAGGCTTTTAAGCATAAGCCCGCTATGAGGGCATTATTGTTGAATGATAGCAATTGCCATTTTTTTTTACACTTAAAAGACACTTAATGTTAACCCCATTTTTTGGCCGCACCTAAAATTGGCACGCACATACTTGTAAGTTTGTTTTCTAGGCTTATTTTATTAACAATTTTTTTAATGAATTTATTGAAGTGTAATGCTTAGTATGTTGCTAAACACTAATAATTGTAAATGGGGCTATGCCCTTAACTTCGCATTTTTATATGTGTTAAAATAATAAATATAAATAAATAGATAATATGAGAAAGGAAACTTTCCAACTTTTTTGTTCCCCTTGAATATTTGGTAGGCTCTGACCACCGCTAGGTTGGTAAATGAGTATTATTTAAGGTAACAATAGAATTTTTGTTTGTAACTGGCATCTGTGTATCTATGACAGCCATCTTCTCTGTAGCCGCAAATTAATTGCTCGTGTTTGCTAGAAGTTTTCCACTACCGTAGCTATTTACACAATTGTAAGTATATTATTTATTTATTAGCAGAGCTAGATCGATAAAAACATTTATTTTCTTTTGTGGGTACGATTTAGCAATATCTATGCTTTAATTTTATCTTTTCTGTTCACCTAGGGCTTGGTCACAATGGTAGACCAACCTATGGACCAACCAGAGATAGAGATCGAACCCGAACAAGTTCGTAAACTTTTCATCGGTGGTTTGGATTATAATACCACTGACGAAGGTCTAAAGAAACATTTCGAGCAGTGGGGGGAAATCGCCCATGTTGTGGTAATAAAATGTTCAAAAACAAATCAATCTAGGGGTTTCGGTTTCGTCACGTACTCGCGAGCCCACATGGTTGACGCCGCCCAAGGAGCTCGCCCCCACAGGGTAGATGGACGACGCGTCGACTGTAAGAGGGCACTTCCTCGCACGGAATATGCCAAACAAGAACGGGGTGCTTCTTCCAGGAGACTGTTTGTGGGCGGACTTAAGGAAGTCACAAGTGCTCAACTGACAGATTACTTCAAGACTTTTGGGACAATCGTATCTGTGACTCTAGTTCACGACGGAATTAACCGAAAGAGTAGAGGTTTTGCTTTTATTAAATTCGAAGACTATGACACCGTGGACAAGATTTGTCAAATTAAAATCCACGCCATAAGTGACGTGAATGTGGAAGTTAGGAAGGCTCTAAGTAGAGAGGAAATGGCAAGGAGAGGTGTTAGGGGGAAAATTGGAGGCGGTGAAGGTGGTCGAAGTAGCCGGGGGAGAGGAGGTAGCGGCGGTAGGCCTTTGGGATGTGCCCCACCTCCACCTCCGTGTCCACAGCAGCTACCAAGGCCAATTCCTTGGCTCTTCGAGGCATTCCGGGAAGCTATCAACGCTAACATACACGGGAACTACGGAGCTAACTTCGGGACGGGATACCAGCAGGCTAGCCCCGCGGGGCCCATGAGGTCCGGTCCCAGAGCTGACGCTCCAAGACCTTACGGTAGAAAAGAACTCGTCAGGAGAACCGATGCTGCTGCTGGCCAAGAAGGTTCTAGCGGAGCACCTGGACCTGACCGGTACTGTACTAAATTCTTTTATGCTTTTAGGCCCCTACATATTATGAACACACATCTTAGACCTGGGCTAGACCAATGCGAAAGCTAGTAGGACTAGGCCTATAGACCTACCGGTAGTGCCTAGCCTATGTGTTTCCTGACTTTTGGTTTAGGGGGTTAAGTTAGGCTGTGGCAAATAAATTAGGCTACAGACCAAAGTGAAAACATAATTTTATGTTATTGGTATACCTATTGCGCGGTGTGCCCATTAGGTAGCCTAATTCTAATATCTTAAATTTGTCCACTCCTATTTTATTTCTTTGACATAGGCCTAGGTTTGTTGCCCTCCTCCCCGGTAGGCCTACCTCCTTCTCTCATACATTATACGGTAGGCCTATGTCCACTCCAAACCATCTCAACCGTGTCCTTCCCATCTCGTCACGTATCTTCTCCACACCCAGCATTTCTCTATGTCCGTGTTTCTTATTCTGTCCCATCTCGTATTGCCCACTGTGCTCCTCAGAAACCTCATCTCTGTCGCCTGCAGCTGAATCTCCTCTCGATCTTTCCCGTCTGGGCCCGGGGTAAAATTTAAATTTTTATCGTGGGAAACCTGTTATAGGGTGCAATTAGCCCCTCTTCAGGTGAACTAGGTATGTGCGGATAGGAAATTGTGAAGAGATGTCCGAGGGCTGTTTAAGAGGACTCAATCCCTTGCATTCGCCTTAACGACTGAGGAAAACCTCGGAAAAAACCTTCAGTCAGGATTGCCGGTCTCGACGGGATTCGAACCCGGGACCTCCCGAATCAGAGTCGAGCGCTTAGCGCCCGAGCCAACACTGTCGGTGGGCCCGGGGTAGAATTGGCCCAGAGCATGGCTCTGCTTATCGTACAAGGCGATTCAAGAGAAAAAGTCCACCTCGCAAAAATCAGTTAGAAGAAAGGGTAGTTTTTTACTCCCCGAAACAAGAGGCGAGCTCTGGTAATCGTCGTCCGGGACACCTCCCCCTTCCCGTGACGACCTCCCCGACGACGATGACAATGACACCATGAACGATGACAAAGATGATGACCGTGACGTGAGAATCCCCCCCTTCATCCCCCTACCCGTGGCTGATTCTGATCAGCATGGGCTCCTCCTTCCAATATCACCTAGGCTAGAGTGGCGCATTATGACCTAACAGTTGTCGCGCCCTTAATACAAATTTAAAAAAACTACTAGGCCTATGTCCGTGTTTTTCTTATTCAGTTTCATTTCGTCTTGCCCACTGTGCTCCTCAGGAATCTAATCTCTATAGCCTGCAGCTGAGCCCCCGTCTGGGCCCGGGGTAGAATTGGCCCAGAGCATGGCTCTGCTAATCGTAAAAGGCGATTCAAGAGAAAAAGTCCGCCTCGCAAACATCAGCTAGTATAAAGGGTAGTATTTTACTCCCCAAAAATAGAGGCGAGCTCTGGCAATCGTCGTCGGGGACCTTGCCCCCTTCCCTTGACGAACCCTCGACGACGATGACGACAATGACACCACGAACGATGACAAAGACAATGACGACCGCGACGTGAGAACCCCCTCTCGATCTCCAAATTTCTGCTGCATGCATACTAGGGGTACCTACACAAGCTCAAGGATCGGTCTGGCATATGCCTACGGCTCCCTTTCGACATGTCCTTTCTTATCAGCTGCTAATATTCTTCTCCATACTTTCAGATTATTCCCAGCGTAGGCCCAGAGCATGGCTCTGCTTATCGTAAAAGGCGATTCAAAGAAAAAGTCCACCTCGCAAACATCAGCTAGTTTGAAGAGAAGTATTTAAATCCCCGAAGCTAGAGGCGAGCTCTGGCAATCGTCGTCGGGGACCTTGCCCCCTTCCCTTGACGACCCCCCGGCGACGATGACAATGACACAACGAACGATGACAAAGACGATGACGACCGCGACGTGAGAAACCCCCCTTCCTCCCCTTACCCGTGGCTGGTTCTGACCAGCATGGGCCCCTCCTCCCCACCCCCCTTAGGCTAGAGTGGTGCATTATGACCTAACGGTTGACGCGTCCTTAATCCAAATAAACCAAAAAAAGGCCCCACTCTTTCCTCTTAAGACTGTATTTTCTAGGCCTATATATTTGGATAAATTATAAATAAACTTGAGCCATTTTCAGGCATCTCTTATAGGCCTTAGAGCCCTATTTGTTTCCTCCCTGTCTGGGCCCGGGGTAGAACTGGACCAGAGCATGGCTCTGCTAATCGTAAAAGGCGATTCAAGAGAAAAAGTCCATCTCGCAAACATCAGCTTGTAAGAATGGAGTATACTTATTATACTCCCCGAAACTAGAGGCGAGCTCTGGCAATCGTCGTCGCGGACCTGGCCCCCTTCCCTTGACGACCCCTCGACGACGATGACGACAATGACACCACGAACGATGACGAAGACAATGACGACCGCGACGTGAGAACCCCCCTTTCCTCCCCTTACCCGTGGCTGGTTCTGACCAGCATGGGCCCCTCTTCCCCCCCCCCCCCCCCCTAGGCTAGAGTGGTGCATTATGACCTAACGGTTGACGCGTCCTTAATCCAATAAAATAAATTTAAAAAAAAAACACTTTATCATATCTCACCTCAAAGATCAATCAGCCTGTCATTACTGACCTCTGGTTGGTCCCGGGGTAGGATCTGGCCCAGTGTGATCGATCGTGAGAGGCGAGAGAAGAGGCAAAGTCCATCTCGCAAACATCAGCTGTAATAAGTAGGGGAGTAGGCCCTATATTACTCCCCGATACTAGAGACGAGCTCTGGCAGTCGTTGTTGGGGACCCTCCCACCCCCTTGCACGTAGCTGGATCTGTGCAACACGGGTCTGTAGCCTAATCCCCATATCCCCTAAGCTAGAGATGCGCATAATGACTAAACGGTTGGCGCGCCCTTAAACCAAATTAAAATGAATTAAAATAAAAGTGGTCGGCCACGAATGGCTTCGCATGGTCCTATATATATATTTTAGTCCCCCTTGCAAATCAATGATGCGACTTTGTTGGTAGAGTTGTAATTAAAAATCATTGGACTTTCCACTGTTATAAATATTTTTTTATTTAAAATGTGATTTTTCGACTCCTTTACAGGAGTCTTTATCAAACTAACAATTAAAAAACCACAACAGACAGGACAAAAAACATTTCACTAACACATTTCACAACATGTCCAGTCTGTTGTGGTTTTTTAATTGTTAGTTTGATAAAGACTCCTGGAGTCGAAATATCACATTTTAAATAAAAAATATTAACAGTGGAAAGTCCAGTGATTTTATTACAACGTTACTACCTGTTATATAGTTTCATTTTTAATAATTTGTTGGTAGAATTCAAGTAGGTGTTAATTATTTGGGTTTATTATGTTAGCCAAGGCCTATATTAGTAGGGCCTAGGAGGAAGCCAAAAATGGTAACATAGGCCTATTCTACACACTAGCCCTAGTTATATATTCGACGATTAGGCCTATGGATGCAGATATTGAAATTTGAAGAATGCTGAGCAAAGTTTGTAAATGCTTATGTAACCTGTACTTTCTTCTTGGTAGGAATGTGAACCCGGTGCCCGTCAACTGCTGCCCGGGGTGTCTTTGTGAGCAAAAGGGACAACAGAAGAGTCCAAGTTCTAGTGCAGGGGGCTCAAGTGGAGCAGCCTCCAGTCAGGTAGGCCAACTTCCTTCACCCCTGCTGTTGGGGGATTAGAGAAGGAATGGTGACCCCCACCCCGGTAACAAACAATATTGACCCTCTGGCCCAGGGGTAGAATTTGGCCCAGAGCTTGGCTCTGCTCATCGTAAAAAAGGCGAGGAGAGAGACAAACCCCATCTTGCAAACATCAGCTGTTAAGTAGGGCCTATATAAGACCTACTTCCTGAAACTATAGATGTAAGCTCTGGTATAGTCGTCGTCGGGGTACCCTTCCCTAGACGATCTCCCCGACGACGACGACAACGACGACGACAATGACAGTTCACAAACGATGACAAAGATCATCAGAGTGGGCAGACTCTAAATAAAATTTATTTATTTTATTTATTTATTTATGACAAAGATCATGACAACCACGTCGTGAGAACCATCTCCCCCCCCCCAAGCCCCCACTACATGCATGGCTGGTTCTGGCCAGCATTGGATTTTCCTCCCCTCAACCCCTACAATAGGCTTGAGTGGCGCACGAGGTGGCGCATTATGACCTAACGGTTGAAGCGCTCCCAATCCTAGTAAAATTAACTAAACTGCTTGAAATTGACAGGGAAAGTGGATCCAATTTGCTACTTTATCCAACAAAACGGTAGGCTACCAGGTTTTGAGCCTTCCGAATAGGCCAAACACGTCTAGCTCACGGATATTTCCTAACAAGTGAAAAGGTTGTTCCCAGATGCGACACATGAAATGTACTTGTAACCGTTCGGAGAAGGTACCAAATATAATAAAGAAAGCCTTGCACACGCAATTTGATCTTTCCCAATCAAATAAAGAACTTTTAACGACGACAAACTTTCTAAAATCCCCCTCCCCTATAGTCAATCCCCCCAACCCCCAGTATCATAAAAAATATTATTTATCAAATCATTATTGTTGAAGGGCAATGTCAACAAAAAACCTCTTGTCAATCGGTCTTCGTGTTTGATGTTTTGTCGTGGGTCTTGGCACACGCACAGATCATAAGAGATAGATATAGTACTTCGTACATAGACGGACGGACAGACGGACAAACAGAAATGTCATGCTTTTATGGGAGCCTGCCCAACGCTACATAGTCTTCAGTCGCCCATTTCGGTCGTTCGCCCGCAGCCAAGCGCACGCGACTGCTAGTATGCGATGATAGTCGACCCTGTTTACTCCTACCCGAGTTGGGGGTTTTTCAGCAATCTGCACATGCCGTCCCTAAAGATTAAAAATCTTGAAACTCGGTATATGACCTGATATGTGGTCCATGGCATACCAAAAAAAAAAATCAGCCCGATCCGATAATCCGTTCTGTGTTAAAAAAAAAAGTGTGTAAAAATCGACGAAAACCGAGAAAAAACCTTCCGGCATGCTGGGTGGGTGGCTAGCTAGCTATAGACTGGTAAAAAATTGAAGATTTTTAATACTAGCGGCAAAATGTGAGACATTTGGGTACCGGGCTGATTTATAGGTAAAAAACCCCAATAAATCCGAATTTGCCCGGTACTACCTCGGATTTTGGCCCGTTTGCCCAGAATCCAAGATGGCGTCCGACAAGGTGTAAAATCCGGATAAACCCATTAAAAGTACTATTTTTGTTCATTGAACACGTCAGTGGGGTTCATTTTACGGTTTTAGGGGTCGCGGAGAACGATTGAAAGTGTTGCGTAAAAGCCCCAGAAACGAAAGTACCATTTTCAAAATGGCGGCCACTTTGATGGAGAAAACTGGGTCTATTTTCCCCTTTGAGTAAATACCATTTTATACGTGTGAGACATTGTGGTACCGGGCTGAATTATGGGTAATAAACTCCGCTGAATCTTAATCTGCCCTGTACCACCTCAGATTTTGACCCATTTGCCCGGAATTCAAGATGGCGTCCAACATGGAGTTGAAAAGCGCAGGAAAAGTCCTATTAATTTTGGGTAAACACTTACGGAGGGTTCATTTTAAGGTTGTCGGGGTCAAGGAGAACGATGGAATGTGTTGCGGAAACGCAAAAGAACCGGTAGTACCATTTTCAAAATGGCTGCCACGTTCATGTGGAAAAGACGGGATTTTCCGTTTTTCTGGATAAATACCATTTCATGTGGGAGACATTTGGGTACCGGCATTATTTGTAAGTAACAAACTATGTCGAATCTGAATTTGCCCGGTACCATCTTGGATTTTGATCCATTTGCCCGGATTTCATGATGACGTGCAACAAGTTGTTAAAAAGGGATACACCTATTTAAAGTCCTATTAGTGTTGGATGAACACCTTAGAAAGGTTCATTAAAGGGTTTTCCGGGTCAAGAAGAGCGATGGAACGTGTTGCGGTAACGCCCAAGAAACGGAAGTAACTTTTTCAAAATGGCGGCCACTTTGATATGGCGAAAAAAAAATTGACCCCTTTAGGTAAATACCGTTTTTACGTGTGGACAATAAATAAGCGTCGCTGGTGGTGGTACCGGGCAGATTTAAGATTCAGCGGGGCTTGTTACCCATAATTCATTTCGGTACCACAATTTCTCACACGTATAAAACGGTATTTACCCAAAGGGGGCAATTTTTTTTTCGCCATATCAAAGTGGCCGCCATTTTGAAAAAGGTACTTCCGTTTCTTGGGTGTTACCGCAACACGTTTCATCGCTCTTCTTGACCCTTCCAAAAACCCTTCCATGAACCCTTCTAAGGTGTTCATCCAACACTAATAGGACTATAAATAGGTGTAGGCCTCTCCCTTTTTAACAACTTGTTGCACGTCATCATGAAATCCGGGCAAATGGATCAAAATCCAAGATGGTACCGGGCAAATTCAGATTCGACATAGTTTGTTACTTACAAATAATGCCGGTACCCAAATGTCTCCCACATGAAATGGTATTTATCCAGAAAAACGGAAAATCCCGTCTTTTCCACATGAACGTGGCCGCCATTTTGAAAATGGTACTACCGGTTCTTTTGCGTTTCCGCAACACATTCCATCGTTCTCCTTGACCCCGAAAACCTTAAAATGAACCCTCCGTAAGTGTTTACCCAAAATTAATAGGACTTTTCCTGCGCTTTTCAACTCCATGTTGGACGCAATCTTGAATTCCGGGCAAATGGGTCAAAATCTGAGGTGGTACCGGGCAGATTAAGATTCAGCGGGGTTTATTACCCATAATTCAGCCCGGTATCACAATGTCTCACACGTATAAAATGGTATTTACTCAAAGGGGAAAATAGACCCAGTTTTCTCCATCAAAGTGGCCGCCATTTTGAAAATGGTACTTCCGTTTCTGGGGCTTTTACGCAACACTTTCAATCGTTCTCCGCGACCCCTAAAACCGTAAAATGAACCCTACTGACGTGTTCAATGAACAAAAATAGTACTTTTAATGGGTTTATCCGGATTTTACACCTTGTTGGACGCCATCTTGGATTCTGGGCAAACGGGCCAAAATCCGAGGTGGTACCGGGCAAATTCGGATTTATTGGGGGTTTTTACCTATAAATCAGCCCGGTACCCAAATGTCTCACATTTTGCCGCTAACATTGATTTCTAAGCACAAATTTGGATTTCTCGACTGGTCTACTATGGGATTTTGACAGAAAGGAATAAGAGCCTACAGAGAACACGGTACATCTTAGAACTATGAAACTTGGACCACACTTAGAAAAAAAAAGATGTACCTCAGACTCATATACTTCCACCGAGAGGCAAGCAATATTCCACCCCCAACACCCCCTAAATCATCCCCTAAAATTGGAATAAATCATAGCTCTGACCCAAAATTGAATTTTTATTCAAATTAGTTATTAAAATTATGTTCTTATGTGTTTTAACCCAATCGGCCTATTCTCAATAAATAAACCACATTTTGTCAACCCCCATCCCTAATAGTTTATATTATTTTTACCTTGATTTACAGCATTCACCATGAAGGCACCTAGGGTAATGAGTTATCATCATGAAATTAGGCATGATGGTACCTACATAATAATATGAAAAATAATCCGGCGAGAGGCAAGCGATATTTCACCCCCAACACCCCCTAAATCATCCCCTAAAATTGGAATAATTCGTAGCTCTAACCTAAAATTGATTTTTTATTCAAATTAGTTATTAAAATTGTTTTAATGTGTTTTAACCCAATCGGCCCATTCTCATTTCCTGAACCACATATTTTCAACCCCCATCCCTTATAGTTTATATTATTTTTACCTTGATTTACAGCATTCACCATGAAGGCACCTAATGAGTTATCATCATGAAATTTGGCATGATGGTACCTACATAATAATATGAAAAATAATCCGGCGAGAGGTAAGCGATATTTCACCCCCAACACCCTTTAAATCATCCCCTAAAATTGGAATAATTCGTAGCTCTAACCTAAAATTGATTTTTATTCAAATTAGTTATTAAAATTATGTTTTAATGTGTTTTAACCCAATCGGCCCATTCTCATTTCCTGAACCACATATTTTCAACCCCCATCCCTTATAGTTTATATTATTTTTACCTTGATTTCCAGCATTCACCATGAAGGCACATAATGAGTTATCAGCATTAAATTTGGCATGATGGTACATAATAATATGAAAAATAATTCGCCGAGAGGCAAGCGATATTCCACCCCAATCACCTCCTAAATCATCCCCTAAAATTGGAATAATTCAAAGCTCTAACCCAAAATTGAATTTTTATTCAAATTAGTTATTAGACATATTTTTGAATGTGATTTAACCCAATCAGCCTATTCTCATTTTCATACCACATTTTTTCAACCCCCATCCCTAATCGTTTATATTATTTTAATCTTGATTTCCAGCATTCACTATGAATTAAGGCACCGAATGAGTTATTAGCATGACATTTGGCATGATGGTAAATAATAATATGAAAACTAATAATCCGCCGGGATGCAAGCGATATTTCACCCCCACTGTTTCCTACCACCCTTAATTTTGGGGAAAACGTGAGGTCGTATTTAATACAATTTGAATATTTTAATTGCTGATAAAATTTATGCGTCAATGTGTTATAGTCCAGTCAACAATCATTCACACAAAAATACAAGACGACATTATAATCCTGTCAAATAAGATCGTATATTGACGTTTGGAGGAAAAAATTGCGATGTCGCTGAATTTTTGCAGAGACATTCCTTATATAATACTTATTAACCTACTAAAACTCCCCTACAATCGGACTGGAGCTTCAGCTGCCATATTGAAAAATGGTGGCCAAAAGGTGTTTGTTATCGAATATCTCCAAATTGGTTTGAGATAAGACAAAATATCTCAATGGCAAAAATATATCCCATTTAATTCCCTACAAAACAGGTGTCTTCTATATTTTTGGTAGGGGCAAAGGTTACGTCACAAAATCGTGGTTTATATGTTGCTCATTGGAGTACCAGCTTATTTCCAAATTTTCACGCCCAGCATCAAACAATGCCCGGTAAATCCGTAAGAAATCGATTTAAATACAAAAGGACTTTTGTACGGGGTTCATGAAAGCTTCCGTAGTATTTTTAAAAAAATCAGTTCTGCGAAATCGAATTTTGCATTTACCCGGAATTTGGGTTTTTCCATTGTTGGTATTTTCTCAAAAATGAACTTTTTGACTATCCATTATTAAGCACTAAATAGCATCGGAGGAAAAATTCTTCCTACGCACATTGAAATGACTCAAATAATGATCCGATTACAACCAAAGTTCAAATCCAATATGGCTGCTAATTCCTAATATCCACAACATCAAAGTGAAATATGCAATGACGTACATAAGCTTTGCGTAGCAAAGCGCTAGACGCTCAGTCTCCTATCCTTCCAAACGAGCGCTAGCGTAACAATTTGAAGCCTCTCGAGTAGGGAAAAATCACTTCACTGCAACATAGATACTTCATCTAGTTGAATGAACTAAGATGCAGTGGATTATTTGAACGTCGCGGGGATAAACAAATACGTAAACAAATGGCGGACATTTTAAATTTTGCTTTTATGTGTGAAACGAGAAAAATTGTCATTACTTTCATAAAACAAACCAGAAACCGTCCCGGGCCTAGGCCCAGATAAAGAAAATTATTTATAATACAACAGTGTAAGCCTTTAGTTCCATTAGGCTATAGAACTACATTCAATTAATGCTAACATCACACGTTTGACAAGCCCTAGGCCTCTCCTAGGTAACCCTAGACCTGCACGACCTTGTTCAGACACATATTCCGCACAAATAACTAGTTTTGATTACTAAAAGCCAAATGCAGATAGACAATAGTATGATAGTCCACCAACTTGAATTGCTTTGTTCGGAAATCGGAGTAACTGAGAGATTTGAGGAAGAAAGACTGTTTTTCTTCAATAATAACGAGAAATCGCCATCTTGTGGTTTTGATTTTACACCGCTTGTTAACACAATGTCACAAAGGCTGTTAAATTTAAGGGTACGATACATTTAGACGGCGGTGGGTTTTTCCCTACTCAAGACAGGTTCAAATTGTTATGCTCCCCACGGCTATACTGTGTGTCTAGCGCTTAGCTTATATTATGTCATTGGAATTATGTAACAAAAAGAGTGTAAAAACAGCACGAAAACAGTATTCATATTGTGAATATTAGGAATTAGCAGCCATATTGGATTTGAACTTTGGTTGTAATCGGATCATTATTTAAGTCATTTCAATGTGCGAAGAAAGAATTTTTCCTCCAATGCTATTTTAGTGCTTAATAATGGATGTAAAATATGGCATTTTTTAGGAAATGCCAACAATGGAAAAACCCAAATTCCGGGTAAATGCAAAATCTGATTTCGCAAAACTAATTTTTTTAAATACTAATAGAAGCTTTCATGAACCCCGTACAAAAGTCCTTTTGTATTTAAATCGATTTCTTACGGATTTACCGGGCATTGTTTGATGCTGGGCGTGAAAATTTGGAAATTAGCTGGTACTCCAATAAGCAACATATAAACCACGATTTTGTGACGTAACCTTTGCCCCTACCAAAACTATAGAAGACACCTGTTTTGTAGGGAATTAAATGGGGAATATTTTTGGCATTGAGATATTTTGTCTATCTCAAACAAATTTGGCGATATTCGATAACAATCACTTTTTGGCCGCCATTTTCCAATATGGCGGCCGAAGCTCCAGTCCGATTGTAGGGGAGTTTTTGTATGTTGATAAGTATCCTTTAAGGAAGGTCTCTGCAAAAATTCAGAGACATCGCAATTTTTTCCTCCCAAAATTCTTATTTGACAGGATTATTAACCATAGGAAATTTAATAAAAACATTGTATATTGCCAACTACAAATTGTAAACCGAAAGAAAAGATGGTAGCTTTTGTTTCTAGACAATCTGTTTTAAAGGCACTGTATCCACCTTTTCATGTATTTCACGCCTTGATATGAAACAAACAACAAAAAGATGTGATATCCCCCCCCCCCAAAAAAAAAAAAATACAAAAATTTGTAATTAAAAAAACGGCAGCCAACTCTCCTTCAAAAGTCTTCGGCTGTGAATGCTGTGAGATATAGAAGTTGAGCCAAGCATTTCATTTTTTCTCCCTAGTTTCGCTTTGAAAAGAAGTAAGATCATTACGCCTGTCGACGAGCGCCAAGCCAACCATTTTCGTGACAATTTTTTTATGATTTTGAGTTTAATATTTTGACTTTTTTTACCACGAAAATGGTTGGCTTGGCGCTCGTCAACAGACGAAAATATGATCTTACTTCTTTTCAAAGCGAAACTAGGGGAAAAAGAATGAAATGCTTGGCTAACTTCTATATCTCACAGCATTCAAAATCGAAGACTTTTGAAGGAGAGCTTGCCTGCCGTTTTTTTTTCACAAATTTTTGTAATTTTTTTTTTGGGGGGGGGATATTCTCTACGATCACAATGTGTGTCTGTACTTTGTTTCTTACACAATAGTATATTGGATATAGCTTTTTTGCTAGAATTAATTTAAAGATAGGCGGTCTTTTGCTCAAACGCAAGTTGACACTCTAGTTTAACATACCTTCTCAAATATAATGCTGTATCGTTGCCATTTTGGAAAATGGCGTCCGTCATGACGTATTATGGTTGGTTTGTCCAAATATAAGTATATTTCTTATTGTCAAAATATATGCTCTACTATTTTTTTAAATAAATTTTGTTGTGTTTATCTTCGTTTTCTCAATAAATTTGACAATCGACGAAAAAATCTGAAATTGGGAAAAGTGCAAATTTTGTTACTTAAAATTCAATTGACATTTATTCTAAAGCAAAAAACATACATAAAAACTGTTTGTATGTGAAAATAGTAACTTTTGTGCTCAACAATTTTGGTCCAGTACATTTTGTTAATGTGAGGCACGGTTCTCGCGTAAATGATGAAAAACCAACCATTACACGTCATGACGGACGCCATTTTCCAATATGGCTGCTAAATGACCAACGATACCTACAGCATTAGATTTTGAGTTTGTTAAACAAGAGTGTGTCAACTTGCATTAGAGCAAGAAACCGTTTATCTTTAAATCAATTCTAGCAAAGACCCATTTTTTCCCTTCAATAGATGCACTACAAGCTCACTATTTACAGGGATCAACATCTCTACAGTAGAGAAGACATTACGCCCACCGTCCAGAGTACTGTCACCGGAGTCAACAGCTTCACATCAAAACTTTTTTAAATCATACTCTAGAACTAGATCCAGATCTCACTATTTGCCTCAACGAAATTGTTTTAAGAGCCACGTGACTCATGAGCAGCATAACCACAAATTCAAATCACTGTGACAAATTGTTTTGTTATGGTAGCAGTTTACTCGTGATATTTTGTACTATTCCTGGCGATGTTTGTTGGTCATTTTATGATTTGTATAAAAGCTTTACAATGTTTATACAATGTTTAGTAACTGTCAACAGTTTTAGGTAATGCTCTCTTTCGCGCATAAATTAAATTTTGATAATATCCATGATAACATGTTTCTACTGGTTCATATAAAGTCTTGTTACACTATCAACATGTTGACACAACTTGTTGGCTCAACTTGTTGACAAGACTACACTCTGTGTGTGTCACCTCCATCAACATGTTGACGGACATTTGGAACATTCCGTCGAGAGAACTGCCACTTCGAAACTGTTTCATACCAAAATAGATAGTAATTACGTACATATGCCATATACAGCTGTGAATAACATTAAAAAAGTATTGGCAGATCGATATAAAAGAGTTAAAAGTGTCGTAATTGCCATCCGAAGCTTTTATGTTCATCTCGAGTCTGCGTGTGTATCTGATGGCTAATGAGTACCACTCTAAGCGGCGCAGGATTCCAGTTCGCTGCTGGCCTCAACGGTGAGAGCGCTCGGCTACCACGCAAAGGGTCCCCGGTTCGAGTCTCGTTTGGGAAAACTTTTTTACCATTTTTTACTCACCCCATCATTATTGTTTGTGTCTTATCTGAAACGGGTACGATTTTTATAACTTTTCAGTGTAAATTACTCGCATAAATAAGTCTTTCTTCCCACAAAATTTGCTTTATAATAGCCCACACCATGGATCAACTAAACAAAATGATCACGTGACAAAATATCGGTCAGCCATTGGTTGAACGTCGTCAACATCTGGTCAACATTTCTCAAAAGTTGAACTTGTTCAACTTCTTGTCAACATATTGCCGTGGTCGTCAATGTTGAGTCAACATATTTCAGTGTGTGACAGCAGCATCACATTTCAATGCTATCTACATCTGGTCAACAAGTTGAGTCAACATGTTGCGTCAACATGTTGATAGTGTAACAAGACTTTTAGTAATTATTATAATATTTTAAAATAAACAGCATGATTGCATATATCTTCTTCTTCTTCTTCTTCTTCTTCTTCAAGTTAATGGAACGTTAAATAAATAACTTAGAATAATAACAATAATATATTAATACACGGAATTTAAGTGTAAGCCCGCTTTGAAGACATTATTATTCAATGATAGCAATTGTCGTAAAAGTTGGCTCCGACTGGGGATCGAAACCAGAACCTCCGGCTTTACGAACCGATGCTCTACAAACTGAGCTATCGGGGCTTAAGGCTATTCCAGAGCACTCTTACCGATATTTTGAAAGTCAACGGTAAATTAGCATATAGTGGCCAAAATAGAGCTTTTGTCCCGTCCAAAAAAAGAGTTATTTTTTCTTCTTTTTATTCCAGTTCATCTTTCATCCAACCAACTTTTAGCCATTTTCCTTTGACTTTCAAAATATCGGTAAAAGTGCTCTGGAATAGCCTTAAGACAAACTTTTACTAAATTGATACAATATTATTGTGTTGTATAGCTACAAACATTGTTTTTTAAATCGTATTTAGAGTCTACCCACTAGTCATACAACTGATTTTCAGTGGAGAACAGTAAACCAAAGCGACCAAGCCAACACTGTAGGCCCCGACGCAATCGACGAGTGAGCGATAACCAACCAAAGATCGATATTTTTTAATAGGAAATATAGCAATCAGTGGTATGAACAGTGCGAACACCCGCGGATCAACACCATAATCAACAAGGCCAATTCAGAGCAACTTTAAATTTATTATGTGCCTCGCTGCTAGAACGGCTCCAACGTCACAGTTTACAAACTCTTAAGACGAGAACTGATGGACTTAAGTCCAAATCAGAAGTTTTTTAACTTCTGACTTTGACGGGAATCGAACCCTGGACCTTCAGCATTGGAAGCAGGTAGGCTAACCACAAGACCAACGAGCCACACAATTAGTTAGAGTTGAGACAAAAGTAATAATGTATGTAATTGTAATGTAGGAACACGTGGAGTACTTGACATAAGTACGTACAACATGTTAGCTCCGGTTTTGACCGGTTTTGTAGAAAATACAATCAATAGTAATAGTAATAATAATAGTTATAGTAATAGTAATAGTAATAATTAATAATATATAATTTTTAACTAAATTCAATTTATTGTCACCAAACAACATCTCAAGTAAACCCGTTGTTGGATGAGCGTAATTGGTGCATTGAGCTGCCATGTGTTACGCGGATTTTCTGTTGTTCTGTGAAAAAATCATTACTTAGTCGAAGATTTTTTTAAAATTAAATTAAATTAAATAAAAAAATAACTTAATTTTATTAATTAATCGTAATTTTTAACAAAGAAAAAAATCGTAAAATTGCAATTTTCATAAGAAATAAATATTCGATTGCGCTCAAATTTAACACGAATATATTAATTCATGAAATTAAGGTTCTGTGAAAAAATAATTACAATAGGATAAAGCATGTAGGTGTAATAAGTCAAAGAATTGTTTAAAAAAAGAAAAAACCCGTAAAATTTCGATTTTCATGAGAAATAATTTTTCGATTACGCTCAAATTTCGCACGAATATCTTAATTCATGAAATTAAGGTTCTGTGAAAAAATCATTACAATCGGTTAAAGCATGTAGGTGTTAAAAGTCGAAGAAAGTTTTTTCGTTTTTTCGAAATCGAAAAAAATCGTAAAATTGCGTTTTTTATGAGAAAAAATTTCCCGATTGCGCTCAAAAACGTGGCAGTTCTAAGTTCAGAGATTTCGAAGGCCTCCATGAAATTTCATCGCAATCGGAGTATCGGTTTAGCCGGAATCGTGTTAACAGACACACAAAAATACAGAAAGAAAGAAAGAAAGAAAGAAAGAAAGAAAGAAAGAAAGAAAGAAAAAAAAACATTCCGGATTTTTTTCTCCAGTGTAGTGAAATGGAATCTTCGCTTCGCTCGCTACGCTCGCTACGCTCATCCAACAACATCAAATAAACAAAAAAACATAAAGAAAGGAATCATTATGAAAAACATTAACAAATCACAAACATTAAATAAAAAAATGAAAGTGCATTAATTATAACTTAAAATAAAACACACCATCAATGCTATTTAAGTTACAATAAAAATATCTGAATCCTATCAGAAATATAGCTATTCCTAAAGGATGAGCACGAAACAAGGTAAGAGCAAAACAGATTTAGGCAAGAGCTCTCAATTGAGACAACAGATTTATTTTTATTTCTTGCTTGACCTCAGAAATCTTTGTAAAATTTAATAACTGATCAGGTAAGTCATTGAAAGACACTGGGACTTAACACTCTAGGCGCCTTTGACCGTATTTGTTGTTACTTCTAAGAATTTCATAATATGGTTGTCTTGCCTGACTACGTGTCCCTTGATTGTTTGTTTTATAAGAATAGAAACTCAATTATTTGCCAAGTCATAAACATGATTCCAAACACCGCCAATCTTGTTTTCCCTTTTCAAGCGTCAAATTCGAAGACGAAGCCCCTTAAAATTGCCCTTGGACATTCCTCCCCACATATATCGGACATGTACCTTGTTAGAGACCGAAGCGAAAAAAATTGTAACTTGGCAGATTCCCTATACCGTAACGTTATTTATTTTATTGCACACTTCACTCCCCTTCGACACAAATAACGACTCTCGAATGTTATTTTTCTCACGCTCCGAGTCCCACGCAGGGTGTCTGGGCACGTGCAACATTTAGGATACATGAGCGAGTTTAAAGTGAAATAAACACACGCCCAGGTTAGTCTCAGACGAACAGAGCCACACACACCACTTGACTAGCTGAAACGATGAATTCCTGCAGGCCGAGATGGGAAGTCAAAACAAGTCATTTCTCAAGAGAGAGGGTTTTGTTTTATTTATACCAGCAGAGAAGACGGGGTAATGTATTTCCCACGGGATATTCTATTCACATTGTTATTTACTTCCTCTTCTGAAGAAAGTGACAGTTGAGTTACATTGGACATGCGCAATGTTGAGGGTGGTGATTCACAGCTAGGTAGGTTGTGCTTGTGCGTTTCTCGCGAGAATTATTCGGGAAGTCCATGATTATTAATTAATTTAATATCAAATTTGATTTTGTAACCAAAATTATTGTGTTAGTATGCATTGCTGTTGTAATATTACTATTTCAAACTTTACATAACTATACTGGGCCCAGGGTAGAATTGGCCTAGAGCATGGCTCTGCTAATCGTAAAAGGCGATTCAAGAGAAAAAGTCCACCTTGCAAACATCAGCTAGTAAGAAGGGTAGTATATTACTCCCCGAATCTAGAGGCGAGCTCTGGCAATCGTCGTCGGGGACCTTGCCCCCTTCCCTTGACGACCCCCGGCGACGTTGACAAAGACAATGACATCACGAACGATGACAAAGACAATGACGACCGCGACGTGAGAAGCCACGCTTCCTCCCCTTTCCCGTGGCTGGTTCTGACCAGCATGGGCCCCTCTTCCTCCCCCCCCTAGGGCCCTAGGTCAGAGTGGTGCATTATGACCTAACGGTTGGCGCGTCCTTAATCCAAATAAACCAAAAAAATATAGCACTTGATTGTGTCTGCATATGTAATTAGATTTATTTAGTTGTCCTCCTTTGTAAATCAGTTTTTTTAAATAGGACAAGCGTTAAATAAATAAATAAATAAATAAATAAATAAATAAATAAATAAAATAAATAAAATGAACCCTTTACAGAAAATGAAATAAATAAATAAAATGAACCCTTTAAAGGAAATGGCTGAAGGTTTGTTCCAAGGTTTACCGAGGTTCCAAAAGGGCTGTCTCGCTCCACTTTATAAAAGTCCCCAATTGAAAACCTAAATGGTATAGACAAAAATACGAATTTTATTTAGAGGAGCGAATGATGGCGAGTCGTATAAAATATCAATCCACACATTAAACCAGAGTCGTATAAAATATCAATCCTCCCAACTTTACTCACTCTTTATTCAACTTGAGTCCAGAAGTTCCCTGGGCAAGTTGTATACACCAAATTTAAATGTAATCTACATTAAAATTTATTCACGAATTAATTGCAGATGAGAATATGCGTATGATATTAAATTTATTTTTTATTCGAACAGTTGCAAATACATCGTGTAGAAAACATTAAAAAATCTTTACGCAAGCGAAAGATATGATTGTATTTATGTATTCCTACTTTAATAGTTCGCTGTATACATCGCATGAGTACACTTCACTTCAAATTTAAATTTAAAATGAGATTTACCGAAAATATTGTAATAAATCTCTAACTCTGAAGGAAACGTTATATTTTTCATTAGTCTCGGAAGCAGCGAGTTCAACACTCGAGAAACGAGACGTCTCAAGTATCTAAGCGTTGCTTCGGGGCGGGGGAGGAATCTACAAACAAGAAATAAGCTACAACGAATCCAATTAAGTTGTCCAAAAATATAAACTAAAGCCTCGTAGCAGAAATTGTATCTGGCACAACTGTGTGAATGCAGCCTTAAATATGAGAAATTATTCATTGTACTAAGAATAAGAAGCAGATGTGTATGGCTCTATCCATATTTGAAAGTATCGACGATGCTCATTGAGCTGGAGTTACTGCTACCCCATCATAAGTAATTCAGGTTTATGAAGATATATTGTTGATATATAGACTTTCCCTTTTAGTCTGAATAAGTATCCGAATTTCTTGTTCTGTCGATTGTAGATCGTTTTCTCGCCTCTGACGACGATTAATGCTGTACACTTAAACTCTGGCCGAGGAACATTTTGTCCGTTCAAGTGACTTGAGTGTTGTCGAGTGAGGATTGGGTGGGAATGAGCAAGTACAATTTTCAAGGTGCTTGCTTGCACTTGCACTCGTTCGCACCCATTATTGTGTTTTGACATAAACCCCGTTTACATCACTAGCGATAGACGCGGGTTGAGAACTCAACTGTCGTTGCAATCTGTGTCCGTTTACACTTTACACGATGATTTTGACCCGCGTAGCCGACCAACCCGTCTTTGAAAAACCTTGGACAAAACCTTCAGTCAGGATTGCCGGTGGCGGGTATCGAACCGAAGACCTATCGAAATTGAGTCTCGTATATCACGCATGAGCTTCCTTTTTCGGTGAAATGAAAATATAGGAGGTATAATCGACGACGATCTTGTACGCTCTATGCATTGTATACCAGAATCCTGAAGTTGAAGAGATTATACTTTCTGTCTCGATTTGGTTAATCGGGAAACACTCCCGTAGGTGGAATTCTTGACTAACCAAATCGAGAAATAAACCCTCGCTCATACCTGCGTTATAGGTAATGACATTATAAATAATGTTTGTTTGGTCAGTTCAAAGGCAACAGATATTCGTTGCAGTACTGTTCCATCCATTCAGATCTATAATGCAACTACAATTCAGAGGTTAAAAAGTTACCGTCTCGGTGGTCTAGTTGGCTAAGGCGCCTACCTGGAATGTGGGAGACCTGGGTTCGAACCCCGGTCAGGATGGATTGTTTAACTTCTGAATATACTTTGGAAGGTACTTGGTTTACACTTGACTATAACTTTTATAAATTAGTTGAACTTAACACTGTTCTTAGGTGGAAATAAGTTTTTAATTATGTTGCAATATTTCGAAAAGTTTCACTTTTCTTCGACAGGCAGACTTTTCGAAATAATGCAACATAATTACAAACTTATTTCCACCTAAGAACAGTGTTAAGTTCAACTTATCTATAAATATCATATACCTGTTCTACTAAAGTTTCTTTTGAAATGACTATAACTTGTTGTAACAACTAAAATAACATATCTCTGCAATAATAATGCAAGAAGTGTGACCGTTCTGTCGAATCATCCACTTTGGAGAAAACACCCTCCCCATCACCTGTACACACAGTGTCACGTACCCCAATCTGTGTCCGTTCACCATTCGAGTGATTTACAAACAGCGCGTGTTTTTTCAGTCATTCATGAGCCGGTTGTTGTTTGTCAAAGAACAACGTAAAGGGGCGTGGCTTCGAGTGGCGGGTAAAACCAAACCGCGCATCGGTGCGAGACGCCCTCGCTTTCACGCCACTGCCCGTCGTCCAAGACAAGTGTTTAATTCCGCTTGCTGGGAGACGGTTGGAGATGCCTTGGGGGTATATTGCAATTCATGAAACTTTCCTAGTAACCTACAACGCATTCATATGCTAAACAATAGATAAAATATGTAGTTTGCATTGCCGTCAAAGAACCAATGTCTGTCTAGTGTAAAAGTGGAATTATATTACCCGGCACCTCCACCAAATACATCCTACTAAAAATCTGGTTATTTTATTATCCGTGTTTCTCGGGTGGTTTGTCGTAGGTAACTGTGGAGCTAACACAAACTTTTAGTTTAGCAACTTTCAAAAACAATCTTAAAGTGTAGTTATCATAATTTGAAACCATTGTATAAAGTATACACACACTCAGTGTTTCTGACATTGTTAGTTTCCATTGTACATGTTTGATTTATGTCTCATACATTTAATAATTTGCGCTCGTGGAATGTTTTTTCTATTGCAAATAAAGGTTTGATATAGCAAATAATCATGGAGTGGCATGATGAAGACAAGGCCTGGCACACTATGTTAGCATTGAGTATATAACCATCCTTTAGCTTCTATACTCAAAGATGTTAGTTAACTACATGGTGTTCACAATCATAATAATATGAAAGCAGTGATATTGTAGGAATATCGCACGGAGGTAAGGTCAAGATTTATTTATTTATTTATTTATTTAACGTCTATCCTATTCAGTTATAAAAACTGATTTACAAAGGAGACAGGACAACTAAATAAATCTAATTACATATAGATGCAGACACGACAATGAACTACTGTTAAGTAAATATTTGAAATAGAAATATTACAACAATGCATTAAATATTCAACAAACTGATAACAAATAAAAAGGATATTAAATGCAATTTATGAATGAATCGAATATATAAAAAAGGGGGGTGGGGAATGAAAAGAAAAGAAAAAAGAAAAGAAAAGAAAATAAAAATAAATAAAAGATGTACTTTTTCGGACGAATTTAGAATATTCTGCTAAAGCAATATCTTGAATAGGGCAGGGAATCGAGACACTGTTGTGAGATTTTTGATGTGACTCGATGAAACGTATGTCCAGTACGGTTGTGGATGCAACGGCTGGACGTCCCCTGGCTGGCGGCAGCCCGGCTTACGCGCGAGTGCGGCGGGCACGCATACCCGCAAGGAGCGCCGCAGCTATCAATCAAGCCATGAGCAGACTTCATAATATTTTAATTTTGGGCCAAAGGTTTATCATTAATTTACAAAACATTCCATCATGTTTTAAGGATGGGGGGATTCAAGGAGATATTTAAATTACCAAAGTCATTAACTGTTCGAAATTAACGGGGTTTTTTTCAACGAAACTCATCAATTTCCTTCTTTTAATCAAGTCTAGCACACACACCCCTGAAACCAGTCTACGATACTCGCGAGGCAAGAGGTTTCAAAACCTATAATCAGACGCCCTGCACTGACAGAGGTAGCTCGTTCGAAGAGAGAAGAGATGTGACATCGATCTCTGTACCTGAGTCACCTGAGGAGACTGCAATGCACGTGACAGAGACACAAGCACTGTTCTCAGAAGCCAGTGTCACAATATGCCAATAAAGTAACATTATTCAAATTAATTATTAAAAATTATTGTCCTGTTGATGCTACAATGCAAAATAGATAAATAAATAAAAAGTCTGCTTCTTACCAGTCAAGCGATTTGTTAAATTGTAATAAAATGTTTTCCCCACGTGTAAATTATCCAGAGCTTGAATTACTTTCGCTGAGATAGCAGTAACACAAACCATTAAAAGCAGGCACAAAAAAAACGAGTCGATTTTCAATTCTGATATATACATACACCCATCTCGTCATCATCTCAACAGGAAAATGTTTATCAAAACTCTATTTTATAATGGTGTGATAACACACGTTAAAGGTTTTTGTTTGGTCATACCAGTCAGATCACTCATTAATCTGCAATCAATAAAGTAATTACGGAAAAGATGCAATGCGTATATTGACGTCTTCCTCCTCGTATGGTTGGTGGTGCGAATCAGAGCTAACCAAGAGGCTTGGGATCGACTCCCGGCTCCTCATCTGTCCCGACTAATGAAGACACAAACCAGCACTGATTCTGCACAGCACATCACAGCCTGCAGCCAGTACTAATGAGAATGTGATGTGTCCCCGCCCCCCACGGTAGGGCCGCCGCTACCAGAGCGCGTCCGAGGGCGTGCATGGTGATCTGTGTACTGTGTAGTCTTCAGCCGGGACTCAGTCGAACACAAACACCCGCCTAACACGCGAGGGATTGGCGCGAACCACACGACGATACGAAACCGACGCGAGAAACGACAAGTGATAGCGACACGCGAGTGATAATCCTATTACGTAACCTTCGGAAATCAATAACTGATCAGTGTGTACATTAACTTTTTTATTATTTATTTATTCTACGAAGATTGTAAATCATTACTAAATCGCTGTTAACATAAATTGAGCTTTTTTTAAGTCAAAGACGGATACTTAATTTCTTGGACGTTATTCTATAAAGAGTGGAAATCATTTACTTATCAGTGATGTGAATATAAATAGACTTTTAGTAAGTTGTCGAAATCGGATACTGACAATTTAGAACATTATTCCAGGAAGATCACAAGTTATTAATTTTTCATTGTGAACACAATTTGGAATTTTAAAGTCATTAGCCAAGTGTAAGTGCGTGTGTGATAACACTTTTGACAAGGAAACGCTTTTAAGTTTGTACAAAACAGCCTTGAACCACGAAAAAGTGCATTGATTATTATTGGCTTTAAAAAAACATTTTTTTTTAAATTTGCTAAATCATAGTCAGAGTTTGTCAAATGGATTACTAAACTAAAGCATTGGCGTATCGGTGCTTGGCGTGTAGTGCGACGATGATTAAGTGCGAAAGTGGCAACAGGTTACCCTAGGATAGGATGAACGTCACGGTGGTGGTTCTGTTCCTAGGAGTGTTTGCCACCCTCCCCGGTTCACCCCTGACAGAAGCCACGACGTCCGGCTTCCAAGACAAGTGCACGAGGAGGTGCCCGCTGCAGGTAAGACAATCAAAATATTCCGGGCAACGCAGTTCATTAAGTTTATTAGGGAGAAAAGCTTCTCGATACAGATTACTTATAAATAAATAAAATAAATTCAAATTTACCAACTATGTCACACAACTGATTTTAAGTGGGGCCATTTAATTTAAAACAGACCAAACCAACCCTGTTGGCGCTGACACCATCGACGAGCGAACAATGACCCACTAGAGACAAGCATATTTAAGTAGGAAATACCGATCAATCAAGCTGGACACGATTCCACCCACCATTCCGTCCGTCTTTGTGTGTGTCACGTCTCACGATAAAAACAGAACATGACCTCCGATCGACATGCAGTCTTTCCTTCAATGAATGTTCACAGAACGTTTTTCAAGTTAGATGCAGATCAAGGGGTGGGACTTGCACCAGAAAGTTTTAATATTCTGAACGCAGTACCTCCACTTTTAGTTAATGCTGGAACAATACAACGGGATTTGAAATCTCGGAAGAAATGTATTATTCTACGACGTTCTGTTGATTCAGAAGCTTATCTTCCTTCATGGTTGCAGATAGATGTAGCTGATTCGATCAGGACCACCCAAATGAGCATGTTCAATTAAAACTAATCAAGTTCAATTATACAAAGATGACTCTACAATAATTATTCATTTTTTAATTGGTTCTATGTACTCGTTTATAAGTCCGATCTCCGATGCTGGACAACTATTACTATTTCTTATTGAAACTAAGTGGATATTTAACTACATTTAACTTTGAACTTAAACTTGAACTTAAACTGACACGAGAGTAGTGAGTAATTATTATAAATAAAAGGATTTCACGATTTTGCACATTTGCATTCACTTAATTTCCATGAGGGGGGGGGGAATAAAAACGCAACGGGGTTGAATATATGGGCAAGCATAAAAGCAGATACAGGTATTTGTGGTGCATGAAAGGCAATTGTTTTTTTTTCTTTTTTTTTGTTATGCAAAAAATTTACATAACCTAGTTCAGATTAATATAACCCCTTTTCGCTGGATATTTTTTTTAATTATTTGGGGACTGGAACTAGGATCTTGTAAAGGACTCGTAGTTTAGAATAAAAACGTACTGAGAGTTCAGAGGCCTTGTTTCTTGTGAACATAAAATATAACATCTTTGTTTTCTGGATGCGAGAGAACTAGTTTCAAAGATCATACACGACACGACTCCCAATTGAATTGCAACACTATTAAATGTAATTGTTTAGTGTATGAGGGGTTTGTCCCCCTCTCTCCGCGCCATGAATTTTAAATCTCTTTCAATTGTGAGCTGTCACGCCACCTGATTTCCTCCTCAATGAAATGACAACGCTTTAAAAGCATGCGATTAATTCGTGTTTAAAACATCGATCGAAATCTAGGCAACATAATGGTCTTTAAAACAAATTTACTCGAATATTTTGGTTCGGTTTGCTCCGTCATGAATTGACTTCATCAATAATCCGATCCTCCCGTCTGCTTTCAGGAGGAATCCGCAGGGATATAGCTTTATTTCAGGGTTTGTGTTAGAGTGACGATGCTGACAGACAGACAAGATATTCTCAGCTCGTTTTTATTTTTACCTTATACTTAAAAGGATCTGTCATTCCAAATATACAACATTGTGTTTATACTTTACAAGATGGAATTGAAAACAGTTTATTATCTAACGTAGGAGAGTAAATCAACAAGCTGAGATAATCAGTTTGTAAATAATATATAGTGAATTAGAAGGCAATCTGTTCGTTATTCTAGCTAGAATGTTGTATTTTGAAAAGCTCATTACTACTATTACTATTATATTTATTTGAAATGAAAACTTGATTTCTTATTAGATGAGCGAAGCGAAGACTTCAATTTCACTGACCCCCAAAAAATTTAGCTCGGGTGTTTTTTTTTTTTTTTTTTTTTTTTTTGTTTTTTTTTTGTCTGTTTGTTAACTCTCTACCAGGCAAACGGCATATCCGATCTTGATGAAAATTTGACAGGACCTTCGAAATCTCTGAACTTAGAGGTGTATTGTTTTTGGGTACAATCGAAGAAATATTTCTCATGAATATCGTACTTTTACGATTTTTTTCGATTTTTAGTGCGATATTTTCGTGACATTTGGGTTAATTCTGACCAAACGGGTGGGGCTACAACGTTCATATTATACATGGACATTAAGGTTATGGTGATGTAGTACCTTTTGAAAGAAAAAGTTGAAAAAGTTAGCCAGAATCCATAGAAATAAAGCTTTTAATATAAGTTTTTTGATTTTTTGTGCGATATTTTCGTGCCATTTGGGCCAATTCTGACCAAACTGGTGGGGCTACAACGTTCATATTATACATGGACATTAAGGTTATGGTGATGTAGTACCTTTTAAATAAATAAATAAATAAATTTTATTTAGAGTCTACCCACTCAGTTATATAACTGATTTTCAGTGAGGGACTTTAAAAGAAAAAGTTTAAATAGTTAGCCAAAATCTATAGAAATAAAGCTTTTAATATAAGTTTTTTACGGAAAATAATACCAATTGACAGGTAACAAAAGAAACTTGACAACAATCAGCTACAATGCGTAGGCAGCAAAACAAAGAACTTGCAAAAGTAAAGATATACCATGCAAACTAAACATTTTTAAAAGCTCATCCATCAACGCGGCGGGACTTTAGCGTTTTCCTAGTTAGAAACAACGTTTCAGAAACTGACAGAAATTAACGTCTTCGGGTTCAGGGAAAACTACTTCAACACTTTAATAGCATTATCCGACACTTGCATAAACCAACCTATAGTATATAATATATTTCACTTCAATATAGATTCGTATAGGTAATACTTTTTATATCACCTTGGTTAGTCAACTTTAAGTTTCACCTTAAAGTACTATAATGTCTACGATGGATAATTCTCCCTTATTTGTTTTGATACGTTTTTGATAGCAATAAATATTTATTTTTTAAACCTGAAGATGAAAATGGCCTGTCACTTTTTGAAACGAGAGTTGAATCCACTAAAATGATTTTAATATACTGCACTGGGAGCATATATTTTTCATTCGCATAAACCGTTATTATTAATTTATACCAAGGCATTTATAATCTGTTCGTAACAATCAATTTTCCACCATCTACATAATTTCTATTCTTCCCAAACCTGCAGCTTTTTCCATTATTACTTAACGACGTGGACGCGTGCTGTTTAAGTCATTAATTAGAACTCGTTGAGATGAATTCTTAAAGAAGGACATATTAATAATAATCCTTCATCTTTGAACGTTCAGTTTCATTTATCTTGCGTGGGCCTGTACACACACACATGTGTGTATCGGGACTGGAAAGTGAGTCAGGCAGGCTGGTAATTGAACTGATGACTGGACAGGGTAATGAAGGTCCCTGGTCATCCGCTAGGCTGGGTAGGGTGCATTAATTGTTATTACCACACGAAGAGTGGCTTCAATTGAAACATACTCGAAACAACACAGATTCTCAAGAATTATTTGGCAGGCCCCTTCCGAGTAGAGATGAAGCAAGAGAGTTGTGAATAATGATGGACGAACGAACCAAGCCTATACTAGGACTTGCGTCAGACAGTTATATGTGTTCCGTGTAAATATTTAAAAATCCGTCCGAGAAACTATGGTGCTAGTTCTGTTCTTGTATAACCAAACATCAATCAACATACGAGGTAAAAATATGCATAGCAGGGAAACGTGCTATATCATTAATCACGCTTTTAAAACTATGGCGTGATGTAGTATCCCGTGTCACTTTTCGTCTCTATTAATTCAGTTGTTATTCGAGACGATCACCGGATGATGGATGAGGGTTAGAAAAATCAATGCCCTACGCGGGATTCCAACCCTGGAATGGGGTGAATCGTCAATCATGATTGTCAATCAGACATTCAAAATTCCATAAACTTGGCAGTTTCATCTCATCCCTTTATTAAATGGTAAGACTTCATGCAAATTTAACCAAGAATTGGAGAAAAAAATGTCTGGACTAAAAACACTAAATCCAACAATGGAACGATAATTATGCTTTCTCGGTCTCTTCTATGTACATTGAAGGTGTTCGTTCAATTATTTTCATTCGTAAGTTTCCGAAAGAAAATGGCTTAGTGCCAGTACACGTAGAAATCTGAATAGGGGGGGGGTTACATGTCCGATTCCTACCACCTTCAATCCTCTACAAAGGGGATTTTACTTTTTTCCACCCACATATTCAATAGTGTAATACCATTGAGTATATAACCATCCTTAGGTAATACTACCCAAGGTGACCATTTCAAAACTTATATTAGATTATTGTTATTTTTATACGTATTGTTTTAAACTTGGAAAGAGGATCCCCTCAGTCTAAATGCGAAAGAGCTTGGCTGAACATTCTTGATAGATTCCACTGAAGTAAACCTATTCTAGAGAAAATCAACCTACAGGAACAGGCATTTTACAATGAAGAACACAGGTCATGAAGGTCTCTGAATCTGCAATTTCAAGTGCCTCAATTACATGATGGTATGCTATTGAATATAATTCAAATGGGATGATTTCCTAGATGTCAAACGATGCAATTAGCGCTGAATAGTGTCGCAACACGACCACTACAGCGACGCCATCACGAGGGTCAATCCACGAGGCAGTTCCTGGACTTGGAGAATATCATTAATGTATTAATTTGGCGAAATATCTATCTCGTTAATGTGTGGTTATAAAATTAAGATAATTAAAAACAAGCTTAATTAATTAACACTATCTACCATTAAATTTCTATTTGCATGCGATTACATACTGCCAATTGTATAGGCCTACTAATTAAAAATCACATTAAAGAAGAGGACGATATTGAAGGAGAAAAAGAAATGGAAGGCGCAGAAAATTGAAGGAAAAGAGGACATGACAGGCCTGACAAGACGATGTTCAAGAAAACAGGTGTTTAGCGACCCCTTGACCAGACTTACGTTGGAAACAGGAGTACAGAAATATATTAAAATTTCATCAAAAATTCGTTTAGTTGTTTGGCTTCAGCCATCTTGGTTAGCAAGTCAAATATACATTTCGAATATGTCTTTAATGACAGGTTTCCAGACTACGTAGTAGCATCTGTGAACGTAAACAAAGAAGTAAGCATCTCCCATACGCGGCCAGGAAAAAAATAATAAAAGACCACATAAATATGTTTTCAATTACGTAATTAATTGCCGGTACTTTTAGATTTACAAATCAGATTATTATGTGTTTCCCTATCATAGGACATTTTCACTGTTGAAACATATTTTAATAAACTTAAAAAAGCAATATTTGTATTCTCTAGACTGTTTTGATTTTTTTCAATTGTTATATTGTATGATTATCACTGCTGTAAAGTAGTTAAAAATGACCTTTTTAAATTTATTTAAATATGATTTAACAGTGAAATGACCTATGATTTGTATTTAAACATGAAAATAAGTTAAATAATTTCATTCCTCGTTACATAGATTATTGTTCGAACGGTGTTTGAACCCAGTCACGATTCACTCACATATTTTCTAATTTATTGCTAATCTTTGTATCTTAGCAGACTCAACTCTCATATGAGAAAACACGTCGCGCCAAACAGTGTTTTAACTAAAAAAAACATGTCCAAACTTCAAGTGTTTGCAACACTAGACATGCACCAACTTCACGACGTTAAGTTGGTAGCTTTGTATATTTACTTCATTTTTAACGACGCACTCGCAACTAAACTCTAGTAATGCATAGGAATAGTCGCGTCGTATACTTGGGGCAAACGATTGACCTGTTGGATAACTTCAGGATGATCTCCAGCTAACCAGGAGCTTCAATCATGAATGCAAGGGTTTATTCTGAAACAATTTTGAATCTCATTTTCACTCTGAAATTGGAAACTGTATAAAGTTGTTTTGAAAGAATGTTGACTCTGTGTTGTACCTTCGATTAACTTAATTCTTGAGTTCTGAATGTTACCTGGGTTGTTGCGTCGTGTCGATAGTGAGTTGTCGTTCAACGTTTCACCACCAATGTCAGGTCATGCGTTTTAGGCAAATTGCTGTTCGCTCGGCCTACTGACACCACAGGTGTTTGAAAATTTGAACGTATGTCACGAATGTGGAAATATAGGGCTCTGCAGTAACACATTTCCAAATTTTGTTTTAAAATCATATATATAAAAAAATTTGTTCTCACGAATTTTGCATTTGTTCAAAAACGTTATTTGTTTGTCGTAAATTCCAAAATTGACTAAATTTGTGATTTTTTCTGGCTGATTAAGAGAATTGTTTTAAAATCAATGACCGCAGGGCTGTCCATGTATACTTTATTGACATACTTTGCAAAGTTTCATATACGTCTGATGCATCTTGGCCGAGCAGAAATGTGCAGATAAAGCGTTGAGTGACAACCACTATCGACGACGCAACAACCCAGGCAACAACAGTTATATAACTGAGTGGGTAGACTCTAAATAAAAATTTATTTATTTATTTATTTAATCAGAACTCATCCACGGGTTGTGAAAGACTATACAATATCTCATAACTTACTTCTTATTTCTCGTATACCTTTTTACAATTAAGAAATTAGTCACACATTTTTCCTGCAAATCCACACAAGTTTTCATTATTATAATATTTACATTATTTTAATTAATTTTTTTTTAATTATTTTTATTTTAATTTTTAAGACTCTTATATAAATAAATAAATAAATTTCGTGTGACAAACGGAACCAAAATTTGACCAACAAATCATTTACGATGGTGTCCATCACCTTTCCGAGTATGCAAAATATATATGTATATGTTTGGACGAGTGAGCGAAGCGAACGGAGTCCTCTATGGCAAGTTTTCGGCACTTCGTTGTGTTTATGTGTGTCTGTGTGTCTGTCTGTCTGTTGTGTGTTCGATGCGTAGAGGCCAAACTACTCGTCCGATTTTGACGAAATTTCATCGAACGTCAAAGACCAATAGATAGAGTGCTGTTAACATGGACAGCAAAATTCGCAGGAATCCAACCTACAAAAAATTAAAATTAAACAAATTACTACTTTATTTTTTTAAACTTAAAGTTCGCATTGAAAAAAAATACCCTTTCTTATCAATGTTACCACTATGAATGTTAACAACTGTGAAAATTTTCAGAATTATATCTTGCCCTGCCAACTTACAAAAAATTAATTTCTTAAAAAAAATCATGTTTTGCAGGGCTTAACTAAATTGGATTTGATTAGAGGAGCATAAAAGATGGATCTGGACATCTGGAGCCGTAATGGGGTGCATAAATGTACCTTTCTAAAACATATTTTGGAATCTTGCTACCTTTAAAACTTTGGCGTTAGCAATGTGATATGTTTTGGTGTCGCCCGTGTCCGCTTGCATAGCGATATAGCTAACGCATCAGATGGCAGACAAGTGTCGACTTGGTGACTCACACTACTGCAGTCGTCATGGTTCGCAAATTATGTACCCGGCTATTAGCTCACTCGTCCAACAACGACTTTGGCGTTTTCCTAGTATCTAGAAGGTTGTGAACGTAGTTATGTAATGTGGCATATTATATCTAGAAGGTTGTGAACGTAGTTATATATGTGGCATATTATATCTAGAAGGTTGTGAACGTAGTTATATATGTGGCATATTATATCTAGAAGGTTGTGAACGTACATATTATATATGTGGCACTGAAAAAAAACAATGTATTTTGATTTGAGATCTTCATACATTGTTACATATATTTGTTTGGTTCATTGTTGATAACAACTATATAATGATGTAAATGTGAAATCCCATTCAGTACACATAGGACACATGAAGAAATATCACAAACCACTGCCTTTGAATGAAATAAGCGTTTCTCTCTTTCTAAAACACTTGTTAGACTATAGGGACTATTGTGGCATCGCCAAGCGGTGCAGTTGTATTACAAATAGGTGGTATCGTCGTTAGCTATTGTGTTAATCGTATGGGTGTATTTGGTGTTGCCCGGTTTTCGTACTAGACGTTTACTGTGGAAAGCATCGAATACACTGGTTGTATTTGGAGTCGCCCGGTATAAGTTTACTGTGGTTGTTCTGGATTCAATAACGTGCGTTTCAATAGTATCTTCGTGTAAAACTCATATAGCCGAGATTAAAAATTGCTAGTGATTTTTAAAATCGTCTATTTTGTATTATGATTCGGATGCTTGACATCTTGTATCGAGCTGAGGTCACAAAGTAGTTATTAGCAGTATTAATAGTTGTAGTAAACTAGTAATAGTATACTAGTACGTTGTATCGGATCTGTACTAGTAATAGGACAGATAAAGTAGTGTAGTAGTTGTAGTAGTAATAATAGCAGAGATAAAGTGGTATTGTAGTAGTAATAGGACAGAGTATAGTAGTAGTAGTAATAATAAAGCAGAGATAAATTGGTATTGTAGTAGTAATAGGACAGATAAAGTGGTATTGTAGTCACTAACGTCTAGTAGGTGCAATATGAAAGAGAGCTGTTAAAATGGATTATTTGAAGAGCAAAAAAAATGGATGCAGAACAAATGCAGCCGAAATGGGGGGCATGAATGGACCTTTTTTAAAACATATTTTGCAGTGGCAACGCGTTTTAATGGCTGCTTTTGAAGGTTCGCAAATTATTTGCTCCTTCTTGATTTGATATTGCTTAACGTCTCATATTAATGCACTTTGGCTATTCAAGACGATGAGTGGTGATGGATGAGGATTAAGTTTGAACAGAAAGGAGGAGGGGAAACCCGGTACCGGCATGTAGCCTACTCCTTTAGAAAAGTACCAAAGGGCTTAACGTCCCATCCGACAGGACGGTGTTATCTTGACAGCCATCTAGGTTCCTACACTAACCCGGACTGCCGAGCAGACGTCGAGGAGAACGAAGCTGTTACACTAGCTCTCGAAACCCCATCTGCTCTAACCAGCGATATACGAGAGTTTCAGGGCAGAGCGTTCACCCACTCTACCTCGACCAGAGTTTGAGTGCACGGCTCCACTGGCTAATGGCCGCTCGTGAAAGGTTCGCAAATTTGCTACATACTAATTGTCGTCTATCTGAAAATTAGTCATCACATAAATGTACCCGGGTACTCAACACATGACTCGCTCACTCGTCCAACAACGACTTGGGCCTTCAAAGTCCAACTCGCTACCTTCCGTGGTTTGGCCTGTGAGTAGGGGAGTAGTGTATTCCCCAAAACTAAGGGCGAGCTCTGGCCGGTTGGGGAGCGTGTTGCTGAAAGAGCTCTCGCGCAACTTTTTATCACACCTTTCTTCATTCACACGGCCTTACTAATATTTATTTTGTTCTTTCACTTTTTTCTTCTCCATACATGCCGGCCCTCTCTGCAACAAGCACTCCTCCGTTCCCACTTAGTTCAACCCATCCTATCCAACATCCTCACTCCTTCCCATTAACCTCCCTCGTCTTCCCTTAAGTTCCTCCCATTAGAAAGAAGAAAACGTGGTGGTAATCCACAATTATGGAAAAAGAAAATTCGGAAGATTCCAATACAATTGACATGGTCACTGATAACTCTACTGTTGAGTGCCCTAAAACAACATCAACTAACTAACTAACTAACAACGACTTCGGCGTTTTCCCAGTAAGTATTTATGAAGGCTTTCATGATGAAATTCATGGTCGTATGATATATATTTATCCACTGAAAAATGTAGATTTGTTCAAAAAGTTGGAATTCACATTCATGGCTTTCTTATGCTCATTTGATTGGGTTTAGATACGTTATGTTAGTGGTTGGATGATCGCGAATATCATCTTCATTATCTCTCACCAGTTTTGTTTAATTAATTGTTTTAGATAATTAATCTTTCGCCCTTCTCATATCGTCTGTAAAAATATGTTTATTGTTTTGTGTCGAGACAGCTAGGCTCGAGCGTCGTAGCTGCATGGAAGACGTGTAGCATTTGATTGGCCGACATCTTCGGCGACCCCGAACGATCGAACTATACTCATTAGCATCGGATTTGGACGAATATAGTTGCGGAAACTGGGCGAAGTTTAGAGCTGGACTGGTTGTCTTGTTCCCCCTTCAGGGGCCACTCTAGCTGGAGATGGCATTTTATGAGTTGTTTTAATAAGTTGATTAATGAAGTACAGTTTTCTATTTTTCTGTCAATACCTATAAGTTATAACAACAAAAATTGTGAGTTTATTATTTTTGGACAAACCAGTTATAGATATTAAAATGAAAATCAGACAGTCATTTGGCATTAACACTTAAAAATACAAAAATGTACACAATATTTTGGCAGCTCCTCTGTAGCCATTGACAATAATTAATGTCAATGTCGAATGACATTTTCACATTGATTTTCTTTTTAAAATAACTATAACTGTTTTTTTTATAATATAAACTTATAAAATATACATACAATCAGTTGAAAAGAGTGTGTCTGATATTGTATAAAAATTATTTTATATTTAACAGGCAGGTTGGTCTAGTATACAGCCTAAATAAAGGGTTAATATATCATATCGTTGATCTCTAGTGGATTTATTTGATCTAATTCGAGTCTAGATTTTCTGCAAGCATACTTCTGCAATAATTTCGAAGAATTGTTGAGGAAACTCGACGAAGATAGGAAGGAGCTGGACCTGTTGCCTCCCCTTGAGATAACAATAACCACTAGAGATAACACGAGATGTGTCAGTTAAGTGGTTCATTTAGTGCAATAACTATTCCCCAGCTGTAGCGAGGTGCTCATTGCAGAAGGGGTTTAGTTTGTCTCGCCTCGGCACTTCATACGGGTTATTAAAAAATTGTATTTTAATGTGGTATCCAAGAGATAAGAATAAAATTACATATTTTAAAATGAGGAAATGTACACTCATGTCGAAACTCGGTCCTAGACGCGAGGGATAATGTTGCGTTCGTCGTATTCATGATTTATACAGAATGCGGGATCGGGAAATGTGTCGAAATTTGTACTGTGTTCGTGTTTGGTTTGTTTGGTTTTGGCTGCTGTAAAGGAAACAGACTTAGCCCAAAACAGTCAATATTACATAAAGTCAAAGACATCTCGTATTTTTCGTTGACAAGGAGGTGTTCAAATCAGCTAACAAGGTGATTTTATCGTTGGAACTGAGGATTCTTACATGATGAAGAATGAAAACAGTGCATACAAAAACAATAATAATGTTTACGGTTATACTTTTTTAAGTTTGGTCTCGCCGTTCTAATTTTTATGACAGTTAAAAAATGATATTACACAACTTGTCTTATGTTACGACTACGAAAGTTAAGTTGAAAATGCTTAAATTCGGGTTGACTTATTCCTGTAAGATGTCACAAAATAGCAAGATACTTATACACCACTGCGCCATGACTGCTGTACAATCAGCCTGGTGTTCGGGGTAAATTAAACTATAATTACGTTGTATATTATCATGACGCCTTAAGCAATATAATACCGTATTACTTCATAAAAATAGATTATAATATAAATTGAAATATAGGCCTAACGCTTCAAATGCATTTTGAAATAAAACAACCCAACAGATAAAGAATGCAATTTACTACTAATTAGTTTGTGGTATGTTTTAATCGAACTCAATATAGCTGTAATTTCATAAGTTAAAATCAGCTATGAAACCCATTAAAAATATATAAAGTCATTGGTTTGTTCCTGCGGTACTTGGTTAATATATCGGGGGTGTGGATGGAAATCGCTTGCTTGGAATTGCGTCTTACTGATTTGGGACACGGCAGACGGTCGCGAAACTTCGGTGTGTTTCTAATGTCACTGCGCGAACGCTTTTTATAGTCGCGTTCATGCATGAAAGTATTTGACTATTTCTGTCGCTGCAATACCACATTTGCAAGTGCAATTTCTATGAGAAATGTTTCTTCGGATGTACCCGAAAACTGAACGATAAGATTAATATTTCGAAAATCCTCAGTTTTCATCGAGATCTGCAGAGTAGCCGCTAGTCCAGGAATATTTCTTCGAGTGTACTAAAAAATGCGACAGATCTAAGTTAAAAGTAAAGATATTTCGAAAGTTCCCTAAAAATATCAACCCGATTAAAGAAGCCGTTTGTCCGGCATACACAAAATAAACACACAAAAACACACAAGCAACAAAGAAACAAAAACAGACAAACTATTTTTCTCATCGTTGTTACTTTGCAGTTTCTTACGTTCGCTACGCTCACTTCACTATTAATAAACTTAATATAGAAATAAAAGTTAACTAAAACCAATTATGTCACATATAATTATTTAGATTGCGTGCAGGTGAAGACATGAATGTAGTGAGTGTTACACTGTAGAGTAAGTACACATCACCCTCTCATAGCCTCACCCCCCCCCCCCCCCCCACCTCTCTCCACCATTAGAATAAACAACTGAAGATACTATAACTCAACACCAGGATGGAACAAACAATATTACAATCATAGCTTTGCTACAATGTAGTAAAATACATTGGTTGTGGAAATTAGATTAGTAGTATACGCTTCACTGTACACTCATGAGTGTGAAACCAAATTAAAATTGAATTTCGTTGTAAATGTTATCTTGGCCCCACATTATACAAAACAAATAAAAAATAAGTCGATTTATCATTTTATAGATAATATTAATGCTCAATCCGAATAAAAACAGCATAAATAGGCCCATCGAGGTCGCGACATTTAACATGCTAGAGGTTATCGGTATAGGACGGTTGGAAGTGGGTTCGTTCCTATATGTTGTCACAATTAGGTTTTACAACCCTCGGGTTTTATCGCTGGTTACTGACTGACTGATTTCCTGACATTATCGTAGAAACTAAATGTTAAACATGAATTAACAAACAAACGGTACCGGTTCATGGACATTATTTACCTCTTGCAAAACTCTTTTTCGTTTTGACTTGGAATGTATCTCTTGCACTTTTGGCTCTATATAATTAATATTTAACAGCATCTTACTTTGTTTAGACAATCTTAAGAAACTAGTTTAACACAATAATTATGTCTTAGTAAGAGTTTTAACATTATGCTTATAATACATTGCACTTGTAGGACTATGGTCCAGCTGTCAATAAAGATCTAATTAATTAACTAATTAGATTATATACATAATTTTAACTAACATGGTTGCAATTGTCTTTTTAATATTGAACAGACTGTCACTCAAATATATTCACAATGATTGGCATTACAAATCACACTCACAGCATCAGATCGGTGTGCTTTTCATCAAACAAGACAAACATATTATATATACGCCCAATGAGGAAGTAAACTTGAACTAAATTTAAAAAGCCAAACTCAATGTATTACAATTAATATTTTGTTCATGTTGAACTATTATCTACAGCTATGTTCGACACGAGAGGAAATAACGCAATTGGATTCAATAATAACTATGATGCTGCTGTCAGCGAGCCGTGGGTATGATTTTTTCCTGGGATAATTGCCAATAATAATAAATAAATACATTTAATGAGTATATACTATGTTAGTACTATTTGTAATTGGAATGTATTAATACATTATGGTTGAGCAAAAAAGCCTACGACTTTGTTGACTGTGTTTCTAACTTTCAATTTCAATAATTAATAATAATTATCCATGACTTTTAAACAGCATTTTTTTTTAAATCGCTGATTTAACAATGCATTGCGCGGAAAAATATTCATTGTGAATCAAACAACATAATTATCATTATTTAAAACTTTTCGATTTAAAAACAAAGCTTATTTATTTGCAATTATTGAGATACCCCAGCATCAGTTATAGTTTACCATTTTAATTATGTAGGGTCTATAATATGTAACTTTATTTTCTACAAATTAGATTATTATAAATGACTTTAGTAATTACCTTGACAATTATAGGACACGGCAAAATATGTATTGTGTCTAGAAATGCTATATTATGCTCTTCATGCTCTTCAGTGCTCGGATATCTTACAGTATCTCAAGTGAGTGTTGGTTGTTTTTGCTTAATTACATAAATTCCTGTTCGCGATGCGTCTCAACTGTACCATTATTGTGTACACACATTTCAAGTAAAGAAATGTTAAACTTGTGTAGTGTCATCGTAAGTTCAAGTGGCCAAATGAAGGTCTTCGAAAGTGGAACACAACGATGCCAATTAACAGTTTTCTCACACTACAACATGGAAATATACCCACAACACGACCAGCTGGTTTAATGAAAATGTAAGTTCTAGATTACTTCGATTTAAACAAATTAATGTGATATTGATAAATATAAAATGAAAATCGTCATCATCATCATCATCAAACGAACTATGGACATTCGAATCAAACTGAATATTACATTATAAAATGATTGTATTCTAGCTATCAAAGTATGATTGATTGTATTAAACATATCAATTATAAACAACATAATGAACTCGCTAAAACACTAATTTAAATGATATTGGCAAGTTCAGAAACAGCCTCATACAGATTCTAAGGAAAAGGGCCTATTATTCTATAGACGAGTACTCTGAAGATTTAAATTTTGCATAATTTAATTTCAATAAAATCAATCTCAATTGGAGTACGATTTTCTAAACTTCATAATTAATTTTTTTATTCCATGAATCAATTCAAATTTAATTCACTTTGTTTAACTTCATAAAATAATTTAAATGTTAATTTTTTATTGTTTTAGTATTATGTTATTAGGCAGATATAAATTTTGAATTTCATGTTGCTTGATCTGATGTGTGCTAGAAAAATAGGATTTCACAATTCAATGTTATTATCTGTAATATATGTTTGCAATCCCAAATAAAATACCTTATATCTAAAAAGTGCATAGGCCTACTCAATCGTAGAAAAGGGAGGTTTTTACTTTGCTATTGTACTAGAATTGACATTGTATACAAGTGTAAACATTTAACAAACGAATAAATGAATATGAATATTTAAAAAGATGTAATGGCAAAAAAATATTAACTATATTATATTGAGTTAAAATATAAAATAAAGTCAAACAACATATTACATCACATTTTGATGCGTATAGTGGTATCTAATTCGTTATAAAGTGTCGTCAACGTGGCGCACATGGACGCTACGTTGCTACTAAGTATAGTCTTATCTCTAAACGTCTTATCACAAGTAAGTTGATGGCCACAACACAAGAGATGGGTTTACGATCTTGTCCTCTAAACAAGATAACAATATTATTATTGTAGGCTTCCTCGCAGGAGCAATACTCCCATGAATGTCTCACAATCAGATTTATAGGCAAACGATTAAACACGATGGCTTTAATTGGACGTGCGTGCGCGTGTGCGTGTGCGTGCGCGTGCGCGTGTTCCCATCAATTTATTTCATATTAATGATCCAAGTTATGTTATCAATTAAATAAACCGAATCTTGTGAGTTATTTATTACCAATCGAAGTGAATGTTATGTATGTCGTCCTACAATGGTGTCAATTTGAGTTAAGCAGACACTAAGTGTATGGTGTCTACTTTGGATAACCGATAATCTAAAATTTTAAATTGATGTTTGTAAGATCGATCGATAATCGATAAATATACTTGAAATTACTGATTATTTAATTAACAGAATAATATAATACAACCCAAAGAAGCACTCACCACTGTTTTGAAACATATTTATGTTTTGAAAAAAAATTAAATTGAGAAGTAGGTTAAACAATCGATTCTCGAAAATAAATTATTGATTATCAATCGTTCTTATACTAATTAATGGATAATCGGCGGCAACCCTGGTTGAAATATTTGACAAATGTACATCTAGGTTAGTCTCTATTCATTGATTGAAAAGTTTCAAAAACTTGAGATTGATGTAACTAAAATAAGGCACACTGGGGAATTGTGAAGAAGTTACGAAGTAGGAAGAACAACGCTTTCCTCTTTTCCTCTTTTCTCCCACAAAGAACAAACTTTTAAAGCCCTGTGAAGCGCCCTGCACTAGAGTGTGCCGCTAGTAAACATGCCACAGACCCCGTGGGTACGTCTGCACTGTTTGCGTTGGTCAAGTGAGTAGTGACCGGGTCGAGTACACAGATTGTGACTACGAGAGTTTTCTTCTCTCGGACCGAAGTGATATAATCTCAGCTTCAGACTCGAGTGGCTACTGCAACTGCCCCGAAGTGATCGATCACTTTTCTTCTCTCACCTACTTTGTCAATCGACTCAATCTCAAATGGCGCTATCTGTCCGACATGGCCACTGCCTATCCATCACAACTCGGACATTGCATTCTCTATCTATATTGTTCCACACGTGATCGCTCTCAATTTAACAGAGTGTGTGTGAAGAGAGTGCAAGTTTGTGGGGTTTAACTTTTCTTTCGTAAATCGTTAACACAAATCAAAACGCCAGGAAAATGGAAATCCTGTAAATGATGACATGAGGAATAAAACACAACACTTCTGTATTTTGTTTGTTGGATCCTAATAATTAATTGAATATGAAACTGATGTAATAAAATCTAATCCTTAGATATAGGATTGAAATGGCATGATTTCATATAGATGAATACATTTCGCATCATTATTAAACATTATGCAGAACATGACAACATATCAATTCGTTTATTATTCGAATTCATTTCAAAATTTTATTTTCAATGAAGATGAAAACAAGTAAAATTTTTATAATAGTTGCCCTAAGTTTTATCCAAGAGAATTTAATGCATTTGAACAATCTTGTTGTTGCAAGTGCGTTTATCGTTTCGTTCATACATCCATTCTGGCATTACTTCGGGAAACCTCCCTTCCTCTCAAAACACATCAGTGGCTTTATTACATCCTCGAAAGCACTAGAATCAGTAGAGGTGATTCTGCAAAAGACTTTCCCACTTCGAGATCCCAGTCTTGAAGACATTGCCCTAACATTTTTACCAACTCACGACCGTAAATGACACAACCTCATTGAGATCTTAATACCAAGGAGGAGTATGATTAAAAATGCCTCAACTACTTCCTCCAAAACTTTCAGTTGTCCTGTCTTCGGACAGTTCCTCGTGCAAGGAAACCTCCACGCTAAACATTTCTCCAGACGTGCCTTTCCACAGTAACGCATGATATCTTGTTTTATTAAGTGTACCGAACACTTGCGAACGGTGTTAATTGAAACTTTAGCCTCCGTATTCAAATGTCGGCAGTGAAACTTTTAATGACACTTATAATAAATGAAATTTATCTGCATGGGCCAGCCTTCCCTCGACAAGCAGTTATACTTTCAAGTTGGAGACACGATCACGGAGCTTTCATTGCGGGGACTTTTGAAACTTCAGTTTGTTTCCTGGGTAGCAAAGTGAAGGAGACTACTACAGAAACCTTGGAATGCATTTCACATTTATTGTGACTTTCCCTAGAGCAACTACCTAAATTTCCATGACCACAATAGTATGCATGCATGAATGCAATATATTAAATGTTCCATTATGTTATTCAAATGATTTTAACTGAAAGAAAAAGTTCCTGTAGTTGGAGATGGTAGAGGACCAAAGAAAATGCTTGAATCATTTGAATAGCATAATTGAACATTTAATTTATTATGTCGAGATTCTCTGATTGGGATCAAAATGATTTATTTTGCTTAATACCTTCTCTGGATTTTGCACCATGAACGAAAGAACTGTACATATTACTAAGCTCGCTTGCGAAAGCTTTTCCAGTCGCGTGATGGATGACGCCTGAGAAAATCTATTGTTACGCCACTTTCTATGAAAATATTGCTTCAGCAATCGTCTCTAAATCATAACAGGTCATTCAGATTTCTTCAACGGGTCCATAAAGTTTCATCAGACGGTAGCCGTTTGTACTTGCCGAAAATCTCATTAAAATCGAAAGCAAAACTCGTGGAAAGACGATTTCATAAGAAACTAATCGTGACCAAAAAGTGGGTTAAGTTCAAAGTTTCGAAGGTCCCCTTTCAAATTTTCATAATATCGCATATGCCGTTTCCGTAGAAGAAAAACAACAAAAATTGCAAACGAATATATAAAAACCCGAGCAATTTTTTCACGGTCAGAAAATTGATTTAAGTCTTTAACTCAGCCAAATAGTTTTCATTGTTAATTCCCATAAAACAGGCTTACTATGTCTGAATCTCGTCTCTCCGCCCATCGCTAAACACGTCACGCGTCGCGACGCCTAAACGAGTCAGGGCACCTTGATTTACCTGCACAGGGGTCAGACCGGACGTCCGCCCGGTCACCTGTTAGTTGGGCTGTCATTACATGGTGTACAGCAATCCGCCGTGGGAAACGGTGCGTACAGCTGAACGGGGCAGAAGGGGTGTATAGCAGCACACACGAGGGGGTAATCGCTTTAAAATAGTTGTATATATTTATATGACAGATAACCATCCAAAAACAAATATGTTCGCTTCCATTTTTGTCATATTTTATACGGTTCAAGTTCAATTGTCAACACAAGAAAACATCGATTTTTAATTTAAAATACATGCCCTAAAAAGTGTATGTTCATTGTTTAGATTGATAAAACAAGAATGCTATAGTCATTCTTGTTATTTCGTGCTATCTAACAAAAAGCAGAAACTTTCGAAATTTAAAAGCTTTGCAAAATAATTAACCAAAATGTGTTCGTTGGGTAGGATGTTAGTGTATTCGGCCATACACTCTGTACATACACTAGTTTAATTTGACTGGGCCAGGGGGTAAATAGTAGACATCGGAGCACATGTAGTGCAAGTGCAGGTTACACTAAACTACCCTCGCCGGGACGCACTGACGGGCAACATGGTTGTATCTGAAAGCTTCACTAGAGTGTTCTACACAGAACACAACGTAGCCGCCATGATGGTGCGAGCCAAGCTATCATCCGACAAATCACGGATGAGTAAATCCCTGTCCTGTCTGGTGCTAGTTGTCATTTTGTCATCTCACTTCCGTTGTCACTGACAGTGGCGGACAGGAACCTCCATTCGTTGTTTCAGAAAGAGAAGTCGTAAGTGCGACGCGATTTTGTCGTGAAGGTATTCTGGAATTTTTCATTTGAGTTGTGAAGAGTAATGGAATGGTATAAGTTTATCCATCTATATACGGCACCTACATAAAAATTAAATAATTCATGAATTTAATTAGGTAGAAAAATTAAAAATATAATGAATTAAAACCGAAAGAATGTGCGTTAGGTGGTAACGAGGTAGACAGAGAGAGGCTACTGTGTATAAAAGTGGCGCCAAAATTCGATACAAATCGCATGAAAACTGAATTATAGATTCATTCATAGTGAAGGCGGCTGATTATTGGGAAATTTGTGTATAAAAAATTGGCGGGGGCACATGGACACAGAAAAGAAAAAGGTAAAATGCCAATCTCCAAATATCTCCCCTCGACACTCCGCTTATACGGTTTTATTCATCCAAGCCGTATGAGCTCATACTAGGAAAACGCTAAAGTCCCGCCGCGTTGATGGATGAGCGTTTTTGTAATTTTTTTGTTTGCGTTTTTTGCGTTTGTTTGCGCTTTTCCTTTGCAAGTGCTTTTTGAATGCATTGTAGGTGATTGTTGTCAAGTTTCTATGTTACGTGTTAATGGTATTATAAACCTCAAAAACTCATATTAAAACCTTTATTTCTGTGGATTCTGGCTAACTTTTTCAACTTTTTCTTCAAAAGGTACAACATCACCATAACCTTAATGTCCATGTGAAATATGAAACGTTTTTAGCCCAACCTGTTTGGTCAGAATCGGACCCAAATGTAACGAAATATCGCACTAAAAATCGAAAAAACTCGTAAAAGTACGATATTCATGAGAAATATTTTTTCGATTGTACCCAAAACAACATACACCTCTAAGTTCAGAGAAAACGAAGGTCCCTCTAATTTTCATCAAAATCGCATATGCAGTTTTCCCGGAATCGAGCGAACAAACAGACGGAAAAAACAAAAAAAAAACCCAAACAAACAAACAACAAAAAAAAAAAACACCCGAGCTAAATATTTTGGGGGGTCAGTGAAATTGAAGTCTTCGCTCCACTCGCTACGCTCGCTACGCTCATCCAACAATAGACGTGTACTCGCAGCCCATAAGAAGCGTGGATTGTCTATCATTTATAACTAACACTCATCGTCACGAATAGACCAACAACATTTAAATTGTCAGACATCGCCAGACGTCATAAAAGTGCAACACGAACAATAATTAACGACATCACCACTCATCAACGTTGCACAACAGTATTGTATATTTAAAATGCAAAATATAATATGCTCATAAAATTGTAACTACAATTTGACGGCTAAAAAGTATCAAAATAACGTACAATTTCTTTGATCCAATTGAGATGAAACTTTTGGAGCAGGTGATGTTAATTTGTAATTTATTCATTAGTTGGACTGTTCACTGCACTTAAATAATACGACTGACAAGTCGTTGAAATATAGTTTAAATCTGATTATCTCAAGTTCAGTGTACATTCCAAACAATTAATTACAAATTCTTGATCACTAATCTGTAAATATTAACACTAGAATAAATTATTTCTCAATTTGGTTGGTCGGGAAACACTCCCGTACGTGTAATTGTTTTATTTAATACAATCCAGAAATTAAAAAAGTCCGCCCCGACCGGGACTCGAACCACGGATCTCCCACATTCCAGGTGAGCGTCTTAACCCCTAGACCACCAGAACGGTCTTATATTAGAGATTAAAATGTACCCGTCCTGGTGGTCTAGGGGTTAAGACGCTCACCTGGAATGTGGGAGATCCGTGGTTCGAGTCCCGGTCGGGGCGGACTTGTTTAATTTCTGGATTGTATTAAATTAAAATAGAATGAATTAACTTTGTATTACGTTATTTCTGTTTGTGTAAACGTGCTACCTGTGTTGTGACGTGCATACAATAACCCTCTTGATAGACCAGGGAGTCTGGAGTTGTTACGCTTCAGCCAAGCTAAACATGTGCGACCCTGACACATCTGCAATAAACAAGCGATCCTAAGTAAACTATGGTGGGAGTTTTAACTCTTTTATTGACTGCAAGATGGTGATGTGTTGTGCTGGCGGTGTCTTTAGCAGAACCAGTTAGAGTAGCTTGAGCAGAATCTACGAAATGTGGAATTCACCCTGTCGGTTTGAGGGGAGAAGGCGTGGGGGGGGGGGTGGACATGATCACAAGTTCAAACGTTTCCAACATCAAGATAAATCTGCATTCTATTTGGAGCGCTTCACATCAATTTAATTGGATGAGCGTAGCGAAGACTTCAATTTTACTACCCCGAAAAAATAGCTATTTTTTTTAATTTTTGACCGTTTGTTGGATCTTTACCGGACAAATTGCTATTTCGATCTTGATGAAATTTTCAAGGGATCTTCGAAATTCGAAACTTATACACGCAACGATTTTGGTTACAATCAAAGAAACATTTCTTATGAAAATCGCACTTAAACTATTTTTTCGAATGTTTAAATGCAGGAAGGTAAATACAGTCCTCCATCAACGCGAGCACCTAATTTCGCAAAGCGGCCTGAGCAATGGAAACGTAAGAAGAAGGGATCGGCATGTAATTTACTCCTGCCAACTATAAAGCCAACTTCCTAAAACCAGTGAAAATAAAGTCGTGGTGTGGTCTAGGATGGTATTGTAGGTAGGAGGACGAAAGGGTTACGCAGGGCGTAGGGAAGGGGGGGCTCGAAACCCGGTCCGCCACTGCACTCCAGCCAGTGAGAAGCCTCGCTCCAGAGAGCACCACCGTTTTGTTGTGAATGAAGAGAGTAGACTTGGTCACGTGGTCTGGCTGGGGCTAATTGAGGTCCGGAAGAACAGACAGAAGGCTGTTGTGATTTTCAAAGTCATCAGTCTCAGTCAACCATCTGTTGATAAATCTGTGGCAAACAGGAAGCAGGGTTACCTGAGCCCGGCCGGCCTTACCTGGTTTCACGCAATCCACATACTCTCACACCGCAGCCCACCTGACGTGGGCTGTGGGAAACATGTTTTCACCTTGTACCCCACGATACGCAGACCACAGCAGTTCATTAGCATCGTCGTCTACTTGGTCACTACACAGCACCCCCAATCCTGAGGCGCCGGTACCTCATGAAATAATTATGAATTAAAGTACAATACCTTAGTATCACATTATTCTTTTATCTGGTTAATTTTGAGTCGATTATGTAAACGAACATTTGGGAATGGAACGTTAAAAACTCGTCAAAGATCAACTGAGGGTGAACTTAATTAAGAAATGTAGTATTCGTGTACTATGAAATTTAGTTCTTAGATGTGCACGTATCTAAACATTAAATTGAAAATAAAAACAATATATTATGCAAAGTGTCAAAAGTATACAACCAATTTCGAAAATAAGACGTAAAACGCCCAAAGCTTAGTGCAGATCGTTTTGAGTGTGTGTATCCTTAATGCAGTGAAGCAAATCAATCGGGTCGGGTGATGATAAATGATACGAGAATGAAAGGCTCTCGAACCCACACCCCATACGTGAATTGAATTGATTTTAGTTTACCTGGCCCGTGTAGGGTTCTAGAAAACATGTTCCCAGACCCTCTTTACCCTTGCATTGCAGAATTAAATTATAGTGTGTACATTGAACATGTTTATCATCAAAATACATCACAAGTGGAATACTAAACAACGAATTAAGAATCGGAAACTTATGATTTATAAGACACCTCTGACGGATTTCCAACTCAATATCAATAGAACCACACCACGCAACGACTCCAGCTAATGGCTACAGATCGTATTCTGATACTCGCTAAAGAACGAACTAATCTGTCACTCTGTCACCAAGAGACTCGGTACGTCTCGCTCGACTGACAGTGACAGTGACAAGACAGTCAATCTCAATCGACAACACCGAAACGTTTAGTTACGTTGACATCTGCTCTTCGTTCTTCCATCTCGCATGGTAGCGAGTCGGTCGTCACCCGTAAGCTAATAGTTTGTATTCGGAGGATCTGCATTTGGATGGGCGCGACGAGTGAGAGATTCGACGACTTTAATTAGAGTTATTGCACTAAAACTGATTTTGATGAAATTTTCAGGAAACCTTCGAAATTTTCAAACACAGAACGGGAACGCTGAATAGCGTCGACTGGAATAACGTCAACCACCTCGTTTGTACAGGCCTTGCACAATAAAAGGTTAAGAGGAAGGTTAGGAGGAAGAAAGAAAGTATACTACACACGAGGTGGTCGACGTTGTTCCATTCGACGCTATTCAGGCGACCCCTTAGAACTGTCAAGATTGTTAGCGTAACTAAAACTCATTGGCAATTAAAAATTAAAATGTACTTGTGTTGTTGTTTTTACCAGCTTCGTATTTTAATGGACGCTGATCAAAATGAACCTTTACACTCGGGCATCTTTGAACGCAACTATAAAATTAATCGAGTTCTCGAATAAGATACAAATTCATTTTATTTATACTATTTTACCAACACAATAAGTCGCATCGGTTTACTCTCAAACTCGTGTGTGTGTGATAAAGAAGTTTAGGGATAAAGGAGGCGAATGAGAACGAGTTATTCGTGTTTGATGTTTGAATGGTAACGCGGTTGAACTTGGATCGTTTGTTGGAGATGATAAATTCACGGAGGGAGAATGAGGGAATGAATGAGCTGAGATAGTGAGAAGGGTGAATGAGTGGGTCGGATCAATGAGTCGTAAGATTGTATCAACAGCGAAGTGGGGATGTAGATCATTGTTAGAAGAGTATAATCAGGAATTGATGAATTGAAGTACCTATAGTTCATTGTAAGACAACATCAAATATCGTGCACAGCAGTGAGTGATCACAAAATGTAGATGTAAAATTATAAAGATTCGCGTTATGTTTCTCGTTGTTATTTGCGTTGTGACATCTCGTAAATTGCGTCTCCTGATTTTTAGCATATTTTTTCCTAATATTCGTTTTCTAAATCTTTGGATTACCGGTACTTAATTTTTGTAATGATCAATTTTCTTTTTTAGCCTCTCTTCTGTTTTTATGTTTTTTTCCTCAAAAACTAAACTCTTTTTCATTAATTTTGATTGGTTTTAATTTAATTGTGTTCAATTCTATAAATTGAATGTCCCAATTGTAATATGCATTTTAATCATGTTACATATAATTATTTTGCTTATTATTATACACTTGTTGTAACATTATATAATTATTTTGAAAATCGTTCAATTGTGGCTATGCGAAATTTATACAATCCTGATTTTAATTATTGTCCTTGTAAATGAACCAAAGAAAGAAAGTAATTCAATTCTATTTGTATGGATTAAAACTATAAGAAAGTTTCAGAAAAATAACATTTTTGTCATCAAAAAGGAACGAGATTCAAAAAACGTCAATCGACATTTAAAAATTAAAATTAATCAAAACTAACAATGAGCTTGACGCCTAACGATAGCTTATGGAGTATTTATCAACCTTGCCTATTGTGTCTTGTTTGTGATATTATTTGTTCGTAAATTATTATTTTAATTATTGTTCTTCCTCTTGAAGAGATACGATATTTTTTCTGAAAAGTTGCACATTTTTACTAGCTTTAATAAACTGAGGCATGTTTTATGATCTAATAATGTATGTAAGTAATGTAATTATGACGTACTCGACTCGTTTTAACAAATACAAGGAATAAAGTGTTTGTGAGAGATACTCCACTCCCAGAGAAATATATCACAACAAAAAAAAGAGAAAAAATTAATTCACGTGTAAAAAAATGTTGGATGTAAATTAATATCAATCTAGGAGAAATAACCCTGCGACCACAGGGAGCCACGCAGCTAGTTGTGCCCGCAAACTCTCCATGTGAAACAGTTATGAAATAAGTTTTGTTAATTAAATGTTTGGGGAGAAGTTGCAGTGTTGTTCGCCGGGTCGAGGTTGGTTAGACCCACGAGAGGATCATTGTAAGAGTTCCACCAAGTGTGTTGAGTTTCATGTTCATAGAAATGTTACCGAGTTCGAGCACACAGATGGCTTCAGACGGAAATACGTTCGCATTTAATCAATTAGGATTAGAGTACAACGTTTAAAACGTGTAATTAGTTTTAAGAAGGGAATTTTAAATCGTATTAAACCATTTAACGGCAGGTCACAATGTGTGTGCTCAAATATGACATTATAGCTTTTAAAAGACATTTACAGGTGTTAACTTTTTTATCAATTACGCCAGGATTGGTTGAAAACCGATTATCATCGCATTCGTTACCTTAAAAATAAGGGTTACATAAACTAGGAAGCTTCGCAAACGCTTTTTCAGGCGCGTTGTTGGATGAGCGTAATTGGTGCATTGAGCTGCCATGTGTTATGCGGATTTTCTGTTGTTCTGTGAAAAAATCATTACTAAGTCGTTTTTTTTTAAATTAAATTAAATAAAAAATTAACTTAAATTTTGTAAATTTTCATTAATCGTAATTTAAAAAAAGAAATAGATCGTGAAATTGCAATTTTCATAAGAAAATAATTATTCGATTGCACTCAAATTTCACACGAATATCTTAATTCATAAAATTAAGGTTCTGTGAAAAAAATCATTAAAATCGGATAAAGCATGTACCATGTAGGTGTTATAAGTCGAAGAAATTTTTTAAAAATCGAAAAAAAATCGAAAAATTGCGATTTTCATGATAAATAATTTTTCGATTGCGCTCAATAAGTGGCAGTTCTAAGTTCAGAGATTTCGAAGGCCTCCAGAAAATTTCATCGCAATTGGAGTATCGGTTTAGCCGGAATCGTGCTGACAAACACACAAAAATACAGAGAGAAAAAAAAACATCCCGGATTTTTTTCTCCGGTATGGTGAAATGGAATCTTCGCTTCGCTCACTACGCTCATCCAATCAGTAATCGTAATCGTTTAATTTATGCAAACATAACACTGAGAAAAACTCTTTCTTCGTCCAGGAAATAGCAATATAACACAATTGACAAAATCTAACAATGAACAACAAAACACATAATATGCATTAAAATTAAAACGGTTTTTGACAAAAACGTTTTAATTTTAATGTGTTTTAATTGTCTTAAAGATTAAACCAACAATATTTAACATGCATTAAAGAAAATCATATAATCACACAAATAAAACACACAGCTTCAAATAAAGAGAATGTTCACATTTTTATTTTGATAAATTAAAACATCCTGTCTTTCCAAAACCCCGTGATTCCTCCCCAATACAACTATAATTACGATCCCACCCCAACATCCACTTCCTGGTGAAATACACCCCGTTTAATTCCGCCTATTGTTTGTTTCAGAATCAAACGGATGACTCTCATTTCGACCTGGGCTGCGGCAGCGAGTGTAAAATAGAACAGGTAAGAAGCCCACTTCCACTACGGATGTCCTACAGCTTCGCCGGGAGATGAGGGAGGATGTACGCTAGAGCTGGGATTGCCGGGGCTTTGTAGTCTGTGACGCAGGGTGGAACTCGATTACATTCCGTTCACTGGACATTCAGAGCACAATTAATGACAGAGGGGTGGGAAGATATTCGACAAATGGGTTCAAATCAAATTGCACATTTCTCTAGTATAGAAACCCATTTCACATTTGAACTGACATGGCTATATAAACATTTTTTTAAAATTTTAAGTACAGAAGAAAAAGAAAAATTAGTTACGAGCTACAAGATTTCGTCTATTATAGTATTTAATTATATCCAGTAAATCTCACTAAATTTAGTGTCAGTTAAAAATGTGAATTACAATTACTCGAGCTGAATGTACACCTGGAGAGAGGTAAACGAAGGGAAGGATATGAACAGAAATGCATTTAACTATAGGCCTGCTCTCGAGTAAGCTACTAGCTTGAAATTTTCTAGTCTCCAACCAATACATGGATTCGTAGATGTGTATAACACGAGTCGGCAGCCATATATGATAACAAGACAAACAGAGGTACGGGAGTACCCAAAGAAAGACTTCACACTGGTAGATAACTTTTGGTGGAGGTGCCGGGTCCCAAGTATTTTCAATTTTGGATAAGACTAAAAAATCTTACCCTACCCTGGCTTCAACGGTCAACAAAGACATTCTGTATTAACTTTGTGTAGGACAATATCAACGACAAAAAGTTATGTCAATCTTTTTCTTTTCTTTTTTCTTTTATTTTCATTCCCCAACCTTTTTCACATTTGATTCATTCAATAATTGCATTTAATATCATTTTTATTTGTTACCAAAATTGTTGAGTTTTAATGCATTGTTGTTGTAATATTATTACTATTTCAAATGAAGTTCATTGTTGTGTCTGCATCGTCAGAAGATTTATTTAGTTGTCCTTCTTTGTAAATCAGTTTCTATAACTGAATAGGATAGACGTTAAATAAATAAATAAATAAAAATAAAATATCATGCTCGGTTTTTAACGTGAAACGTGACACACACATACGGAAGGACCGAGAAAACGAACAAGATATCCGATTGTTATGCAAATAATTAATTTCAACACGGATGATACAAAATGGTTTTGGTGCCACTGGGAGTAACAGGGGAGAGGCTGGCGCCACCCAAAGAAAGACCCGGCGCCTCCACCAAAATATTTCCACGATTTAACAACATGAGCATTTGATGTTTTATATTATATGTTAACGTTAGATTAGAAGATAGCATCGCTCTCTATTTTGTATACTCCCGTACCCTTGCTTGTTGGATAATGTGCGGAAGAGATTAGATAGGGCTCCAGAAGGTTATATGTGTGCGTATAGTGTGAGACTCCGTTACGGGAGGTCCCGAGTTTGAATCCCACCATCGGCAATCCTGACGGAAGTTTTATCCGAGGTTGTCTTCAGTCGTTAAATTACAACGCTAGTAAGTTGTCGTATTGCAACCGACATAATTAATTTCCTGTACGAACGTTGGTCTGCTTCAATGCATATTATTCAAGATCGAACCCTTGTTATAACTTCGTAATAAACTAGGTAAAGTGTGCTTAAAGCGTACACATGAGATTGTGTCCTCTTAAACATACCCTTAAGATATTCCCTTGCGCAATTGTATAAATTCCAAAATTCCTAGTTACTACCCCTGAAGAGGAGCATGCGTCGCACCCAGGGCAGGTTTCCCACTAGAAAATTTATTGGTTTCTAGTCAGTGGCGTATCTTAGAATGCAAAGGCTTGGATGCAACGTTGTTTGATGGGCCCTCTTGAAATTACTAGAGACTATAAAACATAGTAAGAAGAGCGCCAATCTTCCTATGTAGACCGAGCGCCAGTGAGCACGATCTAATGATTACATCTCATTCATATAGGATAAGAGGTGTCGTGAAAGACACACGGCGGCCGACGCAGTTTCACACTCAGGCCGCGTTATTAGCCTAATGGTCATCTTGATTGCCTAAACTCTCTAATGGCTGATCATCACATATACGGACTAACCGCCAGCGCAGTTGGTCGACACATGTGCGCGTGAATGCAAATATTAAATGCCACCTGAATGAGTCTGTGCAAATCGAAAAACGTGATCTCACTTTTAAGTGCAGAGTTGTACGATGTTGCATTACGAATGAAGTACAATTAAGTGTACTTGTTCGATAAACGAGCACTTCACTCGTTGAGAGATTTTCAACTCACCCCTGCTATTAGCATAGCTGAGTGAGAAGAAAACTAATTGGTTGCAGTTCCAATTTTGTTAAGTAGGTCTAAGTGAATTGGTTGGTGAGTTCGTCTCTATTAGTGCAATGGTTCTATTCGAGAGATTGAGTGATGAAAAATGAGAATGATGGCAAATCATCGGGGACGCGAAGCTCCTCTATTTGCATCACTTTTCTGTCCGTCTGTCTGTCCGTCTGTCTGTCTGTCAGTCTGTCTGTCTGTCTGTCCGTCCATCCGTCCGTCTACCGGTGCCACGTCTCCAATATAAAACCAAACTGTCCTCCGAATAAATGTTCATATTTCATAACGTTTTCGGTAACCATATGAGATTTTTTTTAAACCTCATTTTTTATCTTCATTCATCTCGGGCTTTCAGCCGTTTTATATATTTATAGTTTTGTTATTCAAGTTTTTCTTGTTGTATTTGTTGAAAAAATAAAATTAATTAAAATTAGTACCGGTACTTGTTCAGGTATTTAATTTTTTGTATAACGTATTTGTATGAGTTTAAATTGTATTCTTAATTGTTTAGTTTTAGTAACCTAATGATCAATAAATATGTTTTAGTGCAGGAGGAATTTGTATTTGTGAAGATCGTTCTTCGACAACCTGATGATTTGGTATCTTCGTTTTTATCTTACCCATATTATATTACCGTTTATCGTACCAGTAAAGATTTAAAAACGCTTGTAAAGATTTACAAGCACGGTGCGCTATTCGAACCCATGTGCATTGGGTCGGACAAGGGTGGTGAGTGCGTCCAAACCGTGTGATGAGCTAACGCAGATGCCTCTAATTTTTTGTATTGTAATTTACTTTATCCAATACAAACAGGGGATGGATGTATTATTTTCTTCTTTGGCATAGAGTCTAGTTAAATAAATGTAAGGTAATGTTCATAAGGAGGTTGTAGGTCTCAGCATTATCATGAGTTGGAGAAAGACTCGAGTATACCATACGTTATATTATAGTCAATGGCGGGGTTTGAACCAGAGCCATTCCGAATGAGTCTCGCCTGGTTGCGCCGGTCCCTCCCAAGAGACGCGTAGCTGTGTAGCGTACAACAACCAGTCACGCTAGAGTACTCTCGACGGTTGAGACGTTTGTCTGACTCGGAAGTCTTCCCTGCTCAAGTGGAACAATCACAGGTTAATTGCGCAGAAGGACGTTCATTCATACTGCCTAGCTAGTCAACGACTGTTGTATAAGCAGGTTAAAGGAAGTGCACGAGGGGAATCCAACTGTGATGTCTGCTTAGATCTTGTAAAAATTATGATAAGCTTAGACTCGGTTGATGGAGAAAACCACTCTTGGCATTTCAACAAAGTGTCGATTTATTTGACGTCGGGGAACGAACTCAGAACCTCCGGCTACCGGTGCTCTTGCCAATACTGAGCTTATTACTAAAAATTAATTTTCTATTTTGTGTCATCGGTGTAGTGCTCCATGGTGATAGCAGCAATCAAATCTTAGATATCAATTACGAAATGGTACAATATATTTAGAAAAATGAAACTATAACATGCAATACAGTGAAAAGAAAATTATAAAATAATTTAAATTTATCATTTTCAGCAGAATATTGGCGGCAAGTGCATCGAAAGTCAAGGAAAACTTTTGTGCTTATTTAGTTTCTTGATATATTATCTTGTAACCAACAAACTTCAATATTATCCTCTGCGTTCCAACTAGAAGTGTATATTTTTAAATCTTCCTCTATACTTTGATGTGATTTGTGTAGAAATGTATAGTTTTCTCGTGTTCCTACTTCGTCCCTTCGAGAGTCAATGAACATATACACTTTACCGTACAGAGAAGCAGAGGGGGTTTGACGACGACGTTATATTTTATTAGTGAGAGTGGAGAGGAGTTTGGCGAATGTATTTTAGAGCTTGTTTATATAGAACGTCTATGAGTAAAACATGACGTTCACATTATACTCACAGTAGCACTCACGACAGAGGCAGAGGCAGAGGGGGCAGAGGCATAGGGGATGGTATAACTGCGTAGTGCCGAGTATGTCTCTTGAAGAGAGAGTTGCTGGTCATGAGCAGTGAGGAACTTCGACAAGTTAAGTTACTTTGCCAAAAAAGGAACCAAGTCACGTTTCGTTACTAAAATGTATGTCCAAGTTACTGGAAAGAACTTATGTTTCAATAAGTTCTTTGAAAAGTTAATCACCTTTAAAAGTTCGTAAAATCTAAAAATCAACTCTTGTTGTAATGGGTACTTAACCATTCTAGAACGAACAGGAAGTCCCAAAACGCAAGGCTAATAAATGTAATGTTGTATTTCAGACAGTAAAGTGTTAAAGTAGTGATGTAATAATTAAGTTCGAAATTTTAGTCTTTACTTCTGAATTCAACGGAATTGCAAAAACACTGTTAGGGAACTTTGCATGGAACGTTAATTCTTTATAAGTTCACAGAAAACAATAACTTTTTAAGTTACAATTTCCTGATGTTGGCTCATTCCTAGTGCTTGCTTTTTCTTGAGATTTGAGAGGTTACATAATGAAATTGAAATCACATTTGTAAGCATTCTCACGATAATGTCGTAATCTAGAACTCTTATCAAGTGGTCTGAGTTTTACTCTCATAGCAGACGGCCAGTTGGCGCCACACTATCTTCTTTCTTTTGCCAACTATTCTGACTTTTCGATCTTGAAGAAAACGCGCGCGAGTCTCTTATCAGTCTCGATATAATTGCAAACATATCAGTGGAAATAAGAAATGGTCAAAGTCAACAAGAATGCTTCGGTCCTTGATTGGATCTATCTATTTTGTTTTTCTTCACTGCCAATTTTATATTATTAATTTTAAGACGGTTGAGTGACCTCGGGTCAACTTTTTTACAATGTTAACTGTCCATCTAAAAATTGCTCGATCGATCGTCGAACCCAGCGAATTTCACAAAACAAATTTGAATCTTAAGGAGGTTGTTTACGAAGGATATCAGACAACATTTACACGTGTCATAAGAATGTATCCTACATAAGTTTAGGACATTACTACAAATTGCATCTTTTATGGCATATTTACGGTCTATTAGTAAATAAAACTTAGCAATATTATTAGATATTATTCTGATAGAGCCATGCGCACCATTTCTAGACTGCCTCCAAACACGGAACTGTTTTGTAAAGAGAAAGGATGACAATAGATGAAATCCAATACAATGAGCAGCTTCCCTCCCTTCCTACAACATTGCCCTCACAACCTATGACATTTGAGTTTGTCTCAGTGCAGCCTCGGTCAGGGGTCGCTGTGATTGTCAACTATAGAGTAGACAACAGCTGGACGATTACAACCAAACATATTATAGAGAACTCACTAGAATTAGCTCATGCAGCCATGAACCATCTGATCGGTATATAAATTAGAATAATTGTCAAGAATAAAAAGAGGCACATATTTATAGTCGAATCGAATATAATCGGTAATTATTTTTAATTTGCCACGTCAAAATTATCTCAAATATATGTTTTTTGCTCCAATGACAACTATGAAAAGTTTCAGTGGTATCGGTATGATTTCTTTCTTTTCTGACAACCAACTAGACAAAACAGCAACGCCACTCTGTAAAGATATTACAGTTATGAGTTGTATAATATGTATAAGTAAACCTAAGCTTATAGGTTGGCACAAGGTGTGGGCATTTAACTGCGGTTAGTGCACGGTCAACACACGGCGTACGAAGATAAACCATGAGTCCGATGACTCCCTCCAGAAGGTATCTGTGCAAGATACCGAGTGTGTGACACAGAGGGTGTTGTAGGGCACATTGTAGGGTAAAACTCTGCTGCTCACCTAGTCTAGTATGTTTAGCTCCATGTAGCTAGGTGGTTGGGTTGGAAAGAACCTCGATCTCAGTTCACCTTGTGGCAGTGCGGAATCTGAAACAAAATCTCCAGTCATTATAATGACAGGGGTGGAAATCATCCGTACCTATGTGCAAAGCTGCAGGGGGATGATCCTTTATGGAATATAAATCTTGACATATTTTGGATTACCTTGTTTCTGGAGGCATGAGGAATTAAATATCTCCAATACTTAAAATAAGTTCAGTGAGTGAGCTCTGGAGAAACTCTAAGCAAAAATGTATTTATTTATAAATTTAAACTATTGATAAAACTTTGCAAAATTGTTTATGGTGAAAACTTAACACGTACGCCCCTTTGACGTAAATTTCCAGCTACCAGATCAATCAGAAATCAGAAAATGATAATGTATTTATAGATAATGTATGTAATTTTGTATGTGTTTTAGCTTTAGACAATCGAAAACCGTGACATTTTAAAATATTATCTTCAATAATTTTACGTAAAAGTCCTATAAGAGGGAACATCATAATAATATGGCGCTGTATTTCTTCAATAAGAAATATGTAAAGTTTCATAATATGTTTGATTCTAGATGGTAGGACGACTTGCAATGTCCCATGCGTAGTTTCGATTAGGGTTGCTATGGTGATCTGAAGCTGAAGGAGGCGTCACCATAGTTACCTGCCCAGTGACGTCACACTACAGCAGGGAGTCCCGAGGCGTGTTAGATCTAAATAGGGATGAAAAGCGACTAGTGCTGTTGATCGTTTTGACATGATCGACGTTTGTTTGTCTTGATCGATCCTTACATAGGTTTACCTACACAATGTAGCTGTCGGGACGTGATTTTACAAAGAGAAAACTGTTTGCGAGCAATAATAGTGAATGTAATAATACTTCATAGAAATGACACCGGGACACAAAAAATGAGAAAGGGGAATGGGAGAAGACGAGCAGGAGTATAATATTATCATAGAGATAGATACACACACAAGCATACACGTCAACGGTTCCTAGATAAATCAAGATTTCTAGTTGAGTATAGCTAAAGCTATGTCTTTAGGCGAATTATTTGTCGTGCGATTGTAAACAGAAGTATTCTAGTAGTTTTGTTTTTAGTATCATATATTTCCCTGTGCAGGGAGCACTTGTGGGAGAACCAACTACATGTGCCAAATTAGTTAGGTTCACGTGCTTCAGCAAGGCTCTTCGCGCACGAGATTTCCACAGATTTTAGGTGTTTTAGCAAAATATTTGCTAGCGTCGACGCCGTTTCTTGTTGTAAAATGTAACAAACAAGGATAAACAATAAATAATAAAATAATAATTAAGATGTTAATTTACGTTCATGTCATAATGTTAAAACAGGTGTTCTTGTAGGGCGGATACTTCTCAATAATTCATGAAGGTGTAACGGACAGCAATGCACCATACGGCACCTGTACATTCTCCCAGACCCACCCACCCCTCACTTGAAGCTCTCGATTATGCACCCCGTGACTTTTGATCGAGATTGACTCGAAATCATAGGAATGCGATTCCGGTCAACAGGATGTGACTGCGTGGGACGTATTGCACGGCAGGTATGATCATTGGCCGTGGATCCGGTTCCGGTGTGCGCAGAAGCCTCGCCCTTCGACCCTCCACCGCGCAACCATTCACCGAGAGGCTATCTCGGAGGACTAATCGAACACGTGCCATCTCTTTGGAGGGGTACCGTGATAATGAGGGTGGCTTCCTTTTATCCAACCCTTTTGTCTTGGTTATTTATTTGTAAGTAACAGTCTATTGACATGCACATAGGACACATATTTCATACCTATCACCCTATAATAAATACACACACACATCACAATGAATTAAAATTAATACAAATACATGGCGTAAATCTAAGTGGAAAGGTTGAGGTATTCATCTATTTATTAATTTTCTATTATTTGCATTAGATTGTAAATTAAACAATATCAAAATGCATGACATTTTGTGCACAATAGTATGCGATCTAAGTAGGTCTTAAGTAAGGTGATCAAAACCACCTAAATATATGTAATACAACTTATTTATAACTATGGGGGCCATAATGATTATACAATACCGAAAATGATATTATAAATACATTTTTTTTGTAACAACGGTAAATTATATTATTTATATCAAGATCAGGATAGATGGCACGTAAAAAGCGAATAAAAATATTACTCCAGTAAGTTCGTTTTCACGTCAAACTTGAAATATTTTTAATTATGTGGTTGGTTTTTTTAAAGTATACATTTCGATGCTTACGTATATTTCCAATTAATGAATGTCGTAAAATGATTCGAACTCACTTTCGTGGCCCCATATTACACGGCTCGGACCAGCACGCTTACCCTGTACAAGGTGTGAGATAGTCTTGTTCCAAGTTCTAAAAAGTAGTAACAAAGTAGAAACCCAATTAGTAATGCTGCAATGCACAACCCCTGTTAGAGATTGTGGATGTGGATGTGGCTCTTATCTTCTTTCCACAAGATGCATTTGCATGTTAATTGTAAATGCACCCTCAAACATGCGAAGTGGGTACGCAAAACTATACGTTGCTGTGAAATAGGGAGCGTTATAAGTTCGCGGTACATCGCGATCAATTCAATGAGCATTAACATGTGTTTAGGAATTATATTTGTTTCTGAAACACATAACGAGTTTAAAAATTAACATAATTTTGAGATCTTAATTTGGATCTCTGGCATTTTCACTTTCCATCCATTACATTCTATTGTTACCCTTATTACGACCCAAAATATTACTGACCAAACAACCTTATATTATCATAAAATTTGTAGCTCAATTTTATTTTTTTGGCTATAGCTCATTCACACAATACAAAGTGACGAGTGATTTTTAATTTTACAATCTTAACAAAAGGAAAATTACAATTTTTGCATTTGTAATAATTTCATGCATAAATAAATTGTGAATATTCCATATCGTTATTGATTTCACAAATAAATGTTGAATATTCCTAAAATAGATAAATGGGGACGTACCTATTGCCATCGGTGAATGATCAAAATAGCAAATAACGTATTAGACATTTTTAATGTAAGAAGTGATTATATTTTATGTGTAATTATATTTTTGGGCACTAAGGAAAACCAGTCAACTGTTCGAAAGTGACACTGAAACATACTAGAGACTAGGCGCAGAATTGGAACATGTTAGAATTCCTGGGGATTGGATAAAATGGACCTAGATTATTAAAATAATTACAGAAAATACACAATGATGGAGAGGCGTTGCCATTCAGTGCACGAATTGTCCTCACATATCTCGCCCTCCTCGTATCGACGCGTTGTTATCAGTTAGATCGTCTGGTAAGGGGTGAAGTCAGCAGCCAGTCTGTCACGATCATCTGGGTCAGTCAGCGCATTATTCAAGACATCATTAATCTCAATCGTGTTTGTTTGCGTTGCGCAGATGTCGAGGATTAGGCTCCGATCAAATCCAATCAATGCTTACTTTATTCTCCGTCTCATAGTAAACCATGCCATTCTATGTAATTGTTTTATTATCGCTTAGTTATACAATTTTTTATCCTGTACCTAAAACAGCAATTTTTATCTTTATATACAGATTCGATCACCTTTTAAATAACCACAACACAATTTTGTATCTATACCATTCCTACTAATCCCATGTTGTAATTTATCAATGAAAAGAACAATTCCATGTTTACCGACGCTGATTCGGGAGGTCCCGGGTTCAAATCCCGTAGAGACCGGCAATCCTGACTGAAGGTTTTTTCCGAAGTTTTCCTCGGTCGTTAATGCGAATGCAAGGTATTGAGTCCTCTTAAACAGCCCTCGGACATCCCTTCACAATAATTGTCCTATCCGCAACATACCTAGTTAGAAGAGGGGCATGAATTGCACCCTGGGCAGGCTTCCCACAAAAATTATATTAATCATGGTTTGTTACAGTGACTTATAATTTGATAAGATTACTACGTATGATTTAACCACTTCATATGTTATTATGGAGCACATGTTGTTTTGATGTTTACAGTATTGTGTTCGAAATCACGATCAAATTAGCACGAAAACGCTACGATTCCAGCCGAAAATGTGAGTTCGTACTTCTCGAACTGTCTACACGTTTCTATCGCTCATGATAGTTTTGCTGAGCTTACTCAGGAAAGTTATGCATACATTCTCTTACATGGTTTGTTAATCAAAATTTGGCCCCGTTTGGTCACACAAAATTTCTACTTGTCAGCTAAAAATGAAATTTTATAAGGACTTTGAGAACTCGCAGGAAAAAGTATGTGACTTAAATGAAAAAATGAGATATGTACGTTGTACGCTAAGTGTTATCTGTCGGAAGGTGAAAATTGAACAAGATATTGATTTTAATGTAATCGAAAAGTACGAATGTACTGCACCCTTAACGCTGTGTGAATAATTTCATTTTTCCAGTGACATGAACAAATAAGAAGTAAATAATTTTTACTTACGAAAGATAAACAATATTATGAGTAAAAATTTTACAATACTAAGATCGTAAATGCAAAATTTGCTTAAATTAGACTCGCTCGTCGATGGTGTCGGCGCCTGCAGAGTTGGCTTGGTCGGCATTAAATTTAATGTCCCTACTGAAAATCAGTTCTGTGACTGAGTGGGTAGACTCTAAATACTAGGGTTGTGCGAACCCACTATTTTAACTTCGAACTCGAACTCGAACTTTCGTTATTTTGAAAATCGAACTTCGAACTTCACAAAAATTTCGAACACAACCGAACTCGAACCCAATTACAGGTATATCAAACCGTCATAATAGGTAAAATAGTGATAAGTCTGGACCGGCAACTCCACAATCCATTTTTTGTTTTTAAATTTGTACCTGTAAACTGAGAACCATTTTTTTACATGTCAAATAATATGTGACCACACACCACAACAAAATAGTACAAAAAAAACTCGAAACAATTCGAGTTCACATACACTAGCCGTCGCGGAGGCTAGTACGGTCCGAAGAGAAACAGATCCGATAAGTCTTAATCTCACTTCATCCTTGCACTAACGCCCCCCATCATCTTCAACATCAAGACGCAATTCAACCAACCCAGCAGAAGTATAAGTATCACATGCCAATGTGCGAGAATAGAAACCCGTCATTACAATTACAAGAACAAGTACAGTAATTGCACTCAATCCTCGAGCTCGGCACTGTTGCCATTACGGAGCTGAATTCGTTTGTGGATCAATTAACTATCATAACTGGAGAGTATACAAAACAGAACAATTAAAAGCTATTTAGATCATATTGTAGTTCATTTTTTGCTAAATGTTTGTTTCGGTTCGTTTTTCTAGCAACATTATGATTGATGTTTGAAATCGTTGGTATAGGCTTACGTCTCTATTAATGAAGTCAAGGTCTATTTGAGACGAAGAGTGCTTATACATGATAATTTGAAAATTATACGGGGTTCGAATCCCGAATTCTCTTATACTTTGACATAGTATATTAGATGATATTGATACAGTTGATTGTGTTTCGTTTCAGTATAACGTTCACACAGTTGTAATTAATAATATGCCCTCAATAGTAAAATAAGGAAATATGAACGCCCACGAAGAGAAATGCCAAATGTTAAAAATGAAGCGTATAGATCAGGCGTAAATGAAGCATAGATCAAGCGTTGATCAAGCGTAAATCAAGCGTAGATCAGGCGTAAATGAAGCACATATCCCCCCACACATCATTCTACCGACAGCGTAGTAAACAAATAAAGAACTATGCTATTGCGTGACCATAACATGGCGAACGACGGACAATAGCCCGTGTGACGTCATAACAGCTGAGAATCACGTGACTCGTTGTTGTCCTTTTATTCGCAGTCACGAATAGCTGGCTAAACGCTGTTCTATATTTTCATTAGGGTGGCCTGCTCGATTCACTATATTTTGAAATCAAACTTTGAGCCATATAGGTAGGTAGCGTCAATGCGATAGCGTTTGAATTAAATAACACATTTTCGATAACAGCTTAGTGTAGGTGTGTCTTATTTTATGCGAACGTAAAGCAGTAAAGTCTTATTCTTATCGATATTTTGTTCTCTGCAGTCTGCTGAGAATCGAATTATATATTAGAATCGAGTCACACGTTCGAGTCACATATCAACCTATAATTTAAATTATTGATTTGACAAAAAGATTCACGACACCCATAACGCGAGTTACTGTAATATATTACAACCTTACTTATAATAATTTATTAACTTTCCAATAAAAAATAAATCATTCAATGCTTTGGCTATCGAACAATGGTGTTTGGTTGCGGTTTCTACAAAATATCGAAGTTTACTCCACATTCTACGACCAAGTTGTAGGTTGTAAGTTAACGTCCACGATCTCCAATATTTGACAAATTATTATTGGCAAGACACAATGTATGGTGTGGCCTCGTCGACAAACATGTACTCCAGTGCAACGAAACGTGCAGGCACAACACGCCAGCTCTTGGCTGCGTCCCGCGTCCAACGGACAGCGTTCAAAACTTGGCTTTCTGTTTGTAATGAGGAAGTGGAGAATTAGTTGACGAGGCCTCTGCGGCCCCCTCACTCGTCTGCTGTGGACAGTGCAGCCCCACTAGACACCACCATGCCAAGAACACGCTAGACATACAAGACATCTAGAAATACTGATGCTAGACATACTGCTGTAAGACACAATTGCCCCACTAGACATCACTCTGCCAAGTGACTCTCTAGACATACTAGACATACTGCTGTAAGACACACCTGCCCCACTAGACACCACCATGCCAAGAGACTCTCTAGACATGCTAGACATAGCAGACATATCTCGCACTTTAGACATCTAGCTAGACACAAGACATAACCGACATACTGCTTCTAGACACGGCAGACAGACTAGACATACTCATACTCAAGTACAAACTGAGACAACAGATTAGACCCATACAAAAAGACACACTCCCCACTAGATGGCGCACTACCTTGCCACAAGACACACTACGCATAAAGCCTACTGTCACAAAATAACTGCTGCGAGACATACAAGACACATTTCCACAAATTAGAAAAAGGCCTACTACACATACTGCACCACGGCATATTATACTTATGCGCCATTTAATATTTTTTACAAATTTCATTTTTTTCTCGTCTTTTACAGAAAATAGATTTTTAAATTACAGATTTTATAGGCAAAATACCGCAGCAGACTCTTCTTAGTCAGTAATGACAAACCAACCAAGACCAAATCAACCCTTGTTACTAAACACAACACCCTTTTTTAATTTTGTTATTGTTGTGTCTCATATAAAATATATCAATAACTTAGGAACAAAAATCGTATCAATATTGTTTTGGCTGCAGCCACGTGTGTTTGGTGAATTAGACTTGGAGAGTGTCGTGCTAGAGAGAAACGTGTGCTGTAGTTAGTGTAGTGAGAAACATTTATTTATCACTTCCTATTTTACAATTAGATACGTGAGGCCTTCCCCTTACAAACAGGAACCAGGCACGACCTAATAACTTTGACAATAGCAAGCAACGTGGGCCTGATAACCGGCATTATTAAATACATCCCCTCATTACACAACCTATGAGCTTAAGCAAGTCGCTTGAAACATCTTCGATAAGTATAGGTATCCAAGTACCCGTAATATCTATTCATTAGGGGGCAATGGATCACTTTTCTGTCGTCTAAGCGTGTCACTATCACGATAAAAGAACAGACATCATTCATCATTATGCATTCATATCAAATTTTTTATTCCTTTGAGAATGCATGTGCGAATTACATTTCAAATATTTCAATTAAAAGTTCATTGTTGTGTCTGCATCATAGTATTTCACAGTTTTATAACTGAATAGGATAGACGTTAATAATATACTTTCTTTATGTCATTGCCCTCAACACGTGATACAGAATGTTTTTGGTGACTCTTGGGGTCACAAGAATGGAGCTAGCATTTTCAAGGTACAATTTTGCGCACTTCCACCACCAAGAGTTTTCAATGCACCAAAAATGTTTACTTGTGTATTATTCGTCGACATTTTTATTAAATCCAATAACATTCTTAACCCATTTTGCCTTTTTACGAAAGTGTGATAGTTATTATATTTACGTGTCCTAAATATTCATGCAATGTAAGTTTTATATCAATCAGATTCTTACTGACTTCAGGAAAAGCTGGCAGGGGCAGAGGGGACACTCACTGGCATTGTAGTCTCTTAAAATTAACAGTCAGTAGGTTCGTTCGTTCGTTCGTTCGTTCGTTCGTTCGTTCGTTCGTTCGCACACACTTTTGTGTAATAAGCCACTTTAGCTTGTTAGTTCGCTTCTGTGTCAACTATACCTATTTGAAACTTTTTTGGGAACTTTTCCTGCTTTCAGTTGTCATCTGATCGATATGTTATTTTGCGTAACTGTCAAGCAAGGTTATGGTCACTCTTCTATAGTGAAAGATACTACTTCTATAGTTAAAGATAACATTTTTGCGCATTACGCACAAAACATCCTAAATTTACCAATTTTGATGATTTTACAAAAATCCAAAATCCTAAAAATCCATTTTTATTTAATTCGACTTTTTTTGTAAATGTGCTTCCATCGAAGACTGTATATTATACATGACCATAACATATGTGCAAAGGCTGGTAACAATCTGATAAAAACTGGTTTCAGGAAAAGTTCCAGAAAAAAATCATTGGTATTGCAGACTATTAACTCGCTCTCATAACACTAGCCCAAAAGCCAGTGTAAAGTAAGTGTAGACACCGGCTTTTTTAGTGTTAACACTAGGTCCGCGAACTAACAGACCTAGTGTGTGACTCAAAGAGTTGTGCACGGCCCAATTGCAACCGACCAGCCCGCCAAGCAAATTGCACCCGTCAAATCAAGTGACTTAACTGTCCTCAAGTAACCCTCACTTCAATGAGTCCCCAATCAAAGGGACTGACAAATATAATATCGCGTTGCAAAAATGAACAACACGATTCGTCAACTTCCTCGTCTTAGGTGGACAGAAGGACGGACGGGAGCGATTAGTTATCCGGTCTGAAACAATTGGCGCTAAACGAGTGTCACGTTTTGTTAGGCACAATCTTCGGCTCCGAGCAGGAAGTGTTTTCGTTATTACCCTGAGACCCAGCCAGCTCATGGGTCAACGTGTTCGGGAATAGTAGAGTGGCAATTAGGATAACTCAGCTTTCGTTCGGCCGATCCAGTAACTCGTAACACAAATTTGACAAGTTCAAGTTAAAAAAAAATCAAATAAGTTTAAAGTAAAATTTTCCAAAAGGGATAGTGACTACATTTTATATGTGTGTGTGTATTGCATGTAGTTTTATGTTGTAGTAACAAACAAGGGTAAGGGAGTACCCAAAATAGGAAGCGATTGTCGAAGACCACACAAAATAAAATCATATTCATTCCAATTTTTGGTGGAGGTGCCGGGCACGGGAAATTCTCGTTTTAAAAAATGCTAGACCAACTCTTTTGACTCCAAGGGTCAGCAGAACATTATGCATTATCCTTGATGAGGGTCAAATTCCATTTTAAAATCGCATGCTAATCGGAAGTCGTGTTTGGTTTTCATCGTTAGACGTGCTAGACACACGGCAGACAGACAGACAGACGGACGGACAGACAGAATAGTGATGCTTGTATGGGAGCTTCACTCAATAGTTTTTGTGTTATTATTGTGTTACGCGCTATTTTTCAATTAGAGATACAGTACAAAATAATAATATCCTCTTAAAGGCTTATATTGAAAAGTGTATTTTGTTTAATATTTTTACATACACACATGAACTGACCTAGATATATCCTGCGCCTAACACAATATTACTCCTGATGTTAATTCCTGCTTAGTTCGCGTATCATATAATGCACAGTAAATTAAAACAAATGGGAATGGCCTCGCAACCAATTTGTTTTCTCGACATTCCACTAAAATAAAACACACGTTTAAGACGGCATAATAGACGTCTACATCAATATTCATAAGCGAGTCTCGGTGGCTGGCTGGCTGTCTGCTCGGTCGTCATGGCAACTGCTACTCGAAATAACACGACCGTCTGAAGCGTCAGCAATCAGACAGGAACGGAACAATCAGGGGCAATTAAGAACACTAAAACGAACGTGTACAAAAAATATATTATTAAATTATTATTTCTAAATGCCCGTTGTTTGTAAGTCGTAAACGGAAACGGCCAAGTTCTTAAATTAGATGCATTTAGTAACGGAAAGTGTGAGTTTGTGTTTTTTATGTACACAAAGGGGAGAATTAGTAAACGAGAGTGTGTTGAAGTTGAAGGTTTATGAATCATTAACGTTGTGAAACGCACCAATGAAAATAGACGTTGTGATGAAACGACGATCCTGCCCATTCTGCTTGGATTCAGGGGGTTACGAAGGTTTACCAAGTATAATACGTTGAAGTCGGGATGAGATCATATCGAGTTGTGTATTTAACAATTTGTTCGAAAGAGTGGCAATTTTAATTTTCTAATAAATTAGGGAAACATTCCCCATATACATCACTCATACAGATACAGAATGATTTTGGTGACCCTTGGGGTCAGGGGAGCGGGGCTAGCGTTATTAAAAGGAACATTTTAGTATACTCGGCACCTCCACCAAGAGATAAATTATAATCAGTTTTTCAACTGAATAGGATAGACGTTAAATTAATTATGGATGATATTTTATGTGTGTTCTACAACAATGTTGGCCAAGTAGCTTCGATTCCTATTTTGGGTACTCTCGTATACCCTTTACTTGTTATAATTAAATTATTAATTTTAACTGCACTAGCGTTCTCTTTATTGCGAGTAACAAGTGTTCATGAACTGTTATAGAGCACGGCATCGCTCCATCAGTATTTCATCCACATCACATTCCGTATCTCGCTAAATTGAATTCTTGCAATTCTCGCTTTCTGTGCGGAAATAAAAAACATTCTTGATGAAATGATGCGAGCAAAATTATCTTCCCTCTTCGGAACATAAAATACAAAGGATTCCAGTTGAAAGAAACTAATTGCTGTGAGCTGATATTGATATTGCTTGATTTGATTTGATTGATTGACGGGACTAGTATTTGTAATGTAAAGGAAATTGAAACGGGATCATTATAACGAGGAAAGAGTACTTATAGGTACCGTATATTTGACAAGACAGAATGTTTGTTTCCTAATAATAGCTGAAGTTCTGCTTCTCAACCTTGACTATTACTTTGGAAATAATAAAAAATAAATAAATGAAATAAATTCGATAAATTATTTGTTTTTGCTAGAATTAAACTAAACCAATCATTCAGAGTACCAAGAATATCATGTAGGTCGAAAGGTACACGTTGGCCTATTAATCCCAGACCGACTGAGGAATTAGCTAACAAGTTCTGATTCTGGAGGTCGCAGGTTCGATTCCCGTCACCGGCAATCCTGACTTAGTTTTCCTCCAAGGTTTTCTTCAGTCGTTCAGGTGAATGCTGGGATTGAGTCCTCCTAAACACCCCTTGGTCAATCTATTCACAATTACCTTTAAGGTACGTTTACTGTTGTGAACTGCTCGCGAAGCGAAGGGGCAAAGTTTGCTCGCTGAGTGTTTACCCGCCGCGAGTCAGCAACACTTGTTATATTCACAGATTAATTTTAAGACGCCTTTTTAAAAGAAAACCATGGCTAATCGTCATTACGACTATTATTGTCAGGTATATAAATATAATGTGGAATCGGGGCATGGGCGAAGCAATATATTTCCTTGTCGCAAAGGCAAAAAAGATGAACTTAGTTTATGTTCCTTGCGAGGCCTCGCACCTTCGCTAGTTCGCTTGAAAACGCATAATATTATAGCCAGGCCTGCACTTTCTGATTGATTGTTTCAAACCACAACGTATAACCATTCCACAACACAACACCATTCCGTAGCATTTTACTACTTTACTACAGCAATGAAACAAATAAATTGAAATGAAGGACAAACCACAATGTAGCCTAAAAAAATAGTGTAAAATTTATTGGAATTAAAAATTCATGTAAAAACACACAAAAAAAACAAAAAAACATAAACTAATAAACAGTAAACAAGACATACTATAGCTTGCTTTGACGTACGAGTTAAACTGGCAAGAAGGGCAATATCAAGTATAGGTAGAGTCAACGGCGCCAGAACCAGTTTCATAATAAGGCTTCCGATTGTTTTGTAGCCACTTGTTTTCAATTTGCATGAAAAAGTTATCAGCGCCGGAGCCAAGCCAGCGCGGGTGACCCCTGTGTCAGCCACACAGCCTAGTGTAAGAAGTTGTATAGGGTTAGAGTACACGGAGCAGTACAACAAGCTCGACAACAACACAAAATAAAAAAATACTTTGCAGACTTCTTACGCTGTTTACATTTAATTCCAAACCACTATAGTAAACAACACTCTACGATAGCAGTTCTTAAGAATATATAAGTAGTTATATATAATATCCAGAGATTTTCTCCTAAAATTAGGGCTGAGATTAATCACCCTAAACGGTTAATCGAGGAATATGCTAGAATTTTTCGTAAAGAAGTTTGTGTTAATCCCATAAATATTACGAAACTAATTGGAAAAAGTGTGCAAACCCTACGAGGTTATGCACTGCAGGCGTCGCCATGGAGACGGTCCTGTTGTTATCTACTCTTATCATTGATTTCTTTACTAATTTTGTATTAAATATTTACACTTGTTGTTTATTAAGTTTGTGGACACAAAATGTGCACGACTAACGACTCCCTAGGAATTTAAACTCTTCATAACAATACGATTTCCATAGGACACCTGCTCTGGGACAATCTAAACCGTATCACGAAAAATAGGTGCATGCACCCAAAGGCAATTAAAAAAAGGCTAACAGTAGATTTATTTAATAGTTATAATCCTTTGAAAATCAGATTTTTATCTGAATAGGATAGACGTTAAATAAATAAAAATATTTATCCCAGAAATAGCCCTTTAACTGGAAAAAAGCCTTAATTGCCAGTAAACTCCAGAGTTTGAATGAGCTGTTCATATTGCTTAAACTTGTCCATACATTTACTCCTACGCGTGTTTCTATCTATCTTTTAAAACATGCCTACTACCTCATTTCATATATCTACGTATCTGCTTGCAAGTTAATATAGAAAGGCGACGTGGTGCCCATCACAGCGACGAACAATCATATGGATCGATCAAAATGGCCGCATGGCCACACACATGATCATCACATTACGGAACAGTGAAATCCAAGATGGCTGCGAGAGGCCATCTTGTGCATTCTTTAAAATCACTAATATTCGTTCATACGACAAGTGAAGCATATAAGTCAAATGTCTTTGGCGAGAGGAAAAGTGGTAAAGTAACGCATCCAGTAACAATACAATACGATAGAAGGATGTTTTTGTGCTGCAGTTTATCATAATTACGGTTTCGCAGACAGTGCGCGCTCATGAATACCTAATTGTGCATCATTAGGGTAAGTTAATTTGAGCAAAACTCAATGGCGCTATTTCAATTACGTTACGCGCGTTGAAGGTCGGCCAGCGAGTATAGTGTGCATGGAGGGTTCGTGGGTCGTGACAGCTCTAGTAGCAGTTTCGTTGAGAGCAGGCTACGTGTTTATCATGTCTAGCCAACGATTGAAAAGTAGCAACACTTTACTACAACAATGAAACATATTAATTGAAATTAAGGACACGCAACAGGTTGTCTACTCCACAACAACAAACTAAAACATTGCAAAGGGAATTATTATTATTTTTATTATTATTATTATTTTTTTTTAGTGACAATTCGAAAAATTAGAATAAACTGTAAACAATGGAAAATAGCTTATCTTAGGCCAAGTATGAAATTCGATAAGGTTCCAGGTCCAGGGCTTAAAACGAAAATCTGGCAAATCAACTACAATTTATTTTCTGGGAATTTATGTGCATATTATTATTCCGTGTGGGTGACGGCAATGCAAATTTACACACAAATCATGTGCGTCCAGATTGCGCGAATTACCAAAAATCTCATGAGAACTTTAAATTGATGAACTTGCTAAAACCAAAGTTAATTAGTGTATGTGAAATAATAGAGAATCGGTGGGCGACTGTATTTTGTGCACCACGTTTATTTACTATCGTGGGTTGGCATCACCGACAGGTAGCCTTGACTGTTGTGACAAACTCGTCCATCCTTGTTTTTGTGTTATTGTTCAGTCGTGTACAATGAATGTATGCACGCTCTGCAAGTCCCCAGGAAGTTTCATTCCATTACCACATTGGACATGTTGCTTTTTAGGGAAAATTAACTTTGCTCGCACGGCTGCCCAACACAAGTTTCCAAAACTGTGCATATTTATCTTGGAAGCGTCAATGTATAGAGTTGTGTCGTCACACGTGTAAGATAAACAATACCTACAATCATTGTTTTTATTAATTGACGATGTTTCCCATATTTTATCATATATATTTTCTTAAATGATTCTAAAGCAGTTCACTTAATAAAACAGTATCACATCTGGGACTGTCCAAATATCACTTTCTCTGGAGATATGCATGTTCTTACTGACTAACCTCCTAGACATTACACCTACCTACATGACCCTACTTATAAATAAAACTTACGTGTGTAGAAATTGTCACAAGAGTTACCTACTCTATCTCCTCATGTGACGAATACAAGTTTTAAGTTCATTTTTTCGTGATGATACCCTGCTCTGGGACATTTGTGACAACACATTTTGCGTCACTAAATATGAATTGTGTGCGAAGGACTATACATGGTTATGTAATCTACTGATAAGAACCAGGCGAGGGTAGGAACAACCCGGGTCAGTCATTGCAGCTTCACTGCGCGGACAGGTCGTTGTGATAGCCGGGTTTCACGAGAGACAAATAGATGGAATTATGTCAAGGCTAAAATTCAGTTACGTAATCTATTAAGAACCAAGGTGAGCGGATAGAAAAACCGGTAGTATTGGATTACTGCGCGCGGCTCGTTTTAAGCAGGAAGATTTCATTGGAGAAAAAGGTTTCAAAGTTTGGTAGTTAGATTCTAAGCTTTGCTGACTGAATAATTTATGGTTAACAGTTAAAATTGAAATAAAACTCTAATTGAGAATATCAAACAACGTCGAACCAGCACCATTCTCGACACTTTTAAAAGTTGACTTGTCCATTAAATTACAGTTATCAAAGTTGGTGGCAAGATCTTGTCTCATTTAAAATTAATTGTTGTTAGTATAGTTAATACTAAAAGACTTATACATCTATTAAACAGACTATAATCATTGAAGTTACGATACGTCGTAGTTACTCGATAAATAACCCGTTACTATTCACGAAATAAATTTTAGTTATTAATAATGTTATGAAAATTAGATTTAACTCATGAAATAAAGAAACATCTTTTATAAATATTTAAGACTATTCAGTTATCTTCAACAGGTATTTGCTTATTTCGTTGCGTTGTAGTGATAATATTTCATAACATATTATCCCTCATTTTAATTTGTTATATCAAGATGGCACACTTGCTTGCCCATCTTGTATTGAGGAGTTTGGGTCGTTGTGAAGGAAATGTCTACTATCTGTTTAAGGGAATTCGATTGTTAGCATTTGCATTAACCACCGAAGAAAACCTTCGAAAAAACTTTCAGTCAGGATTGCCGGTGGCGGGAATCGAATCCAGGACTTCTCGGATCAGAGTTTCGCGCGTTTTCTTGAGCGACAAATTCACCAAAAGTTTATTGACCCGTTTATCTCATCAGGAAACAATACAATGCTCGCCATACTATTGCACTTTTTACAATTTCCCTATCAGCAAAACTGTCAGCTCAGAATAGCCGGTCCAGATACTGTACTCGCGAAGTGAAGCTAGTAAGACACAGTTCGCATATTGACCTCCCAGACTCGTTATCCTGATTCCAGCTACTTAAATATCAAAACAACAAAAATAACAGATAATTACATGGAGAAGATATCATTTCCATCGAATTAATGACATAGAGAGCAAACAAGCAGTGCAGAATGGTTCTGCATAATGCTCTAATTGCCCATTTGAACCACACTTTGTTGTACTAACGACAGCAGCGGTCGACACGAGCAGGGGTTATCCAATGTTGACGAGTTACGATGACACTTTTCTTAAGTAACCCTTGGACAAGACAATTAACATAAGATCATGGTCAGAATATTAGCTATCGATTTTATGGGAATTTAAGAAAAACTTATCACTTGTTTTTGTTTTTGTTGGCAATGGTTTGTTTATTAAAACCAGAGGACAGCTCGATGACGCGCGCGGGGATATACTGCGACGCATGGAGGTAAACAGAGGGTGATAGAAAATCGACGATCACGAGATAGTGTGATACTGGACTAGAGCAAACCAAATATGTAAAACCCCGGCCACTTCGAGCCAAACCAAAGAGAATATTAAATTTATAAAATACGCACTAGGTTCAAGTTTTCGTTAGAAGTTATTAATAGTATTATCTGTAGATAATAGTAATAACGTAATCAATTGGTGTCATGGAGCTTTTATCTCAGTGCACCCTGCTTAATAATAGCTGCATATTATATAGTTGAGGAGTAACCATGTGTTCACACATCTAGCGTAAGCTTGTATCCGTACGAGTAGTAATTAATTGGATGAGCGTAGCGAGCGAAGCGAAGATTCCATTTCACTACACTGGAGAAAAAAATCCGCGATGTTTTTTTTTTTTTTTCTTCTTTTTTTTTCTGTTTGTATTATTGTGTGTTTGTTAACACGATTCCGGCTAAACCGATACTCCAATTGCGATGAAATTTTATGGAGACCTTCGAAATCTCTGAACTTAGAACTGCCACGTTTTTGAGCGCAATCGGAAAATTATTTCTCATGAAAATCGCCATTTTACGAATTTTTTCGATTTTTAAAATATTTCTTCGACTTATAACACCTACATGCTTAATTCGATTGTAATGGTTTTTTCACAGAACCTTAATTTTATGAATTAAGATATTCGTGTGAAATTTGAGCGCAATCGATAAATTATTTCTCATGAAAATCGAAATTTTACAGGTTTTTTCTTTTTTTAAACAAGTCTTTGACTTATAACACCTACATGCTTTATCCTATTGTAATGAATTTTTCACAGAACCTTAATTTTATGAATTAATATATTTTTGTAAAATTTGAGCGCAATCGAATAATTATTTCTTATGAAAATCGCAATTTTACGATTTTTTTCTTTTTTTAAAATTACGATTCATAAAAAAAAATTAAAAAATAATGTTAATTTTGTATTTTTTTAATTTAATTTAAAAAATTATTCGACTTTGTAATAATTTTGTCACAGAACAACAGAAAATCCTCATAACACAATCATGGCAGCTCAATGCACCAATTACGCTCATCCAACAACGCGGCGGGACTTAAGCGTTTTCCTAGTAAGTTATTGAGATACATGACGCTAATTATCAATACTATGGTATTCGCACAATGTTAGTGCGATTTTCATGAGAAGTAACTATTTGATATTACTAAAAATTTATATAGAAAAAAACGCTTACAGTCTGAGGTTACAGATTTTGAAGGTTTTCTAGTGAGAAAATTTTCGTAAAATCGTAGATTTACGTTTTCCATCAGAAATAATTCTTCATTTGCAATTAAAAATACGTCAGTTCCAAGTTAAGGGATTTTGAAAGAGTCAAGAAAATCTCATAAAGTGCAGTGCAGCCAATGGCCGGAATGTTGCGCGAATGTTGCGAACAACAAAAAAATCTAGCAATTTGTCACCAGTGTAGTGAAGTTGTCTTCTCTAGCTACGCTCATCCAATAAAGCACGATTCGTTATTGCATCTTATGGTTTACGACTTTCTGGTATACGTACTTGCAATACGTGATCTGAAGAGAATCGTAACAAGTTCATTAAAATATATATTTCATCGTTTATATATAGCAACACATATTATCTACGTGCTCGAAGCTTCGAACAAATTTGAGAAAATAGTAAAACTTGCCAATGGATTTAAAACTCGGTCTTAGTAGTATTATAACTGGGGAAAAGTTCGGAAAACCCTTTAGTCATGACTCAACTCCTGAGTTGGTCATACAAAACAAAACCTACATAACTAAAATGTTCAACTATGCTCAGGAATTTAGTGTTTCTTATTTTATTTCCATTTCACACAGATTTGCTTACAGTAAGAGAGATGTATATGGATGGAGAGACATACAGACGGAGAGGCAGCGGGAGAGAGAGACATATATGATAGAGGGAGAGATTGGGAGTAAGAGAGTGACATAATTAGAGGGAGGGTGAGAAGGAGAGTGAAATAGGGTGATAGGGTGAGAGGGGGATTGATTGATTGATTGATTATCGTCTTTGGCGTGATTAAGGGCTCTAACCATTTAAAGGAAACAAAGATAAAATAATAGTACAAAAGAAAGATAGAAATGAAATGAAATGATGTATTACGTATCGTAGAGTGAGAGAGAGTGAGAGAGACGGAGTAAATAGTGGACTCGCCTCCTGTAATGAAAGCATGGCGCGCGACACGACTGTTTCCCGGGTCACGGGTTAATGGGTTCAACTCTTTTTAGACACTACTAGAATTTATTGATAACAACAACCAATTCCGAGATGCGGGTCTTAATGGCTCGAATAAAACATGTGCACTCGAGGGGGTGCGTGCGGGAGGGTGTGAAACAATCGCTACCCCTATAATATACTGACTGGCTGCTTAGTAGCTGTAATGAGACTCGGAGCGCAGGGTAAACATGATTCGATCCACTTTGTTTTCAAAGCGTCCGTTTTTCACGACTTTCCACACTCAATAATAAATTATGCTTCACGTTTTCACTCATGAAATGCCATGCTTTCTCTAAAATTCAATCGATGATCCTGAAATATTGGAGTAATCTGAAAGAAATAAGAGAATAGGACATTTGCGTTTGTACATATTGAGGTTTAAAACACATATTATGTTCACTTTCAATCATCACATTCTTAAACCCATTTTTCATAAAATTGAATAAATTTCATTAAGTCAGTGATTTGCACCGCTAGCCTTTATATCCAGGTTAACTGGATAAGTAATCTTTTACAGGTATAATTTGCAAGCACATGGCCTTCTCCTAGCAGACTTTCGGGATTCCTCCAACGAGCGCGTGTAAGTGAATAGGACCTCAGATGTATAGGAAATCACTATCTTTTTGTTCGATTGAGACATGTATTGCATTCTCTGTTGCTTTTATTCACCCTTGATGTAATGATACTATGAGCTATGGCATGCCATACGGGGGTTCGAATCCACGTCCCTTGGTTACCCTAAGTATACGGTTCGTATACCCGCACCACTCTCCTGACGATACAGTGGTTCTAATTGATATGTTTCGTTAACGTAATTGCGTTAGACAGCAAAACGCCTTTTAAATTTGTACACAATGACCAGTAAAATTATTGGGGACTATCCTCCTACCAGTTAGTTTAGCGTAGCTAGCCTGAGCCCCATCTGCCGGCTTGTTTGAATGTAGCAGACAAAGAGTATACACCGATTTATTTTCTCCGTTACGTGAAGCGTTTTATGAGGTGTATAGTAAATCATAAAACTCCCACGTTTTGGTTTATAGAGGACGCGCCCCTACTCGCTCCAGTCTGACAACGTTCATCCCTCACCCCCACAAGTCAGAAACCACCCCTCGAGCAAGGAGAGTGTCACCCGATTTGTTACTCGAGACGAAACGCAGACTCTTACTTACACAAGGTAATTTGTAGACGCAAAGTAAGCAGAAGGTCGTAAACATGTTATACACGAAAGGAATACAGAAGTCGTTGAGATTGTTTATGAAACTCGCAACTCTTCGGCGACGCTCGTGAGAAACCCGAGGGTGGAAGGAACGAGGTTCGTGTGAGTGACGATGTTGCAGAGAGAACAAGTAAACAAACGCTTTTTTGCACTTCGTATCCCAAGTGCAAGCTTAGTCTGTTCGGTTGCTACCTATTTAGAAATTAGTTTCAAGTTTTGAGAGCATCTAAACTCATAGAAAACTAAATAAATAATTTGTTGTAATTATTAGGTTATCTGTACGGTTGCTACCTTTAAGAATTATCAAGTTTGAGCATCAAACTCATGAAGAAACTAATGAAAATTTGTTGTAATTATTAGAAAAAGCGTTAAAACAGGTGAAAATATGTACTTTTTATTCGGATAGTAAACACAAGCACATCGAAATTAGTCTGTTCGGTTGCTACCTATTAAGAAATTAGTATCAAGTTTTGAGAGCATCTAAACTCATAGAAAACTAAATAAATAATTTGTTGTAATTATTAGAAAACAGCGTTAAAAACAGTGTGATAAAATATGTACTTTTTATTCGGATAGTAAACACAAGCACATCGAAATCTAGAACTAAGAATTGCAAAAAAATTAGTTTGTGCCGACGAATTATACTTTCGTTTACATTAATTTGACAGGCGAAAACGATTGTAAACACCAAACAATGGGACATGGGACCAACAATGAGGAACGATGTCACATAACCGAACTAAGTTCTACCAATTAGAACGCACAGTGAAAACTAATCTGCAATGTGAACATAATGCTCGAAACTCGTTGGCTTTTTAGTTTTGATTATTGAGTTGGATATGATGTAGCCTACGTAATGGGCATTGATGACCTCGATATTACATTGTGCCCAGACATAATGAACGAATGTGTTTTGTTTTGTTTATTATGAGTTCAATGTCACAGGATGTGAACAAAAATTAACGTTTTGTTCCGAATCCTAAAAAGTGTCAAATATGAAACTTAAGTCAAATAAACGAAACAGAGAGCCTTCCGGTGCCAACACATCTTTACGCAACATTGCTAAACTTTCTTTCGCATAACAACCAACTAATTGGTTCACAAACTTTTGTCACCCCATTCGGTTAGAAGTGCTATTATCGCCTCCACGAGCTGCAATCGCCATCTACCTGTTGCATAATATCCACTTTCAAGAAAAGTTACACTGTGGAATTCTTCGCCCCGTACAATTAATCCAACAGCTTTCAGCTGACAATCTATGGGGGTAATTTAAACAACCGAGGTTTATACTAAGCCAAGAATGACACATGCAGATAGTCGTGCACGGCCATACTACATTAGTACCTCTGGGGATCGCTTAGCATTGAACTCTGCAATTAACAATACAGGGACCACATAACAACCAACAACTGCAACACAACCGTTGTCCACAGATAATATGAAGTAGTGTACGTATCGATTGGCGTTCTAATAATGTTCACAAATATACTTTCTATATTTCACCCAGTAACTGGTAAAGCTGTGGGTTTTCTCTCTGAGATTTCTGAGAACAAGTTGTTGAGAAATTATTATTATTTTAACAAATCAAGATAGCAGTGTGAACTGAACAGAAGAGGCTTAATCCCAATAACATGTCTGCTGCATTACTGTAGTTGTGACGAGTGGTTATACATTCACACCATTACCCTACACTAGCATACGTCCATTATTATTTATCAACTTTTAGGATTGCGTTTTAGAATAACATAATTTTCACATAAGTGAGCGTATCCACTAAACCCTCGACCATACCTGCGTTAGGTAATGGCAATATAAGAATACGTGTTCTAGGCCAGTTGAAACTTGAAAGGCATAGCAGACTCGTTACTGTTCCACCCATTTCCACCCATTCAGATCTAAAATACACCAACAATGGACGCCCGACCAGTGGACGACCAAGCGCCAATCCCCGGACGAATTGGATTTTTAATTTGTGATTGTATTTAATATTTTAAGTTAATAAAATAGAATGTAAGATTTGAACAATAATGTATTAAAAAAGGTTGAAAGTGATTTTAACACACGCTTCGTTCAAAGTTCAAACCCACTCAATTGTTTGTTGGTCAGACGTGTTGTGTCGACTTGAACCCTTCGTCTAATCGTCTTCCCACCCACATTACATTAGGGTTGAGGTGAACACCATCCCTGACGCAAGTGGGCTCTTGTGATGGTAACCCCCCTGATGTAGCCAGGCCAGGCACTCAGGGCCACTCGAGCCGTCTGTCTAGCAGAGCTGGACGTGCGTCTCTTCCTATTTGTCTGTCTGTCTGTCTAGCCGCATGGCCAAGCTCACAATAAACAATGCTTCACTTAACTGGCTCTAGTGTGCACGAGTGTCTTAACTTTGCCAATGGTATTATCCACTTGACGTGATCTCTGGCTGGTTGTGCTGAACTCAGGATCTCCCACCCACTGAGCAGAGGCTACACTCTGTCGCAAGCTAGCTTGACGCAGCTAGGAGGCCTATAATCTGTTGCACGGTGTCTTGACGCCAGCTAGGAGGTGGCCTGGGTCATATCTTGATGTGGTGTCTACATCATTTGCAAGCTGTCATCCCACCATGGAGTTTAAATAGTACTGTCCCCTCAAACTCCATGATCACACAGTCTGGTACTATACCTATAGTGTGGACCAAGTCTATTTCTAGTTCTACACTCCGTCGCAATCTATCTCGGACTCTTGGAGCATCTAGGACGCCTGGGCCATGCCGGCCGGGGCTTTTAAACGGTTCTTGTGCGACTATTGGTTTTAAAGTCGCCAATAAAATGCATATACAATCTATTTGATGAACAAATTACAGGTTGGTTTTAAATATCCAACTAAGGCTCAATATAGTTCGTTTTTTTTTTAAATGGCTCCAGAATAAAAAGCAGATATCCAACTCCTGATTTAAGATATCATGTTCAAGTAGCGCGCCAGTTGATAGCAGCCAAGTTGCCCTGACACAGAGCATAGACACCACGGACAACTAAACCGTCTGTCATATTTCTCACCGGCAACCACTCGACCCAAGCAACTCAATACTGCAGTAAACACCACCGCCGACATGCTGCAAGTAGCACAGCCTTCTAAAACTTGGCAATGTTACTTGAGATGGGAGTGAGTTAAGTAGTCGTCTCAAAACGATCGAAATCTGGGAGATGATAAATATGCATAATGTGCAGCCTACAGCTTTCTTTCGTTTTGTCTCAACGCTACACAAAAGATTAAAATTTGAATTGTTAATTTAGAAAAAAAATGCAAAATGAAAGATTTAATTAAATTCGAACAATGTAGTCTATTTCCATCGAGCGAACAAAGCGGTTTCTCGATATTCTACAACGCATAGTTAATACAGACAGGGGTGCCAACGTGCGGGCAATCATTGAACCAGACAAACAACGATCAATAATACCAAGGAAATGTTAGTCGTGTTTGTCTTAACAGAGCCCGGGGAAGAGTATAAAGCTCGTGTCGACTAGGAAGATGTCAACAAACCTCGCTACACATCCTCTCCTCCCCCCCCCCCCCCCACTTGTTGATTCTATCATGGGTGATGTCGGACAAGGGGGAGTAGCTATAAGCTCTCTTGCACCGGGGTCCGGGGTCGCATCCCGGCAAGGGCATTGATGAGTTATACTAAAATGATGGAATAATTTCTTATATTCCACACATAACAGTTTCTTACGTGCACGATACAATCACTGCTAGGCCCAAATTACGTTTAACCATCCGGCGTATCTGGTATTTATTAGTAAGTGTTAGTTAATGACATTACTTACACTAACGCAGAAAATATTAAATAACTGTGTATAAATTAATCATATACATTTCAAGACACAAACAAATATTTATACAACACGTCTGCATGGGTATTATAGTAAAATAGCAATGATCTGAAACCTTAAGCAATATGCCCTTAAATAGTATCTAAAACTTTGAGACATCTCGTACACACTGAATAAATTTAAACGATAGGCCGTATTCAGTCACTATGCACAAAGCCTTACACAAAGACATATCTCTATTATTCAATCCAAATAGTTGCCACCTAGAACTTAAGCAAATGAGAAATATTCATCACTTTACATACATAGAGCCAGTGTAGTAATACAAAAGAACGTATTTGGTGGAGGCGCCGGGTTACGCAGGCCACGTTATTACCTATGCCAGGCTTGACGCTGGGTTCGATCCCGTCACCGGCGCTGAAAGAACATTCCCTTCGCAATTACCCTTACACACTAATTAACCAGGTTAGTCATCTGGAAGGTTCAATGGGTAAAGCTGAAGTGAACCTTACAGTTGTATTCTAGACAGATGGAAGTCAACTAGTTGCTGGAGAAAATGACCATGACATGTCGCTAAGTAGAGAGAAGTATAGGGTATTCTAAAACAGAGAAGAGATGATAGGATTATATTTTTGCTACTTAAAACTCAACCAAGATTGTGTGGGGGAGGGGGAGAGGATCGAGTTTCCCACCTCTCGTTTTGTTTTGGCGCAATCAATGAACGGGACTCAGTTTTTTGGCGAGGCACACATGAGAGAAAGAGAGAGGAGAACAACATGTGGCAATCTGGACACAGCAACAGGTTGTAGTTGTAGGGATTCTTTACGGTCGGCTGCATTTCAAGTTGCTGAGATAGGCAAGCTTAGATTATAACCAGTTGTCAATTTAGCAACTAGGATCCATACATTATATTACCCGCATGAAATATTATTTTTACAACGCCATCAATATCACACTTATATTAAAAATATGGTTCACAAGTTGTGAGATTATAGGATGGTAAAAAGAATGTTCTGCTTACCATCAATTAATTGGAATCAGCTTGCTAATTTTGATGAATCTTTCCCATTCTTGGTCTCGATAATCTCCAGCTCCTTCTAGGTCACTTCTGGAAAGAAAGAAATACAAAATGTTAGATCGTAGACAGGGGCAATTTATTTTGTGGCAGTAAAGGTATTTATAATAATTGGAAAATACTGACAGGAAGGTGGAAGACGGCAGCGAAAGGTGAAGATGAACGCAAGATGTGTGACTCGTTAATCAGTTTGGCAAGCATGATCTAAGGAAGGGTGTATCTATAAATGTATTCCGATGCTAGTCTACTATCTAAGGTTGTATCTTAATGTATTCAGGCTGCTAGTCTGCTATAAGTATTAGCATGAAAAAAAAAAGATCAATAAAGAAAGTGACGTCACAAATAGGTAGTAGTAGGGGAGCTGTGAGCTAGGCTTTAGTAGTCTGGCCAACATGTGCATTTCAGAATCGACTTCAACCAAATTTGATTGTCATTCTAATTTCCATTGTGAGTATTTGGACAACTATTTAGACCATCTTTGAGATATGGCCTTATTATGGCGGCAAATAACATCGAGTGGGTAAATCCCATCTCCTGAAGGTGTACATACTCGCAGCGTGCAACCTTGACACACAGTAATGTAATGTATGTAGTACGGTTATGATTTCACTAATTGTCGCCGCCCCTCCTCGAGTTAGTTAGTGGTCTAACGCGTGCCCGAGCAGCCATCTGCCGTCTTCGTGTAATGAACGGACGGGACAGGAAGGGACTAAACACTCACGTGGGCTCACCGGAACCAGTAGGCGTCGGCCATGTAATGTACGGTACCTATGTGTGTTAACACCAGGCTTTTGTTCTGTTGCAGTGCGAGGTCGGGTGCAAACTGTGGCAGAAAGCGCTGGAGACGAGCTGCAAATCAGTCTGTGTAAGTATGCAGGATACCCCCAACTGAACAACTACCTCTATCCGAAGTGGCCAATGCGCACTGACGAGAAGAAAATGAAAAAAATATTATTTTTATATAGTAAATAAAAAAGGATCCTGACTGTCATGTGGAAGAGTTGGTTTATTTTTTATTTAACTTACATCCTAATCAATTGTTTAAAAAATTATAATTATATTAATTAATTAATTAATCATAATAATTCTTAATTAATTAATTAATCAATCATAATAATTCATAATTAATTCCTTAAAGACACTAAATAATAACCAAATTCAAAGTACAAATAATAATTAGTAGTATACTAATAGATCTAACAATATTTAAAAAAAGTGTTTGGTTTGTAATTACTGGATTTCTTGGAAAATACATAAATAAACTTAAGTTTTAAATACATTTTGCAATTAATCTACAGAAGATAAGGATTAAAACAAGTACGACGTTAAAAACGAAATTGGTACAGATTAAACAGAGATTTTACTGCACTCTCTTCTATTAATATTGTAGGAAGAGAGAGAACTGTATAAAAAGTGGGAAACAAGACATTTACAATGCCCATTAGAAACCTATGTATATTATGTACTACTTTCCACGTGTCAACACAGTAGGAATAATATCGTATATAAAATTTTAAGTAGAAATGTGGTAGTGGTTGAAAACTATAACCACCACCGAACAATAATATAACACAATGGTTTTAAAATGTTTCTAGAATGGAACTCAAGATCTCCTGCCTCCCAAGGAACTGTACTGCATCATGGGATGTAACGACGCGGTCAACAGACATTTCCAGATGTTGAGAGGTGAGCTTGATGAATACCCAACTCTAATTAAATAATAAATAAATAATAAAATAAATCTAGACACTAAAATGTGAATAGGGCTATGCCCTTTTTTTAGCTACCTATAACACATCAATGTATTAAAACAATAAATAAAAATAATTATGATTATTTTACTTGACTTCTCTCATTATCACCACAATAGTACAAAAGAAGCACAGGAACAATAATTATTCGACGAAATGCGATCTCTAGACAAAATCTATTGGGATAACATAAATCCACCCCATTGCAAGTAAGTTATTAATCAAACGCATAATTTAAATCTTGTCTACAAACCACAAACCCTCTTAATGATAAAAGCAGGCAAGAATCATAAAATTAAAGCACTATAATCTAGAATAATACTTATTAATAGGGAATTAATTTATACTTGAATTCCTACTTGATATATTAAGCCTCATTTTAGGGCTAGGGTATAATCATAACACTTCAAGATAAAATTATAGTTTACTTTCAATAAATTAAAATATATTGTATGAACCATTGATATTTTGTATTTTATTTGTATTATTATGTAAATTAGCATTATAGTATAGCCTATTCTATGTGTGTACCATGTAGTATTTAATATGTCAAGCCATCCGCGGTAGCTCATGCGATTGGGGTACAGGTCCGAAGCGTATTAGAACAAGGGACGTGGGTTCGAATCCCGCCTTACGCACGGGGTTTTGTAATTGTCCTTCACCCTCAACCATCACCATTCATCGACTTGAATAGCACGATCATCAACAAAAATCACTTTTATCGGGGAATCTGTGTCCGTGTGCATGGACTGGAAAAAAATTGTGAAAATAAAAAATCCATACATTTTCTCAGAAATAACCAGAGTATGTGTATCCCACAGAGGAGATCGGCACCCCTCCGGCCCCTGCGCTGGTGGCGGACACCCTGACCGCCACCTCTCTCAGTCTGGAGTGGGAGGGGTCGCGGTTTAGCAACATCAGCTACCTGGTGCAGTGGCGCTACGAGGAGCTGGCCGGCGCCTGGCAGTACTGCAGGAACCAGAGCTGGGGGCCGCACTCTACCGTGTTCGTCGACAACCTGCACCCTTACACCAAATACAGGGTGAGTGCAACGGTGTAAAACAACATGTTGTGTCGTAAGACAATGAAGTCTGCTTGATAAGTATTTTAAATTGTAGAAATATGGTGGAGGTGCCGGGTTGTGAGAAGTTAATTTTATTTTGTTCATAATTATGACAAACAAAAAATAGTACATGGTGAGTGTAACTGTGTAAAACAACATAATTGTGTCGTTCGAGAATTAAATTGCTGGTTTAGCATATTTTTTTCCAAATTGTAGAATTATGGTGGAGGTGCCGGGTTATAAGAACTTATTTTTTGTTTCTTAATCATGAAAAATAACAAAATATAGAACAAGTAGTAACAAAAACGAAACAAATAGTAAATGATTGAAATAAGATTGCACGTCTGTCGGAATTAAATAATAGATGTAGAAGTTACATTTTAGATGGGAGAGTACCTACAGTAGTACTAACTAACTAGTAGTACTAACAGTGTTGTTCATAGAGTTCATTGTTATCAACTTGTGTAGCAGCTACCTTGTAGGTATCGTATCTAGTGTAGCCAAGTACCCTAGTGGTGGTCCCATTTGAAGTTGATATGTATAAACTACAGATTTTAGCCTATGTAGTGTAATACTTGAGTGATTTACGATAGCACAAATGAGTAAAAATACCAAGTGAAATTATTACGTTAAATCTGACGAGTAGACTTTGACGTAACTAATATTAATTATTATTATTTACTACAATTCAGAAATTAAAAAAGTCCGCCCCAACCTTTTGTAAATTTTGTAAATTGTAGTAAATTATAACAATTACACCTACGAGAGTGTTTCCCGACTAACAAAATCGAGAAATAATATTATTTATTCTCAACCTTTGCATTTCAGTTCCGCATCGCGCTGCTGCTGTCGCCTCACCACAGCGAGCCTATCGTATCGCAGCCGAGCGTGGTGATCAGCACCCTAGCGCAGGGCGTTCCCGCTTCATCACCCACCATTGTACGAGCCACAGCGGTAGACTCCAGTCGTATCTCTGTATCCTGGGAACCCGGGCCCTTCCCCAATGGACCCATTCTATCCTATGTTTTGCAGATCAGTCAGGTCGAAGAGGGTTATTCGGCCCTGAAGGTGAGACAGACGGCGTCTTTGAGAAACGTACCGTAGTAACTTTCCGCACAAATCTGTCTCTTTTTTCAAAACTTCAATGTAGCCTCGCATTTCCGCTTAAATAATACATTTTGCTTCTTCTTCTATGCCTCTATTCAAAATTATGAATAAAATCTATTTTTTTGCATTAATGTAAAATGCACTTTGTATCCTAAAGAGACACAAATTCGATTATTACCTAATTTTACAGCATCTGCATAATACCTTGTTTAATCACCGATTAATTTAAATTCTTCATTTTAAACTATTCTATCGCTTACGTATCTTTGCTTCAGAATGCCTTCAACTTGCATCACCCAATAACTAAGTTGCAAACACAATTTTCTCTCCAATATGGTTCAAGTTATATTTTATACTTCAGCATGAGCAATGCCCTTGGGCACACCACCATCCTTCAGTGCATGCAGCTTCCTGCTTTGGCATGTGCAAACTAATCCATAGCATATAATTCCACAACTCTGTGAACCATATGGCCCGGTCTTGATATGCTCTAGCTACCAAGCCTGCAGGCCAAGGAGACTCAAAATGCAACTAAAATCCAAATGAGAAACCTACCAATTTTATAAATACCTAATTTCACAGTATCTACATAGCTTCTTTAATCACCACTAAAAATTAAAAATGCTTCATTTTCAACTATTTATTTTCATATTTGTTAGTAGCTGCGCTGTAGTTCTAGTTCTCTCGTAGGCACTGATCTTTATCTCTCTCCATGTCTAACAGTCTGTCTGTCTTAATCAAACTAATCGCTACATACCTTGTGTTTAACTAGTAATATTAAATCATTTGTTGTGAGTTCAACAAACAAATAATCTAGTAAATAATTTCTAGGATATTGCAGCTTCTGAAAATACAGACCACTACATGTTCAAAAACTTAGTGCCCAACAGAAACTACACACTATCAGTGGCAATGAGGAATGGGGTGGGAGAAGGTCCAGCTTCCGCGGTTCACGTCTCAACACCGACGGAGACAACCGGTAAAACATAATATACTCTACGGATTATTACGTATCACCAGTAGATTTAAAAAATATATAGTTTGTTCAATGTAAAAAATGTGTTTTCAGTAACGGATACCCAACAACCTGTGCTGATATTGGGAGCCCATCACACGATAATACGCCAATTCGCAGATATGATAGATGAGCCATATGTGATTTATAACACCACAAGTTTCATAAAAGGTAATTCCTGCCAGTAAGAATATTTATGCACCAATGTATCTACTTACAAGCAACAGAATTTGTTATTTGTTACCACAATATTAACTTAGTTGGGGATAAAAACATATTATATTTCTTCCTTGTGTACCCAAAACAAGGAATTAAAATAAATGAACACAATGACATGAAAAGTAACATAACATAGGCCTTTAAAGTTAAAAAACAAAAGAAAAGTATAATTAATGTGTTTGTACCAATAGCGCACTGACGCTAAATAAAGACTTATTATTATTATTATTATTATTAGAACACGTAGGTCATAATCCTAATCAAAAGTTATAATCACAACACAAACATTTCCAGACACATATTCTAATTTAAAAAAAAGTAGTAAAAGTTGTATCATGTATTAGGTATCTATGCATGACCATCATAAGCAGTTTGAATGAGTTGTCTTTCTCACTTACAGTCACACTAGCAGGTTACATTTTAAGTTTTGTGCCATTTCAGTCCATCATTCATTAATCATGTAGGCACCCAGTTTTCAAGTAACTGTTTTAAATTGCCAAATTGCAAATTGTATCAATGATATCATTCAGTGTATCCCTTGCAAATTCATTCACGTTGCACTTTATACTTCCAGGCGTTGGGATCCACGTTTCGAAACGTCTTCTGTTTGTGTCGGACTCTGCCGGCTATGTGACTCGCTCCTCCCTCGCTTACAACTCTCCTCCCAGGATAATCCTCACCCCGATGCACACACACTTCCTCCCCATGGACCTAACCGTGGACTGGCTCAACGACCAGCTCTACATGTTGGGGGAAGTGAAACAACCGTCAGGGCCGAGGTGGCAGGTGGCACGCTGTGGGCTGGACGGGAGGGGACTGACCATAGCAGTAGCCGGGCTGTTCAGCAAGCCGCGGCACATCGAAGTCGACCCCTACAACGGGTAAGCTACAACCACGTATTAACCACAACATTGTTTTGTAATAATCAGCCCTTGGTTATTTTTTATGTGTCTATGTTTGAAAGATCCTGTTATCTTAGAAACAAAACAGGAAAAAATTCAAAGATTTTGTTAAAGGATCACCGCTACATATTATAAGACTCCAGTCCCAAATGTTATTAATGTGTACAGTTTATTAGTTCCATTAATATCAAAGTTATTTTATATTTATAAATACACTTTATTTGTGTGTTAACAGTTTAAAGTCGAGAAGTATGAGCAAAAAATACCGTAACAAGAATGTGATCATTGACAAAAAAATTAAAAAGATTTGTAGACACATTCACATTATATTAATAAAATAAGTATTGTTACAGAACAGCAAAACTGACGTTGATAAGCTGTCTGTTCTGTTATAGGTATCTGTTCTGGGTGATATCAGGCCCAATGAAGGGTGGACTGTACAGGCTTGACCTGTCGGACATCAGTAATGGTATAAAGCATGACATCAAGCCCGAGCTGATATTAGATGACCCTGACTTAGGGGCCTTCACCATCGATCACACAAACTTTCGCCTGCTAGTTCCTGACCACACGCAAAACACTGTCATCGCAGTTTCCTTGGATGGGTAAGAATAGTTGAACAATCAATATCATTAAATTTATGAATTTACCAATCACTGACACAGCCTATTATGGTATCATAAAGCTGAAATAAATTATTAAATAAAATTAAAAACAATAAATTAAATTATGGGCAAAAGTTTCTCTTTCTTTAGAAAAAAGAAAAATATTGCAAATAAATTTTACAAAGAATTTATGTCTTAAAAAAAATATATAAAATCTAAAAAACGTTAGCTTTTAAGACCATAAAATTATGTTCTCATATTCAATGTGCCATTTAAAAAAAATACACAAACAACTTAAAATATTTAAGTCTGCAAATTTTTCTAAATACAAAATAAGAATTGTGTTGATTGCAAATTGTGCCTATCAACAGCCGAGAGATCGTGGACCTCCGCTCAAACACCCAGAAACCGATGTTCGACAACGTGACCTCGATCGCAACGGCTAACGGTCTCTTCTACTGGACCGACGGCGAGGAGATCTTCACGGAAGAGTATCACTCGGGTCATAACAGTTACTTCCACAACGAGTACCCCGACCTACTGGACCGCTCCTTCATCAGCATCAGCGTGAACCTACCGTCGTCGCAGCCGATACCCATCCCAGTGAATCCCCCGACTAACGTACAGGCCATCCTGGGAGCCGAGCTTGCCAAGACCACCTGGCAGGTACGTAGAGTGCCTTTGCTAACTATTGCAACACAAGAATTAAATTTCAATCCCCGTAGTTGATTAAACTTCAATAGATTTTCTTAGAGAATTAAATGATTTTAAAATGTTTAAATTATGTTTTGTACATTTTCATTGTGCCATTGTATAAAATAAAATATCTTTAATATATTGTTTCAAAGGATATTTTTATATGTACATAAAATTATTATTTTTAAATAAATAGTAGGCCGTCGTATACCTGAGAGACTATTGATTTCAACACACTGCATGATTTATAACATTACATTCAAACTAACAGGTACAAAATAAATGTCTACTTATGTGTAATGAACTAAAAATAATTGTTAAAGGCCTTAATGTTTAATATTTGAGATGATTGGGAAAATTGGATGAAATGCTCATGAGGAAATCATGATTACAGGTACCGCACCTGCTTGGCGGGCAGGGTAAGGGAGCCTGGCAGAACTGGTCTTACGAACTTCACATCAAGGATGAAACTCGCGGTGTCACAATCTTCCGTAAAGACATAAACACCACGTCACACACCATCCAGAACCTGCGGGAGAACACGGAGTACATCGTAAAGGCCGCGGCGTACACGAGCTCGGGTCGCGGACCGTGGTCGTCAGAGTTCCGAGGCAAGACGTTGCGTGTGCCGCCCGACGGCCGGTACGCGTCGATACTGTGGTCGGCGACCGAGGGGCTGCTCAAGTCGGACGTGACCGGCGAGAACGTCGAGACGCTGATTCACATGGTGGACGACGGCGAGGAGTATCAGAACATCACGGACATTGCGTGGTACGAGGACCGGCTCTATCTGGTGATGAACAACACGCGCGTAGAGTGGTTCAACGTCACGAGCCACGAGAGGGGAGACATCAGCGAGATCGACTCGGTAGGCAGCATCGCTGTAGACTGGATCGGGAAGAAGCTGTACTGGTCCAATCCCAAACAACAACTGGTGAGGACATCTCGCTCAGTCCTTTCAACGTTATTTACTTTAAGTCATTAAGACAGTTACATGCATTCAATTAAAATACAAGATTTTCTGAAGACTTTTAAATCATTATATTTCAGGGATATCAGAAAATTCTTGATTTTTGGATAAAAGCTTCATTTTTAGCCAAAAGTTTTTTTTACACATCTAGAACCTATTTTTAATTTTGTGTCTCAAATCAGAAGAGAACAGATTAAATTAGAACATAATTTTATCAAACATATTTTCAGAACAACAGGTAAAATATTGTTTCTGCAAATAAATACCAAGTAGATAAACACGTAAATTATTTCCTAAAACCAACTACAGACCTATTGAAATTTATCTGTACATATTTTTAAAATTATAAGCAATACAAAGTTAACTTTTAGAAATATTGTGTAACACAAATGACATTGCCATTTAAACTTAAAAGTGTATAAGAAGTATCCAAAGAGCGTTTTTAAAAGCTAGGGGGAAATAAATGCACCCGAGTGCTATTTTGTGAATGAGATTTAGTTTATTGGTGTTCACTATTATATGTGTAATTACAACATTTGGGTTTCGTTCAGAGAGTTACACCTTTGATTTAAAACTTCATACGTTCTGCAGCTCTACTTAATAATATTTTCACTTTTCAAACATATTTTTACATCCACCACAAAGAAAGTTATCATTAGCGCAACAAGCTTGTGAAGTAAAAATCAATATGGCTAGATTAAAAAAAATATTCAAGTATCTAAACATGAATTTCAGATCACCAGAGGCAACCTGAACGGAGCCCAACAAGAGCCGTTGCCAATCCTGACAGTCGCCAAAGAGCTAAACATTGACGCGGTTCAAGCGTACATCTACTGGTCGACTGGTTACGCTGTGGAGTGCGCGAGACTCAACGGGGAAGAGAGAAGGACATACTACCCCGCAGACGTCTTCTCCGGCAAGCAGGTAATTAGCGGGGGAGATTAGTTTATACTGTGATATTAATAGGGTTTGAAGCTTGAACAACATTAAGTCATTTCTTTTTTAAAAATAAGTATTTTCAAATAATTAACACAAAGAAATGTGCGTAGAAAAAAAACTTTTTTGAATGATCTTAATTGCTTATTATTTTATGTAAATTGGAAAAAGTACAAATCTAAAATAAATTAAGAAATATAACATGTAGAATATTTACTTCAAACTGTCTTATTTAAATATAAAAATACAAAATTAAAAAAATGGAAATTAAAATAAAATTGAAATATTAAATTAAAAATTGAGTTTAACCCATTTTTTAAGTCTTCATAAAATGTTTAAGCCCTCAATTAAAATGTCTAACCCTTGCAGGTGATGGGCGTGACGCTTGATGTGGACCAGCGTTCTGTCTACTGGATCGTCCGCAGCTCTGAGGGTTCCAAGCTCTACCAGGCCCCGATGGCAGAGAGGTTCAAACCAGGGGAGGAGGTGGAAGCCCCCAGGGTGTCCTCACTACAGCAGCCCAACATGCAGGGACCGCTCTGCTACTTCAGCGACCACCTGCTGTGGCTGCAGGGCCGCAACGCAGTCATCGGGGACTTGAACGGGCAGAACGCGGCGGTCATTAGCGGGATGGGGCTGTCTGGACTCAACATGGTCGCCATCTTTGATTCATCCATCCAGAATGTCTTCAGTGAGTACTCGTGGAAGTTTTGAGTCTTTTTTTAAACTCGCATTTGAACAGTAGAATTGTAACTCAAAAAGAGTATCATAATTTTGTAATATATTTTCATCTGTTGCTTAGTCAACTCTACATTGGGTCAACATCTCCATCTCTATCTTCTTCTGTCCATCCATCACTCTTCCCTTTCCACCTTGTTCCAATCTCCTCCACATCTTTCCTCCTCACACTGTCCTCCCATCATTGGTGTGGTCAACTCTTTCTCTTCTACTCTAGCTACAATTCCATAATTCTCCTGGGCAATCTTGGTCTTTAAATTCTTTGACATGTCCATTGCCCAAAACACTTCAGACTTCTTCACCAAATTAACAAATTTGCTCCTTTAAACGCCTTGATCCTACTTATCAAACATATGCAGTTTTAATCATTTATCGTTTATCCTTCTTATTATTCAATATTATCTACAAATTATGACAAGTACCATATTAGAATAATGCATATCTGTGTGGGAACTTGTATAAATAAATCACTGTACATCTTGAAATGATAAACATAAAATATTATATATCATAACTTTATGTGAAAGGTAAGCATGAAAGGTAAAACGACTACACAGAATTCGATCATTCAACGCCCAAGCTGCTCAGTGATCTCCACTGAGTAATCAGAAAATGTGTTAAAATTAAAACTCAACGAAAAATTCTTGATTTACAGATGAAAGTTTTTCGAAAGAAATCAACGTTCTTCCCGAGACTGTATCGCTGCAGTCGATACAAATCCACGGAACGTGGAAATCTTTTAAAATTGTTTGGAATCCTGTTACGAATGTGAACTACGGCGAAGTATTCTACGAAGTAAAGATCAACGACTTTACCAAACGAGACAACCAGCTCGTAACGACCGAGCCTCAAGTGACCTATTGGAATTCCCTGGAGCCGTATACCAAACTACAAGTTACAATCAAGGCGTTCACTTACTGGGGCACCTCGCCTAGAGTGCGTACCGAACTGCGTTCACCGTCTTCCTTCCCATCGAGCCCGACGAACACGCGCGTGTTTGTATCGTACGTCAGAGACCCCGTAAAGAATACTCAGGAAATCAGGGCGACACTGCGATGGGACGAACCAGCTCAACCCAACGGAATCATTCTCGACTACAAAGTGAAATGCTGGTACACGACATCTGACGAAATCAACGTCGTATGCAATTCGTCTAATTTGGATAAGGAAAAACGAGAGTTCTCAGCCAATGACCTGCAAAGAAATTCCACATTCTATTTTCAAGTAAGTTGTCATAAAATATTATCCAGATGTTTTACAGGAGAATTATTCATTAGTTACATTTTATTTCATCAGATAAATTCCAGATTGCTCCACTAAAACATGCAAGTTATCAGGAACATGCCAGAAAGAATGCAATAAAATTTAATTCAAAACATTCTTTGTTTAGCTCAAAGCTATTTTACATGCAATTTATATAATAATACAAATTACACACATAAAACCACAATCAAATTTCCAAGTATCTTCATAATACACAATTCAAAGATATACTATTATTGGCTAGCCAAGCCAAAAATTAAAAATTCCCCTCTGTTGAAGATCCAATGTACCTACTGAATATATTAAAGCAATATACCCCATTTATACATACAATCATTCATATGTCCCATTGTTTCTACTATTCACTGACAATGTATGTTGTTACTAGGTTCAAGCTTACACCGAAGTGGGTAGTGGCCCTTTCTCACCAATAGTCAGAGCAGACACTAATATAGAAATGCCAGTACCCAAGCTTCTCCTATCGACTTTTGAAGCCGTTAAGATAACGGACTGTGACAAGTACGAGAACCAAACCTTCTCGCGAAGCAACGGTCCGGTCGACATGGCCTTCATAAGCCACGAGAACAAGATATTCTGGTTGAACGAAGCACAGGAGCTACTTAGCTCAGACATCAACGGAAGGAACCGAACAAAGATACTGACGTTGAATAACACCGGACTGAGTATTGCCGTCGACTGGGTAGGGCGATATATTTACTGGGCGGAGGTCGACGGGAAAGGATTGGGATCGACCATTTATCGTCTGGATTTGAATCAAGTCGAAAGGGGCGAGATCTTTCCCACCAAAGTAATACGTAGAAACAAGTATGTCTACAGTCTTGATGTCTCCCCATACAAAAGGTGAGCACCACAGGAGAAAAACAAATCTATTTTATGTCAGAAAACAATAACTAGTACATCAAATTTTAAATTCGTTTAATTAATTCTCCCTATTAATATTTTCATACTTTTCTAAATTTATCTAAATCAAGTTCGCAATTTGACTTGAACACATTAATATATTCTATTTAAACCAGCGTTAATTGTTACCGATATTCAAATTTCCAAATCACTTTTTAAGCTGCTCATTGGAGACGGATTTACTGTTCGTAAGTGATGTTGCTAGTTACGCGTCAATCTTATTGATCCACTACTGGATGAACATTAATATTGACAACTTGTTTTTTATTTTTTTAGTACACTGTTCTGGATCGAGGTGAACCGCAATGATGTTGGATATCTAATGACGAGCAAAACGGACGGAACAAACGTGCAGTCATTCTTTATGAAAAAGAAATCGAGGCAAAGGTAGATAAATATTTTAATACCATAATATAGAACATTAAATGGTAGAATATATGTCTAATGTTTAATAAAAAAATAAGGATTATTCAATTTGAATTTTAAATTGTGGATAAAAGGAAAGACATAGCTATCTTAAAAGTGCTCGTATAGAGCGTGCAAAAATGTTTTGTAACTACTATTCATGTACCTATAGGCGAGAAAGCGGACCGGTAACTGTCGACGAATGCAACTGTCCCGAAAACCTGGCAGTCGGCCGAGCAATGTCCATCGATCAAACAGACTTGGCAAACCCGAAGATCCTCTGGGTCGACGGCTGGCAGAACCACATGTATTCCGCAGAGTCCGACGGCTGCAAGTGTGCTATCGTCGTCAACGCAACCATCAACAACAAGGCCGGTCTGCCTCCGACATCCATCACCACCGATCAGCGACTCGTGTACTGGTCAAACGCTACAATGGGACGGGTATACTCGGTGGTCAAAGATGACAACGATCCGATGATGGAACGGTTGGTCAGAGGGGTAACGACGTTGGACTTCTCTGGTGTGCGGAGCATCGCCGCGCTCGGACCTCATCTACAACCTTATCCAGGTATAAACCAAATTCATTTGCAGTGGAACCTCAATTATATTAATTATAATGTGTATGTTAATATATTTTAGGCTTCTTTGTTATTTAAATTTTAAACATGGTTGTGTTCAGTTTGGTGATTAACTATCGGAAAAAATGTATTTTTAAAATATGTTCATTTGAAACTTTGATATTGATCTGGCAATAAAGTTGCACTTATAGCATTTACATTTTACTGATTAACCAAGTATTTTTTACACCTTTAAAGCGGTAAGCAATACTCAATGGCATAAATTTCCGTACAGAATAGGCCCAACAGATCTTTCACATCAAAATTGTTTGGTTTTATCCAATAAAATATTTTGAGAATACAGATATCATATAATGTCAGCCACGGTTTTCATATACTATATATGACAATACAAAATTCTCAGCATTACAGGGATTATTGACTGAAAGCCATTACTGAGATGATGTATATTTTCTTCCAGATCCACGCTGCCTGTCTCCTCGCAAGTTTCCCATGACAGCGAATCTGTCGGAACGGACACCAACATCACTAACCCTCCAACTGCCTCACGCTTTACGTTACGAAGAGTGCGAGAACATCTCACTAGCAACAATAGAGTACACAATCTATTACGGTCAGAAGCAAGACAAGGCTTCAGACTGCAGCAGTTCCAACCTTAATGCCTGTACAAAGATAGTAACATACAATCAAGCACCAAAAATAGCTGGTTTGAAACCTTTTACGAGTTATATATTTTTCATCGGACTCACAAATTATTACAGCGACTTGGAGGAAGCTAACATCACGCTTGGAGAACATACCGTGTTCCAAACATCTGCAGGAGGTAAGCAAATATTCTAAAATCTCATTAGAAAAGATAGATTTTATTTTTTGTTGGTGCTTTATATTGCATTATAAGTTAACGTAGCCTACAATATAATATGCCTATATATAAAAAATCACATGCTCAGCACATGAACGAAAGTATGAACAATATTTTATTATGGTTTCAAGAAAATATGAAATAGCAAAGTCACTAATTTCTAAATAAGTAAAATAAAAAAGGTATTTTTTCATTTAACAAATTTGATAGTTTTAAAGTTTTCATCCGTCGAATTGTGTCAGGGTGCCTCTTTGTACTTTAGCAAAAACTGCCTTTTGTCTAAATAGGTTATAGTGTGGTAGTTCAACCAAGAAATGTGTATTTTTTACATTGTAAATAATCAATTAAACATAATCTTCAGGAGTTTGATCAAGTTTGTCTAGGTGTACAGAAGATACTTTATAAGAATGTTTACAAGTTACATAGTTTGAAAAAGAATGGAATAAAATTTGAGGCATCAAGATTTTGAGGGTACCATACTGGTGCATTTTCTTTGATAACATGAAATTGTTTACAAGCATTGCGATAAGGTAAGTCATTCACATGTAATGGCATCAAATATCTATTCCAGCCCCCACCCCGCCGCGCAACGTAAAAACAGAAGTCCTGGACCCAAACACGCTTCTCGTCGAATGGCTGCCACCCTTAGAGTTCAACGACGAGACTGTTTGGTACCAAGTCCACTGCCGAATGGAGGGATCGGTAGGCTCCGTCCACCAATCAGGCGAACCGGCCATCCCAAATGAACAGCACGAACAAGGAGACACCAATACGACAAGGAAACACAAGCTAAACTCGCCGCCGGACAGAGTTATTCCGTTTGGGTGCGTGCCTACGCCAAACACAGCAAACTATACAGCGAGAGTACCGCCACAATGGTGGAGATGTTTCCGGAGCCAGAGTACATCAGACAGTTGGATGCTACTCCGTTCTCGATCAACGTCACATGGGGCGCCTCTTTCAACCCGGCGATAGTCAAGTGGGAGATACAGTTCCACGAAGTAGGGACCAGCCATTGGCGGACTTTACCCGTTGATGGCAACCAAGGAAACATTTACGTAGTGGAGGACTTACTTCCCAAGACGCAGTATGCATTTCGATGGTTGCTCTTCTACAACAACCTAGCGGCAAATCCGTTTCTATGGCCCAAAGATGGAAAGTTTACCTTTGAAACCCTAGGTAAGTGACTTGCTTATTAACCTGAAGGAAGTACAATTTGCAACAGCCAACAAAGGCAATGTTTCTACAAATTCCAAGTAGGGATGAACAGATAATCAACATTATCGATCGATGATCAATATGCAATAACATTTCGATAACGAAATACTATAGAATTGCAAGTTTTCTAAAAAATCTTGTTAAAAAAGGTCTTACACGGAACGCCATACCACCACTATTGTATTTTGCAGGATTGATAAAGAAAAAGTAATTCTCAAATTGACTTTTTGCCAGATGTACAAAGCTTACTCATAGACTGAGGTAACTTTAAAATAGATGCATTTACCATTTAGATGATTTGGTTTCTCGTACGCTAACTATGCACCGTTTTTTTTTTTTTTAATATACCAAATCATGCTTTGCATTATCAGTACTATAAGAAAATTGATGGGATCTAATAATGATATCCTGTTTGCCAATAGCAATTAACAAGAACAATAACAAAAATACACATCACATGTTTTTTTTTTTAAATTGGGTGTTCTTAAACATGAATTAAAAATTAAAATTTATCAACATGAGTTTTTGACCATATTTAACCTTGTTTGGGCTACATACCTCATTAAAAAACTAGAAAATACATAAAAGTGAATTGGATTATTTAAATTGATGCTTTTTTTTAAATAAATAAACTAATATCAATAAAATATATGACTGTCCTTGCCATAATGTGTGTACTAGTCACAATGTTGATAAAGTGAGTGTTCCTGTTTCAGGAGATTGCCCTGGTTCCCCCGGCACTCCGGTCGTTCAACACCTCAGACGAGACGTCTTCCAGCTCAGCTGGGAGCCGTCCAGGGATAACGGAGCCCAGATAGAACTCTACAGCGTGGAGGGGTTGATCCAGGGGGAAACGAGAGAGAGGCGCGAAGCCAACTTCACCAAAGAAGAAAAGAACGAGATACCACACAAAGACTGGGCTGTTTACTATAACGGGACGGAAAATTACTGGCTGCTTTCCGACTTGAGCCCGAAATTAAAGTACATTTTCCGAGTGAGATCAAAGAACGAATACGGTTGGAGCGAATACAGCCGACCGAGCGAATCGTTTGACTACACCGAAGTTGCACCATTGATTGGCAATCACAACCTAGGAATAGTTTTGGGAATATTCATTCCACTGTTGGTGCTGTTTTTCTGCATTGTTGGAATGTGCTCTTTCATGTTTGGTAAGTATCCAGTCATTGCATATTACAAGTAACCGACTAGCCAAGTTGTTGTCTTTGAACACACAAAAAAGCTAGATAATCTCCTAGGTGATGAAGTTGAGAACATAAGACACCCGCCAGTTCTGATTGGTTGAAGACCCAGATTCAAATCCTGTCCTGCAACACTTCCTGACATTTTAAAAATATATGTTTGCCTAATGTAGGTTTGTACTTGCTTGTTTGTACTTGCAACAGTGCATGATGAATCACAGAAGCGAATTTAAATCGTATAGTAAATAGAATACTAATAGAGCTTTGTAATTGGTTCATGAAATTCCCATATGAAAGTGTAAAAAAAAGTACCTGTACTGCAAATAGGCTACTAATAAACTATGAACTTGCTCCCTTTGCCAGTGTTCCGACAACGTGAACAAGGTAAAAAGTCGTTGCAAGGCACTATGGCCAGCATAAACCGAGGCCCAGACGTGGAGCTGGCCACTCTTCGCGAGCTGCCACGACGGGGCAACTTTGTTCACAACACCAACGCTCTCTACACGACGTCGGACATCCCTAGCGACGAGGAGATTGCGTTATTGCCACACATACGCCGGGATCAGATCACGCTGACGAAATTCTTGGGGAGTGGAGCGTTTGGAGAGGTCTTCGAAGGGAATGCCAGGAGTTTGATGGCTAGCTTGGGTGGGACAGAAGCAAGAGTTGCAATCAAGGTAAGCAGAAGGCATAAGTACACACTTGGTAAGACACTCTTACAGAAATGAAAACTACTAAAAGATATATAAATCAAAAGTGACAATTTAAAAAATGAATATCAAATTATAAAAAAATAAACAGCGAATACGAACGCCAATATCATCGTTTGATCCAGCTCACTTCCTCAAGATGAATTAATCGAGTTGGAATATAGTTTTCAGAAACAATTATATATCTTAATTGTTGACCGTTGTTAGGGGTTGATGTAGCAGGCAGATGACATCGAGATGTAACAAAACAATTTTGTTCCAGACATTGCGCAAGGGCGCAACTGAGCAAGAGAAGGCCGAGTTCCTGAAGGAGGCGCAGCTAATGAGCAACTTCAAGCACGAGCACATCTTGCAACTCCTGGGAGTCTGTCTGGACAACGACCCCAACTTCATCATCATGGAGCTGATGGAGAGCGGCGACCTGCTGAGCTACCTGCGCACGAGCCGTCCCCTCGTTCACTCGGGCAACGCCCTCACGCTACTGGACCTCCTAGCGATGTGCGTGGACGTCGCGCGCGGATGCCGCTACCTCGAGGAGATGCACTTTGTCCACAGAGACCTGGCGTGTCGCAACTGTCTCGTATCGTCCGACAACCCGGCGACGCGTGTCGTCAAGATAGGAGACTTTGGACTCGCTCGCGACATCTACAAGAACGATTACTACCGCAAGGAAGGCGAGGGACTGTTGCCTGTGCGGTGGATGGCTCCGGAATCGTTGGTGGACGGGGTGTTCACCTGTCAGTCGGACGTCTGGGCATTCGGAGTACTGGTGTGGGAGATACTGACAATGGGACAACAGCCGTACCCGGCGCGGACAAACCTTGAAGTGTTGCACTACGTGCGGAATGGAGGACGGCTGGGCAGACCCAGTAACTGTCCCGAGGAATTGTAAGCATCGTTTACTTATACTCTATCCCATTCAGTACATTTAACTGACTTATCAAGGAGAATGATAGAACATCACTAGTTACAAAACTCTTAAAAGCTTATTTTAATTTACTGTATCAACAGAAATTTGTACTAAAATTCTATAAGTAATAATTTTTTAAAACATTTTATTTTATTTTTAAATGAAATAGATTAATGATCAATTAATATAGGACTGTTTTTTCTGCCGTTCTGCCATTGTATGGATGATATTAAAAACAGTTATTATTTTAATTAGTAACCAAGATAACTGGATAACAAAATTCTCAAAATAATATATATGTTTCCTTGTGTACGACTATGACATAAAATGTAAATTCAAACTTAATTACCTACTTAATTTTACATTGGAAAATTTTACAAGCTAGGCATAATTAGCATTAGGAGCGAGTGATTTGAGCTCAATAGCCAGATTCACACCACCCCCTTTTATGCATTAAATTGCATTGCAATTGCAAATTGCAAATAAATTATTTATTTAAGGAACCCCAATTAGTTATGTTATGTTCTTATGTGCTGCCAGTATAATGTCATGATCGCATATTTCAGGCACCAAATAATGCTGAAATGCTGGAGCTATAACCCAGAAAACCGACCTACATTCAAGTACTGCCTCGACGTTCTCGAGGAATTGAAGAATAAAACTGCGGCTTCTCCATTAAGCACAGCCCACATAGGGCAATACATCAGTAGAACAAGAAACGGTATGTGCTTTACCAACTTTGACCCATGAGTACCTACTAAGCATGTTGTTAATAACTAACATACTAACGATGCATGTTGATCTGTTTTCTATTATCAGGAGGGATAGAAAACCAAGGCTTCTTTGAAGATGAAAACCATAACAGTTCAGGTATATTCAATTTATATCTACAATTTCACAACACAAGCACTGATATTAATTAGTAATAAGGCTCACTAATGCACTACCAACTAATGATTGCCATTTATGGTAGGGAGTCACACTAGCATGAACCAAAAACGGAAATCTAATTATCTGTAAAATACGCATGTGCACATTTTAGTTTTGTTTTGTGCAGTATACAAATGGTGAAGTGTGTGAAGTGTACATACATTTCTGATACTGCACAAATATCATTCAAATTGGTACCTTATTTCAATTTGGTTTAGAAAAATGTTAACGCAAACCAGCTCAAAAAGAGGTTCGTGAACGTTAGTTCGACTCCCTACAACAGCTACGCTATTAACCTATGGCCAGTTTCGTGCTTAATAATGACTGGTTCTATGGATGTTGTAAACTGATTGTTTTTGGATGAGAGTTTTCTTATCTGATAAAGATTGCACAGTGAGGTTTAGGCTTGGAGACTAAAAAGAAAGTTTAACAAACACAACAACATTTACCGGTACTGAGGGGGGGGGGGGGTAAGATGAAAAAGGTTGGGAACCACTGTCACAAAGGAATACTTAGTGTAGGGTAGTAAAGTAGTTTACTTCATAGTAGACCTATAGGGAAAACTCTAATTAGAAGCGTATCATTTCAGGAAGTTCCTGGAAGACGGACAGTGAAACTGGGAGCCGGGACCGCATTCCATTCTTGTCGACTGCACCCGAGTTGGCTCTCAGGGAAGGGGTGGGTTCCACCCCGCGAAGCCCACTGGTTCCCGGCGAGATACCCCGATACCTCGAGCTAATCTACGACAGCGACAGTCCGGCCGGCGATGGCTACGAGATACCGCGGACAAACAGCAACCGGTCCAAGTCGGAGTCGGGTTTCAACGAGACGGACCGTATCCGATCCTTCTCCACGTCATCCACCCTTAGCGACAGCAGCGCTTCGACGTCCAACTCCAATCAACAGGCACCCCTCATGCGGAGGATCGAACAAGTGCCGGAGAACACCGCGAAAACGACCGACCTTACGAGGAAAGGTTCCACCACGGAAGCGAGGAAAAGTGGCGAAAAAGATAACATTTCTAGTTTAGAACAACTGTTGACGCCGGCAAATAAAATATGTAACAATAATCATTCCGTAAGTGTTAATAATGTAAACGACAAGAGCGGTGTGAAAGTGGTGCCTTACACGAATGTCGCGAATCAGCCATTGCTCGAAGACACCATAATGAACAATGCAAATGATTCAGACTCGGGACTGATTAGGAAAGTGATTGAATGTAACAATTATGCTCAAAGTCAAAACCAAACTTTGTGTTGACCAAACTGAATATAATCAACAAGTGCAAATTTGTCCCGGAAGATTGTTAGAAGTTAGAACACCACGTACTAAATGGGCCTATATATTTTAATTCACAACCAATGTGCCTTAAGTTATTCTGAACACTGATAGTAAGATAGTCACCTTGATCAAAGGTATTTATATGTATCTATTTATACAGAAATATGCAGCCTATGTAGACAGGAGAAATGCAATCTCGCCTTACTTTAAAACATTTTGTGTCTTGTAAATATTGTAACTAAATAATATAGTACGTTGCTTAGTGAGATATGAACTGAATTTCTGTTACCTCGTCATAATACTATCATGATATTGTATAATAAATACTTTACAGCTACTTAAGACAATATTAGTCAAGTGAGTAATTCTTGACTTGGCATAATTGAAAAGGTCTTGCAGTTTTAAAATACCCAATGTAACCATTATTGTTGATGGGTATGCAGTGTTATATTAAATAGAGCACTGACAGTACTGGTAGTACTTGTTACATGTTACTTTCTCAACTTTTTTATTTAATGGCTAGGCCTACATGTTTGGTAGCAAACTAATTTTAAATACTTGGTATATTAATGTGTAGCAACGTTCCGGTACTAAACAGATAGCTGTAGCATAAAATCGACGCTACCGGTACTCTATAGATAGTTAAAAATAATTCGCAATGAAACAAACCGGTATTTATGATTTATTTAATGATTATTGGACCACAATTAAAATCCTTAGGAATATTACAACGAGCATAGCCCTAAAAATTGAAGCACTAAGTGGAATATCTATAGAGTTATGCCCATTTTACAAACATTGTTCTATTTCTCTTGTTCTCCTTCTATCTAGGCCATCGGAACGGCTGGTAACCCTACTCTTGCACTCTGCCAGTCTTATAAATCCTTTGCGTTGCGAACACGTGAACAATTTACGGGACGCATACAGTACAACCAAAAATATACAGGTATGATATTGTAATTTCATTCAGCAGGGTACTCGAAGCATTTAGTAAGCATTGTTAGTCGTGTTACAGTAACTATGGATCTACTGACGTACATTTTAGGAACGTGCGGTCGGTTTATGCGCGCTTCCGCTTTTGTCAATGGAACTCAAGTAGGTAGGTCCCAAACAAATTCCCAATGCCTGCTTGTTTTCCAGAACTAAGACGTTTGAAGAAGGCTGCTTAGAAATGTGAAATACCAACCAAATACAAGGCTTGTACACCAGTAAGTTGTACACCATGTCACCAACAATCAGGTATTGGAAAATAGACTGCCAAGGGATAGAGCCGTTGACAAAGCGCGCATAATCCGACTGCGCATTCCTCAACTCTACGTCAGCAAATCTATAGCCTAGTTACTGTAATGCGACTATTAAATGCAAAAGAGTTCAAATTAGTAACCATAACTAACAGTGGACAGCCTACCCTAAACAAAAATTTCCTTCAATACCTACCTTTTTATTGATACCATGCTTATCTTACAAAATAATATGAAATACAGAAATGTACCATACATACCAAAAGCAGCTATCTTCCTCGGTTGCGAATCGGGAATAAATATAAGCTGCACATATTGCCTCTTACACTTGAGACTGCCAATCTGAGCTGTGTGAAACCAAGGGACGTGAGTTAGAATTCTATAACACAATGGGTACATAGTTTCATTCTTTTTCCTCACGTGATAAACCACTGGTTTCTGTCCCAAACATAACAACCGCAAGATTAGGCAACTTTGGTCCTTTCAGCGTTAACTATCTGTAGGCTACTGAATTTTCCAGGAATTTAACTCTTAAGGCTTGAACCAGCTTATTGTCATTCAATTTAAAATAGGCCCTAGCCACGAAAAAACAACGTGGGTGGACACGAGACAAATCAAGTCATTTGGGATAGCCTTTGATTACAGTTCACAGCGTAAAAATGCAGACTATAGTCCTACTAAAATTCTTCAATTAAGTAGGTTACTATTCCATTTGATGCCTTGGCCAGTAGGCCCAAAGGACAAAGAATGTAAATTTAGGCTTATAGTAGTAAGGTAGGGATTGGATTGACAAATTAGGTTTGGCAGTAGACTTAAACGGCTGCCAAACGATCAACATAGTTGCCCAGCAATGTTGCTGTGAGTTGGTGTGCATTTAATAAAATGCATATTGCCGACTGCTCGCCAAACAGTCAAGTCGAGTTGCTCAACACCCGGCAATTCACCCCAAAAATGTTCAACATTCTGAACTACTAGGCAATAAAAGTAAGCAAGTTCCAATCAGATCTCTTCAAAGTATCACGTGTCACAACAGTAAGTGTCACCACTGTTTCTTTATTTTGTTGCTCGTGGGGCAGGGATAGCAATAAAGTTGGGCAATGGGAGTTGGGCAACTATGTTGATCGTTTGGCAGCCGCTTTAAGTCATAGACTATGTCTAAAATACATCAACAATCATCATTATTCATGCACAAAGCATAGGATAGGAAAAATGCCTTGGGTAGGCAGGGGTCAAGGACAAACCTAACCTTAAATTACAAAAACACATTTAAACAACTATATAAATAAATACCCAAAGATTCACCTGCCTTGTATTCAAGCCTTTATTATCAAGAGTTAAGGTGTCCAGCTTACCTAATTTGAAGTGTGGCACAAATCACCCAAACTTTGCACAACTAGTTTCCAAAAAATGTTTTTTCCCACCAAAACTAAGTAGGCATGAAGTTATCATTATTTTCTTGCTTTCATCATTAGTGTTACCAACTACTGTACAAAAAAAACATTTAAAAAACTGGAACTGCAAAAGCTGGTAGAAAAAAGTGTGGGAGATTTAAAACTTGAAATAAATATTTTTTGAGGGAAAAGTTGAATTTTATTTAGTGTTTTTTTTATAATTATTAATTACACATAATATATATATATTTTTTTCCCTATGCCGAAAGCTTGATTTTTCAATCATTTTTCTTCCTGGCTATCCAGTAAATATGTGCTTCCTTCTCTGGCCCGCTCAGGTTATTTGGCAGGGCGTCAATGTCAGATTTAAGTGCGGCGCAGCTGAAGAGGTGCGTTCTGTCCTGAAAACCCGATGTACATAGTTTGCAAGTTGCTGGTTCCTTTGTGATTTGAAATCGACTCAGGTGGTGCTGCAGGACGTCATGTCCTGTGGCCAGCCGGAACTGCGCTGTTGCCACCTTTCTTGTCCAGGATTTGTCTGGCCCTTTGAGGACCTCGTCCCGCCATGGTTTGTGATACATCTTGGCCTCTTGAAGTCTTCCATAGGATGTCTTGAGGCCCTCCTTGGCAAGGTTTTTGGCAGAGTTGTAGGAGATACTCGCCGTGTCAGGGGCAGACTTCTTTGAGCCCAACTTGGCTAGCGCGTCAGCCTTCTCGTTGCCCAGGATGTTGCAGTGGCTGGGCACCCATTGAATTTTAAGCACTTTTCCATGCATCACATTTTTTATTAAATTATTATTACTAATAATTTATAGATAGATAAATTACCCAAGCTATATTAATCGACTGAAATTAAATACTACTAAAATTTATCAGTTTGGACCAGACTAGTCACCGGCCAGTCACCCAATGTTACGCAATATAAAATATACCCATCATATTTAAGGCATTTCCACTAGTTCTCTACATTTCTTTCTGTCTTCCCAGAGTTTTTCTTCATTGTTCTTTTCTTTCCCATGTCTTCCCTCTTTATTCTATTCTCAATTTTATTTGGTCTCTCCACCTATCTCTTGGGTGGCCAACTCTTCGTACTCCTCCCCATGCTCGTTCCAATTCTCTTGTCGGGATTCTCTCCTGTTCTGAACTGACAGCGAAGAAGATGAGGTGCTAAAAAACTAGCAAGCACTGATAAGCCGTAGCCCGAGAAAATGGTGACTCGTCAAGTCGTCACCCCCCGACCCTACGCATGCTGTAATAGGGGTTTGATATTAATATTATATTTAAGGGATTATACGAGAGTTTCAGGAAGGCGAAGTATGTAGTATGTACTAACTTTGGGCCGTGGGCGAAGAATGCAATTTTAAATTTTTAACATGCCTGACAATAGGCGGATAAAAAGAAATCATGCAATCGCCTACACTGATTAAAAAGTTTGTACGACGCAAAATAACGATAACCGGATGTTTTTCCAGTAATACTAAAATACTTTTTGTCAACCACAAAACGGTAGGTCTACTTCTAAAGCGTCGTAAGTGGCCAGCTGGCATATAGCCCTTGGACCTGCTTTTACAAGGCTCCAGCTGAAACTGAAAATCAGTTATATGACTGAGTGGGTACTCTAATGTATTTATTTTATTTTTATTTATTTTATAGTTTTTGAAAAAAACCAGAGCTTCAATTTCCATAGTTTCCTTGCTAAAACGTTAATAACAGATACTAGAATACATATATCTGATTGTGATTGGTTTGAAGTTTTGAACTGCTAAATGTAATGCAGCTTTGAGGAATCTTCAATGAAATTCACCTGTTGAACGATGGTGTTTATATGGCGCCACTATAATTTTTGCCCACCATCTCAGCACGACGTCTAGTCTGTGACGGTCATCTAACTATGTATAGGCTGCCATTGATAAGGCTTAACTCCATTGACTACTCAAACTAGAAAAATTGTTATATAAATACTACCTTATTTATTAATCTCCAACAACAGGTATTACCCGACAAGTGTTGGGTAACTAAAACTAAACAATTAAAAATACAATTTAAAACAATACAAACACGTTATACAAATAATTAAATACATGCATTATTAATAATGGTTTCAGACCTCTTTTTCTACTGGATATTTCAAATATACTTGTGTCCTGTATTAGCATAAATACAGTACTCTTTCCTCCACGATGCTGTTTTTACATTGAGAATATGCGGAAAGTGAGGAGCTACAAACTTATTGATGTTGTTACTGTTGTGTAGCTGATGTTACACTACAGACAGGTAGGGTACTTAATAACTAGAGATGGCAAAAATGGTTTTTTAAGTTGAAATTCGCGCTTGAAATAAAAATCGCGATTGTCGCGATTACCAAAAAACACATATTCTCATGCACAACTAAAAAAAAAAAAATTGATTGATTGATTGATTGATTTTAATGATTTAAAAGAAAAACAAGCTCATGAGAGTGAAGTTCAGAATCAGTTTAATTTAAGCTCATTCAGCTCAGTTTCAGAGTTTCCGACAGTTTTACCAGAATTATTTCGTCTACCGCACCTCCACAAATTACGAAATTTTGCATTTTTATGTGTCTTTTGATATGATTTTGAAGTAATTTGAGCTTAGATCTTCAATGAAATTCACCTGTTGAACGATGGTGTTTATATGGCGCCACTATAATTTTTGCCCACCAGTCGGCCACGACAGTCGGTGTGACGTCATCTAAAACTCTCGTATAGGCTGCCATTGAATAAAGGCTTGACTCACATTTTGACTACTCAAACTAGAAAAATTGTTATATAAATACCTTATTTATTAATCTCCAACAACAGGTATTACCCGACAAGTGTTGGGTAACTAAAACTAAACAATTAAAAATACAATTTAAAACAATACAACACATTATACAAATAATTAAATACATGCATTATTAATAATGGTTTCAGACCTCTTTTTCTACTGGATATTTCAAATATACTTGTGTCCTGTATTAGCATAAATACAGTACTCTTTCCTCCACGATGCTGTTTTTACATTGAGAATATGCGGAAAGTGAGGAGCTACAAACTTATTGATGTTGTTACTGTTGTGTAGCTGATGTTACACTACAGACAGGTAGGGTACTTAATAACAGTAATGACCAAGTTTTGCAGGGAACCTAGGAGAAGTAGGTTGCTACCAGTACATGAAGGTCAAACAGATAGCCTAGCAATAGGTTACACTATTCTCACAAATGATGTTATCGATCTGTTCACCAAACAAATTTATTGTAATAGACAATATTTCCATGTTTACATAATAAAATACAGAGTTTAAGAATGACGGCCAGCCAGGCCCCAAAAAATATTACCTACGCAAAGAGAAATCCAACTGATTTGAATAAAGGTATTCTTATTAAGGTATGCTGTAAATTTGTATCTACTGTGATGAGTTTTATAGGATAGCCTAAGTTGTACTCATTAAAGGGCAGCGGCGTCGTCTTCCGGCTCTGCGGCTGGTTCAGGGGCGTCCAGATCACCGACATCATCGTAGTCATCGTCCTTGCTGTGTTCGTGGAGGAGGACGTACTCTCGCGAGCTGAACCCAAACTTGACGACGTCTTTCTCCAACAGTTCCACGTACTTCTTCGCCTCAATCTTCTTGTTGTTGACAAACGTGCCGTTGGCCGACTCCAGGTCGATGATGTAGGGTCTCACCCTCTTGCCCGAGGTCCCGTTCTCCCGCTCGAAGGGCACCAGCCGGTACTGCAACGCTGCGTGCTGCTTCGAGCACGATGGGTGGTCGATGGGAATGTCGGCTATCTTCCGGTCCCGCCCCAACAGGTACGAGCTCTGCCGGTGGATGTAGAGAGTCTGCAAAGCCTTCTCCCCCTTGAAGGGGTAGAACCGCCAGCGGCGACGTGGCTTACGCGCTTCTGGAGGTTCGCTGTACTTGATGACCACGCCGTTAAACATGTTGGTTTCCTCCGTCAGCTTACCGGACAGACCGAAGTTGGGCTTTTCCTTTTCACCGGGTGCCGTCTTTTCCACCTTCACGTTGTCGGATTTCTTACCCCATTCAAAATTCTGAGGTTCTGGCTTCTCTTCACGGGGACTTCTGTCTTGTGTTTGTCTCTCTAGTTTTATTGCTTGACTTGGATTAAACTTGGGCTCTTCTTCATCTCTCCACTGACTTCTGCCGCCTTGTCTGCCACTAGAAGTGACAAAGAAAACACACCATCAAACCGATTACCAAAGTGCCAAGATAGAAGGCTACTGATCCGGTACCTAGGCTTATTGCTTAAGATTGTGTGCAAATTTTCTAAGTAACCTGTAGCCATAAGGTTGAGAAATGGATTACTAGTACAAAAATCAGTTATTGGTGCTAAGGTGCAATGTCAAGTAATAAATCAAATATGCATTTTCCATTTGGACATTTTGCGGTGAAACCAAGAACCTGAAACACAAGTTTAACTATACTATTTCCAAAATCCAAATCCAACCCGATCGGGATTTGAGCCCGATGAATATCGATCTGAATGGATGGAACAGTACTGCAACGAACGGCTATCAAGTTTGAAAAGTCCAACCAGAGGCCACATTAAGCTGCTAGACCTAAGATCTGTAGCGTTATTAGGATCAAGCAAAATCATCTACAAGTCACACACACACATACACGAGACATACACGTCACAAGGAGAACCTGTTGAAGGCCAGACCAAGACATCTACAATTTTATTGTACAGAGGTTCAACTTAAATATGTACCTAACTCTCAAATTATGATTTTGCTTACCAGGAAGCCAAGTCTTGAGACCAATCGTTTCAACTCACACACAAATCGCCAAATCGGTAGTTCCTCCAAGTCGCTCACAAATCGCCAAATCGGTAGTCTTGGGGACAAGTTCACGAGTCGCACGGTGACTTGGAACGAATGTTTTTTCACGTTTCAAACCACGAGGTAATTGGTGGTGAGTTGTGAACTTTGTCGACTTGAGACGATCAAAACAGTTTGTTATTGATTCGGTAGTTATAAATTGTGACAGATCAATCTAGATGAATGACTTACTAGTTGTAAATGCAATTATAGATGGAACAATGTGAGCTAGCAGCCGGCAAATATACGTAACCGTATTACTATTACCGTATTGTTCCGAATATAGCGCGATGTTTTTTTCCGAAAATACAATCTCAAAAACAGCACTCGCGTTATTTCCGCGCGCTTGCATTTGAAATAGCGCCTGAACATAGGCCACGCCTCTATACAACTCCAGCGCATCGTCTGCTGCGCTTCGCCCCGCCCACCCACTCGATGCCACTGAACTCGGCCGAACCTTGGGCGAAACTGTCTGCTAGTCGTCAGAATCCTCGGCCGTGATCACATCGTGACCTAGCTTGACCTACATAGATTTTGTTCGTCGGGGTTGTCTATCTACGTTGCTAAGAATCTACGTAACGTAATAATGAGTGATGAAGGAGAAGATGAAATGGCTCAAGATGAACAAATGAAGACTGCTGATCGCGTGGAAAAGAAAGGTTCCTCTGCCTTACAAATCAGCAAGGGATTGCGAAGGAGCTAGGCCTAGGCCTACGACGTAAACAATGAAGACCAGGAATCAGACTGGTGAACTGTGGTTGACATGTGAGCTTGTCCTTGGCCCTACCCTGTTAAAAACCATAGGCCTAGGCCCTAACATTGTTCAAAATGTTTTGTTGCAAGTGTTTCATGTACATTTTAATTTTCTTTGATTTTTTTTTTTTTTCTTGAAATGATTCTGAAAAATTGGGGGTCGTGTTATATTCGAGGTCGTGCTATATTCGGAACAATACGGTAATACATGCATCAACCCCTTTCCAAATTGATCAAACACCAAGTTTAAATTAAATATGCCCATTCAAATTATTATCTGACATTTGATATCTAGGCCTACACTTTCAAAGACAACAATACAAAATCAAAATAGCACAGCTTTCATAATGAATAGATTGATTATTTCGATCTAGCTGGCTGTGATTTTGATTGATTTTATTTTGTAACAAAGTTTTCTATTGGTCACTATGGGATTGTTGGGGGCGGAGCCTCAAGCCGTGAAAATGGTCCCAAGACTACCGATTATCGTTTACCCCGAGTCACCGGTGACATAGAATGAGTGACTCGACTCACTTCTCGACTCGAAACAAGTGGGCTCAAGACTTGGCCTCCTGGGTGATAAGAAACATTTGGCCATTTGCAGGCCACATTTAGGTGATTTAGGCTTTTTATTAGGGATGCACATCGATACTTTTTTCATTATCGATTTTCAAAATAGTTATGTCATTAAACTCATTATCAAATCGATAATATCGATATCACCAACAATGCCCCTTCCTGTGCATAAGTGGAACCTCAAGTGTGGCAAGTGTAAGTCAAAACAATACAATCACGTTCCGTTTGCTGCCTTGCTGTCTTCGATGTCATGCGTTTGGCTTCCGTTATCGACTGATCATCATTTCCAAACATAAATCTTGAGTGTGACACCATCAGCAGGTCAGCCCAGCCAGTGCATGGCACAACGTGAGAAAATCTCCGTCTTTAGAGTTTTGGTTCGTGCCACTATTGACCAATTATTTGATATTTTGATTATCGGTAATCAATTATCGAAATTATATCCATTATTGATTATCGATCAATAATATTGATTATTGTGTGCATCCTTACTTCTTATACATATTAAAATGAACTTCAGCAGGTCACCAACTAGATTATCTTTGCAGAAAAAAAATGCAATAGGAAAGTTTGGACCGAGATTTAAATTTGGAGAAATGAGGCCTGCTTTTAACATTAATAATATCTTGACAATTATTTACTCACCAACTAGTTGATAACGTTATCTTCAAGCTTACTGTCTAAGCATGAGAGTTAAATGTAAAATGGGGGTGTAGAGAGGGAACCCAACAGCTTACCTGGTCGGCCTGGTAAGCTGTTGGAGAGTTAAATGTGTTAAAGCAACAATAAGAATTGATTTTCTTTCCATTTTCTCCATGGACCATAACTTGATTTCGTATTTTGTGTTATTAGGTACCGTATTCAGAGTTTCGTTCAACCATTAAAAATACTCATAAGAAGGTAGCAAAGTGCTAAAAAAATAGATTGTGCGGTACGTATACGTACTATATACTAGTGATGACATTGGGTAGTAAATATTGGAGTCAACTCCCGAGCCTTGGGAATCGAGTAGGAGCCGACTCCTCGATCGACGATAAAGATAAGGTAAAAGGGGTTGACCATGAGTCATGACTAATGTTGAACAGGCCTTAATTTGTTCCAGGAGAGAAAAAAAACAATGTTTTGGCAGTAAGTAACAATACTTACTTTATTGTTTGTAAGGTTGACTTGGTTTTTTAATTTTTAATGCAAAAGTTATTTTTAGCCCACTACGCTAGTTGCACAACGCTGTCCGTCCGTCCCCCTCCTCTCACGCCACAACTACATATTGCTAGCTCGCTAGTTAGTCTTGGCCCGAAGCCAAGACTCTCGCTGATTTGATTTATTTGATGAGATAAGATAATGAGAACGCAAGTGCAATCTCATTCATTCAACAAAGCAGTCTGTGGCTCCAGTTACACTACATTGTCGAGACCAAGGTCAAGACAAGAGTCAGGGAGAGAGACAGACAGAGTGAGGAAGAGGGAGCGAGAGCTAGCACATATGGGAGAGGGAGGGAGTAAAGCACCAGCTGCGCGCAACTCAACAGAAGTCAGAAATCCAACACAATGAGTGGCGTCCAACTTCAAACAAACCGCCAATATCTGACACAGCAACCCACTTTCGAAGGAGTCTGGTAGGAGTTGAGTACCTGATGTCATCACTATTATATTAACGCAAGTTAAGACTTCCGATGGACTAAAAGATGATGCATGCAGTAGAAAGCTGCTACATCGGTACAAGGACCACTAACTTACCCTCGTCCTGACCTTCCCCTCGAAGACTGCTCGTGTTGTTCGGGCTGCTCGCGCTCCTCGCTGTGTCTCCTGTCTCTGTACGAAGGTCTAGCTGCATCGGAGGATCGCTCGTCGCGGTAGCGCGCGCCTGACGAGGAAGTCTTACCTCTCTCGTGTCTTGGCTCATCCCGACGGTGATGACGCCTGTTCAGAAGCAAACACCAACGTTAGTGCGTGGAGCGGAAACAGACTGGCCAATTTTCCACAAAATTAAATGTACATTTACTAGAAGAAACTATTTCTTATCTAGACCTAATTTTGTTTCAATTAAAATGAAAAAAAAATGGGGTCTAAGATAATTGCTGACTATGTAAGTGGATAGCTATGCTTGAAGTAAATTACCATAACTTCCTTGTTACAAGCTTGGGAAATTTATTAGTTTATTTGGCCTTAACTTAATTTTGGGTTTGGCAACTTTTTTTTAGTGGTGAGGGTGGGAGGATGGGGGAAATGACAAATGGAAAATACATTTTTTTTAATGGTGTGCTAAATTTTAAGAATTGCACTTTTCTGAAAAAAATCATCTCTACAGCAAGGAACACTATCAGAAAGTCAATGTTTAATAGTAACAAGGCCATAAAGAACGGAAATGGAAGTTTACCTCGGATGGTGTTCTGCCTCCGACCTATCTCTGTGCCTACCATCTTCACGTCTCTGTCTTGAAGGTACTTCGTAGTGTCTTGCTCGGTTATCTTCGTACACCGGCTCTTGTTTCACTCTCACAAGTTCGTATGGCTCTTGAAAGTCCTCGCGACTCCTTTGCCCCCTCTTCTCCTCCTCGTAGTTTCTTCTACGTCTATCGTTATCCTCGCGGTCGTTAGACTGAGTTCGCTGAACGTTCTGCTCTATAAACTCGGGGCTTTCGCTTTCCTTTGTCTGCGATTCTGCTTCGGAATTTTCCTCCACATCAGATTCTGATTGTTTGCGCCTACGCCTATGCTTCTTCCGTTTCTTTTTGTGTTTTTTAATCCTCTCTGGACTTGAATCGGATTCACCCGAGATGCTTCTTTTGAGATCAATACTTCTTGAAACCCTTTCTTCAGACTCGCCCGAAACTTCTCCTTCCGACATCTCAAGTGGACTTTGTCTTCTCTTCTTGTGCTTCGGGTGTTTACTTAAAAGTTCTGTGTTTCGCATAGTCTATCTTCACACTGTAAATACATTTCAACAAAATGAAAAATGAAAACAATCAAACAATTTCATGGCCCGTTGATTCTGACATGTACAAACAACGTATAGGTGTATTTGCCAACAGAATAGCTTCCTAAAAGAAAATAATCACAAAGGTGACATGTTTGCTCCAGATTTCAGCTGACCCAATTAAGCTGAAAGTTTTGTTGTTCAGTAGCCTACTTCAAAACTGAAGAAAATTTCTACCACAAATTATTAACATGGATTTCAACATTAAATTAGAGTTAATTACGGTTGATAACAACAAGGATTCCCACAGTTTACTTGTAAGAACTGTGATTGGCACCGACACAATGTCCACAATACTTGGAAAATACATTTTGTAAGGTGACCATTTGAAAGATGTTTATGATATTAACTTTTTAAGTTTCATACAATTCTAGAAGTCAGCCACACTGCTATTTGTCATATTTCTGGTAGCCTATTGTTTACAAACATAACGCTGTTGGTGAGAGCATCTCTTACATTGCCTGAAAACAATTAATGAAACACATTTACAATTGCATTTTCAGATCCAAAATTGTAGGCATAGCAGTACTTAAAAGTTAGTGAGGTGAACTACAAATAAATGTTTATGTAAGTTTAACTTCTTAAATCAAATATAGATAAGATATTTAGATACCATAGGTAGGCCTATTTCATGGCTGCAATAGAACACAATTACATATCCACATTTTTTTAAAGTGGAAACTGACTAAGGTTAGGAAAAGCCAAAGATGTTGGCAATTTAAAGAAAATGTTATTCGTGTTAAGGCACAGCCATGAATGAGCCTTTAATTGACAACCATACATTGTTAAAAAAGTCTGTAACATCCACCATAAACTAACAAGACTTACCAATGATAAAATCAGGGCAAAGTAATTCTTTGTATTTACCGGTACTACTAGTGGCACGTCACTTTCAAGTTGCACGTATCATGAGAGGTCGTATGACAGTAGCACTGCCGGTGTTACTGCTCAATCCGACCTCCTCTTACCCTTGTTTGAAAGCATGAAGTATGTGTCAGACTGCCTCATTCTTCCAAGTAGGTGGTGGACTGCCTCATCTTACTAGTAATCATGAAGCAGGGTTTCTTGCTTTTGCTACTGATTGTTAAATTAATACACAACATTGATCTATGCAATGTTAACATATCTATAATAACAATTAGGCTTACTATCAAATTATTAGAATATGAGAAAAAGTTTCAAGAACTAGAGAAAATGGTCAACGTAAAGGAAAATGAATGTATGGGCGTTACCCTTCCTTAAGCTGATGAGAAACCCAAGGGGTGCAAGTTGTGTATTATTATGGTCTGGTAGGCACATGAAATATAGGCTATAATAGGATACAAACTGCACACTGTGTAGTCAATAATAGGTATGCACACATGACTATGAGGATATCTGGTGTAGGCCTACCTACTGTAAATACAAATTTATTCATGTAGTATTGTTTGCAGGTGAACCTGTTACACAATTGTACCAACACTTATTTTAAAATATTTTACTGGCATATTTTATGAAGCTGAGCATACAGAAAAATGTGTTGATATTTAAAATTAAACAACAATCATGTTCAATGCAGAGTGCAACATGGCTCTATCCCTCGTCTATCAAGACTTTGACACTTTCCTAGTATTTCAAATATTACACAAGCTATTCTTGGTTTCAGATGGGGGGTGGGGAGGTGGCATAGCTTCTTTATTTGTGACAACCTCCAGCAGGGTTTTATTGAGTCAAAAATAAATAATAATTACATTTTGTATACTGTACTATAATAGCCCCTAATGCTTGTTGTTTGTTGATATTAAAATGGATTAAGTTGAGACCTAATTGACACTAGATAAGAAGAGATACACATAACCTGTAGAGCAACTCAACATTTACCTTCTGATAACGACTGCAGACTAGTTCATTTAAAGTTACCTTATCCACAACAGATTTTGCCCTGCTGGGACTCTTCCAACTGGTGAGGGCTGCTCAAAATCAGCCAGCCACTATACAAACAAAACTAAAAAACTTGTAGTAGAAATGAATTTTGCATGTAGCTCAATGTTTAATCAGCGAGATAACTTTAAACAATACTTGCATGTATATACAAGGCCAAATTAAGAAGGATAAATCGTCTTATCTCGGAGCACAGCCAGTTAGAAGGTTGAGCTTGGCACTTGGGCGATAAAATAGCCAACACTGAGCTGTGATTCGACCAAGGCCATATTGGGAGCTTGACTTGATCAAAAGGCTGTCCGTCATTGAAAGGAAAGGAAACTAGAAAACACTGACTCAGTGTAGTAGTGGAGGTGGAAGACAAAAGACATCTTGCTGGTTTCCCTGGAAGAACAATATCAGCATAGATCAAGGTAACTTTAAATTGGCTACACTTTCATCATCAGCTGGTGAACATGTGGCGACATGTCTGGGCCATTAGACTGGGATGTTACTACGTCTTCTTTACTAAATAAACTAGGAAAACGCTTAAGTCCCACCGCGTTGTTGGATGAGCGTAATTGGTGCATTGAGTAGCCAAGTGTTATGCGGATTTTCTGTTGTTCTGTGAAAAAATCATTACTAAGTTGAAGATTTTTTTTAAATTCATTTAAATTAAATTAAAAATAAACTTTAATTTTTAATTTTTTTAATTAATCGTAATTTTTTAAAAGAAAAAAATAGTAAAATTTTGATTTTCATAAGAAATAATTATTCGATTGTACTCAAATTTCAAACGAATATATTAATTCAAAAACTTAAGGTTCTGTGAAAAAATCATTACAATCGGATAAAGCATGTTGGTGTTATAAGGCAAAGAATTGATTTAAAAAAGAAAAAACCCGTAAAATTTCGATTTTCATGAGAAATAATTTTTCGATTGCGCTCAAATTTCACACGAATACCTAAATTTATAAAATTAAGGTTCTGTGAAAAAATCATTAAAATCGGATAAAGCATGTAGGTGTTATAAATCAAAGAAATTTTTAAAAAATCAAAAAAATTGTAAAATTGCGATTTTCATGAGAAATAATTTTTCGATTGCGCTCAAAAACGTGGCAGTTCTAAGTTCAGAGATTTCGAAGGCCTCCATAAAATTTCATCGCAATTGGAGTATCGGTTTAGCCGGAATCGTGTGGACAAACAGACAAAAATACAAAAAAAAAGAAAAGAAAGAAAAAAAAACATTCCGGAATTTTTTCTCCAGTGTAGTAGAATGGAATCTTCGCTTCGCTCGCTACGCTCATCCAATTATACCCAAATTAATACTTAGGGGCCTAGTTTGGATATTTTGTTAAAGACTCACACTTGATTAGTGCAAGTTTATTTCTAGCCCTGATACACAATAGAGGACAACACCTACAACAATGTAGCATGTACTTGTGTTGATATTGACACTTAATTTTGAACTATTAAGATTTGAAGTTGTTAACTTTTAATGCCAAAATTAGAAAAGGTTGCAACATTTTCGAGCTCGAACAAACTGGCTCAACTGTTTATCGGGGCTGTCGGTGCAGTGTGAACACCTACCTAGTACCTACTAACAGTGTAAACGTTGATGTACATACAAGTCGGCAAACTTTCTCACGTCTATCACGGGCTGTGTACAAGAGGGAGGCACATGAAGCTCTCTCAAATCAAACCATAGATTCTTGAATATAGGATTCAATACTACTAGGCATGTAATGTTTTACCTACACATTAATCAACCTTAAGAGCTTTTTTCTGCACAATGGTAAATCCAGAAATATAGTACGGTAGCTAGGGGCATTGAAAACTGTAGGAACTAGATGCACAGTTGCAATCACCGTCAACCTTAGAAGTCTCGATATGACTTGTTATTTTTTGTTTGTGTGTTTGAATGTTCCAATGCTTTAACACAACAAGGGTTACTGCTTGGAGACATATTCTGTGCATCTGGTCCATACTTAGTGCAAATAGCAGATTGATGAGCTACCCCATGGAATGTGTATTGTGTCAAAACTTGAAAACTGTGTCAAATAGTAAGCATTGAGAAAAATAGTCAGAGAAAACTCTTTACGAGTATACTGATTTAAAAAATACATTTTAAGGCTAGAAATATATTCTCCAAATAATATTTTTATAGTAGCCCGACTAACCATTTCCATAGGCCTAGGCCTCTTATTACCTAGAGAGAAATATCCTGTTTCAAATTATTATTAGGTAACTTAGCAATAGAAAGTACATTAATCACTAGCTTTAATTCAAAATCCTAGGGACTCTAATTTGAATTTAAATACAATAGGCTAAGCCCTGTGTGGATGCCCATAGCCTCTAGACTTCATCAAAAAAGAAAAGAAATGGATGTAGACATCGAATTGAAGGGACGAAGGTTGACGAAAAAGGGTGGGAATAAAAATGTAGTCAACTGTAGAAGAATGAACCGGGACCAGAAGATTGAATTTAATAGACATTTGAATTGACTAGGGTTTACTGAGCAAGCAACTATTTGTAAGAAAATTAGCTAAAAATAAAAAGAAGTTGGCCTAATCAATTTTAGGATACCTACCGAGCACCGGCACCAGTAATGATTCTGTATTGTCTAGCGGTAGATCTACTAAAGAGTATGTAGGCTTATATGTCAGCAATTGTCATGTAGGAAATTAGATTACCCACATAAATTACCAGGTAGCATCTCTAACCATGTTCCACAGCCTCGACACTCAGCAGAAGTGACGAGGACACAGCTTCCTTGGTTCATTTCCCCTGGAGGAGATACCGCTGCTCTGTCCCGAAAATTATTAGAACTAGAAGGCAAGCTGTGAAGGTTCACCCCTAAAAAACCTTTCAGGTCGGCTGGTCAACGTCCGGGCTGCCTGGAGAAAACAGCCAACTTACATTGTTTAGGTTTCATCATGGAAGAACAATGAAATAAAACCTTGTATTTTGTGGCTTCATTTCTTAAATTAAATTTGTGTGTAGGCGGTAGGCCTAACCTAGATAGCAAAAAATACTATTCAGGTAGGCCTACCTTCTGCCTACCTCTCTTGCTTATGAATACCTAGCTAAATCCACCTTGCTAAAAAGTTGAACAATTATAGCACTGGTTTGTAGTTTCTCAATCATCTATCACTGAATACCACATTAAGGTTGGGCTACACAGATAATTCAGAACTTGTGATTTTTGATTTACCAAGTTGAAAATTCTGAATTTCTATGGTAAGTAAGGACACCTACACACACAAATAACTTTTATGGCCTAGTTATTACTTGTCATCAACAGAGTTGACTGACTCTGAACCTAGTACTAACAAATACAAAGTTTGTAACTGAAAAAAGTAAAAACTATTTCAATTTAGGTAGACTTTCCCTAAATTAATTTTGAGTAAAATAGACCACCAGACATTACAGTATCTTAGTCTAGAACTAGAAGTTTGTTAGAAACACAAGTACAAGGTCCACTCAATCTCCATTAGGCATTGATTTAGCGAGCTCAACAAAGTGTTGGATTTATGTTCAAACTACAGAATGAAACTTTCTTGTGATTTGTGCGGGTTACCTTACTAAATAGTAAATAGCAAATTCTTCATCACAAATTTTAATAATATCTGTAGCCCCACCTCCTGCAGTCTAAGATATAAACAACATAAGAAAGTAAAGTACCATATTGTCCTGAATATAAGCCTACCCTTTTTTCATTATTTAAGTGTGAAAGTTCCTTACAAGCTTTTTTATACATGCATATGCTTATGCATTGTTTTATTTATATTACAAGAAAAGTTAGGGGGTAGGCTTATATTCAGGGTCGGCTTATATTTGGCACAATACAGTAAGTAGGGCTAGGCAATTGTTGACAAAGAAAATAATCACACAACCAAGTTTGAAATCTTGACATGGTGTCCCAGTCGCAGAATAACCACTCCGCAATAATAATGATAATAATCACAATAGGCTCAATAGCACAAGGCCTAGGGCCTATACATCCTCTCCAGAAAAAAATCTGTAATTATTGCTACCGGTAGTGATGTCACACGGTTTGATGGGATGGTTTAGTGGGGTCCAGGGGTCCACATGTTGAAGTCATTATTATGTTTCTACTTTCTTGACCCAATAAATATTAAATAAAATGTTCTTTTCTTATGTTATTGGTTTTGTGTAATTGTGTTATAAAGATTCTTAACAGTTTGTGGATCAGATTTTGAATGCAATATTGGATATTGCTAACCTAACTTGGGCAAATCAAAATGCAGCGCCACAAGATGGCCAGCTGGGTGATGTTATCTTTATAATCTTTAAATAGGTAGTATACTGTATAGGACCTATCGCAAGCAATTTCTTCATTAATTTAATTGGCTTAATTTCTGCGTGTGTTAAAATGATGGGCGTGATGTTTTGCTGTTCATGACTTTCAAAATAAAGTTTGTGTTACTAGGAAAACGCTTAAGTCCCGCCGCGTTGATGGATGAGCTTTTTTGTGTTTTAAGTTTGCGTAGGACCACTTTTCCTTTGCAAGTGCTTTTTGAATGCATTGTAGGTGATTGTTGTCAAGTTTCTATTGTTACTTGTTAATTGTTATTATAAACCTCAAAAACCTCATATTAAAACCTTTATTTCTATGGATTCTGGCTAACTTTTTCAACTTTTTCTTTCAAAAGCTACTACATCACCATAACCTTAATGTCCATGTGAAATATGAACGTTGTAGCCCCACCCGTTTGGTCAGAATCGGCCCAAATGTCACGAAAATATCGCACTAAAAATCGAAAAAAATCGTAAAAGAACTATATTCATGAGAAATATTTCTTCGATTGTACCCAAAAACGTGGTACATCTAAGTTCAAAGATTTTGAAGGTCCCCTCAAATTTTCATCAAGATCGCTTAAATGTGGTTTGCTCAGTATCGTGCAAACAAACACAAAAAACACAAAAAAAAAACTTAACTAAATTTTTTGGGGGGTCAGTGAAATTGAAGTCTTTGCTTCGCTCATCCAATAATTTCGATTTTAAAACAATAGCAACAATTATTGCCAGGTGCTTTGTGTGAGGATATGTTTAAAACCCTATTTGTGAACGCTGTTGTTGATTTTTTATGCGAGATCACAGTACGTACCGATAATTACAAACAATTTGACTGGGCATTTGAAAAAACTGCAATGAAGGCAAAGTGTGGTTCATCAAAAGGTAGGCCCTACAAGAATAAGGTTATTATAAGGTTTGGTTATTAATGTAAGGTACTGATAATAAGGTAATAAAACAAAGTGTCCTTGGAAAAGTATCAAAGCAAGGCTGAGTTGTGATCAATTTCTGTGTCTGCAAGGTACCGGTAGCTATGAAAATGATTGAAGGTAGGTACAAGTTATCACTATGCTATAGGCCTACACCTACTAAGTCTAGTAGGCCCCTACCTAAACTATGCCTACTTTGCCTTTTACACTTTCAGATCTGAGCATGCAATTGAATATGCTTTTGCCAAGTTCGGCCTAAATGTGGATAGGTGAATCAAGTTGGCAATTGGCATACACCCTACTACACCTTTGCTGGCAAGTAACCCTAGCTGAGACTGAAACATAATGGCAGGCTTGTAGAAGCACATTAATCATTTGTAGACTCACACCATCTTCACTTGATCACCATAGGCCTAGGCCTACTACATTCAAGACCACCATGTCTGATAGGGCCAAAGTAGGCTAACCTATGGGTAGGTTCTAAGCCCAGGGATAGCCCTAGGCCACTTTCTGTCTGGCCACCAGAACAAGTTGCACGACTATTTTGGCAAAAAATGGGAAATCCATGTTTAAGATGCTGTTGAAGTTTGCTGTCAGGTCATGACTTATCACAGAAGTCCATTGTTATTGTAGAACTTTGGATTCGCTGCTCGTTTAGGCCTATGAAAACGTCGTTGGAACCGCAACCACACAGTTTCCAGTTTCCATGCAGCTTCCATCCTGGGACCAAACGAGCCGCCTTCTTGAAATCCACCTTTAAAGGGTTGTTATATGAGAATAAGGCAAAAACATTTTTGGAATATACAGATGTGGGGGCTAGCCTATAAGCTGCTAGCCTAGGGCCTAGGCTTAGCTTTGGACTACGCCTAGGGGCCTGAGCCGATGCCCCATAAGCCTACCTAGGCTTTCTAGGACCTAGGCTAACTGTGGCTGAGCTGCTAACGCCTAGGCCCAACCAAAGAGCAAAGGAAAATACAGGCCCGAGGCTAGGGGTCTAGCAAGGCCAAACCAAGGTTGGGAGATGTGTAGGGGCAGGCCTAGGCCTAGGCTGCCCTAGGCCTAGGTTAGGTACCTAAATGGTTGGAATATAACACGGCCGAGGGGCCTAGATTAGACATTTACAAATTCACCAATTGAAGGTGTATATAAAACTGTGGTTGTCCTAATGATAAAAACTCTTAAATAGTGAGAAACTTACCGAAAATAACTCCAATTGCAATTGTCATAAAATTCTCTATGAATGTTGCTACAGAACTTTGATCTATCTTTCTTTCTTTTCTTCTTACATCCTGTCTATAGAAGGCGGAAAATATTAATTAAAATAGTTGTAAAGGCTGTGGTTATTATCGATTTTTCATTTTCTATTGTGATAACGTATAGTAACGACATCGTTAGAGACAGAACGTATGTTTACGTTTAATATTTTGTCCGCTAGAATCTCTGTAGTAACTTGTCAAAGTACGCTACATGTAAATACTACTAGCGCTCCTCCGGTGATTTACATTATTACTAACATGAGATTTACCCGTAGCATTGGTTGTCTTGAATGTAGTAAATCGCCAACGACGTTCTAAATTCCGTCGTTCCGGCCTTTCCGGCCATTTCGTTATTTCCAAACAAGTGGTTGCTCGAACATACTCGTACCTGCGTAAGTTTTACTCATTAACACTGGTATTCATCTCCACATCTCAAACGATCTTCTTAATTACCACTGCTTAATATAGTTGTGGTTCCAAACATAAAAAAGCCATAATTTAGGCGTGCTTTTGCATTTGAACCAGTTTCAACCACGCCCTTAAAATAGGCCTGTCAGACACTGCTGTTATGGACATGATGATTTCCAACTTGCAACAACAACGGCAAGTTACCGAGCAGTTGAGAAGAGAAGCGGCAATTAAACGAATTAATGTGTCACAAGCAGTGCTAGAAATAATGAAGTACATCACTGAGCACGAACAAGAAGACTGCCTCTTGGTTGGCTTCAGTTCCCAGAAGGCAAACCCATTCCGCGAGAAGAGTAGCTGTACTGTTTTGTAACGGATGCTGAATGGTAAAGCTTTCATACGTCTACAGCAAGGGCAGTAAGGTCATACATCTGCCGATGTTGGGAGACATTTATTCAATAGGGTATTACCTCTGTGTTCCCAAAAACATAAATGTATCACATAAAAATGAATGTATTTTCTCATGGTAGAGTAGTGGGAACAGCCATGAAGCCTTGGTCTAGGTCATTGATTAAAGAAGGGAAGCAAAATGCTTAAGATCCCTTATTTAATCAATTGCTAGGTTTACCACAGGCTTTAGCTCGAAACTAAATCGGAGTAATCCTCAAGTATGAAGACACGCGCGTCCTTTAGTGAATCGCCGTGTTGTAATATTTGTTTTTCTTGAAAATGGGAAAATCACTTACATTTCCTGTGTCGTCTTTCTAGAGTTTTACCGCCAGCTCGATTGACTTATAAATGGCAATAGCTCAGACTCACTTAAATAAAGTTCTTTGAATTGGATGTTAGTCTCTGACCAAGTTCGGTTACACTGTGTGTACAACTGTTATTGTTTACGAGTTCTGTGCTAGAAAGTAGCTTCAGTTGGATCTAAGGCTATTTGAAGTCAGTTGATGTGTAGAACTAGGCCTACCTTTGGCTGAATTAAGTTTTAGTTTGAACTAAAGTCTGTAGTAGATGTGGTGGATGTCCAGGTCTAGCTACCTCATGTAGGCTATTTAAAGGCTACGTTTATCACTACCTAGCCTAGTAAACTTCAATGCACAATTATAGCCTCGGAAGCTCGTCCCAAGAATGGTACCTGGTAGTGTAAGAAAGTTTCTGGGAATTGAATTGACCAAAGATCTATGCAAGCATGTAAACGAATGACAAAATTTAAAATAGGATTGCATGTCATGTCTTCCTTACTTAAAAGACCCATCATCTAGATCGTGAATTGAGATAGAATTTTGTTTAGTTTCCTGCAGGCACCTTGGTAAAAGCCCCCACATCAGCTGTCTTTAGATATTTTGTAGGTACGTAATTGTAAAAGTGACAATGCATGTAGGCCTACAATTATTTATCTAGGTCTAACACAAAGTATGAATTAATGCTAGGTCTACACTTCTACCTACTTGCTCATAATAAGCAAGTCTGTAGGCCTACCCAAGTGTAGTCTGTGATAAACGTAGGCCTACCTTCTTTTACTTGTAATTGAATGCAATAGTACCTTTGTTGCTCTGGAAGTGGGCCCTAAATAATATTCTGATCAGGGTGATTTTTTTTATTTTATTTAAAAAAAATCAAACATCATGATTTGATTTAAATCAACTTTTCGATTTAAATCAGATTTTTTTGTTTCAATTTAAATCAACAATATGTGTTGACTTGTCAAGTTGGTGAATGGATCAAATATTTTCACAAGTGTTTCATTTCAGAAAAACTAATTCAAAAATTCTTTGAAGGAAAACTTTGTCTAAATCAGTTGGAACTCTTGTGTTTGTTGCTCAAAATGAAGAAAGGGTGCATTTTATTTTTATTTACTAAATCGTTTGATTTAAATCTGATTTAAATAAAAAACACCCCGATTCTGATCACTTCATTTGTTATTGACTGAATTTATAAAAATAGATTTCTAGTTTAAATTGCATTGCCAGTAGGGCCTACTAAATTATTAACAAGTAGTGGCTACAGATTGGAGGCAAGGACCAAGGAAAGGCTACTACTCGATAATCACCTGTAAAGTGTAACCAATTTTATGTAACTATCAAACTTGTGCCTACATGTTACTACTATATAACTGGATTTCTTCTAATGTACAGTATTTCTACGTGAGGTCACTTGTGCCAAACTGGCATACATCATTAGGTCCAGATTAATTCATTTGTTGGACATAGTTGCGTTAGCAACCTACAACAAAAAAGAAATGTAGCCTCAAATCTATACTTCTAGAGCTAGGCTAATATTAAAATCAACATTTCAAGGATTTATTAAGTGTACAAAATTAGCATAAGGCTGCAACTAAAATGTAAAGAAAAAATTAAATTAAAGGCCTAACTGAAGCTTCTATCCACTTTTCAACTGGTCCATTATTTTCATTAAACCTATCTCCTTTCAATATTGTGAAATTTATTATTTATGTGCCAACACCACATCTAGGCCTACCCTTAGTAAGAAGTTCCTTACCGTGTGTATGTATGCATGAGCACTTTTGGGCTAGTTTATACTTGGTTTTAACTTTTAATAATGGGTGCTCCGCAGCTATGGGCATTGTAAGCCCGTCAGTGTCTTGGCAAAGTTCCTGTCTGCAATAACGAATGCATACCTAGCCCAAATGAGCTGACGGCTGCAGGAACAATCAATATGGCATTTTTGCTTTACCCATTTTATCTTCCATTCACTCGCATTTGGCTCAGTCACCTGCATTCAAGTGTACGTCTGTAAATGTATTTTGGCTAAGGGATTTGTGGTATTGAGCTTATTAACATAGGGATGTGATATAGCCTAGTAGACCAATAAATTAAATGTTTATGTAAGTTGAAAAAAATTAACTGTTTTAGTCCTATAGGCCTACTCGCTGAGCGTCGATGTCCGATAGCGGGTGGGCCTCGCCAACATGGCAAGCTCAAATGTCGGCAACTGGCAAGCCACCTAGGGTAGGTAGAATGTCACAGTAGCCACCATTGTAATGCCAGTTAGCAAGCAAAATAAGAACATTTTTACTATTTTCATAGTTCCAAGGCAATTTAATTGTGTCATGATTAAGTTCCTACAAAACTTAATAAATAATACACATTTTACATGTTGAGGATGTAGTATTTGTACTGTAGGCCTACACATAATTAAATACATTAGAATGAATTCAACTTACTATAATATACACTTACAAAAGTATTCATTTCAACATTATGTGTTATCCAAAATTGAGCTAGAGAAGGTGAGAAACCAAACCTATCTTTATCATGTAGTTTTACTACACTGTAAAAATAAAATACAACCAAGCAGGTATGCATACATAGGTATAGTAATTAGTTACTAATTGTATGGTACACAGGACCAGCAATTACATTTCCACACATTTAATTAATGATGAATCAATAACTATGCACTTCAATAATATTAAATGATAACTTCTTCCAACCAGACGACGTGAGAAACTAAGGCCGCTTCAACTTTGTGATCTGTGACTTTGGAGCCGTCCTAGCAACGAAGCACATAATAAATTCAGAGTTGTTCTGAATCGGCCTTGTTGATTCTGGCGTTGATCCGCGGGTGTTTGCACTGTCCATACCACTGATTGCTATATTTCCTATTAAAAAATATCGATCTTGGGTTGGTTATCGCTCACTCGTCGATTGTGTCGGGGCCTACAGGGTTGGCTTGGTTGCTTTGATTTACTGTCACCCACTGAAAATTAGTTATATAACTGAGTGGGTAGACTCTAAATACAATTTATTTATTTATTTAACTGGTTAGGTTATCTTGCGCCGACTGTGATATTGAAAGTTAATGACCCACAACAGAAGTAGAACCTTCCTACCTATTTTATGAAATATTTTATATCACATAGGCTAGGTAGTACATATTTGAATTTTTCAGTGAAATGTAAAAAGTATAGAAAGTCAAGGAAAATTTCATAAATAAGTAAAATAACAGGTGCACATAGCATAAAACGTGTAATAAATTAAAATAATATTAATTAATAATGTGCATATGGTATCGATTGATCAATGATCATTATTACAAGTCATGTTTCACGGAGATCCACTAACAACAAGTAGTAGCCTATGAATGATGAATTGCTAGTGTGTGCCTATTATTAATTATTATTATTAAGAAACCCTAAAATTTGAATTTTGTTGTTTTTCTTTTTTACTAGTAATTTCAAATTTGTCACAGATATCATCCCTATATCACACACTTGATCAAGAGTCAGTTATCATACAAGATATGGTCACTAAGAGAAATAAGTTTCAGTTTTCATTGTTTTCAGAAGATTTATGTCATTTTGTTAAAATGTGAGTTTTTTAAGTTTGTTTCAAGTTGGTTTGAAATTTAATGGAAGTTCGATGGATAGCTTTGAACAGATTCTTGGTATGTAGGCCTAGGCTACTGGTACTTGTTTTTTGTTGGGAGACTAAAACATATTAGTGAAGTAAGGTTCAATAGTGATAATAACTAATAAGCTCAAGCGGCTCCAGTTATGAGTCGGCGACACCCAGGAACAGCACCATCAACGCGCTATTACCACTGATTCGGAATAAAGTACATAACACAAAATGATCTCTAAACGATGTCCCATAATAAATATATGTGGCTAGTCAATATTTAGATCAATTGCATGCATGATGTATGCAATGATTGCCTAGTAAGCAAAAAATGTGGGGCATTTGAAAATAAGAAGTAAAATTGGAATAGTACATTTATATAAAACAAGATGTGCAACAATTGTGGAACTAGCTACGAAGAGGCAAAAGTTTCCAAACATGTTTCATGGTAGGCAGCAGTAATGGGATAAATTAAAATTAGAAAACAAATTCACATTTCAAATTTCTAAACCCATTTTAAAACATTTTCTCCTAGTATTTTATCTATGCTTCTCGACGGTAAATACTTGTGTCACTTTAAGTTTAGAATAATACATAGTACATACAGGTAGCATGTATCATGAAATATCACAATAAGATGAAATAACCAAATTAGTTATTGAGGTTGTATATATGTACCAGTAAATTGTCAAAAGTTGGCAAGTTTTACATGTTTTCCATTTTTGTTGGAATTCTTATCTGGGATCAGCTAAAGGCCTTCTAACAACTCCAATAAGCACCTTGTGAATAGTGGTACGGTAGGCATAACAGTGATATGACCGGACATTGAAGCTAGTTGTTTACTGTGCGTAACTTTACAGTAGGCCCTACCCCTAGTCGTAGTTGGTAAGTCGGTAGTATGAGTAGTACTACATTTTAGTTTGCTGTACTGTTATGGTATGCTATTACTACTTTTAAATTTTAATAGACTAGAGTTAAGTACTATGTAATATGTGTATTCAGGTTTGTAGTAAGTAGTAACAAACAAATCATAATCTTATCCTCTTATATATACTACAAAAATAACAGTACATGTATAAATAATACAGCAGTTACTAGTTAGACCTAAGTGGAATATACCAGTTTAACATCTTGTGTGAGTTGGAATCATAAAAATAATGTTAACTACTATCTTAAACCTATTAACCTAGGTATTCCAGAATTAAGTCCTGATTTTTTTTCTTCTGAAGGCTGGAAACTGAAAGTTGGAACATTAAACTAGGGATGTCAAACAATTATTGATATTGATTGTTTACCATCTTAAATAATATATTAAATTTCATTTGAATACACCCACACAGAGAGCTCCGGCTCTAGGTGGGTATTCTTCTTCTTACTATGGGCCGGCCCTAACCGGTTAAATATGAAATGTATAATTATTAATTAATAATTATGTATTTGAACTGGAGATGAATAAATCTTCACAAGATGAACCCTAATGTTGTATACACAATGCAGACAAACAATCAAAACACACCCATTGGCACGACTACAAATTTACACTGCCATATCAAAACGCAGAGAGCACTAGGCTCAAGCCTATATGCAGGCCTACAATACCTATACAAAAGAGCTGGATAAAGTTAGGCCTAGCCTATGGCACATTTGCTCAAACTCTAAACATTTCCCTGAACCTGACACGAACTAACATCATTTGACATCTATAATTTAAGCCCACAAAATCACACGCTGTTCATTAAACTAAATAAATACAATTCGATTATAAATAAATACGTAGTACAAAAAAGTTAAAACAAATAGAGATGGGACAATTGGTACGGTACCTACTACCTACCTGGTTAAATCACAATCATTGAGGTGCAACATTGATTGATGGGTGCACACTCAAATAAAATTTTGAGTTACAAACATTTTTAGAATAACTTCCTTCTAAGGTTACACACGATTCCCTATAATATCGGCGCCATGCGGTCTTTCTACATTTCAGCTGGAACGCTGCTCACAAATGTCATAACTGCACATTTTTTCTAAATGTACGTCCTCACGATCAAAATTAACTAGGACTTGTGTGATGTACTGTATAAATGTGAATATAGCGCCATAGGTAGACTATAACAAGTTAAAAAAACTAGGGTGAAGCCATTATGTGAAGTAATTTGTAAATATAGTTTTTGTATTATTATTTTTATCCGTTAAGCCGGAGGTTCTGGGTTCAAACCCCAGTCGGGGCAAACTTTTACGACAACTGCTATGAATATTTTGCCACTATTAGGCTTAGTTGGAAGGTTGGTAGAAAAGGGCAGTATGCCCCAAGCACAAGGTGTCCGCCAACCAAAACAGGGGTGCGGTCATTACTTGACATTACTTACATACCTATTACAGTAACTAAGAAGTTTTTCAAAATTGTGTAGGCTACAATGGTTTTATAAACATAAATGTGCCATGGAAAATCTGAAAAGTTTGCCATGGATGGTCGCGTATCAGTGTATCACATGCGAAACTTTTCGTCTCAGCGAATTGTACTCGGAAAATTTACCTTCTGTTTAAAATTATTGTACTATTAATTTAATTTGTTTTTACTGTTTTAAAGAAAAAAGTACGTTAGTACAGTATCATACAAGTCCTAGATAGACAAAACATGTGTAAATTTGAGGTAGGTAACTAACGTTTTTCAGCTGAAATATGTATGCATGTTTTGCCGTTATTTTAGGCTTTTACACTAAAAATATTTTTGTAACAAAATGCACACCAGGTAAAATTACATAGTATTATAACAGTGCTGACTTCCGGTCCGGTGGTCCCCCTTACATACACTGCGTTTACCACGGACATTTAGTTTGAAATACGCAAAAACGGTTTACGTAATAGAATACGGTTATCACGGAAACTTAAACCAAACTAAAAACGGCAGACATTAAAACGTTTTAAGAACTTCATTTTTCTGCCATCAAATGGCGTTAAAGTCGTGTAAACAAGTGCACTACCTATCGTCGGCTTGGCACACCATCAACGAGGCAAATACTAGTTGGATTGTAAATATATTGTTATCATCTTGTAATAAATTAAATTACATTAGTTCATTATGAATAAAGAATAATTAATTAGTAAATTACCTTACACCATGGATTTGACAGTTTATTTGATTACTACATTTGTCTTTTTACATTTATTTTCCGCACATCAACGCTTAAAAAGAAATTAAAAAGTGGAGATAGGACACTTGGTTTAGTGCTAAGTTTCAAGTGTACTGTTGAGGTGAGACTTGAATATAGATTATTGATCGATATAATAGATAATCAAATAAAAATTAGGGCTATACTTTCTCGCATAACGACGCAGACCAACACCTTTTGCGAATGCATCCTTTCGTCCATTCTATTTTCCCAAAACAGGTTCTCCCACGCTAGCGAGGTCTTTCAAACGCCCGCGCCTCCCCCATAACATAAGTTCCCGCCTCTATAACTAAAATAGTAATAGACTAATTACTTTATTCTTGAATGAGCCGCAGGTAAATTATGTATTGACAAAATTAAAATGAAAAATTGCTTGTTTTGACTTTTGATTCATAAATATTAAATACTCCTTTGATCCCACAATAAGTGATTTAAGTTCAAAAGATGCCCGCAACACAGCAAAATAGCAATCGCAAGTCCACCATTTTTATTAGCCGCATGCGTTGTCGGTAAGCCTTTCTGCATGAGGGTGAAGGGGCAAGTAGATAAAAATGTTGATTACGTAAATAAAAAAATTCTTAAACAAAATAAGATGAAGTAACATTTGTAGCCTACTGATAATTGGAAGAATGGAATACAATCCATACATTACATGGTGAAACCTTATAAACTGATGTGTACCCTACTGCAGACATTCCTAAATACTATAAGAAAATAGTAGGGTTGTGCGAACCCACTATTTTTACTTCAAACTCGAACTCGAACTTTCATTGTTTTGAAAATCGAACTTCGAACTTCACAAAAATTTCGAACCCAACTTAAAGGTATATCAAACCGTCATAATTGGATGAGCGTAGCGAAGATTCCATTTCACTATACTGGAGAAAAAAATCCAGAATGTTTTTTTTTTCTTTTTTTTCGTTTTTTTTGTTGACACGATTCCGGCTAAATCAATACTCCAATTGCCATGAAATTTTATGGAGGCCTTCGAAATTTCTGAACTTAGAACTGCCACATTTTTTAGCGCAATCGAAAAATTATTTCTCATGAAAATCGCAATTTTACGATTTTTTTGTTTAAAAAAAATTCTTCAACTTATAACACCTAGCCTACATACTTTATCCGATTGTAATGATTTTTTCACAGAACCTTAATTTTATGAATTTATATATGCGTGTGAAATTTGAGCGCAATCGAAAAATTATATCTCATGAAAATCGCAATTTTACGCTTTTTTAATTTTTTTAAAACATTTTTTCGACTTATAACACCTAGGCCTACATGCTCTATCCGATTGTAATGATTTTTTCACAGAACCTTAATTTTATGAATTTATATATTCGAGTGAAATTTGAGTGCAATCGAATAATTATTTCTTATAAAAATCGCAATTTTTCGATTTTTTTCTTTTTTAAAATTAATAATTATGATTAATTAAAAAAAAATTAAGTTTATTTTTAATTTCATTTAGTTTAATTAAAAAAAATCTTGAACTTAGTAATATTTTTTTTACAGAACAACAGAAAATCCGCATAACACATGGCAGCTCAATGCACCAATTACGCTCATCCAACAACGCGGCGGGACTTAAGCGTTTTCCTAAGACTAGGTAAAATAGTGATAAGTCTGGACCGGCACCTCCACCATCCATATTTTGGTTTTTAAATTTGTACCTGTAACCTGAGAACCATTTTTTGACATGTTAAATAATAAGTGACTGCACACACCACAAATTAGTAAAAAAAAAAAAAAAATATCTTCTTTTTTTCGAACTTCAATTTTGTTTTTCCAACTTGAACTTACAAAAAGTTTTGAGTTCGAATTCGAATTTCGAACGTTCGCACATCCCTAGAAAGTAGAAATCATTCACTTGTGACTACGTACAAGGAGGGTTAGGCGATATAAAGTCTGCTCCGGGAATGTTCATTTGACGCCAAGAGTAGGCCTACGTATGTTTAGTTAAAGATCTGAGACATGTACCGTAAATGGTTTCTAAAGTCTTGAATGCACGGGGTTAAAAAAGAGCAGTCCTGGCTCATCTATGACACATGACCACCGTACAATTCACAATTGGCTTGCTAACATATCTTCCTTTGAGGAAATGAAAGCAGTAGCTCAGTGAGGGGTTACTTTATTATAGTACAGTATACTATATGTCCGGGATTAAAAATAAAGAGCTGAGAGTTGAAAGCAAAATGTAGCTGTGAAGTGTTTACTAAAGAGTAAATGTAGGTAGCTATAATATAGTACGGTACTGTATTCTTTTTAAACTTAGTTCCGTCACAAAGTTTCAAAAATCACAAACATGAAGAGTACAAAAATAAATTGTATTAGTGTAATTGTTTAATATTTAGATTATTTACCTAGTACTACAATTCAGAAATTACAAAATCCATCCCGACCTGTGTACGTAGTTTAGTTCGAAATTTTGAATGTTTGCCCTTTCCCTACAGTAATTACATTTATATTCGTTTTTTTAGATTATTTACTGTCAACTCAAAAATCCGTGTTACCTAGTTTAGTTGAATATTTTAGATATTTAACAGTACCAACACCCATTTAATCTTCAGGACTCTAAAAAGTAAAACCCCAGTTTGAATTATAAGATATTTAACATTGCCATACACAAACACAAATTTGAACTGACTTGAGTTTAAATTGATGACTTCTAAAATAAATAGGCTACAGTAGGCTTCCAGGACTTTTTTCATGAAAGACCATTGTTGGCAATTTGCCTCTTAAATCTAAGTGCAAAGATAGATATTATTATGATTACATATATACAAATACAGGCTAGCTTAACGGCCTACAAATAGCACAGCACAATATATAGCCTACACTCTGGAAATACCATACACACTATACACAGCCACATTAAAGTTTTTAACTAGTATATAATACCGTACAGAGACCACTTATTTATCAAACAAATAATAGCTATATATATATACAGTAAGATCTCTCTTATCCGATCTCCTCTTATCCGATGTTCCGTGTTAACCGAGCCGCCCAAAAAAAAAAAAAAAAAAAAAAAAAGTTTTAAATACGTAAATAAAACATAAAAATAATTACAGACGCCGCGCCGCACTTTTTTAAATGTACTCGCATACATTTGTAGGCATGCCTTACGAGTGAGTGCAAAGAAGATAGATCGGCGATATATCTCGACTTTCGAGCAGTGTGCATCAGTCTACTGAGCATATAGAGTTCAGTGGTCAGTGTGCGTCGGGCGCATCGCCGGTAAGCGTCAGTGCCACCCACTGAGCATATAGAGGTCAGTGTGCGTCGCGCGCCTGCGCGTGCGCATACGATCCAGCCATCTCACACACAGCTGTTCAAAGATGGTCGTTGTGGAACTAGATGCAATCATGTTTCAACCGATTCACGAAATTCGTAATCACGACGCATTGAATTGTTATTCCTGGGCTTATCTTATTTCTTTCCCAGACTTATCTTGCGTCGTGAGCTTCAGCGCGGGCATAGTAGTGAGAGGTTTTCCCACATGAGAAAGAGAGCTAGGCCTAGGCCTATGTTTGCATTGTAGGCCTAGGCCTACTGCGTCGAGTTTAGGCCTAGGCCTAGGCCTAGACATACGTTTTTATTACGACATGTAGGCCTAATTGTGTACGTGTGTTCGTGAGCTTGAATTACAAGCTATTAAATCATTTAGTATACCCTGTATGAAGTGTATCGTGTGTATTTTATGTTCCTTTATCCATTACATGTGTCATATATCATTTTACCACATCAGGCTATGCTACGAGAGCAAATAAACAATTGATCCGCGCCATCCGAGTTTTTCGCAAATCCGAGGTGCCCCCGGTCTCATCCAACTCGGATAAGAGAGATCTTACTGTATATATATAGGCCTACTATACAAAATGCCAAAATGGTATAATATGTCAATCTAAAGTGATCATAGGCCCTACCTAATATTAAAATAATCAGATCTTAAAACGTTTTAAGTTGTCTGACATAGGAAATACCATACAATTGTTGAGAAAAGAATATGTATAAGAGAGGTCCTTCTATATGAAAAGAAGGATTGACTCACTATCACGATAGTTGCAAATGCTTTTTACCTTTCATCCTATTGACAAGGTTAAGTATTTTGAGTGCAGGTCCGAGCTTGAGGCCCATGTACTTCATCATCGCGTCAGAGTTGAGGAGAAGGAGGGCCTTGCCGTCAATCTCGTGCCTGCGGAAGAGGTCGGCGTGCACTCCTAGGATAGGGTCAGCGAAGGAGATGTGTTGTATGACCTCATCGATGGACCACTCGCTGGGGTCAACAGGAAGCTTGGGAGGTGCCTCCGCATGGTGGGTGGTGGAGGTGGCCGCCTCCAGTTCGGCGGGTGCCGGCTTGCGCGGCTGCTTGGGGGGAGGGGGGGTGGCGTTCTCATCGGCCGACCAGCGACGCTTGAGACCGTCATCAACCCCCGTCACGGCCAGCTGGAGACACTTGGCCTTGAGACAGCCGCCATCCACAGGGTGCCGGCCAAGAAAGTTCTCGCAACACATCAGCTCCTCAGACAACGTCTCGAGGAACTGCCACAGCGCGGACACTTTGCTGATCACAGGTAGACGGAGCGGTACCGTTTTATTGTCAAAAGATGCTGAAACAACAACAGATCAGATGTATTCTTCCTAGAGAGGCTTAGTAGTCTAGGAAGACAGTGGCATACATACTTAGGAGAGATCCAGCACCAGAACTCAACTAAATCTTACAAATTAGGTTAATGTGCCTTATCACAATTAAATTGACATTTAAGTACAAACAAACATTGATTAAACAATTATTAAGTGTATTAAAACTTCCAAAATTACTGTACCTATTTATAACCATAAGTAGTATTAAATGGCAACACTAGCCCTAAGGCAAAAAATCCAAGACAGGGATATTACTTATTAAGTTATTACATAGGCAGGACTAAATTAAATATTACACCTGGGACATAATTAAATCAAGAGGTCCAGAAGATACCTCTTTCGCCGACATCGCGTGGTCAACTCTCTGTGCATGTGATTTGTATCGCCCTGTGAACTGCAGTAATCCGACGTAAATAAAAAACATAGATGCTACAGTCAAACGAAAATTCACTATTCACCAGAGGAACTATCAAGCCTAGAAGTAATATAATCATCATTATCCATCGCCGTTTCCTGCTTCTGGCAGGGTCAGCTTGGGTTTCGCGACCAAATTCTTCCACTTCTTTCTATCCTCCCACGATCGAGTCTCTGCTACATGCTCCCAGGTCTCTCCTCTAGTATGTAGGTAGGTCTCTTGCTATGGTCTCCTTCCATCTCTTCCGTGGTCTCCCCCGTCTTCTTCTTCCTCCGATCTTTTTCTCATACATTCTCCTGGGCATCCTCTCTTCCGTCATTCGTTTCATATGCCCAAACCATCTCAGACGTGTCCTTCCCATCCTGTCACCTAACTTCTCCACCCCAAGCATCTCTCTGATGTTCGTATTTCTGGATGGATATGGAACGTAAAGAGAGCATTAGTAGCGATACCTAGGCCTAGGCATAGCATTACGACTAGGCCTTAGTTTTTTTTTACCTTTGCGTTCGTTTCCAATTTATTTAAATTCATTCCATCTAAACTGTGAACCAGTGGTTGCTAACCACCACAGTATGTTTTCCGCTTTTTATTTTTATAGTCTAACTAAATGGTATTTTTCTTCTATCTGCCTTCTAGATACTGACTATTTTGTTGACCAAGAGTCATTCAAAGCCCCCTAAATAATCTTAATAACTTTAAATAGTCTAGCGGACTTCCATCGATTGATAATGCAGTTCACAAGGCGATACATCACGTGCACAAAGAGTTGATCACAGGATGTCGGCTAAAGAGGTATTTTCCAGACCTAAAGTAAAAAATTAAAAATACATAGAAAGATTATAGCCGAAATGTACAGTCAGGATGTCATAGGCTACTTCACGCTGCAAAAATACGATGCCTACTAAGTTTGCAAACTATGTATTGTCAACTTTGAATCGACCCTGGGGGAAACTACTAATTGAATTCGCTTGACCGTCCGGCGTCGAGGAAGTTAATTACTTCACTTTTTTTTAAATCAAGCCATTCTTGAAGAAACAGAGAAAACAAGTAGCCTACTAGTACTACCAACCAAGTGAATTGAGTTTTATAACAGAGTTTAGGCCTGTGGTGGGACATAACGATCTCCACACCAATCTTAATATCCGTAGTAAAATATTCAAAGACTCACGTTGCGCATCAATTGAGACTTAACGAACCCGTCTCACCTTTGGAACCCAACAAATCAATAGAGAAGTCAAATTCATAAGTTATAACCACTCATCTAACTGACCTGGTTCTAGTTCAACAAACAGACGGCACACCGTCACACCACCACCCACCCAACCTAACACCAAGACCGACATCGTCCCGCTAGTCACCAGGTGGCACCCTGGTCTCCAATGTTTAAATGCCATCCTTCAAGGGGGGAGTCACATCCTGGCTGCATCACCCATGACTCAAGATCTCAGCCAGAATATCCCTAGGGTGGCATTTAAGCGTCCCCCCAACCTTGGTGACTTATTAGTGAGGAGAGATCCACAGAAGGTCCAACAAGGAGAAGCGGTCATGCACGGTTCCTCCCCTTGCCACAGACCCAGATGCAAGACGTGCCCCATGCATGAACCAGTCAAGACCTTCTCTGCCCACCTCACTAATAAGACCTATGACATACACAACAACAACTGTGGCACTAGCAACATCGTCTACCAACTTCGATGCACCCGATGTCCCGCCGAGTATGTTGGACTTACCACTAATACTCTCCAAACCCGAATGAATGGGCACAGACAGGATGTAAGAGAGAACCTCGAGAAACCTGTGGCATTGCATGCCAATGGGCATGGCCTTCCCTTCATGACTTGTTTCACAGTTTGTGTCATCAGGTCACTCCCTCCCGTGTCATCAGGTCACTCCCTCCCACTGTACACGATGGAGAACTGAGAAGATGGGAACTGGCCTACCAATGGATTTGCAAATCGCGCCACAAACCTAACTTAAACCTTAGGTAGTCCTCCCTCTCCTTCTCTCTACCCCTCCCTGTCACCCATTCCACACCCCCCACTCATCTTTCACTTCACCCCACCCCCACCCTAGCCAACGGCTACCTAGCTTTAGTTCTTCACCTCAGTAACTCTTCTCTACTCACTGAGGAAGGTCACGTAGACCGAAACGTTTGAAATGTAGTGTTATTTGTTTATTTGTGTTTATGTCTTCTATCACGGCGCGCCTACTCCACTTCAGGTAAGCTGTTGGTCTCCTATCCTATCTCTACATGTTTCTCACAAAACACTAGGAAAACTTATTCATGAAATTAAGCTAGGGTACACGCTCTTCAATAACTGTAAAAACACGATGAAGTTTCCAACCTAAAAGGTAGGTATATTGTGTGAAAACAAAATACAATTTATGACAGTACTCCTACCTAGATCGATCAGTTCTGAATAACAAGTTGCTCTGTAGCCAACAATAACTTATGCTAATTCTAAAAAGATATTAGTATGGAAAACAAAAATAAATAGTTTCCCATCTCTACTTATCCCACTGCAAAATGACATAGGCTGCGAGATGTCCAGATAAGTAGATCAGAAGTCTGTCACTGCAAACAGCTGCAACCAAGTTTCTCCAATTCTCCAGATGGTCGAACTGCAGTTGAAATTTCGTCCAGTGATCGTTCTGACGTCTTCAAAACAGTTGCAAGTTGGTTTGTTTACTATTGGAACACTGCTTCCCAGATCATGGTAATAAGTTCTTTGATAGATGTCAAAGACATTATCTCTTGTGACAAAATATTTAGATGGCAGTGGTAAATCTCTTTATCAGTTGAAGTGGCTCCCTCTATATCTTGCGCGATGACGTCATTCCCTTATCTCGTAATGGAATCGATTTATAAAGATTTTCCCTACGTCGTATTAAATTTCGTATTTGAAATTAACCAATCCAATCATGATATGTTTGATTGCATCATCAACCATTCTCTACGTACGATTTCTTCTCCGCTCGCTAATATTCTGATATCTTCCTTCCAAATTCTCGTGATGTTCCTATTATCTAGGTTCGCTACGTATTCTTCCGATGGTCCTCTTCTGTCCTTGTTGGGAAATTCTCGTAGAATTTCAATGAATAAATTACACTCGCGTCACTTCAAGATACCACGATGATTATACTTTGTTTTAACATTGGCAAATCGCCCCTTCACACTTTTCTGCCGACCTTCATCCGTCTCGCAGGACTCATCGTATGGCACACTCGAAAATCCCCAACTTTTAGGCATTTTTGCCAATAAAAGGGCCTCCCGAAGACGCGCACGGCTTTTATCGTTGTTACAGTTGCTAATTAGCAACCTGATTACCAATCAGAAGTTCGCAATCGCTTCCGGTTTTGAAATGACGTAAAAGTTTTGTTGTGACAATCAAAACAAAGCCTAAAGTCTTAGCCAATCACATTGCTCGCTTAGAAAATGTCGAAACGGGAAAAGTAAGTTTAACTTCAAAAGACAGAGTTTTGATAGTGATCGAAAACGATTAGTGGAACTTTGAATTTACGAATTTAACTAGAGGCAAAAAAAATGCATAAAGTCAAGGAATTCGTAAATTCAAAAAACCTTCAAAATTACCGCCTACTGTACCAAAAAAGTGACAACATCAACTTGAGTGCTTCAAACTACTCCTAGGTAGCGCCTATGCTGGATTATGAGCATGGAAGGCTGCAGGAAGTGAGTTTGTTTGCTTATAGGTGGCATCGGATGGTAAGACATCGTTAACTCGGCGCTCGCTTCGTGTTGTGCAATCGCAAGCAGGAGTAACATCAAGCACCGATTACGAAAATTGTTTATGTGACACATCTGAGTAGTGTAATTGATATCGGATTGTAGGCAGCTCAAGGTCAATTGCCTCGTCGCTATCTCAGTGCCCCCCCCCCCCCTCCCACCCCCATGCCGAACTTACGTAATCAGTTCATTCATTGGTGCTCGCGCCCGCCCGCTATGTATTTTATCTCCGAATGCTGTCAGTGTCAGGTAATAAATATTGGACACTTAAATAACGCCGCTGAATCTTTAAAACACGCTGTAATCGAACTTCACAGAGACAAGACTTCCGCGAAGAACGACCTTCACCTTCACAAAGACGAGTGTAGTGTAGCCAGCATTGTTTACGCGACATCACGGCGGCCGGCCTCGCGCGGGAAGGGGAGGGGTAATTATGCTGTGTATTATTCTGTTCCGTGAAATAAATCGCACGAGCGGAAAAAAACATGGAGAGCAGCTGGAAATTCCATAAAATCTTCAAAACGTAAAAATAAACTACAAACAACATTTTAATAACTTATCTCAATTCAATGTGCACACGCCAAGTTTATTATGAAGTAAATAAAATGCAGTAAAACCCCTATGGATTGTTCCCGCATCGTCCGTTTTCTCGCCATGATCGCTATATTTGAAAAGTTTTTGCAAAAGTCCCATTTACACAATGTTAAAAATTCCCGCATCCGCGGTTCTATTTCCTTCCAGCAAGCGCGATCTTTTGTGAAGCTGTGTGTCAGGTTCACTTCCCCACCCCACCCCGCCAGCCGGCAGCTGCCGCCTACGAGACCGGTTACCCCTCCCCTCGCACTCGCGCTGCCGAGGCTCTCACTCTCCTCTCTCCTCTCTCGGCCGGCCAGCCAGCTCAGACACAGTAACACTTCACATTCTCTCTCAGCAGTGCCGTGTTTTTCTTACGCGATAATAATTGCAGGATCATTGTTTTTAATCAATGAATGATGCTGTCAATACAACACTAAACACTTGTTAAACTGAGGCTTGCTACTCAAGACTTCTGTCGATTTCGTCACATATGTACAATAAAATGATCACATGTCATAGAATCATGTGCTTGATTCCTCAATCAATTGATTCATATGCTCACTCATTCAAGCTCGTCGGGAAAAGAGGCCGGTAGTGGAGTGGGTAGGCCAGGTCAAGTATCGGGTTGCGTTTGTCGGCAGTGCTGAAATACTACGATCGTATGGGTGGGAGGGGGAGGGGGGGGCCGAACGGTGATATACTCGACCTTCTCACATTGCCAGACTGCTGCTAATGAGGGGGGAGGAAAGGGACTGCATTATTACCCATGCGGTCGGCGGCATGTGTTGAGCTGTCAAAGCGGGTGGCACTTGGACCAATAAATAGAGGTAATGAAAAATGGTGATATAAAAACGCAAATTTCGTTTTTAAAAACCCAAATTTCGCGTTTTTCGCGATTTCGAAAAAATTGTCAAAAATGTTTCGAAAAAATCAAAAAAAAAAAAAAAAAAAAAAAAACGGAGCCCCTTAAGTTAGGGATGACATCGATTCCAAAAAGTTAGAATCGATCATTGTGACCTAAAAATCGATTCAGAGTCGATTCCCAACAAAAAATAAATATTTGTATGCACTGTTATTTTGGTGGACTATTTCCGCGGAGCAATATACGCGCCGTTATTTCCGCGGTCTATTTCCGTGAAGCCCGTGACGCGCGCATTGCGTTGACTGTTTGATGACTGTTCCGCCTACCGCACGCGTAATATTCAGTCTGGACCGGCACCTCCACCAAAACTGGACCGGCACCTCCACCATCCCTTACATTTTGCACTCTAAACGGTTCAATTTCGCGAGTTAATTCGCGTTTTGACCAGTTTTCGTACAATTTCGTTCGTTATTTCGCGCTATACATGAGATCCATCTATCTCTAAATGATGTAATTCGTCGACAATATTACATTTTAGGCACTAAAAAGGACATTAAAAAAAATTCGCGAATTTCGTTATCACCATTTTTCACTACCTCTACCAATAAATAACAACCTCCCTCGTTCCCCACAGCGTTCGGCAGCATAGATACATAAATTCGAGGCCATATATTATGACTCGGGACTTGAAATACGATACGTAAAGTCACGTAATACGTAGGTACAAGGTACGTTAGTTCAAGGAAAATTTAACATTGTCCTTATGGGAAAATTTTTGGGACCAACAAAAAACTTTTCACAATCAAGGAATTCGGTGATTCAAGGTACGTAAATTTAAAGTTCCACTGTATTATATGAATCAAAAGTTACCTTATCATCAGTAACTACTAAATAAACTACTCTTAGGTTCCAAATCGACCTCTAGGACAACCACTGAGCAAAACAAAACCGACCACTAACCTCACTTTGATATTGCTTAGTCCAGCTACTACCAACTCACATAATTATATTGGCTGGGCCTAGCTCATCAATATCAAATTGAGTACCGTATTGGACCGAATATAGCACGATCTCGAATATAACACGACCCCCAATTTTTTGGCATCATTTCAAGAAAAAAGAAAAAAATCAAAGAAAATTAAAATGTACAAGAAACATGTTTTATTTACAATGCAATGAATGAATAGCCTAAAGTTTCACTCTTACAACAAAATATTTTGAACAATTTTAGGGCCTAGTCCTATGTTTTTCAACAGGGTAGGGCCAAGCACAAGCTCACATAGGCTAACCACAGTTCACCAGTTTGATTTAGGGATTACAAATCGATCATTGTGACCTAGAACCGATTCGGGATCGATTTCCAAGAAAAAACTTTTTAATTGTACGAACAGTTATTTTGGTGGTCATTTTCCGCGGAACCCGTGAACCGTGATACGCGGCGATCATCAGTCATATATGGAGAAGCTTTTCTAGTAAGTAGGCCAATCTCAAACTTGATAGGGCATGATGGTATAAGCTTCATATGTTAGCCTAGGTCTATTATTTGTTGATATTTACAACATTAGAATGCAAAATATTGGTAATATTGGTTGTGTCACAGTGGTACCGTACTGATAAATAATACTGAATGTAAACCACAGTACCTGTAATGATAACTTTTCCTTCTCCTGGTCTCATAAGTCCAATCACTTGCCGCTGATCCAGAGCACAATCCACGATTGACTGAACAAACTCTCTCAAAACTCTGCTGATTGTCTTCCCACCAAACTTCATCGGCAGCTCAAGAACTTTTCGGGGATTCAAGTATGGTCCGCAGAAGCAGCCATTGTTCACGTATATACACACTGAAAGAAATAATGTACAAGTACTACACTGCACCTAGATAACTTACATTTACGATTTACTCTAACAAAGAGGGGTGGATCCAGGACCTTTACAGGGGGGGGGGGGGGAGATTGAGTATGCACAACACAAGGGGGTCTGGAGGCATGGCCCCCCAGCTCAGCTTGCAGGTAATTTTATTAAAAGAAGTTTTTTCAAAAACATGTTTGAATAGCTTTAGAGAAGGTATATTAATATATATTATAATGTTATATTAGATTTACACATACATAGGGTACAGAAATACAGTTTGGTACCTAACGTTATCATCTCGTAGCAGGATTGGAATAATAGAGTAAAATGTAACCCTTTAAGAATCAAGGATGGAGGGGTAGTAGTATCGATGGAGTATTGTTGCGCAATGGGCGAAGGGTAAGTTAAGTTATTTATGATACTCTCTCGATTGACAGCAGGATGGATGCTTCTTCCTGCATGTTTCATGAAGATAGGTACATAAAGAATGAATAGCAGTAAAATGGTCTTGTGTGGTAGGCACAGTCTTGGGGCGTACCGTAGCATAGCATGCTACTTTTTTCGCGTAGCGAGGCATGTAGCGCGCTACTTTAAAAAGGTAGTGAAATATGTATGTAGAATGCTACAATTTTTGTAGCTGTAGCGTGATAAGAAGCGTGATTTACGTCACTACTTTTTAAGTACCAGCCTCAGCAGTCCCAGTACCACGTAGGCCCTAAACTAAAAAATCGGCACTGTAACGCCCATAGCGGCGCTGCAAATGTTCCGAGTTTCAAGTCATATGCTCGCCGTGTGTAGGCCCGTAATCTCGTCTCACTTGCAACCTTGCACACATGACCCTCGCGAGCTCCCCGAGAGAGCCTCTCTCTCGCGCTCTCTCTCTTTACGTCGTCCGAAGATGCGAGCGATCTGTCACTTTGCGAGTTCGTAGGTCTGACTAACAAAAATATTGCAGTGATGATTAAATTGCATGGGGCATATTGAGTGCTATTTCAGGGTCGTAAACTCTTCACAAAACACAGGCAAATATGTACCGGTATCAATGATAATGAGAAGTCAAATTATTGATTTGGAGCTTAATCTGATCAATAATTATACACCAATGCCAATCGTCTGTATTGCACATTGAAATTAAGTGATTCGCGTCTTTTATCCCCCCTCCCTTGGGACATTCCGGGCTATTAATAGATCACTATTGTCCAGTAAGCCTACTCGGTACTCACGCAGAGCGTTGTTTGGCGCATTCTTCCGCCGTTATTCCGAAAAAAACTCGTTGTAGACAAGAAATTTTCAATATGAATGTTACGTTAGGCCTAGAATTCTTAAAAAAGATTAGCCTTTAAGCGTTGAAAGAACGCCTATCATAATAGAAACCGAAGCTATTGTGCTTGTGCTTTTGATGATAGATCACGATGAGTCGGCATAAATGGAGCCAAAAATCATTTCGGCACGACGTCTAAAGACATAAAAACTGTGTAATTTGAGAGCTCTACACACCCCAATATGTAGCGGAAAAGTAGCGCACTATATTTCTCGTGAGCGCAAATGTAGCGTCGCTACTTCTGAAAAACAGTAGCAAGAAAGTAGCAAAGCTACTTTTTCGGGGCATGTAGCGTTAGCGATAGCATGCTACTTTTTAAAAGTAGCGACCCCAAGACTGGGTAGGCATAGCAGAAAAATAGGCCTAGACTCGTTTTCTTTTACATATTTATTTGTCAGTTAAAATAAAAACTCTTTAGGCCTAGAAAACAAACTCCCAGGGCTGAAATATTAGGCCTACTTTGTTGTAAGGATGATTTTGTTATAGGCTAATGATAAGATTTTATTTTAATAATGTAGGCCTAAATAGCTAGAGGAACTACAAAATCTGTTTGTTACATAACAGGGATAACTTTAGTTAACCAAAGACCGGTTTTGGTTCAGTTTTGAAAGAAACCGGTTTCAAATTTTAAATTCAGTTTCAAATTTTTTTCAAATGCTGTTCCACCCTGTTTTTCCATTTTCTAAAATATGCAACTACAGTAAGACCTCGTTCATCCAAGCTCCGATTAACCGAAATTCCGTGTTATCCGAGCTGATTTCAGGCGCCCTTTCCTTTTTTAATTAGGCCGAAATGTTATGTTCTTTACATCTAGACTTGCCTAGGCTACACTTACGTCCGTAAGGCTTAAACAAGGCATATCTCAATTTATTTCGCACGAAAATGTCAGCGACGCCTGCACAACACTTTATAGTACAATAATAAATCAAAAGTAAATCGTTTTAAAGGACTAGGGCCCAGGGCTAATATGATTGAAATAAAATTGAAGTTTGACGTTTCGTCTGTCATTTGTTGATTTCAGCGTCACTGCACATCAATAATCTACTGACCGTATTTAGAGTGCAGTGCTTTATTAGTTTCACATTGGAGCCGCGCTCAGCGCGCAGGACGTTAGATTCCGTTTAGACTTGGGAGTTAGGGGACCTCCCTAACGGGAAAACTTCTTTATCGACTCTGGTAAAACCAATACCACACGGAACTAAGAATGTAGGACTACATCAGGCCGAACAAATAAAAGTAAAAGCAAAAGAAGTTTACCCAAGTCGGCCTGCTTATTCGGGCTCGAGGTATCGGGTTCAATGATGGCCGAGGTTCCATTCTTGGTGAAGGACTCCCGGTCGGGAAGTCTCGCTGTCTCCATGACGGCACTCGGCGACAGCTGCTGTGACTGGTCCATGGGAGAGCCGATCCCGACCAACGGTGGCGGAATGTTGCACACACGAGTCTTGTAACGGTTGGAACCGTGCGCCGCTGCAAAAGTGAAACAGTGCATTCATTTAAAACGTTGGTACAACTGTATAATATTCTTGATCACATCAACATTGTAATTGGTCTTATCTTGCCAACGTTATTGTGGCATCATACCACTTGTAATAAACCAAATTTACACTTAAGGGCCATTCACAACTAACTTAGTAGCTAACTTAGCCTCTAACTTAAAGGTTTGTCTTATGGAAAACAACATGTCTGTTCATGACCAAACTTAGCCTTTAACTTACACTTATCAGCAACCGAAAGTTTGCAAACTCCAAACTTTTACTTAGCAGCTAACTTAACATTAAGCTTTTAACCAATCAGAGTAAGACTCGAGCCGACAATTTCCGGTCATATCCGATTGAAAACGTAAACAAACAGCAAAAATGGATCCCAAGGAACTTTAGCTTTTGTTCGATGAAAAGCTTTTGAATGAATTCATGAAAAGGCTACTGTTACATGTAAAATCTTCGTCTTTATATAAAGACAAGCATATAAAAGAAAACATGTGGCTATCGAATGGGGCAGAAATGTCAACTGACCTTCAGTATTATTAACGTTTATTGCGGCACTAGGCCTAGCCCCCAGCTAGGGCTAGGCCATGTGAGGTTATGTAGGGCTTACGTCACGTTGTCTTAAATAAATACATTTATTATTTTTACCATCAATTATTGTTTAATAAACTGTACAGTGTATAGTCAATCAATTCTATAATGCTCCCTAAGTAGGGCTAGGCTAGGCCTACTTACTGAATGCTGAATGTTATTGTATGTCAAGCATTGGCGTGATAAAAGTAAACACTGCAAATCTGTGTTGTGATTGGTTTAAAAACATCTATCATGCACAGCCACCTAAAGTTAGAGGCTACGGTAGCTGTAAAGCACTCTGCCACGAGCAACATCTAGGAGGCAGTGGCTGTTAAGTTAGCGGCCTAAATATCTATCATGAACAGCAACCTAAAGTTAGAGGCTAAGTTAGCTGCTAAGTTAGAGGCCTAAGTTGGTTATGAATGACTAATGAGCCTTTAAAATGATTGAAAGTGACAGACCATCAGAGATACCATTGATAAAGTAAAGTCTGCTAATTTGGATATATTTCCTGATATTTTATTTTATCATGAGGAAATTTAAAAGAAAAAGAAAAAACCTTAAAATTGTGAGTAACATAGCTTTTTATAAAAAAGTGGAAAAATTTGGTTGAGAACCAAAGCTGACCCTGCCAGAAGCGAGAAACAGCACTAAAATGATAATGATATTTTTACCAAGTGATTGATAGTGGCCTTGTAGGTAGGGGCCTAATTTAGATTCTCTAGGTATCCTACACCATTGACCATAAGTAAATGCAAGAGTCTACCCAGCCCTTGATTTACTTATGGCCAAGGACAAGGGTCAAGGACAAGGGTCATGGTCAAGGGTTGTGGGGTACAGTATAGAGTATGTATGTTACTTACATTTCTGTCCAGGGGGCTGGAGTGGATGTCCACTCTTTGCACACCAACCAACAGCAAATATGTCTCGAGAGTCGTAGCGACACCAGTAGTCGAATGCTCCACGCCAGCCATCAAAGGTTACATGTATCATCTCGGCTTTTAAACCACCTGCAAAGAGTATTCTCCTTTAAACTGTGCAATAGTTCAGGAATATGTCATCAAAAACTAAAATTAAAACCTACTAAACCTAGGCCTGATAGGAAGAACAGACACTCAAATAGCCTTTAAGACCAATGTAGGCAGATTTAAGCTAGAATCTTAGGGGTCTTTTTCAAATTTGGTTTAAACCTGGAGGAGGAACAGATGTCTGCTTACCAATTGTGGCTGCACAAATCAATTGTGGATTCTTCTTGTCAACGGCTTCCAATTTCTGTCCCACTTGGAACAAATTAGTTTTTGGAGTAGGAGGTTCCTTCTTAAAAACTTTTGCTGGAGCCATTTCAGCTCCATTTAAAGTCTTGAGTAAGAACATTGGCCAGGAGGATGCGTTCATACGGAAACCGAGCGGCGGTTGTAGCATGCCACCGTCTTTCTCAGTGTGCCCGATGGGGTGTATTTCAACGGAATCGACAAGTCGCCAGAAGTCGTTCTTATTGTCACTGCCATCTAGCCGCAGACGCAGCCTAGGGCCTATGATACCGACCACCGACGCAATACACGTCGACGTTAAATTTCGTGGATCCGAAGCTTCTAGTTTCATTCCAATCTTAAAGTCATTGTTGGGCGGAACATGATGTTGTTTGAAAAACTCTGGAGGTGCAGCAATGCTGCTAGTTTCTTTGAGGTAGCTGTCCCAATCAAACGTCGTGTACTCAACAAAGACGGGACTCGCTACCAGCGGAGTGGTTGGATGAAGTAGATTGATCACTAGTTGAAAAGCGTTTCTGTTCAGCCTGTTTCTGTTGTGCTACTTGCTCTTTCTTGGTATGTTTATTCAAACAAACGGTGCTACAGAAGTCTTTGGTGGATCCATCTTCTTGCTCCAGTCGCACCGGAGTGCTTCGTATGACGTTGTCACAGTGTAAACATGCTCCCTTAAAAAGAAAGATAAAAAATCTTAGTACTGATCCTTGGTAATCAATATGTAATGTCACAAGCCTCCAATCCACATTGACAAGACTGTAGCAATGAGCATTGCATTGATTCATAAACTTAGGTACCTACCTAAAAGTGACACAAAGCAACATTTAGGTTTAGCCTATGATGTGCACCATTTAATAAATGAATCAAGATCATAACCACATTAATCAACTATATTAGTAGAAGCAATAATTTAATGCTCATCTCACATGTGCCATATGCCGGCATGTGTGAGGGCCTTTAGCCTTGCCACGCTTTTTCAAAGATAGGTCAACATATTATAATGATCAAGTACCCTAGATACTATTAACGTTTCAAGGGCAACCTAAGAACGTAAATGGTTGACAATAACCTTTGTGTAAGCCTTGCGAAATTCTGAGAGACAATACTCCGAGCAAAATTCCTTTTTCCCATTTTGAGTTGGTAGAACATATTTCAAGGGCTGTTTGGCGTCGCAGCACCAAGTACAACTGCTCTTGTGCTTTGGAGGACGACCCGGACCTGAAAGCACAAAAAACTTTCTATGCTGGTGGTCACACAAAGGCTAGGATTTTAGAGTTATTATTATTAATTTTTATATTATTTAATAACAAATTAAGTATTTTTGATTATCATTCTTCATCTCACAGCAAAAGACGTACCGATATGCATGTTTTTCCTAAATACCTACTTAATTATTTAAAGTTGAAACAGGGACTACCGGACTACCTAATACCTATTTAAAAATAGGGATGGTGGGATGATCTATATTATCATTTGATAATCGATGTTCAATATTATTTTGATAATCGATAATGAAAGTATTATCGAATTGCATGTTTAGACCTACTGAAAAAACTTGTCCAAAATGTGTCATATCACATTTCCAGCTCTTAGGCCATACTACCATAGGCCTATTCAATTTGTACCTTTACAAATGACAATAAATGTACACTTCACGATCAACGAGGTTCAAAGATTAGGCCTACAGTCGACCCAAAGAATCTGGTGTTGATTGTTCAAGACATTTGAACACGCCTCTCCGTTACTGTTAGTAAAAAATGGACACATTTTAACCGACATTATTGTTCAATATGCAGACGATTTGACTAACTACTGTATTGATAATTTTACCGTTATGTATATACCACATACTTAAAATATAAAATATGTTATAGTTACAACTTACAAGTGGAAGTGCACTACGATTATTTGTTGATGATGAAGGGGTGGCTGCATAGTACTTATCGAACAATAATGTTGGTTATAAAAAATATTTTAAATGCTCACATTTCTACCAACAGAGAAGAATTGTTTACAAAAATTATTGTGTTACTAATGAGATAAAATATATATGATGATTGATGAGGAAGAAACACTGAGTTTGGCAAGCTTAGTATCTACAGTTTGATGCCTTAGATAATGGTGGAAAACCACCACTCAACCAGACATAGCTGGAACTGAGTTATGATTATGATTATTAATACCGGTACATTTCTTTCTCGATTTGTTTAGTCGGGAAACACTCCCGTAGGTGTAATTGTTATTACATTTACTACAATTCAGAAATTAAAAAAGTCCGCCCCAACCGGGAATCGAACCACGATTCTCCCGCACAGACGCCTGTCTGGAATGCGGCTTTGAAACTCCTGTCTCTAATAGAAAATCAAAACTATTTTTTCAAATTTTTGTGATTGAGCACACGGCAACTATCGCCTCTTTAAAATAAATTTCCAACTTCAATTCAAGTTGTGTTTTTGTGACATTAATTTTCAACTGGTTTTCTAGAAGCTGACTGAGAGGAAACATTTTTTTTAACTAGGAAAACGCTTAAGTCCCGCCGCGTTGTTGGATGAGCGTAATTGGTGCATTGAGCTGCCATGTGTTATGCAGATTTTCTGTTGTACTGTGAAAAAATCATTAGCCCTACTTTGTTGAAGATTTTTTTAAAATTAAATTAAGTGAAATAAAAAATTAATTTAAATTTTAAATTTTTTTAATTAATCGTTTAATTTAAAAAATCAAAAAAAATCGAAAAATTGAACTTTTCATAATAAATAATTATTCGATTGCGCACAAATTTTACACGAATATATTAATTCATAAAATTAAGGTTCTGTGAAAAAATCATTACAATATGATAAAGCATGTAGGTGTTATAAGTCAAAGAATTGTTTTAAAAAAGGAAAAAACGTAAAAAATAGATTTTCATGAGAAGTACTTTTTTGATTACGCTCAAATTTCACACGAATATATCAATTCATAAAATTAAGGTTCTGTAAAAAAATCATCACAATCGAACAAAGCATGTAGGTGTTATAAGCTGAAGAAATTGTTTGAAAATCAAAAAAAATCGTAAAATTGCAATTTTAATGAGAAATAATTTTCCGATTGCGCTAAAAAAACGTGGCAGTTCTAAGTTCAGAGATTTCGAAGGCCTCCATAAAATTTCATCGGAATTGGAGTATCGGTTTACCCGGAATCGTGTTAACAGACAGACAAAAATACAAAAAAAAACATTCTGGATTTTTTCTCCAGTGTAGTGAAATGGAATCTTCGCTTCGCTCGCTATGCTCATCCAACAATTGTTTTTCCTGTGAATTTTTTTGTTAGAAAAAAAAATTTGCAGGAAAGACAATTGTTTAAGGTTTTTACAGTGTTCTCCCCAGAAAAAATGTACACTGGGTATTTCATAAACATTGCCGGGTAGGGCCAAAAATAGTGGGGGTCCAGGGGCTTGCCCCCGGAAAAAAATTGAGGTCCTAGATTCGATTTGGTGAGTTTTAGAGGTTTTCGAAGCCCTTTTAAAGTAGCTTACTTTTTTTGGTTTAGTGGTATGAAGTAGGCCTATAAACATTTCAAATTTGATTGAAATCATAGTCTAAGTCTATTTTCTCCTTTGTAATGTAGGCTAGGCTATGTGAATTACTGTAGTCCTATTAATACAATGAGTACAATAGGCCCGTATAAAGGTGATGGATGAGTTATTATTTCTAAGTGGTTATTATCTAAGATTTGTAGGTTTACAATTACTACAACTTGAAACCAACTTAGGCCTATGTGTTTCGTTCAAATGCATTCCTTGTCGGGTTCTATAGTGATCAGCGAGATTAGCCTCCACGATGTTGTTTACAATCTGTGCTGCAGTTTAGGGATGGGACGTTCAAACGTTTAGTGGACGGTTAGTTTATTAAATTCGCAAATTGTTTAGTAAAAAATTAAAAATTTTCAAAAAATAAATTTAAAAAAAATCAATTTTTTTTCATTTTTTTTTTCAAAATTTTTATTGCCGGGTGGCAGGGAATTATCCCCGGGCGGGCCGCCCGGCGGTCCGGGCCTGGGGAGAACACTCTGTCCTTTTAGGCCCCAAAGCCTGTCACACTTTTTGTAAATTGCCCACGTTGTAGGCCTACATGAAATACTAGGAAGCTTCGCAAACGCTTTTTCAGGCGCGTTGTTGGATGAGCGTAATTGTTTCAAAACGAAAAAAAGCGTAGTAAAATTGCGATTTTTATAAGACATAATTATTCGATTACGCTCAAATTTCACACAGATATATTAATTCATAAAATTAAGGTTCTGTGAAAAAAATTATTACAATTGGATAAAGCATGTAGGTATAAGTCGAAGAATAAAAATAAAAAATAAAAAAATCGTAAAATTGCAATTATCATGAGAAATAATTTTTCGATTCCGCTCAAATTTCACACGAATATATCAATTTATAAAATTAAGGTTCTGTAAAAAAATCATTACAATCGGATAAAGCATGTAGGTGGAACAAGCCGAAGAAATTTACAAAATCAAAAAAAAAATCGTAAAACTGTGATTTTCATTTGAAATAATTTTCCGATTACGCTCAAATTTCACACAAATATATTAATTCATAAAATAAAGGTTCTGTGAAAAAATCATAACAATCGGATAAAGCATGTAGATGTTAACAGTCAAGTAAATTTTTTTTTAATCAAAAAAAAATTGTAAAATTGCGATTTTCATGAGAAATAGTTTTTCCATTGCGTTCAAAAACGTGGCAGTTCTAAGTTCAGAGATTTCGAAGGCCTCCAGAAAATTTCATCTCAATTGGAGTATCGGTTTAGCCGGAATCGTGTTAACAAACACACAAAAATCCAAAAAAAAAAAAAAAAAAACATTCCGGATTTTTTTCTCCAGTGAAGTGAAATGGAATCATCGCTTCGCTCGCTACGCTCATCTCATCCAATTAAACCTGTAAAATAACATGCACATTTTATAAAAAAAAATGGTGAACAGTCATTGCGAAGGTACGAAAGGGAATCTGGATAACAGCTGGGAAAATATACAAAAAAAAATATACATTCATGGTATGGAATGGTCTCTCCGAGGGATTAGTGGGGGAAATAAATCTAAGAGGATTTCAATTAAACCTTTGCCAATGGTAGATCAAGGTCCATAGGAGAAGGAGAGAAACATCTGAAGAGGATGGATGAGGAGAAAACAGGAGAAATTTGGAAGTACAGTGAAAGGAAGATTCCGAACAGGACAAAAGGAGATACCGTATAAAATCAACCCGCTACCAATCGAATAATCAACAGCGGATCTTTATCATCATCATCATCAACAACAACAAATGGGAAACTATTGTTTCAACCATTGCTCTGTGCCGCCAAACAGCTCCATTCTTACTACCTATGGCTTAGGTGTGCCTCTACTCACCTGTCACAGAAGCGTTAGGCTACGCGGCGCAACTGCTACGCCGTCCAATCAGGTGGCAAATTTGTTTGACAGCTACGACACAAATTCTCCACCTGATCGAACGGCGCACCAAACGCACAGTCATGTCGCCCCAAACGCTTAGCTGTAACCACATCTTGAAAGTTAGGAACGACTGTCCTCTGCCCTAGTTGGATGGGCACTTCACTTCTGTCGTTGGGGTGGGCCAACTTATTAACAAATGATTTCCATTACACTACGAAAACGCTTAAGTCCCGCCACATTGTTGGATGAGCTTAATTGGTGCATTGAGCTGCCATGTGTTATGCAGATTTTCTGTTGTTGGATGAGCGTAGCGAGCGAAGCGAAGATTCCATTTCACTACACTGGAGAAAAAAATCCGGAATGTTTTTTTTTTTTTGTATTTTTGTGTGTCTATGAACACGATTCCGGCTAAACCAATACTCCAATTGCGATGAAATTTTATGGAGGTCTGTGAAATCTCTGAACGAAGAACTGCACGGGAGGAAAAATCGATCAAAAAATTATTTCTCATGAAAATCGCAATTTTACAATTTTTTTCGATTTTTAAAAAAATCCTTCGACTTGTAACATCTACATGCTTTATCCGATTGTAATGATTTTTTCACAGAACCTTAATTTTATGAATTAATATATTCGTGTGAAATTTGAGCGCAATATAAAATTTATTTCTTATGAAAATCGCAATTTTACGATTTTTTAAATTTTTAAAACATTCTTCGTCAAATAACACCTACATGCTTTATACCATTGTAATGATTTTTTCACAGAACCTTAATTTTATGAATAAATATATTCGTGTGAAATTTGAGCGCAATCGAAAAATCATTTCTCATGATAATCGCAATTTTACGATTTTTTTTCAATTTTTAACATTTCTTCGACGAATAAAACCTACATGCTTTATCCGATTGTAATGATTTTTTCACAGAACTTTAATTTTATGAGTTAATATATTCGTGTGAAATTTGAGCGTAATCGAAAAATGATCTATTAAAAAAATCACAATTTTACGCTTTTTTCGTTTAAAAAAAATTACGCTCATCCATCAACGCGGCGGGACTTAAGCGTTTTCCTAGTTTAGTGAAAAAATGATTACTAAGTCGAAGAAATTTTTTAAATTAAATTTAATTAAACAAAAAATTAACTTTATTTTTTTTTTTTTTTTTATTAATCGTAATTTTAAAAAAGAATAAAAGTCGTAAAATTGCGATTTTCACAGGAAATAATTATAAGATTACGCTTAAATTTTACATGAATATATTAATTCATAAAATTAAGGTTGTGTGAAAAAATTCATTACAAAAGGATAAAGCATGTGTGTCATAAGTCAAAGAACTGTTTTAAAAAAAGAAAAAAACTGTAAAATTTTGATTGTCATGAGAAACAATTTTTCGATTGCGCTCAAATTTCACACGAATATCTTAAATTATGAAATTAAGGTTCTGTGAAAAAACCATTAAAATTGGATTAAGCATGTAGGTGTTATAAGTCGAAGAAATCTTTTAAAAATCGAAAAAAATCATAAAATTGCGATTTTCATGAGAAATAATTTTCCGATTGCACTCAAAAACGTGGTAGTTCTAAGTTCAGAGATTTCGAAGGCCTCCATAAAATTTCATTGCAATTGTATTATCGGTTTAGCAGGAATCGAGTTAACAAACACACAATAATACATAGTACAGAAAAAAAACAAAAATCCGGATTTTTTTGTCCAGTGTAGTGTTAATGGAATCTTCGCTTCGCTCGCTACGCTCATCCAAAAACTACTTACGTTAGGTTAGCCGAACTTTCCGCTGGCTACAGTGCGCCGCGCTAGTTCTAGGATATTTTTGATAAGAGTGCACCCGAAATCCTTTTCCACCCGCGTACCTAAGCTTTTCGTAGAATATGACAGTGTTAAAAACTAAAAAGTTGGCCCACCCCAACCACAGAAGTACCGTTGGATGTATATCCCAATCAAGAAGACCTAGGCATAGCTGTGGCTTAACAAAACATCCATGACCAATGTTTCCCAGTGCAACAGTTGGTAAAACTACTGTATGCTAGTGCACCGATTTCCCGCTCAATTTTAGCTTGTAGGCCTAATGCTGTTTCATTAACGAAAGTAACTAGTTGGCCTGAAACAACCCAGGAAGCTGGAAAATAGAGATGGGCGATTCAAGATAGATTATTGCAAGAATCGATTTTTTGGCTTTGGATTAATCGATTCTGTTGGTTGCAATACATTGTCGAATCAATTCTTCAAAATTCATTTTAGAATTAATTTTTTTGTGTGCATTTTTTTGGCGTTTTTGACACTTTACGCTATTTTGTCAATAATCATGCCTGCCAAGTGTCTAATCTACTAGTTTAGAGTGTAAAAGTTGCTGATTTAGATTGGTTAGCATTAGTAGTTTTAGGGCGCTTCAACGGCAAAGATCTTTCCGTATTTCTGTATATTACCACCGAAAAGTGTCACTTTGAGTGGAGCTTGGCAGTATTTTTTAGGGAATTAATTCAATTCGATTTAATGAACTCGAATTTTTGTAGGCCTACACCGATTAATCGATTTAATCGAATCGGCTAGGCCTAGGCTAGGCCTAGTAGTCAAAGTATTAATCAGCAGTTTCCTGATTGGCCACCCACCTGCTGAAGCATGGAAACTTTTTAAGAATTTTGTTGTTCACTTCAGCTTTCATTGACGCTTTACTTTGGTGTCAGATATTTCCAAGCGCTTTTTTGACCTCTAAAGGCCTAGGACCTGCTTCCTCCAAACTCTTCCCCAACCACCCTCCAGGTGTTAGATAGGCTTATCCTCCCCCAACGACATTAGTTTTTAATCCCGAATTCGCTCCTCCTTATATTCCTCTGCCAAATATGCTTTATTACATGTAGGGGCTAGGGTTAGGCCTAGGCTAGGCCTAGGCCTAGGCCTAGTCTAAAATTACACCCCTTGAATAGGGCTTAGGGCCTAGGCCTAGCTACGTACCTCGACCGGCAACTCTTCCCGATGTATTGGACATGTTGACGGATTTCGTTAGCCTGAAAATAAAATATAAATTAACCCGCTAATCAATACCATTCTAGTACCTACGCATAAGCCAAAATATTTTTAGGGACAGGGTTGAAACAAGACTCCATTAGCCTAGGCTTACCCGGCGGCTGAGCGAAGAGCGTCAGGAACTTCAAAAGTTTGTCAACTCTACAGGCGTGTGATAGGCCTACGCAACAAATTTCCGTTCGGAAATTTATGTTAATTATTAGACGTTGATTCATTAAACTTAAACCCGACATACAACAAGATAGTACGTTAGTTTAGATTTTATTTTTACACAACAAAAACACAAAACATTCCTGTCAACACCGCCATGTTGCGTGAGTAGATGGCTTGCCGCTGTAAACACAAGTCCAAAGAAGTTAAAAATGCATCATCAGCTGGATCATTAAATGGCGGGAATTTGAAAAGCATTTCAGTTATTTTTTTTAGTTTTTAATTTGTCATGGGCCCTTTCGTCTAGGATCAAAGATACTTTTGATTTTAATACTAGGAAAACGCCAAAGTCGTTATTAGACGATTTCTTCCCCTACATAAGGCTGGATCCAGCATGGTTCTTCCTCCCAAGATTAGCGCATTATGACCTTACAGTTGACGCGCCCTTATACCAACTCAAAACCATATGTTCCCGGGTACTCAACACATGACTCGCTCACTCGTCTTACGACTTTGGCGTTTTCCTAGTCTAGTTGGCCAAGGCAACCCGCGGGTTCTAATAATGGTCGGGATAGATCTTTTATTTCTGGATTATTTTATTATTTCTTGAAAATAATTATAGAACATGTTTTGAAATGCATACAAAACTGTGGAAAACATAGCCAGTACAATTATACGAGTAATGATTGCAAGGTTTACTCAATCTCCGAGCAAAATTAAAGGTAAATGTGAGCGTGCAAAATTCAAAACACCTTGGTCACTGCATGCAAACATAATTTGAAAATTAATTAATTATTATTATTATTATTATTATTACTATTATTATTATTATTATTATTATTATTATTATTAGACAAATGTATTGAAATCCATAAAGTTAGAAAGGGCTATAAGGCCCCAGTGACAAAGTGTTTAACTTGCTATGCCTAAGTTATACCACTTAAAACCACATTATAAAATACAATAAAATAAATTAACAAATAATATAAAGGAGATAGTAAAGGGTGAACTATAGAACATAGATTGTAAAGTGTGAACAAATGATGGTTAACAATAGCTGGTAAAGGGTGAACAATGATTGTATGGTACATATAATATAAAAATGAGTTAGTAAAAGGGTGATCAAATCATGATCAAATGATGGTGAACAATTGATAATTAAGGGTGTACAATGATGGTGAAAAATAATTTGATGACTTCCAGCATGTTATAACTTGATTTTAAAGTGTAAATGCGTTCTCATTAAGAAATGGTTCCTAATATCAATATTGAAATGTCTGGAAGTCTTCACGTCAGCCGGTAGTGTTCCATAACGATGCAGAACGATAGTAGTATCCGTTTTGATATGATGAAATTCATGCACGAGGAGGGAATGATTTGTTTATAAACCAAAAACATTGTTGTTCAATTAAATGTGACATTCTCAGCCTATTTTAAATGTATTATTTAGTTGTGAGTTTAAAAATCGCAATGGATTTTGCTCAAAATGTTAACTGTACGCTTAAGTCTTGTACTGGATGTCTGTTTGAAATTTCAGCTTAATCTGTTTAGCCGTTCGGCCGTTTTGCAGCGAACTCACTCACTCACTAAAAAACAGATCGTATACCGTTCGACTTGCGATGTAGACTTCGTTCACTGCGCTCACTCGTCTAATAAACTAAGTGTGTACTTGCATCACCAGAAAGAAAAGAAACATGAGTAGTCCCATTTTAATTGACTGTAATGGACAATAAAAAAAATTAAATAATACATGCTGGGTGAGGAGAGTCCTAGAATATAATATCAGGTGCATAGATAGAACTCCTTTTTTTTGGGGTTGGGGGGGGGGGGGGGGGGAAGGAATGAGCTTTTTTTGCATTCACATAAATGTCACAACTTACAACTATCCACAAGGCCCCAAACAAAGTGTATAATAGTATCCTTGTCTTACACCCTAGTACCAAAGATTTGCTAGTACTGACTGTAATTAGTTTTTTAGTTGTTGTAGGATTTATATTATGTATATTGCGACTGTAGTCTTAAAGAGCGTACAGGTAACATTCTGAAATTGGGGGGGGGGGGGAGGGGGAGAGGGATTGGAAAAAGTGGATGGGAAAATTCCCTCATCACACCTTCGTACGTGCCTGATTTTACCTTTATTTTAATTTATTATGTGATCATATTAACACCGGATTTTTGTAATAAATCTACACATTTAATTATGTTGTTAAGATGGGTAACCTGGTCAAACAACTACTGGTAAAGTAAATATGTTAATATTTGTACGTGTACCTAAAATAATAATTTAATCAGACACTGACCTTGCAACACAGAATAACAAAAAATTAAAATTAATATTGTTAAAAAAAATAAGGCAGTAACTAATAGATTATTCCCAAAAATACGTATTGACCATCGCAATACACATATGACGATGTCGTCCCGGCATCCACTTGACAAACACAATCTTTGTTTTGTAAATAAATTATCAAGAGTTTTAATAGCCGGAGATCAAATTACTACATGCTCTCTATGCTTTAATTAGGTACCTTCATTTGTACATTAAGATCCAGGTAACAATTATTTTTTACAGAAAAAGCTAAACCAAAAAAAATGGATATTTAAATGATATTACCTTACAAATAGCTAAAATTTATTGAGGTAGCTCATGACAATATAAATATAATTTCCATAATAGTTACGAGTAGTTTACTATTTTGGTTTTGTATATGAATGCCATTTTATGTTACGTTTGGTAAAAGTTGGGATTAAACTAAAAAAGTCATGTTTGGGGCTCGGCATTCGGCAATATTTCTAACTACACGCCTACTAACAGGTGTTTTATTTTATTATTATTATTATATATATATATTTTATTTTTTTTTAAATTGACTATGTAAAACATGAATTAGACAGTTCAATGTTTTGTTCAAGTATCATTGAATTCAAGGACAAGATATAATCAATGTGAGGGAGTTATTGTTGTATTTTATTATCTTTGCAGATTTCGATTGTGTTTTGTCTTTGAATTAAAGGAATCTTGAACGAAACATTGAACCGTCTAATTCAGGCTTAATAATTTCTTTATTATTGCAACACACCATTGTTATTACACAATATTACACAAAATACATGCCATATGCCGGATTTGGACCCATGTCCTAGTGTCATAATACTCAGGGCCTGCGTCCTTCCCCTTTATCGTACGAGTCACCGCGGTTGAAAGTTGGGCTAAACTAAAATAAATCAGTTTAGATTCAGATTAGTTTGGGATTAAAATTATTACATCAAACTGAAATTAATAAAACTGATGAACTGAACAAAACACGGTTAAAAAATTAATGCACAGCACTCTACCCGCTGCGCGTCAGTTTTATTATCATCTCCGGTTAACAAGTCCTGGTGGTTTATAAACTGAAATTACTTATGTTTTGAGTTTTTGGTTCAAGACAATAAAATTGTGGTTCGAATCGACCCTCCTAAAAATATTAAATTAACTATTCTGTTTGACACTGATTATGTTTTGCATTTTATTAGTCAGAAAAAACATATCAATAAAACATATTTTTTTAAACGTTGAAAACACCAATTGGAAATATTTAGTAATAGTAGTCACTGATGGATGCAATTGCATGTGCAGTGCTCCAGCTGTTAAATCCACTGGCAATGGCAAACCAATAATTATTGGATTCGTACCAAGTCTAGCGTGAACATCTGCAGTTGCCAGGTTCTTGATCGCCACTTCCCGCCATCAAATTCCAACTCGCAATCTTCTCGTGGTTTGGCCCGTGATTAGGGGAGTTTTTCTCCCTGAAACTAATGGCGAGCTCTGGGTCGTCGTCGGGGACCTTTCCCCTTCCCTTTGACTACCTCCCCGACGGCGACAACAATGACAACACAGACGGATGATGACACAGACGGAGACGACCACGACGTGGAGGAACCCCTGCCCTCCCCATACGCTTGTGGCTGGTTCTGACCAGCACAGGCCTGTCCACCCCTTGTCCCCCCGCGTCTTCCCTTACGTCCCTCCCTTCGTCTCGATTAGCAAAAGTGCATAAATATGAGACGTTAAGCAATATCCAATCCAATCCCGGGAAATTAATTTTCTTTGAATGAGTTTTGTGCACTCTACATACATATTATGAAATGCACATATCTGCTCATTTTCAACAACACGTTGGCCGACGATTTACACACGGCCACTGGTCGGCGACGACGCGGCGTACGTCCTAACAAAGGTGACCATATGCTATAGGCAGGTGCAAATTTCAATCTCCTCCCTAGTGAAGAATACACTTACAAAATGGACTTACGGAAGAAGGTGTGGGTTGAACTTGATAAAGCGATCCTGTTGTTTTGCAATTTTGAGCCTGTGTAATCCGGAACTGCCCCAAACCGAAATACACCAGTAAAAACAAAAATATTTTTTTTAAATTTTAGTTTATGCTTCAGTTTTTGGTTCAGAACTTCTTTACAATGGTTTTCGATTCTGGAAAATGTGAATAGTAAATCTTTTAAACTACTTTTAAAGAGTACGCAGTAATTATATTGCCTATTGATAGAGGTGTTTGTTTTTTATTTTGTTTTTGTTTAATAATACCATATAACACTGCTGAACGGTATTAACAGTAAATGAACCCTTATTTGCCTAGGCTATATTAATTTGATGGTTACATGTTTGCAAGGCGAGTTGATACAGCAAAAATAAAACTACACTGTTAACAAAGATTTCCTTCAATTATAATACACTTTTATTTATTAGTCTACCATAACAGCAATCTTATAAAAACAATGTATATACAATAATAAACATTACAAACATGATACTAGCTGTAAGGGAATTTGTATTACCGGGAACCATTTTCATGTAGGCTATGTTATGAAAGTATTTTACTTGGAGAAATCTGAAATAGACTACCGTAACTACAGATATTGATTAATCAATGCTTTAATCAATGGTACAGAATAAACCTATTAGTATTACACACAAATAAAGAAAATGAACATATTGATTGACATTGTACTGTCACTTATTTGGCAGGAAACAATTTTTTAACTAGAGCCTGTAGTAAAAAAAAATGTACCAGTAAATTTATTTATTTTTGTTAAGCCAGTAGGGCCTATGCAGAAATCACTTTAAAATACCGAACTACAGTACTGTTATGTGTTAAATTTATACCAAATAAGTCTGGCTCCCATTAGTGGGGTACCGGGTAGGCACCTAACATATTTAACATGTATTTTATTTTTTTGTAATTTTTATTGAATGAACCATTTAAGGTAAAAATATTTTGTAGGTAGTGTTGGGACCAACTGCATGGCACCTCTAGTCGACTACCCGCTCCAACCAGCCGTAACTAAATCAATTAGAAACAGACTTCTTATCTCCACCATCTTTCTTCAGTGACTCCTGCTTTATCTTGTAGTCAGAGAGTGCTGCTTTGATTGCATCCTCAGCAAGCACTAGAAAGAAAAATTACCAAATAACTATCATAGCTACAGTACGTAGACAAATTGGCTTAAAAAGCATATCGGGCTATATAGGTAGGCCTACATCCATACCGATAGTTTTTAATGATGCATTGCCATTTGCCAACAAGTTTAGAATTGAGTTAAAGAGTTACAAATAGAAATAGGGATGGGCCATTCAAATGTTGCATTTTTCTTGATGTTGCCGGAAGCCATGAAGGCAAAAACAAATTACCTACCGGTACCACCTACTATAGTTACCTAGATGTCATGATTTTTTTACTCCATTGGCATCTCAGGAGATTAGGCCCTACCATATTTTGTTTATGAGTGGTAGGTGTGCCTATAGGCCTACAGGATATCTACACAAGGTACACAAAATTTTTATTTGATGAGTAAGATTTCAATTGAAAAGCAAAAGTAATTTATCATTGCCATGTGTATAAAGAATTAAATTATTATTATTATTTTGAAGTATGTAGGCCTCGGCCTAAGGTCCACTTTTACTGAAACTATTAGGTAGCGATCTAAACACGACAAACAAAATCCAAACATTTACTCGAGTAGGCCTACGAGGGAAGTGCCGTGTTTTGGAATCAATCGATAGTCAAATTGTTACACTAGTAGTGTAGGGTTACAACATTTCCCCGATAGAACCCGCATAATCAATAATTTACTATACATCTCAGGGCTCGAAAATTCCTATGCCCGAGTTGCCCGGGGCAACTAATACTCCAGGCACGGGCAACCATAATTTATAGTTAGTTGCCCGGTACGGGCAACCAACAATTTGGTTAAAAACTCGAATCGCGTAAGATTTCATAAAGTAGAAACCTACTTTATCGGCAGGCGATAGATGCTTGATGTAGTTCCAAGACTTGCCACAGGCTGCACCACTACAATCGCATTCCGATCGATATCGACCTACCGGTATCGACTTTACCCATAATTCAGTACGCCTATTCACAGCTGTCGAAAAAATGGAGATCCGAGACGTGTTTACCTTCTCCGTTCGTGAAATTCAAACCATTTCTGACACTTTAAAACCATTGAATAATATTGAACCATTCTTAAATAAATTGACCAAACTTTTTTAACTGTAGGACTAGTAGATTAGCATCAACGTCTCGGCCTACGGCTTTAGCCACTCACAATTAACGAAGATAAGATAGGCCTCCGCCTAGGACCATCATTGCCTAGGCTAGGGCCTAGGCCTAGGCTAGCGCCTAGCTAATGAACCTGCCAAAAAAGTAAATTATGACCAAGAGTAGGCCTATGATAAAAAGCGGGTACGTAAAGTCGGTCAAGTTATTGACTCCGATGACTCGTGGCTATTGTTAAAATAAAGAAAGTTGTCGTACATATGTAAAAATAAAGAAAATTATTGTGTCAACCTTGAATTGAGTCTGGGCAACTAAAATTTTGGGCCACTTGCCCAGCTGGGCAAGTAGATTTTTTTTAAATTGTCAAGCCCTGCATCTAGGCCTATACGTCGATATCTAGAATATCTCTGTGATAGGCCTCCGCTGGTTTTGAAGTGTGGGCGTAGATAACACCCTGTCTGAAACCCGCCATCGGCAGACAAAGCACTAGCGTCATACTCGTCCGTACGTCAGATACATTTTAAATTAAAAAGTAATTTTTAAAAGTAATTTCACTATAAAAAGTAACCTAATTTCATTACTTTTTTTCATAAAAAGTAATGTAATTTCACTACTTTCTTGGAAATTTTGGCTGAAGTAATGAGTAGGGCCAATGTAATTTTATTACTTTTCAAAAGAAGTACCTATCGTACCCAGGTCTGCTAAGCCTAAATGGTTTAAAAATGTTACCGCTTGCTAAATGAATCAATGCACAGCTGTTTGTGATGGTTATTGCTGTTGATGTTGGAAGCAGTGGCTGTGATTGGACGATTACAAAGAAAATGGTCGCGAGTTCGCATATTTGAACTCGATTGGGTTTAGCAGTCAAATTTCAGATCGTATCAACCGAGCTGGCTTGGTTTGTGTTGCGAGCCGAGACGGGTGCGCATCAGCAGAGCGTTTATCAAGCAAAATAAGCTCGCACCAAACGAGCTCGTACCGAGTAGTCCGAGCCCAGCCCGCCTGATAAACCGAAGTGTCTGTACGTCCGACGGGTCGGACGGGCAAGCAGCCACAGGCTGTACGCCCGCCGAGCTTGTGGACGTAATTAAGTTCTCTGTGTACTTTCGTTAGGTTAGTCGAACTTTCCGCCTAGTTGTAGTACGCCGCACTAGTTCTAGGATATAATCGATAAGAGCGCACCCGAAATCCTTCAGTTATGCGCTCCTTGGCCGGCCGCCAGCGGACGGGCAAGCAACCACAGGCTGTACGCCCGCCATCCCGGCGGACGTATAGAAATGGCCCTGATAAACGTAGTCCTTGTTTACTTACTAGAGCAGTGAAGCTTCACTGGTGGTAGAGCCAACTCCTTTGCGATGTCAGTGTTCTTTAAATTCAATGCCTCATTGACAGTCTTACCCTTAACCCATTCAGTGGCTAAGGAGCTTGAGGCAATAGCTGATCCACATCCGAATGTCTTGAATTTAGCGTCAACAATCTTTCCGTTCTCGTCAACCCTGATTTGAAGTTTCATCACATCTCCGCATGCTGGGGCACCAACCAGTCCGGTTCCAACTTGCTTGTCATTCTTATCAAGGGTTCCTACGTTACGTGGGTTTTCATAATGATCCAAAACCTAAAAGACGAAAAGAGTTTTGAGGTTATACTTACCCAAAATAAACGTACATGCCGAACTAGGCCTATGCGCACGAATACTTGAATAAAAAGTGAATAAATATAATTATTAGCTTACGTTCTTGTGATAAAATAATGCAGGGGTGCTGGAATATTTCGTATTTACAACACAATCGGGAATTTTTCTCGAGATCGTACGCAGGAGAGCCATGATTGCTCAACAGACGAAAACAAGATGTCAAATCTTGCATTCGATGACGCAATACACACAGCCTTGAGATGTTGCACAGTAATTTTGTCGTTGCGGTTAATCGAAGTTTAAAAGGCTGTGGAAGATTTAGCACCAATGTTCCATTTTTTTAAAGTAGATTGGAATGGAATTCCAGCCAGTGCAGTGAACAGTTACATTTTAACATTGGTTTCACTTAGTAATGCGACATTGGGTTCAATTTTACGATTATGTTTTATATTGTAATAACGTTCTTAATTGTTGGGTGCTTGCTTTTGCTTTTGGTTTATTGGATTTCAGGGCGCGTCAACCGTTAAGGTAAATCCCACATCCCATGCTGGTCAGAACCAGCCCATGCAAGGATTCATTGTATAATTTAAAAAAAATCTAGTTTGAAATAAGTTTTTGTCAGGAGATAAATAGAAGAAAGAATAAAGCTTTCCTTTGAATTCTAATTTTGCTTCCAGTAAGCACTAGTCTCAATCATCCAATTCTTATTATATGTGAATAGGTACCTATCGTGTTGGGAAACGGCCGAAACGGCTAAAAGATCCCATGTAGCCTATAACCCGTGTGTTGTGTGGAACAGTTGGACATAATGGCCCTGGAAGACCTTTCATGTTATAATTAACAGAACATGGAACAGCAATATTTAGCCAACAAGTGTGCAACGATATCAGGGGAACATAATCTTTAAACTGGTGAGTGTAAAAATGTATTAACAATTTGTGCTACTCCCTTGCTTCAATGTGCAGTCTCGCATTTCAATTGCTTCCAAAAATGTTGGTGCTGCGCGCACTAAGCAGTACATTATATTATTTTCATAATTAGGGAAATGGTTCTTGATTGGGAAGAATGATACAATCCCTGAATTATTCCAGGATTAATTTGCTTGGTTATCGAGAATTTGATAGGTAGGGCCATAGATACTAGTATAACCCTAGTCAACCTTACACTCTACTTTTCACAATGTAGGGCCTAACTATTTGTTTCAAAATAAATTTATACATTTGCAATACTGTACACCTGCAGGCAAAGATATATATCCCCAGTAAAATATGTACAACTTCCAAGTTACGGTATGTAAATTAACCTTCAGACACGGTACACCTTGGATCACATCTTTGCCTCAGGTCAGATGTAAAAGTGAATACAGTATACACATGAACAAACAAGTTACCTGGATCCAGCTTGTCGAGTCGGTCACGTGGAGGAGTGATACTGTTATTAGTGCTAGCTAGCCAGGCTCAGCACGTCATCTTCCTCCCTTATATGACAGGAGGAATTTCTACAAGTTCTTTCCAATTAGTTTTGTCCTCACACAGTCATCCTTTCCCTCCCCCATGATTTCTCTCTTTCTTCTACGCTCCATTATTTTTGATCCCTCGACTTACCTCTTGGATGACTGACTCTCCGTACAAATAAATAAGGTGACCATATTTTGAAAGTTACAAACCGGGACAACTAAAGTGATAGAATACGTACTTCGTACTCCCGGACCATTTCGAGGTCTGGGCAGAGCCCCAGCCGCTGGAGGCAAATTTTATTTCGAAATATATTTGGTCAAATGCCCAGAAAACAGCTTTCTGAATGAAAATATGAATTAAAAATGGTTTTAATGTGTTCATTTTTGTAGTCATAAAATCTTTATCTAGTGGTTTAAAAATGATAGTACAGAATAAAATCCAAGCACTCGGCAGAATATAATGCGTGTAATGCATTGATGAGAGCACCGTACTAATGAAGTTCTAATCAATAATAATAAAGATAATTGAAAATGCATTGAATTTATATGCATGTTTTAACTTTTAATACATTTTGTCTTCACAACGAAATAACTAGTGTAGGCCTAGGTATGTAATTAATCAAAAACGTAGTTCAGTTGCATAATTAGTATTACATTTTGATTTTTCATTATCTATAAACAAAATCAATGCAAATAATGACTGAGAAAATTAGGGGTGTGCAACAGTGCAAGTCCTGATTTTTATTACAACGCTTATATTAGCTTCATGTGTTTGTCTGTCTGTCTGTCTGGACGGAATCTTATAATCGATATTTCACCCACTTCCCAATGTCCGATCGAGCTGAAATTTTTCACACATACGTATTCTTGATGAAAATAGTATGAATCAATTAACAGATTCCTAATTAATCAATTAATCATCGTAATTAATCAACCAAACGAATTCATATGGGAAATTAGTCACAGCTAGTAAGGATGGGCAACAAGATGCAGGAATTCGGTACAGTCTCAGTGAGCACATATTCGATACAACATTTCGTTTAAGACTAAAAAGTAAAAAAATATACATGAAATTGATTTTTTTTAAAACATGCTTAGACCCTAAATAAAATTTTCTACCAACAAAATTCTGCATAACTCGGAAATTAAAAGCGTTTGGACGCTTACGGTATTGACATAGAAGATACAGAATTTTGTTGTTCATGAAGGAACAGCGCCCACGCTTTTAATTCCGAGTAAGCAGAAATTTGTTGGGCGAAAAAATTATTTTACTTTTAGTACTTTAAACCCTAAGCTTTGTTTAACAAAAAAAAAAAATTTCATGTAATTTTAATTTGAGTTGAGTCATCTTTAAATAACTAGTATCGAGTCCGAGTACTTAGTCCTTTTTTTAAACTTTCATCTACCGTCTCTTTGATCATTTTTTTTTAATGTTCAATATTATATTATTTATTGATATGTCTATTAGATTTTGCCAAAGTGTAAATAGTAACATCTATGATTTAAAATGTAATCTCTCTCTAGATCATTTTAATGATCAAGCAAAAAATGTCATTAGGGCTAGGCTATTTTATAATTCAGTAATCAGTGAAAAGTGGTATTACATGAAAATGTTGATACAAACATTATTGTGACCTAGTATTATTTTTTGTGTTAATAAAAGTTCTGATCTTCCAAAAAGAACACAAATTTGAATCAAAAGACTGAGGTTTGTATTATGGATATTCAGGGTTGGTAAGGTAACGCCAAGAATAGATAACGATATTTACGTTTTCACACTCGAGCGTGACCCGGCACCTCCACCAAACGATATTTACGTTTTCACACTCGAGCGCGACCCGGCACCTCCACCAAAATCATTGAATAATACTAGCACACACCTAGAGAAAATGAATTATCTTCTTGGAAGTGGAAGAACTATTTCAATGTTATTACTGTTAGTATTTATCAGAGGAGTGTATTTTTTCATGTAAAACATTATCCTTCCACATGGTACAGTTGACTGAATATCGGGACATTTCCCCTCCAAAATTGCAAACCGGTACAAATACGATATTTTAACCAGTCTATCAAGACATCGGTACAAGTGTTCTGAAAACGGTACTGTACCGGTCAAACTGGTACGTCTGGTCACCTTATAAATAAATGATAAAATAATATCGATAATCGGAACCGCGCATGTGCAGTCGATTACGATTATCAATCAATAAAAATTATATTTTTACTTCAATCGATAATCAAAACAAAACAAATACTTTCTCCTATGCAATTTGCACACGAAGTGGGCCTCGGACCTTTTGCAAGTGGTTTCATGTATTCAGTTCTTTTCATGTGTACTACTACTAGTAGGTATTAGCCAGTTGCTCAAAACTGGTTTTCCTGCTAGTGATGTCTTTCATGGGCATAGCACAGCGTCTTTACCCCCTCCTCCCGGCAAACCGATCTGATCAAAGCAACAGCGCCAAGTAGTTCGCGTGAACAGTCACTTCCTTTGTGTTTGGCAGTGTCTTTGTAAGTCCTATTCTCGGAATTCTTAGCTAGCTGTGGATTTTAGCATTTCAGATTTTGTTATGATAGATCAACGGATTGTTTTGTTTATTTGCAGTTATTCAAGGCCTCTATATTTATTATATGTCAACATGAATAATATTCCGTGTTTCTTTGAAAGACATAATATCAGAAGAGAGATTGGAAGTAAGTAAGCACTACGGATTACGGTATTAAGTGGTTCGGAAGTTGGCCCCAGGGGGAGGTGTAGACCTGGAGCAGTGAGATATTGGCATGGCAAGTGTTCTACTAGGCAATACACACATGTACTTTTATGTTTCGCTTCTTATCTCGTGTCATCACTTGTTGAATTATGTGTTGAAAGCGCAGTTGACACATTGAACAATATAGGATCAAATTTTTCCGTGAAAAATTGAGGTCATCTATATTGTGTGTGAAAATGTCTTGAAAGGAAATATTTTACAACATTTTGCAGAACGGGCGGTTGATTTAAAATTTCAGGCGGGCAAGCTATTTTGATTATCGATTCGGAAAATAATCGCATCGATAAAAATTCGAATCAAACGGCAACCCTACCGTTAGTGAGTATAAGGCTATAATTACCTACCAAGTACCTACAATCTTAAAACAATCAGAATAACAATCTTTAATAATGGAATACTAAAAAAGTAGACTAAATAAATACAAATGGTTAAAAGTAGAATTAAAAAATATTTATTTAATATTCTGTCATACAGAAGCTCTGTTTAAAATATGAGATGTCTTAATAGTACATAGGTAACTAAAACTAAAACTTAATGTCTGGAAGGAGAACTAGGAGAATGAGGAATTGGTTCGTCGGCTGGTTGGCTAATAAGTCCTTCTCTGTCCTCGTTGGCTGTGGTTGCTGACATACTTGAACACCGATCGTGTATTTTGTAGATAACTTGCATTATAATTATGTTGTTGTACAGACACATTCCAATTAGCAAGAGAATGAATCCAATAACCTGAAATACAATTTAATTATTAATTTTCAACATTAAAATTTAGCTCTAAATTGTAGTATAGTAGGCCTATATTGGGAAATGATGTAAAGTTAAAGTTAGTTGCAGTTTAAGTGTTATTTCCTTATTACTAATGAGTGGGGGGGGGGGGGGGGGGGGCAATGTTTGTTATCGACAAATTTTATGTCAAGTAAATCAATTCAACGACTTTAACCAGAAAGCAATCACACTCGGTCATTTTGCTAGACTTATTCCCCCAAAAGCATGAAAGTGCAAGTAATAAGTACCCTGCCTTCATGTACCTTTTCCTAAAAGCTTTGTGAAGTAAACGTGCAGTACTCAATTCAGTGTACAGTCGAACTTCACCAGAAAACATTGCCCATTCAGTTGCTTGATCATTTAGACTCAGGTGCGACTACCAACGTATAGGCCTACGCCTCTTAGAATTAGATAACTAGGCCTATAACATATTAAAATATTCATGTATTTATTTATAATTTTTTATTCGGCAAAATGCAGCATAGGACTTATATTTCTAGAACATTTTATTATTACACATTTTAACTTCAGGGTGTTTCCTTAAACTTTTAATTTAATATATTTTTTGTAGTTTTCCACTTCCTTACGTAATGGTTTTATATCGGTAAATTAAGATGGTATTACTATCAGATTTATTATTACCTTGAACCAGAGTTGGGGAAGTTAGTCAAAAATAGTAACTTTTAAAAGTTAAGTTAAAGTTAGTCCAAAAATAAAGTAACTGGAAAGTTAAGTAACCATAAAAATAACTTTTAAAAGTTGGTTTTGCGGCGTTTGTGGCATAAATGCTAATTGAACGAAAATAAAAAACTTTAGGAAACTCATATTAAAAAATTAAAATCAATATTATGAAATGGAATTCAATAATGTATTCCGGTAATGTATTGATGATTCTGACTTCAATGTGAATTTACATAAATTGACTGTAAAATGGCCATTTCCACTATCCTGCATCTACTACTTTAACAAACACTGAATGAAACGCACAACGCTTTATGACGATGAATATTATTGAGGCATAACAAGCGTATAACGCACTACATGCGCCCTTAAGGCTGAGGAAACTCGGGCTACGAATTTGCAATTGAAAGAAAAATGTCACCAAAAAAAGCATTCTCCCTGCTGCACGTGATGAATGCGATGTTTATTTCTGACGAAGTACAGGTTGCAAGACAAAAGTAACTTTCAACTTAACGTTTATTGAAAGTTACCGAAAATAACTATCAGTTACTTTAAAAAGTTGCCGATTTTGTAAAAGTAACGCGTTACCCTAAAAGTTACTAAAAATATAACGCGTTACCACTAACGCGTTACTTTCGTTAAGTTACTCCCCAACTCTGCCTTGAACTATACTTTGCTATAATTAGACATGAAAAATATATAGAAGGAACTAACAAGTATTACGATAGAAATAATAAGATATTCAGACTTAGCACATTTTTTTACATTTTAATTAGGTAAGTGTCAAAATAAAAATATCCCATTAAAAATGTTAAATGGATTAAAAATTAAATATAAAAGAACAGTGAGCATGTCCAAATAAGCAAATATTGTCTTATCCATATAAAAAATTTATTTTGCAATCATATTACAAATTTGACAAAGCACTTTGGCCCATGAAGTCAAAAAGACCGCGCAATTACCTACAAGCTAAATTTAAATTGTAGTCCCGAGAGGATTGTTGTACGTAATTAGTATGTAACAAACAACCTAGTGAAATAATGACGGTCTTGATACAACAATAACATTCTACTGACTTACCTGTAAGTAATGGAATGATTGCCAGCCAAGAGACAGAACAAATATCCAAATAACAAGAGTTCGTACAGAATCCAATACCATTCTGGTCGTAGCAGATAGTTCCTTTGTCACACTGATGCCAGCGAAGTTGAAAAATGCTATACTCAATATTGTACCTAAAGAATGGACAAAATAGCCATATAGAAAGTCAGCCCACAAATCACAACACTGGGGACAGCAATGCAAGTAAGTAGTCTACCATATTCAGTATATTGGGTCTCATCTCGGGAAATATACATTGTGTACCCGGGCTATAATACCCTTATAACAACTGGAAGAGAGGTGGATTAACTGGACTGAAGAGTTTGGACTAGAGATAAGCATAGATCACAGATAAGAGTGAAGTGAAGAAGAGGGTGGTGGATATAGGACAAAGATTGTACTTGGAGGAGATGTAGTATAGAACACAGGCATTCAAATACCAAGAGTAACATCATTTCAGCTGACAGGGAGATAGTGAGAATTAGTGAGAAAACTGCTATGGAAAAAAGAGCCTATACCAGGGCAAACTCTTAATATACAAGCTTATTTTGTTCCTGTACGGGTACTCACATAATATGGAGCAGTGATTTGGCCAGTTGAAGGTAGGGAAAAAAAAACAAAAACAAATCCAAATGGTAGAAATTATTTTTTTTGAAATTAAGGTGAAGTGCAGTCACAAAGATAAGGAAATAATTGGGAGTAGAGAGTTTGTGAACGTTTAAGCCAGGGAAAGAAAGGCTGAGATGGTTTATGAGTGACACAGGAGAGGATTCCAAAGATAAAATATGTAGCCTACAAGATGCAGGAAACAAACAAGAGGTGAAGAGGGATGCCCAGGCCGGGTCGCCTACCTGGAATGTGCAAGATCCGGGTTCAAACCCTGTCGGGGTGGGTTTTGTTATTTCTGGATTGTAGTAAGTTAGGCCTATATAGTAGCCTACTATATTAATATGTACCTGTGATTGAAACGATGATCAGTTTGTTGTCAGCCATCTGAGCAAATGCGTCAAGTGCATCTTCGAGAACATGACGGGGATTGTTGCCAAATGGAGCAGGAACAACAATGAAGTAAAATGGAATTTGTAGAAGGCCCAAAACACAGAAACCAAATAAACCTGCAATCCAAATTTAAGTATGTTCAATTATTTGTAAATTCAAATACACCCTACATTTCATAAAATAGTTTGAAGAAATAAACAGTCGGACTAGTATAACTGTATAAGCAGTATAACCTACCCTCCCATCCGACAGCTTGAAGGGCTGGAATGTCAAGTCCGGATACAAACTTTTCTTCTAACACAACCTGAACTGAAGACAGCAGCTGGGCACCGATAATCAGAAGGTCCCCTGGGTAATAAATTTGAATATTAATAATAAATAATAATTCAATATAAACATGGTTAAATGATTTCCTAATTTGTTATATATTTATAAAACTAAACTAGTATTACATTTCACATCAAGGTTCTACCATATAATTATTTGTGGTACATAAAAACTGCCAGTAGAGAGATAAATCATATTTACAATAGGCCTACCGGTACCAAACAAAACTGTAAGCTAGGTATGCCTACTTTATTAGTATACTATGCTTTTAGTATTAATATCATACTATGCAATAGATAAATCTCCATAACTATGTAGGTAGGTATTACATTCTTTTCTTTCATAAGTGTAAGGCGGAAGGCCAAACATTGACATTAACTAGCAGTTTTAATAAAGTAGGTACCGGTATTAGTTTAATAGTTTAATAGTTGCAAATAACCATGACAGTCCTACCCTTATCAAGGGTCCCTTCCCCCCTTGATTTAATTATGTGCAGGGATGCACACGATAATCAATAATGGATATAATTTTGATAATCGAAAACAAAAATTTATTATCGATAATCGAAATATCAAATAGGCCTAATTGGTCAATAGTGGTAAGTACCAAAACTCTAAGACGGAGATTATCTCACGTTGTGCCATGCACTGGCTGGGCTGATGGTGTCACACTCGAGATTTATGTTTGGAAATGAGCCATCAGTCGATAGCGAAATCCAAACACATGACATCGAAGACAGCGAGGCAGCAAACGGAACGCAATTGTATTGTTTTGACTTACACTTGAGGTTCCACTTATAGGTCGAACATGCTTTGTTGGTGATATCGATATTATCGAGAATATCAATTCGAGAATGACATTACCATTTTGATAATCGATAATGAAAAAAGTATCGATGTGCATCCCTCCCTACTTATGTGGTATGTTTGAGGGTGTACATAACAAACACAAAAGCTAACTACCATTTCAAATTAAGAGTGCTGCTTACTGATAGTGACTTGGGTACTATATATTACCGTAAAATTAAACAATGAAGATCTTATTGCATTAAAAATAAAGTGAAATAAAGACTCAATCTAAATTATAGAATAGCTTCTTAAATAAGCCTCTTCCTGTATGATGGCATAAAAATTTAAACTAAAGAGGAAACCCCTAAAAAGAAAAACTCTTATATTATATTTATTCATCACTAACAGGTTATTAAAAATCAACCTACAAAAGTCAGGTAACTTAACTAAACAACAAAAAATACCAATTCAACACAATTTAAAACAATACATTATACAAATCATTGAACAACTTATAAAATAAAAATTATATAATAAATACCTACTTACCTAAGATAACATCTCGGGAGCTGTGGTTGTCACTGGTAAGCAAACTGAGAGTGCTATTGGGGGGAGGAGTGGGAGTGGGTATCAAGAGATCAGAGACTCCCACAACCCCCAGGCCACAGATGACAAACAGGATTCCAATCCACTCACGAAGCCCCAGGCGGCGGCGTAGAAATATCATGGACAAGATTCCCGTGAAGACAATGACGGCTCCTGAACAACACAAACAATGTGTGAACAAACATACAATTAGGATAATAACTTAGTCGAAGAAGAATATAAAAAGTCAATAGTGGCCCTATATGCATGAACAATTGAAATGTAGACTACATGGTAGGTAGGTAACCCTACCTACTATGTTGAAAATCAAAGGCTCATCTACAATCAGATAACAACTCGTTAAAAATTAATGTAAGAAAAATTAAACCCTTAACAATAGTAGAGTTTGCATTCACTTAACGTCACGTAACTCGTAGATTACGTAACGTAGGTACGTACTAAGAAGTTGATCAAACTTCTTTCCGTATGTTACGTTAATAATTGACACAACCCTACTCAAGTAAAAGTGGTTGTAAACAACACATTGATTTTGGAAAGCGTTATGTTAATTTTCTACTCTTTTTACTGATGAGGTAGATAACTATCTACCTAGTATAGATTGTATGATTGACTTCCAATCAAAAGGCCTGAAAAAATTCAGGGTAGATAATTCTAAATCTTATAATAATTGCAACTGTAATCATTACCCTATCTATCGTAGTTATATCTTTAGCATCAATTCTTTCAAAAAAGTCAATTATTGACCGAGAAAAAAGATCCCCCTTCGAATGTGGATTTGATCCAAAAAGTTCTTCACGATTACCCTTTTCTCTACGATTCTTCCTAATTGCAGTAATTGTAAACGAGGCTTAACACGTGAATTTAATAGGGTTGTGCAAACCTGTTTTTTTTTTCACTTCGAACTGAACTTGAACTTTCAAGTACATAGGTTGCCCTTCGAACTTCGAACTTGCAAAAAAGTCCGAACTCGAACCGAACCTAAAAGGGTTTTGCCTAAAAAGAAATGCTAGTGAGATTGTATAGGAAATCCAAACATTTAGGACTACTTTTATTAACTTCAGTTTTGAGTTTACACTGTAAACGTGCTCGTTGTACCCGTGGGAGTGCACAGAGACTTATCACAAAAATTGCACTTGCCAGTAGGTTTCTTCCCGGTCCCTCCCTCTTTCTTAAAATACTTCCAGATAATACAGCCTTTTCATATGGACGGCCCCGCGCCAGGATCGTCAGCGTCTTCTTCTGAATCCATATTTACGAATGTAATAACACGAAATCTCGAAAAAAACTTTGGAGAACTAGGGCCTAGGCCTAGATAGAAGTCGACGAAAGTGGCCTATAAATTGTTGTTCTGAAGGAAACCGATGCGATGCCGTTATTGGTTATTATAAATGCGCTTCATTGCACATACCAACCAAACGATGAAAACAGAGTGGTGTGATATTTTATTTAATTTAATCAGCCTATTTAATTATTTAATATTTAGTTTGAATCTTAGGGTTATTGCGTCTGGAAATTTTACAAATTTGTTCAGCAAACTATAAAAGGTTTATTTCGTATTCAATATAGGTTTAATACTGAAGCAAAAATATAAACGTAAATTGAAGTCGCGGAAGACGGTTGGCTGCACGGCGCTTCGAATTTTGACAGCTCGCTGCATGCGCGCATTGCGGCGACTCGCGTAGTTACGTAACGATATCGAGCGGGAAGTTCGAATTTCCCGAACTTTGATATTTTCGAACTTGAACACTATTTTTCAACTTCGAACCCGAACCAAAATTCTCTAAAGTTCAAGTTCGAGTTCAAAATTCGTAAGTTTGCACAACCCTAGAATTCACATAAATAATTTATTCTGCCCTTGTAGACTTCCAAGAATCTTGGCCTTAATAAAACATTAGACCAGTTGAAGATTTAGGGATCAACTCAAAATTCACTAGCAAGTTGTGATTCACACACGACAATTGAAATATTTAATACAATTCGACCTACGGGAGTGTTTCCCGACTAACCAAATTGAGAAACGAAAATGTAACTTAAAAAATCCTGGACAACTCTAGGTTCCATTGCGTTCTTGGTTCTAAAGGTTTCGGCTAGGGCAAGCAATTCAATAATGAAAAACTACGAGCAAACTTTTAATATTCCTCTTTCCTCATCAAACAAAATGTCCGTGAACCTCGCAACATTTGTTTTGACAGCATACTGTATAGACGAGGAAATGTAGCGAATGAGTCTTACCACTCCTCAAACCGAACAAGATCTTTTTTATTATTTAGGTCTACTACAATTCAGAAACTAAAAAAGTTACATCCATACATAGTTTACATCCATTCAGATGTATAATGATCATTATACAATTATCATCATCATACAATTTAGAGGTTAAAATGTACCCGTCCTGATGGTCTAGTGGTTAAGACGCCTGTCTGGAATGCGGGATATCCGTGGTTCGATTCTCGGTTGGGGCGGACTTTTTTAATTTCTGAATTGTAGTAAATAATAACAATTACACCTACGGGAGTGTTTCCTGATTAACCAAATCGAGAAAAAAGGTCTTTTTTGTCTGTGAGTGAATTTGATAAAAAAAAAACTGCCAAACCACACACACAACAATTACAACAACATGTAAATTTCAATACTATACCTCGTAACATCTGAAATGATGATGCGTAAGTTAAGTTGAGACCTATGTACATGAGAGATGTTGCACACATGTCACACATAGCAGGAGCCAGAAGCCATAACTGATTGAAATTACGATTTCCTTGCAAAAGAGTGACTTCGTTGTGAGAGCCGTCCTGTTGAAGAAAAATCTGTGCTGTAGTTTTGTTTTATTCAAACAAGGGTAAACAGTCAATAGCTAAAGTCTACTTATATTAGGATTCAGCCTGTATTATCTTAATTACATTTAAGTTAATTTTTAGTAAGATTCGAGCTATGTTAAATGTTTCATTCAAATGTTAAATCATTAGAAAATCGACAAAAACATACGTACTTATCTAACATTTTTATAGTAACATAACATCTGCAAAATTATTTCGACTCTCATAATACCTCTTAGTAAATTTTCATGTTCCAGCAAAACCAACACAAAATCTTCATACATTTCACAACACAAGAAGCAGGCTAGATAATTTTTACTTATTTGTCTCGGGATCCAACATTCATAGCCTATGTATAATCAATTAATTAGTCACTACTACTTGCCAAGTTACATGCCACATACCTACATATTATATATTTTTTAATTTTAACATTTTAAAAAGATTGCTTCCATTGACATTGGCATTGCATAACTTTGTGCCCGCCATAGTTTTCCATTTCGCTCTTTTGTGCTCCTAAGAAGAAATTTAGATTTTTACAATGTTTCTTGATATAATGATGTAGGCCTACTTTGGTTGGTGTATCTATATTAATTAATTGTATTCAAATGCCCAGGCATACCACACTTGTGGTGCTTGCTCTGTTGTTGGTGGCCTAAATCAAATCAAATATATATATATATATTAGTACTTTAGACAGAAATTAAAAAAGTAATTTCTGTCTAAAGTACTAACATAACAGCGTCATAGTCGCCTACTATAAAGCCAAGGTTAAACAATATAATATATATATATATATAATATATATATTTATTTTTTTCCTATGCCGAAAGCTTGATTTTTCAATCATTTTTCTTCCTGGCTATCCAGTTAATATGTGCTTCCCTCTCTGGGCCCGCTCAGGTTATTTGGCAGGGCGTCAATGTCAGATTTAAGTGCGGCGCAGCTGAAGAGGTGCGCTCTGTCCTGAAAACCCGATGTAGGGCCTCCTAGATAGTTTGCAAGTTGCTGGTTCCTTTGTGATTTAAAATCGACTCAGGTGGTGCTGCAGGACGTCATGTCCTGTGGCCAGTCGGAACTGCACTGTTGCCACCTTTCTTGTCCAGGATTTGTCTGGCCCTTTGAGGACCTCGTTCCGCCATGGTTTGTGATACATCTTGGCCTTGAAGTCTTCCATAGGATGTCTTGAGGCCCTCCTTGGCAAAGTTTTTGGCAGAGTTGTAGGAGATACTCGCCGTGTCAGGGGGAGACTTCTTTGAGCCCAACTTGGCTAGCGCGTCAGCCTTCTCGTTGCCCAGGATGTTGCAGTGGCTGGGCACCCATTGAATTTTAAGCACTTTTCCATGCATCACATTTTTTATTAAACTCTTTTTAAAAGACAGGGAGGCTTCTTCACGTTTTTCCATCTGACAGATCTTCTTGATGGCGGCCTTGCTGTCAGAGATAATGACAAATTTTGTCTTTTTGAGTGGAAAGGTTGGTGTTTCTGCGATTTTCTCTGCTGCTCTGGAGATGGCATTTATTTCTGCATCAAAAATGCTCCAGCCTGGTGCACATCGGGTGAAACCAAAGCCAGTATTCCTCCCCGAGCTGTTTCGGGAGCCGTCCGTAAAGACATGCACCCATTCGGATATTGGGTAGTGCTTCTTCAGATGCGCTTCGATAAGCACTTTCAGCTCGGACTGGCTTTTTTCCTCCTTCTTGCCCATACCTTCCACTTGAAGATTGAAGTCAATTTTGATGGTTGAGTTTGGAAGGCTATTGACATCTAGGCTGGCAAGCTTTTGTCGAGGATGGTGTAGCAGGTCCGGACAGTGCTCCGTTTTTAGGAGTGTTGTCTTTTGGGCGAAATTTGTGTGTCCTGCTGCGCTCGCCGTTGGAAAGGCTAGCCAAGATGTGTCAATTCTTGCCAGTTTTTCATGCAGTATGATGGCTTTCTGCTCTAGTCTCTGTATTAGGGGCTCTACTTTACAGTAGGCTTCCATTGCCGCCACCGGTGTTGTCTTTACTGCACCGCTGGCTAGTCGAAGGGCCTGATTCTGGATTTTGCCGAGTATATCAAGGTTATGCTGCGCCGAGGTGACAAAAACTTCTGCTCCGTATTCAAGGACCGGACGCACATAGGTCTTGTAGGTGAGAACCAGTGTGTCAATCCTGGCTCCCCAGGACACTCCGGCCGCACGTTGCATCAGACGCAGCCTCTTTTTAGCCTTCTCAGCAGTTTTCTCGAAATGGGCCTTGCCGGTGAGCTTCTTGTCGAGGATGGCTCCGAGGTAGGTGACGTACTCCTCTTTTTTGAGCTGCTGTCCCCTGATGTACAGCTCGAGGGTGGGGTCTTCGTGTTTAAAGTAAAGACCGTGTAACATGATTTTTTAGGGTTCACCATGAAGCGACGGGATGCAAGCCAGCCAACCAACATACTTAATGCGGTGAGAGCATTATCTGCAGGCCGCCGAGGTTCTTGCCTGCGACATAGACAAAGAAGTCGTCAGCGTAGACCTTGACATAGATTCCTGTCAGGATCTTGACCAGCTTAATTCCTCCGTTGACTGCAATTTTGAATATAGTTGGAGGGGGTGATGGTGCTTTTGCCACACCGGCAGAGATGTATCTTGTACCGCTTTTCACACCCTTGTAGGCGACTTTTATTCTTCTGTGATTGATGAAGTCATGCAGCCACTTGATGAGGTTGTTTGGTATTTTGCTCTTCTGCATCTCTTTTATGGCGTGGGTTCGATCAGTGACGTCGAAAGCTGCAGACAAATCAATGGACACAGCCACCGTGGTCTCCTGTCTGGTGAAGCCTTCCTTGGCATGTTGAGCGATGTATGCCACCTGGTCCACTGTCGATCTGTTTTTCCTGTAGCCAGCCTGATCTATGCTGATGATGTTGTTTTCTTCCAGGTAAGTTTCCAGTCGGTGGTTAACCATACGCTCTGCTGTTTTAGCAAGTGCACTCGTGAGGGCGATTGGGCGATAACTGCTCGTTTGATTCGCGTCCTTGTCCTTTTTCAGGATGGGTGTGATGACTCCCATCTTCCAGCTCTGAGGCACTTGGTCTACCCAAGATTTGTTTACAAGGTAAAGAAACTGTTCCCTGAAGAATGGACCAGAGTGTTGAAGAAGCTCGGCATGTATTCCGTCCTCTCCAGGAGCCTTCTTCTTGTCCAGCATATGGATTGCTAGATGCAACTCCTCGTCGCTGAAAAGTCTATTGTAGGGGTCGTCCAACTCTTTGTATCTGGGCTTCTCTACCAGAAACTTCTTTTTTCCAGCAGGGGTGCTGATAGAGTGAAAGTGTCGGCAGAACCACTGTGACTCCAACCTCCGTAGAGTCACAGTCAACCTTGAAAATGTCTGACGTAGTACAGACGAAACGTCGGTGGACGCCCAGGGTTCATCTTATTTTCGATGCGGTTTTACCCAAGATCATATATATATATATATATTGTTTTTATCATATATAGGATATATATATATATATATATATATACATATGATGTTTAAACTTGGCTTTATAGTAGGCGACTATGACGCTGTTATGTTAGTAGGCCTACTTTAGACAGAAATTAAAAAAGTGACTACACCGGGTTTTGAACCCGAAAGCCAAGTTTAAACATCATATTTCCCAACTCTAGGGTTACAGAGATGGTTTGTATTTCTCCGAGTTAATTTCATGTGCAGTCTAATAGGCAGTGCAATCTGCTCTACACTCGTTATTAACAATGTACAAAACAGACCAAAAATTAGACAGTTTTAAATTGGTGGCCGCATAGCTCAGTTGGTAAGAGCATAGCCCGGTAAGCTAAGGTCCCGGGTTCAAACCCCGGTGTAGTCACTTTTTTAATTTCTGTCTAAAGTACTATTATATATATATGGATTGTTGTAGGTTTTCGCGGCCCGTCATAGGATAAAAACAAGGATCTTGGGTAAAACCGCGTCGAAAATAAGATGAACCAGGTTCTGCCCTGGTTCATCTTATTTTTGACGCGGTTTTACCCAAGATCCTTGTTTTTATCATATATATATATATATGTGTCCGCGCGTGGCCCGCGCCCTCCCGCGTCGGACGGGGCGGTGCCGGACCCATGCTACTCGTCTCGGTGCTCTTACTCGAGTGTCTTGACGGGCCGGCCCGTTTACTTTGAACAAATTAGAGTGCTTAAAGCAGGCCAATTGCCGCCTGAATATTGTGTGCATGGAATAATGGAATAGGATCTCGGTTCTATTTTGTTGGTTTTCTGAACCAGAGATAATGATTAATAGAGACTGACGGGGGCATTCGTATTACTACGTTAGAGGTGAAATTCTTGGATCGTAGTTAGACGAACATAAGTATAACAAAATAATAATAACATAATATATATATAATATATATATATTATAATATATATATATACAGGTAGTTACTCGATTTTGAATAGGTAGCAAATACTTCATTATAAAAAAAGTACCAAATTAATTGGTAGGACTCTCGGCTTAAAATTTCAAGTAGGTACTCGCACGCCCTCAGCAGAAATCTGTAACTGGTTCAACTAGCTTACGTGTTTTCTCCAGAAGTGAAAATAAATAATCTTGAAGGTCACAATACAGAGAATTTCTCCAAGAAACATTGAGCTGGCTTGGACGAACGGGTGGTTAAATGGTCTTTCCTTGCCATCTGGACCCGTAGTAGTCATGCGATCAGCCCACCTGTAAAAAACGTAAACAGTTTTAGTTTTGGTTTAGCCTCTATAGAATTCTTTTAAAACAAAGATAGTTATTAAATTTACAGAATGTAGTTGATACAAGAGGATACATACTTTGTACTTATCGTATTAATGGAGCCAGTGAACACCATCACAAGGGCCAAAAACCCTTGGTACCTGGTCCATGCCATGTTTGTTTGCTGTGAAAGATGAATAACTCTCAAATCTTAAGTACTGGTAGGTAGTCCTAGGTACCGGTAGTTGATAGTCTCCTGGATTGCACACTAAAAATAGAAGAAATGCTGTAGTGCTAAGGTGTCGAAAAATAGTAAATATTTAAGCCAGTCAACAATCTAATGAAGAGCCCTTGACTAGAGGACTCACTACAAATAACGCCGCTTTATCATTTAGATACGTATAGCGCAAAACAAAATATATGTCGGCATACGGCCTTTCAAATTAATTGGTTCCTAGACAATTCCTAGCGAAATCCTAGAGCAAAGGCAGTGATGAGCCCGTGGTCTTGGTAACCATGGATCCAGAGTCGTTAAAGAAGTTTCCCCGGTTTAGCGTCTGAACAAAAATTAAATCAACCCATGGATCAAACAAAATAGGCCCTACAATGTTGAATATACAAATTTGCGGATAAATAAGGTTTTATTTGTTGACAATGCATATTAGGCCTATATATGTAGGCCTATACATTTTTATAATTGGATATTATTATGAGACGAGGGAGCGCAGCGACTGAAGTCTTCAATAGGGAACACTCCTCAAATTTCCTTTTAATATATTTGTAACGTAGCCTAAAAAAAGACGATTTCCCCAAAAAAGTCTGTCGAAAAATGTTTTTTTACTTGGTTTTATGAGGGTATGAATATTTGTGTTTAAATTCCGCACGTAAACAGGCCTTAGTTGACTGTGACATCACAGATTTGTATCGTTTCGTCAGTCTGCCGGTAGGGGTTCCACCGCCTGGCAAATTCATTGGTTCCTAGACAATTCCTAGCAAAATCCTAGCAAAGGCAGTGGGCTCAAGGTCTTGGTTACCATGGAAACCAAGAGTCGATAAAGAAGTTTCCCCGGTTACAGCTTCGGTAATCAACCCGTGGATCAAACAAAGTAGGTACAATGTTGAATAAACAAATTTCAGTCGTTCAGTTTGGAAGGGGATGAAGTAAAAGAGGAGAAAATTAAGGGAATGGAGGGAATAGGAAACCAAGGGAATAAGAGGGAATCAAAGGAAGAAAGGAATGCTGAAGAAGGAAAAAATAACCCTGCCGCCAACTAGGCGATTAGGCTAGGCCTAGTCAATAGCAGAGGAGCGCAACAATAAAATACAAATATGCCATTTCATGTAGGCCTAGGCCCAAAGCCTATTATTCTAGTAAGATTTTGTTTTAGCCCACATCAACTATAGCTTATAGGCTAGGCCATTGCCTACTCATTTTAGGCCTTTATTATGATAAAATTACCACAGCCTTGTGGCCAAGTCCTGCCCAAATGGACTGGACATAAAAATTAATTGGCCTAGGCCTGGAGGCCCTAGCTACTGGACTGGATAGGAGGGTTAGGCACTGATGTGGAGTAGGTTTTAGAGTAGGACTAGGGGCCCTAGCCTAATATTAAGTGTGTAGAAAGTATAGGCCTATAGGCAATTATAATTTAGAGGCTAAAGGCCTAGGCCCTAGGCCGGGGCTCACCACCCACACCACGTAGCCCTACCTAGCCCTAGGCCTAGGGCTATTTTGGTGTGGACTAAAATGTCAACCATTGTTTTATATTTTAAGGAAATAATATTGATACGAAACTCACCTAAGCTAGGCCTGAGTATTACTGGTAAAAGGAGATCGAGATCAACTCTGGAGACACCCCCTACGTGACTCACGTCATTCACATGACATATTAATCACGAACACTGAACCGGAACCCAAACAAAAACAGCTGATAAAGCAGAGTAGACGGACAGTGTTGCCAACAACTCCAGCCCCGCCCGCGCGTGTGGGGTTTAAAATACCGCTAGATTCAACTGTGCCCGTAACTTTGATGGAATAAAGGAGCTAGATAGATAAACAAACCTCATAAAAAATTTCATAGTAAAAATTTATTCCAATACCAACAAAAACGACTAGGAAAACGCGTAAGTCCCGCCGCGTTGATGGATGAGCTTTTTTGTAAGTTTTTAGTTTGCGTAGGACCACTTTTCCTTTGCAAGTGCTTTTTGAATGCATTGTAGGTGATTGTTGTCAAGTTTCTATTGTTACTTGTTAATTGTTATTTTTAAACCTAAAGAATCTCATATTAAAACCTTTATTTCTATGGATTTTGGCTAACTTTTTCTTTTAAAAGGAACTACATCACCATAACGTTAATGTCCATGTGAAATATGAACGTTGTAGCCCCACCCGTTTGGTCAGAATCGGCCCAAATGTCACGAAAATATCGCACTATAAATCGGAAAAAATCGTAAAAGTACGATATTCATGAGAAATATATTTTCTTCGATTGTACCCAAAAATGTGGCAGGTCTAAGTTCAGAGATTTCGAAGGTCCCCTCCAATTTTCATCAAGATCGCATATGCCGTTTGCCCGGTAGCGTGCAAACAAACAGACAAAAAAAACACCCGAGCTAAATTTTTTGGGGGGTCAGTGAAATTGAAGTCTTTGCTTCGCTCATCCAATTAATATAATATTATGTAGGTATCCCGTATTGGACAATTATCGGTAATGTGAACGCGACCGAAAAAGTTTTAAAATTATACAAAAAATTATAATATATCACATAATTAAAAAAAAAATGTAATTTATTTATTTAGTTTATTCGTGCATTTTACAATGTCATAGTTTAAAAACAGTATTGCAGTGCAAATCAGGGATACAACAAAATATAATACAATATAACATAGATATAAGCTAAAAAGCACATTAAAACATATGTAAGTTACCATATTAATCCCTATCCAGCATCTCCTCGACAGAGTAAAATTCCCTCTCTAACATGTATATTTTCAATTTTTCCTTAAATAGTTTAAAATTATCTAGTCTCTTAATCTCTAAAAGGTTGGTTGGTTGTGGTTTTTTTATCAGCTTTTTCCAAGAAAAGTAACAGTTTTGGCCTCTCAAAAGTATATTCTCACTGCTTTTCGACTTCGAGAAATGCTCCCATATAGTCGTTTGTAGTTATTTGCCATTTTACACATAAATATTTTTACTAACTACGGTAAATTAAAATCCTAAAACACGTTCCCGGGAACAAGTTCCAATTTGTGGTGAATTTTTGTGAGAGTGCTTTCCTTTCCAACATGAGGAAATTGTAAAAATACGATTTTATGGAAACTAGGAATGAATATATAACGCTCCTTGAAAACTTACTTATGCCGTAATTACCCTGAATTCAAAATTCCATCCCTAGCTCTACTTTACTGTTTGAAATACAATATTGAAATTATCCCTGTTTGGGTATTATTCTTACAAGAATTGACAGGTACCGGGGTACCCATATAAGAGTTATAACAGAATTTAAAAGAACCAAGTTCCCCTTTTTTTTAGAGGAATGGGAACGTGATTTAGTTCCTCTTTTTGAAATAGTAACAACTTTATAAAGGTTCTTTATTTCGGGAACTTGACCAAGACTGGACATGGTACGAGGATAATTGGTTGGTAATGTCCAAGGCATTTTCTTCTGGGTTTAGTACTGTATTTCACACATTCCTCACCCACTTCTATCATCTGACAATAAGATTATACATTTTTTTCTACACTGCGAAAAGACTTGTCGAAATAGCAACCTGCCCTAATGTGACACAGATATATTATGCTGAAGTAAACCACGTGCAAGTGGACTTATCAACATAAATTGTGCACGACTGGATGAAGTTCAAGATCTCAATTAAATTTGCACTACGATTTGAGCCCAAAATGTGCGTTCGTACCGGTACTTTTCGAGCTACGTCTACATTTTCCATCGACAAAGACATTTGTTTTGTGCATACTCAGAAAAATGATACCAATCCTCGTATATGGCTTCTTTTACAAATTTTGGTTCCGTTAGGCCTCACAAAATTATTTATTGATATATTATGTAAATGAACTTGTGTTCAAGTCGATTTAAACACCTTTGATTAAAACCGTGTGATCGTCTATATAAACTTGGTAAAACACTTTTAATTACACAATACAAATTACCGGTACGTTAAAATAAAGTCACCACCCTCTAGATGTATGTAAAGGCAGCTTGTCACGGCTCCGATTTCCCATCTTAAATTTTTCTTATATGTGTACCATGTACGATCGGCTTCAATAGTAAATCAAGGGTAATCCGGATAATCTTAAAAATAACCGACACAAAAAACGGCACATTTCCTGAAATGACCAGTTTTCATGTCCGCCATTGTGCCTTGAAATAATTGGATGAGCGAAGCGAAGACTTCAATTTCACCGACCCCCAAAAAATTTAGCTCGGGTGTTTTTTTTTTTTTTTTTTTTTTTTTTTTTTTTTGTTTGTTTTTCTGTCTGTTTGTTCGCTCTCTACCGGGCAAACGGCATATGCGATCTGGATGAAAATTTGACAGGACTTTCGAAATCTCTGAACTTAGACTTGCCACGTTTTTGGGTACAATCGAAGAAATATTTCTCATGAATATCGTACTTTTACGATTTTTTTCGATTTTTTGGGCGATATTTTCGTGCCATTTGGGCCAATTCTGACCAAACGGGTGAAGCTAAAACGTTCATATTATACATGGACATTAAGGTTATGGTGATTTAGTACATTTTGAAAAAAAAGGTGAAAAGTTAGCCAGAATCTATAGAAATAAAGCTTTTAATATAAGATTTTTGGTTTTTTGTACGATATTTTCGTGCCATTTGGGCCAATTCTGACCAAACGGGTGGTTTCAACGTTCATATTATACATGGACATTAAGGTTATGGTGATGTAGTACCTTTTGAAAGAAAAAGTTGAAAAAGTTAGCCAGAATCCATAGAAATAAAGCTTTTAATATAAGTTTTTTACGGTTAATAATACCAATGACAAGAACAAAAGAAACTTGACAACATTCACCTACAATGCGTAGGCAGCAAAACAAAGCACTTGCAAAAGTAAAGATATCCCAAGCAAACTTAAAAATTTAAAAAGCTCATCCATCAACGCGGCGGGACTTTAGCGTTTTCCTAGTATTAATTGATAATTGATATGCAAGCCAAAGGTAGTCTTGTAGGTGTGCCGCTAGGTAGGGAGAAGTAATTTCAATTTCAATTTATTTCAATTTATTTTGGACAACAACAAATAACAATAGTTACAGGTTTCAACAGTTTTCACCGTGTAGTCCATTTTAGTTGTACACAATTATTAAACTTAATGAAGTTTACACAATAGTATATGTATAAATACTATACATACAGTACATCTACTAATAACAAAATACACTACTAATAATACAAAATACACTACACTAACAAATAATCATCTTTCATTACATTGTCTCTCATATTAGGTAATATATAGGCTAACTACCAAAAGCCAATGATACAGTGCAAGTTTACAATATTACATTGTTAATTAACTTGGATAAAGAGAAATGAATAAAAACATTAATTTCCAAATTTCAAATATTGTAACATTTAACAACCAACTGATTTAAAATTATGGTAGGTCAGTTGATGTGATAAAGTCATTTACACTGTAGTAAGCTTTTTGTAATAAAAATTTTGTCAGCTCATTTTTAAATTTAATATATTGAGGTATATCTTTGATTTCTTTTGGAACAAGGTTGTAGAGAATTTTATTTATATAATCAGAGTTTTTCTGGCCAAGGTTTGTAGAACATTGGTTAAGATGGAGATCATGTTTTTTGCCTTGTGTGTGAGTATGTACATTTGCATTAACTGCAAGGATTTGGATGTTTTTCTTAATGCTTAAGACTGATTTAAGAATGTAAAGACATGGAACTGTAAGAATGTTCAGAGCAATAAAGTAAGGTTTACAATGCTCCATTTGCCCAAGGGAATATAATGCTCTAATTGCTCGTTTTTGTACAATGAAAACTTTATCAATGTGAGTTGACATTCCCCAAAATTCTATCCCATATCTTAGATGTGATTCAAATAGAGAAAAGTAGCATACTTTAGCAGTTGATACATTGCTTATATGTTTGATGCTTTTAATTGCAAAACAAGCAGAGCTGAGTTTTTTTATCAGTATCTTAATGTGAGCATGCCATGTTAAGTTTTTATCTATTGTTAGACCTAGAAAGTTTGTTTGTTCAACTGAGTTTACAACTGATTTGTCATTTGAATTTGCTAGGCAATGTATGAAGTTTAGTGATTTCTTTTTTTGAATTGAATGGAACTGGATAAAGTTAGTTTTTAGAGAATTAAGCAATAGTTTGTTCATTGTAACCATTCAATAGACTCAGTAAGCCTTTTTTTCTCCCTTTTCTTTGAGTAAAACTGTATTCGCAGCCGTTACGCTAGTAGTAAAGTCATCAGCAAACAACTCGGCATCATCAATATTGTCAGGTAGGTCGTTAATAAAGATAATGAAGAATAGGGGCCCAAGGATCGATCCTTGTGGAACTCCACAAATAACCTTTTCAAATTCTGATTTAATGTTTGTAAATTTGTTGTTCTTAAGATCAGTCAGTACTACGCATTGTAGTCGGTCGGTCAGGTAAGATGTTAAGAGTTTCAATGCATTCCCACGTATACCATAGTACTCTAACTTGTCCAGCAGTATTTTGTGATCAACACAATCAAACGCTTTTGTTAGATCACAAATATGCCCAATGTTGGTATGTTTGAGTCGACTGCTTCAACAATAGTTTTTAGAAATCTACTAATTGTGTCACTTGTTGATTTGCCTCGTCTAAAGCCATTTTGTCTCTCTGTTATGATATTATTTTCATCGAAGAATGCGATCATTCGATTGAATATCAAAGTTTCTAATATTTTTGAGGCAGCTGGAAGGATGGATATAGGTCTATAGTTACTTGCAATGAGTTTACTTCCTTTTTTAAATATTGGTATAATTTTGGATATTTTTAATGCCTTGGGAAAGACACCATCTTCAAAGCAAGTATTGAAAATGTCGGATAAAGGTTCAGCTAGTTCATTTATACATTTTTTTTATAACTATAATCGACAAATCATCAATACCTGCAGAGTGCTTTGGCTTTAATTTAAGTACAATATCTTTTATTTCTTTAGGGTTTGTTTTCATACAATATAGGGAGTTAATTGGGCTTTTGTTTGACTTTGATAAGTAAGTTTGGAAATTATGATTTGGATTATTTGGATAATTTCTGGTACTTATATTATTTGTCAGGTAAGATGCTTCACTCGTAAAATATTTATTCAAAGTTGTGGCTACTACGTTGGGATCTTTAATTAATGTATTATTGTTGAGAATTGTAGAGCGTCTCTAGGCGGAAGTAGATTTATTTAAGGTTTAGGATTTGGCTTTATAGGCTTTTAATTAATAAATAATAAAGGTAATAATGTTATTTTAAATTTGTTAGAACATTTTATATTGAACAATTGTTTACTTTCCATGCATTATGACAACAAACTAAAGTAGGAGAAGGAAATTTCTCAGATTTAGTTCAAGATTTGCACCATAGATGGTGTTAGTTACGGGGAGAGCGAACAAACAAGACAGAAAAAAAAAACAAAACAAAAAACATTGAAGCTAAATTTTTTGAGGGGTCAATGAAATTGAAGTTTTCGCTTTGCTCATCCAAAAAAATGCGGTGATACAAGACTGCTTGAAAAACGTACAAAGATGTAGGGATTTTAACTCTAGAAGCTTGAAACGGCTTTCATGCCCAGGTGTGTGGGTCATCTGCACATCTGAGAAAATACTTGTGATGAGACGACATGCTAATTCACTCACTCACTCTTGCTCCAGGAACATGACCCTCAGTAATAATGATATTGATAATCAATTATTTTTCTAGTTTTATGCCCCAACCATGAATGACGCAATAAAACACTGTTGACAAGAGTATATTTTATTTCCTATCACATAGCAGTTACAATACACTGCTGAAGCCGTTGTTTGTTTAAAATATTTACAAAATTCAAATAAATTCTATCAAATTAACTACCCACATAGTATTGAAAAAGTATACCGGTAGTTTTATATATAGTATAACATTCAACTGATTCACCTTAGGTAATACAATTCACTACATATCTTCATATTATGTTAAATACACAGCCAAATATTTTATGGAACAGGTCCCTTATGAATAGAATGTGTAGTTTTTCTTTAAATTAAAAATTTATTTCTTACGTTGCAAGTTTATTTGAATAACTAACTAAGCCAATCATCTTCATCCTCATTCTGGTCATCAAACAAAGGTGGGGGTTCGGATCGCCATGGTTTCTGAAATTAAAAAAAAAACAGTAAAATGTACTGTAGACAAATAATTCATTTCATTTTACTTACCACTATGATAGATGCAATAGACGTCATCATAGTCCGATATCGTCATAATGAGGTAACACGTCAAACGCAAACACCTGTGACTCTTATGTTGTTGCCTAAGCAATCCTAGACCCTTTTTATTTTCTTGAGTTTTTAATACACATGTAATTATTATCTTTACAGGTTTTATCCAATTCAATATTCATTTAATGTTTGTAGCATGACAGTAGTAATTTTAATAAAAAGTATTGCAGCTTGACAACTTCCCATTGTAAACAGATACAGACAAAGACGATAACCTTATTAGTACTAGTCATTCTGTTTTTCAACGAGAGCATAAATATAGTAGTTGGCTAACATCAATAGAAATTAGTGCAGGAAGCAAGCTGATAACTAAAACAATAACACAGTGCAAAATAATATTGTACTATTATTATTTTGCACCATCTTATACCATCATTACACCATCTTTATTGTATCGATATACGTAGGCCTAAAATTAAAATATTGGAATAATATCGGTAAAGTAGACAGCATGTGTGAGCTAAGTAATAATCTTATTCTTACCCTTTCCAATGAAGATTCTCTTAAATTCCTATCGATAGTTCCTCCCTCTTGATTGTTTGGTAGCTGTTGTCTTCCATCGCCAACTGTCAATGTATCAATGGATGTTGATACCGGACCATGCACACCCGCGGGTGGCAACGTCACCACAACGCAAGGATCAGAAGTTACTCTGAGATTGTTAGCTAACTCAGGTACCGCCTCGCTCGTAGAGGGAAGTAGCTTAGCGGACAGATCTGTTTCTCCTTGGAGTTTTGCAAGTGGTACCGGAACAATGTCTCCCGCGTTTCCCCCAGCGTAGGCCGTTGTTGTGTCCGATGGCAAATTGTCCCAAACGTCATTGGGTCCTTCCGCGGTCGGGTTTCGATTGTAGGAGGGGATGACCGGCGTCTCTTGTTGAATCTGGTTAATACCGCTAGTGGAGGAACCAGAGTCTGCTGGCGTAACGTCACGATCGGAAGCCAGACTGCCGACCGATCTCAAGAGCGGCTCCGACGAAGCAACCATCAAATCACTAAATTCTTTTGAGGACCTCTTACATTCACCCTCGAGACCCTTTGTATCCCCCGCTTGATCAGCGTTAGCCAAAGGTTCGTCTAGCTTCTCTTCCGACATTGTCTTCAAATGCACTTTTTCTTGCTGACCTACAACCGCACTCGAGCGAGACGATTGAACGGACGTTGAAGAAGTCTCCCGTTCAATCAATTGGCACGTGATGTCTCTAATGGTCGTCGCTAAAGTTTCCTTGATGACTTCACCTAGATAGTTCTCCCCATTGGTGAACTCTCTGTGTAAAGACTTGTAAACCACATTCATGACTTTCTTCACCTCCTCAATGAACACTTTGTTACTGAAAGGTTCGGAAGATCTTTGCTCCACATCTACGTTCTTTGTTAACTTTGCCGCCCGCAATTCGACCTCTGCGGATTCTAATCGAGCAGAATACCTTGCGTTCAGTTTCCTCACTTCCTCATCTGCCTCCAGCTTCTGCTGTTCTAGCTGACTGATCATCTTACTCAGGCTTTCATGCAGACTATTATTGGTTTCTTCCGTTAATAGCATCGACTTCCTCAAAGTTGCTATTGTCTCCTCGTGAGAATCTCGAGCTTTTAAAGCCGTCTTCAACTTATCGGTTAGCACTTTTATGCTCATATCTCGTTCTTCAATAGCAAGTTTACTTTTAGCCAGCTCCTCTTGATTGTTTGCCAACTGAGTAGTCATGGTTCCACGAGTTTCATCGGTTTCTGCTTTAAAGCGGTCTAATTGTGCGAGTATTGTTTGCACCTTTCCCTTCGACTCGCTCAGTTCCTCCATCAACTGCGCCTTCTCGCGCTGCAATCCGACTACGAGCGCTTCATGATTGCGCTGGTCGTTGCTCGACGTGTTGCTCTGTTCTAGGTACTTGTGATTTGTGTTGAGCAACTGGTAGAGTCTGTCATTCTGTACGTCAATCTTCATTCCCTTCTCTGCGAGCTCGATCTTTAGTTGTTCATTTTCGGTGACCAGTTTTTGGATGCTGGCCAAGAGCGAGGCAGAGTCTAGTAGGGCACTGGACATCGATGGGCGCACGGAGTATCCTGAATCCAACTGAAACACCATAATATTCCTTAGCAATACTAAAGGTCTGTCAAGCCAACTTGTGGGGAAGAAAACCAGTTTTCCCAAAGAGGCTCATTGGTTTTAATTGAGACTCGCTGGACAAGGTGACTCGATGGGCCTATAATGCCGATGAAGTAAAATTTCATAATCACGAAAGAGGAACAGCAACGGGCCATTAAGATAACACTCACTGTTCCTTGAATCTGCTTTATATCTTGTTACAGTCTAGTCAAGGTCACAATGCGTTAATGCAGGGCAAGGAGGGGGGGGGGGGGCTAAAGCGGGAATGCTGGCGCCCATGTAATTGTAATAAGATAAGGAAAGACCAGTCTTAGCAGTATATCTATTCCCATGTGCTTAATTTCAGTTATCAGCATGGGTGATCATGCATGGGCATGGGCATGGAGAGTCAAAAGCTATAAATAAAATAAATAAATAAATAATATTAAGAGTCCACCCACTCAGTTATATAACTGATTTTCAGTGGGGGACAGTAAATCAAAACGACCAAGCCAACCCTGTAGGCCCCGATGCAATCAACTAGTGAGCGATAACCAACCAAAGATCAATATTTTTTTTAATAGGAAATATAGCAATCGATGGTATGGACAGTGCAAACACCCGGGTTCATTCAGGAGTTTCAGAATTCAGAGAATTCAGGAGTGTGAAGGCAGGAGGAGGGGGCATACTCAGCACACTGCAACAAGTCGGCGGCATGAACAAAGGACATTATAATTCCAAAGCAAAACGCCGCCAAGCACAAAAGATATTAGAAAGCGCATGTTTAAATTAGCCTTCCGCCTACAATGTGACACCTCAATTCAGGAACCGGGTTTTACGGGTAAACGGGTACGATAGCGGAAACATGTGCCATACCTGGTGAGTATCTAGCTACCACCATTACTAACGTAACCTTAAAAATACATTTGACGGATGTAGGCGCCTAGTTAAAATATGTCTGACAACAACGTGTAGATATTGAATTTCAATGTTGTTGTTATTTGTTGGATTGCATTGTTGGCTCTTCAGCAGAGATGACCCTGGCGAGTGCATTGGTAGAGGTTTGGCGTCTTGATTATGTAGGTAGATATTTGGATAACATACGTACTAGGCCCTACAGTTTAAATTGTATGCTTCACTGGTTGTGGTATTTTATCTATTAATTAATTTTAATTATTCCGAAACACATTCATTAATTAAAATGTGTCACGAGGCCATCATTATACAAAAGATAAGAAATCAATCAATAAGTAATTAGTAAGCAAAGATTTTATTTGACAGAAACATACAGATATAAAATTAAAGCATCTCTACCTTCAAGTTGGCCCTACTTGTTATTTTCCTATCCGTGAAAAATTTTGAACCAAAAGTACCTAATTTTTCACACCCTTGCGATTCCCATTACAAGAGAGTGCAATAATGTGACAACGACATTGCGAACTTGTCTATTGAGATGCCAGATAACCCTTCATTCGTAGCGTTGCACATGAATTACTGAATGTGGTGCATCAGGTCCATTTCGGCGAGTTCCGGCAGAGAATCAGCGAAGTGGAGCATTTAGTTGATGGAACCAGCAGAACTAGTGGCGGATGACGACTTAGCAAATTATATTACCGTAAAATGCGAATTAGGCGCGAAAGTTTTTAAAAACATTCTAAAAAGCATTCAAGTTTTTCGCTCTTGCATTGAAGGTGCCTGACAGAAGCGAATAAACTTAGCTGACTTGCTGGTATATGGCCGCCGGTCATACACCATTCGACGCCTTAAACGTTGACGGAGTCAAGCCAAGTACTTCAAATCCATATCCAAAAGCACATAAAAAATGCTAATTCGTAAATTTGTGGAGGTGCCGGGTAGACGAAATTAATTCTGTAAAAACTGTCGACTTGAAAACTGACGAAATGACTTAAAATTAAAACGTTTGATTCACTCTATGAGCGTTTTCTTAAATATTAACAAAAATCAACATCATTTTTTTTTAAAGTGTCATGATAAAATGTGTTTTTGTCCTAAATGCGCAATCGCGAATTTTATTTTAAGGCGCGAAATTAAACATTTGCAACTCCATTCAGGTCAACTAACTTGGACACACTGGCGACTGTCCGGACTGCCTGCGTGCGCACCTCGTGTTGTGCGTCCGCTCTCCGAAGGAATACTGACAGGTGGTGTCAGTCGAGCATTCCGGCGGGTCGCAGGAACGACATTAGTGTGCGAGTCATGTCTGGTAGAATATGGGTACAGCTGACCATCCAGTTGACTGATGCCGTACTGGCCAATCTGAAAAAGATTTATATTACCGTAACAGACTGAATATAGCCGATGTTTTTTTTTTCCAAAAATACTATCTCTAAAACAGCACTCGCGTTTTTTTCGCGCTCTTGCATTTGAAATAGTGCCTGAACATAGGCCACCCGCAATACAACTCCCGCGCATCGACTGCTGCGCATCGCCCCGCCCTCCCACTCGACGCCAGCTGATCCCGTGAGGCGGGCGGGTGACGTCATCACGGGCTCCGGGGCAAAAGGCCACTGGAATATCGCCGCGTATCACGGTTCTAGGGTTCCGCGGAAAATGACTACCAAAATTACTGTGCTTACAATTAAAAAGTTTTTGCTTGGGAATCGATCCCGAATCGATTCTAGGTCACAATGATCGATTTGTAGTCCCTTAATCAGTGGCGGATACAGGGGGGGGGGCGGTGGGGCGATCGCCCCCCCCCCATGATTCTTTAAAAATTAAAAAAAATGATTTTATTATTTTATTGTGCACGCACCAAATGCACTCTAAAAACCTGATTTTCAAAATTTTCGCCTGCGGCGCTATTTATTTAAAACTCCCAATAAAAATCAACTTTCCTTGATGTTGTCAGAAATAATCAGTTTGCCTCTGAAATGTGTCTGCATCAGTGTACTTCGATTTATTAAGTTGTCCTCCTATGTGAATCGTTTTTTAACTAAATAGGATAGACGTTTAATAAATAAATAAAATGATGAATTGAAAATAAGATCAAACGTTTATAATAATGTTGCAATCCAGGCCAATGCTGTAAATTGTAAGCTCGACATGACGACAAAACAAATTGGTGCACACAAACTACATTGTTTCCGTATTGCATTCCGCCCACCACTTTTTTCTAAAACGCACCAAATGCACTCTAAAAACCTGATTTTCAAAATTTTCGCCTGCGGCGCAATTAATGGGGGGCTCTGCCCCCCATACCCCCCGTGCGTCCGCGCATAGTCCCTTTCCCACGACTGTACATGCACACGCAAATCGCCCCCCCCCATGATTATGTCCTAGATCCGCCACTGCCCTTAATCAGACTGGTGAACTGTGGTTGGCCTATGTGAGCTTGTGCTTGGCCCTACCCTGTTAAAAAACATAGGACTAGGCCCTAACATTTTTCAAAATGTTTTGTTGTAAGAATGAAACTTTAGTCTATTCATTCATTGCATTGTTGGATGAGCGAAGCGAAGACTTCAATTTCACCGACACCCCAAAAAATGTAGCTCGTTTTTTTTTTTTTTTTTAATTTATTGATTTATACCGGGCAAATGGCTCTCTCTACCGGGCAAACGGCATATATGCGATCTGGATGAAAATTGGAGGGGACCTTCGAAATCTCTGAACTTAGACTTGCTACGTTTTTGGGTACAATTGAAGAAATATTTCTCATGAATATCGTACTTTTACGATTTTTTACGATTTTTAGTGACATCGAGACATTTGGGCCGATTCTGACCAATCGGGTAGGGCTATAACGTTCATATTTCACATGGACATTAAGGTAATGGTGATGTATTGCTTTTTGAAAGAAAAAGTTGAAAAAGTTAGCCAGAATCCATAGAATAAAGGTTTTAATAGGGCCTATGAGCTTTTTTTTAGGTTTATAATGACAATTTACAAGTAACAAAAGAAACTTGACAACAATCAACAACAATGCGTTCAAAAGGCACTTGATAAGTAAATAGATCCTACGCAATCTAAAAACTTACAAAAAAGCTCATCCATCAACGCGACGGGACGAAAGCGTTTTCCTAGTAAATAAAAAATGTTTCTTGTACATTTTAATTTTCTTTGATTTTTCTTTTTTCTTGAAATGATTCTGAAAAATTGGGGGTCGTGTTATATTCGAGATCGTGCTATATTCGGTCCAATACCGTATTTTTTTTTCTTTTAATAAACCTAATTAAATATTATTTTTATTATATTAAATATTATAATTAAAATTATAAGGCCTATTACTTCAAATATAAGGCTTTCACGGCACACGTTAAAAGTAAAACAATAAAATATATTCAACGCGGGTACGTATACAGATACTACAGCTCTCTGGGTTTATGCTGCTGCAAATGATCAACTTAGAAATGTTTGAAATTTGAATTGAGCCCCTTATATATTCTACTATTGCAACTGAAACCACCAAAACCAATGTTCAACTACAGCAAAACCCCTATGAATCATTCCCAGTGTCCGTTTTTCCCCACCATGATCGCTAAATTAAAAACGTTTTTGTAAGTCCCATTGAAATAACATTAAAGTTTCCCGCTTTCAACGTTCCTCTATCGATCGTTTTACTGACTGTAAGCTCTATAGGCCGTTCAAAATGTTGTGCTCCAAATATTTTTAATGAGTAGGGCCTAGGCATAATTCCTGAAATTTTCTAAAATACAATTTTCTAAAATAAAAATTCTATGCATATTAGGTAAATCGTTTTGTTATTTTGTGTTTCCCGCTTCGACCGTTTTCCTCGCTGTATTGTTTTTTTGGAATCTACCCTGAAAAACTAGCCATAGGGGTTTCACTTAGTTGGTAAGATCACAATAGGGAACTCTTGAACTCTCTCTTCTCTCTCTCCTGATCATAATCTACAGTCAAAGTTTGTTAGGACGTTTCTGACAGATCATTGGGAAAAGTGAACTTTTACGTGAAAAGGAACACAGAAAATTATAAAAAATTAAAAAGTTAGTACGTATTCTAGAACGTAAGCCTAGTCTGGTACGTGATATTTACCGTGTACGCTTGTGTTTGTTGCTGTTGCCATGGTGGAAGAGACTGATAAACTGCCATCGGCTGCGGAGGCTTGTTTACGTTGGTGGGCGTGCTGGGATGGTTCTCTGGGGGTGGGGCGGGCGTGAACGACGTCTTGGTTGGCCGAGCTTTGGGGGAGGGCTTCAAGATTATTGGGAGCTTTGCAGATGTGTGGCCTTCTTCCTACAAAAAATGTAAATAAATAAACTTGTTCTGGGATTGTTTTTTTATGGTCTGTCTCTTCAGAGTTCAAACAGATTTTTTTAAATTTAAATTGATTACAGTATTAATAACAATCTAAAAAGTTTTCAAATGTAAATTTACATTTCATTCATTCATTTCATTTAGTTATTGAAGTCACAACAATTCTGGGCTACCATTTGCAACTAAATTGGTCATTGTTTTCCAATAATTATTGCTTTTAGTAATCAAGAGCCTTTCTCACTCAGATTGTTCTAAAGGCTATCTTCAGGACAAAAATATAAACAAAAAATATGCCTCCGGCAGCTGAAGCTCTGCCCCAGACCCCTTATATATCCAACGCAAGTCCACTGTAATCAGGAGTTGCCAGATATCCCAGTTTTTCATTTTAAAATTATGGTCATCTTACACACAAGTAGGCTTATAGTACGTACTATACATAACAAAGCAACATCCAGCAAGTGATAATTTTGCAATGCATACATTTGTACTTGCCTCAGAATCTTCCGAATCACTTGGATTACATGTGACGGCTCCTTTCAAGGGCAAAGTAGCTTGCCCCATCCTAGCCATGCGAGATATTATGTTTGCCTTGTGTGTCTTCGGGCTCGCCGTCAAGGCTTCTGATATTGAGGCTCCCCGGGCTTTAATGCTAGTCTCGTCGGTGCTCGAATCCACCGCACTCTCGCTGCTGTCGACCTGTGAGGAGACAAGGCTCTGAGTATCTTCGCGAGAGCTCTTAGCTTGTTTAAGACGATTGATTTCAACCTCAACCACTAGGCTGGCGTCGGGAGAAACTAACTGTTTCCATGGACCCTGAAACATCAATAAACATATCAAATTAGGTAGGCCTATATCAGATGATTATTCATCACTATTATAAAACAAAGTGGAAGCAGAAAGATTGTGGGAAAAACACAAGAGAAGGAGGCAGCTCTCAAACAGACCTCTGGTAGTGGAGAAGGAGACCGAGGAAGAAGTTGAGGGTGTGGTTGAGCCAGGCTATCAGCAATGAAGATGTTGGGCTCAACCCAAGAAATTGAATTAGTGCAAAACAGATAAATGGAACCAGTTGCCTGGAAATACTAACTTAATTCAATGGAGAAGATGCATACCCTAGGTAGAAAAAACCTGTTATGTGCAAAACAGTGTCCCCGAGTATTTTCAAATAATAATAAAAAAAATATCACAATACAGTCAAACCCACCTAATTCGTTTTCAAAGTAGGCTCTAGTTTTGAATGTATTTGGCGGGAAAACATAATAAAAATAATAATTTTAAAAAACGAGGCGCCCTTCTGCGTGAGCCTTACAGTGCAATGGGCGTACTGCGTGAACATAACAGTACAACAGACATGCATAGGCGAGGTCTCGAGTGCGCATTCACTGCCTCAAAGGCGACAGTCGGGAGCACGCCACGTTATGTTACTCCGCCCACGCTACAGAAGACTTGACCTTGCACGGCCCGCACATGCGCACATGATCCACAAGGCTCGACCATTGCAAGGCTGCGTGCCAGAAATTGGTGGAAAGGTATCTCACGGGCAAGCAAGACATAAAATTGGTGGTTATCATCACGTATTAGGCGGGAAAACGTAACGTACAGGAACGTTTTGCGCGGGTAATTTTAACTTTACACTTATGGATGTATTTTCAAGTCCTATATTTTTGGATGTCAACAGCGGGAAAACATAATGATAGTGAACGTTTTAGACAGATTTGACTGTTTGATTTGTTTTGATTTGTGTTGTGTGTGTGTGTGTGTGTGTGTGTCAGTGACTGTACCTCATTGATCTCCAAATCAAGATTCAAAAATCAAATAAGTATGGTAGTTTGATTTATTGAATCAAAAAATAATAAATTTTTGTAGACGTTGCACAGAATTATAACAACACATTGCTGGAGACTTACCAAGAGGCTAGGCGGCAACAAAACGATGCGCTTCGAGCCTTTGGTCGCACCAATCAACGCTTCTTCCCATACGTTTTTCCTGATCTTCACCCGCTGAGGTTTCTCACTTTGTAAATTACTTTCAACCAACTAGAAAAATGTAGGAAACATTTGAAAATCAAACATTGCTCAATACCTTGATAGAAGAAAATAACTATACAGGACAATATAACTAGTAGGGTAGAAGAACAAATTTATTATGTAAAGTACAGGTAGGGTTGCCAACTGTGACCAGGAAAACACGTCTGCTCAAGTACTTTTCTGGGGAAGGCCAGAGCTCTCTAACAATTGTGTCTGCCAATCGGGAGGGAAAATTGTGAAAAACAGATTTTTCGAGTGCATTTGGTGCATTTTAGAAATTGTACTGAACTGCACGCAATTCAAAAGCAAAATAATGTAGTTTTGTGCAGTTGAAACTAGAACACCACAAAAAAGAACTATAAATACTGATGAGATAGATCATGTAACATGATTTGCATGATTTAAAAATGATAGCTTTTCTGCATGACATGATTCATGTTATGTTACGTCCGCCAAACATACATGTGATTTATTTTGTTTGCGATCGCGTACAACAATAATGAGAGGGGGTGGGGACTGGAGATTGGCTGGTTGGCTGGAGCATGGAAAAGTGGAGAAGGGCATTTTACTCATAAGTTGGGATTTGGGAAGGAAGCAATGAGTAGGTAGGTTTATACTATTGCTGACCAAAGGGTCCGACCGGCAACCGGCCAGTTGGCAACCCTAATTTTGAGGTAGGGTACGGACTATGGGGCACGTTTAAAGATTAGTCTCACCTGGCCCATTTTGTTTTCTGCAAATAACCGCACAGAATAGAAAATCTCTACCGAGTCTCCCAGGTTTGCTGTTGGGCCCTCCCCCATTTGTAGCTCTTGGGCAAGTAGATTCTGTATTCCTCCATTGCCTCCTTGGGAATTACCTCGAGCCAAACCAATCTGAAAGAAATGTATACATTTATTTATTGTCCATCATATCCAGTTATAAAAACTTATTTTTCAATTTTTTACAAAGTAGGATATTGGTAAGTTTTTGCAACCTAATACAAATGTATTTATTTTATGGTGAAAATTGTGTAAAGAGATGTATAAAGAAAAGAAAGATGGCATAAAGACACAGAAGTAGGATAACTTTTAGAAACCTTGGATTTAGAAGAGAGCCAAGAGGAAAATGAAAAATCTAAATTGGGCTGGGCCTGTGTGTTTGTGCTGGCTTTCACTTAAATTATGATCGCTCAAGCCGTGTTTACACCCAATTGGGCTTTGCACTGCCACTTTCTCACGCTCGTAGCGCCACGTAGTACTATCCCTAGCGTACGGCGCCTAGATGTAAATGCTTAGTTAGATTTGCACGGCCGTGCCCAAGCCTAGGGCAAGACAAGCTAGGCTTTCAATTCTTCCTCCACACTGCATTTATCCACAAATCTTTATATCTCTTCGGTCCTTTCATCCGTCAACAACTCTCTGGTATTTCATATGTTAAACCATATGGTCTTAATTTTACGTAATTTATAATATTTGATGGAAGTGGCATTTAGTTGACATTAGATCTGCCATGACACCCCCTGCTAGCTATATGAGCTAGTCATTCAGTCACAGCCTACTATGTTGATGTGAGGGCTGGTACTACGGTGGCGCGGCCTGCGGAAAGCTTTGCGTGCAAAGCCCAATTAGTGTTCAGAAATAAAGTTGATAAATGTGTGAAGTTTCTATGCTCGTATACATGCACTTTCACGAATTAGTCAAACTCAGCAATGGGAGACCGTATGACAAAAAGATGGTGCTGTGAGCGATCACCTTCAATTACCACACATTTGCTTAGAACAGCCACGCTTTTGTTCCGTATTAGTGTCTCACAATTCAATATTGTAGCAGTAGGCCTAACTGTTATTTAATAAATGTTTGATAGTTAAACAACAGATGCATCAGTGTTGTGTGTTATAATTTAAACAATCAGCAAAGTTTACAAAAAAGAAAAGCATGTCTGATGACAGTAGGTTGTGATTTAGCCGTTGCACAGCCTTATTTATTTGCACAACAAAATAATTTTATGCGTGAATGAAGGGGCAGACTGTGAATTCGTTGAACTGCACCGCTGTCATACTCATACGGTCTTTCATTTGAGCATTTGCCTTCTGCGCATGCTACACTTTTTGAACTTACATAAATTTGTGAAAAGGTGGATTTAAGTAAACTTTTGCCACAGCATACAAAGTGTTAATTAAGAGTCCACGGCTTCATTTGAAATACACAGTTTCAACTCATGAAGTAAATTAATTCCTGAACGCTAATTGGATGTTAAACGCGGCTTCATGCTCGTTTTAGACTGCAGTGTTGCCAGCTTATGAAGCATGTTATCTATAGGGGCTAGACCTACTACTAATTGAAAAAAATACTTAAATTGCTTTACATCTATGATTAGGTAGGCCTATAGGATAATATTACCGGTATGCACGATTATCTTACAACTTTGCTCAGACATCTATGGTACCATAGCACACTAGAACTCTAATTGAGGTGTTTGTTGTCAACAACCTTGTAACTGTAAAACCATTTATTAGCATGCATTTTTTTTACAATGCTAATTTAATTAACAGCCAGTTAAAAATTAGTACAGACCTATGCAACTAGGCCTATCAGTTACCTCTCTTGCAAACTCTTCTGCGTCGTCTTTTTGCTCAAAATGTATTGACCAATTCTGCTTTTGACCATCGTAGAATGTACCGTAGTTGTTTTCTTGCACCTTCAAGAAAATAAAAATGTGCATGTACAGTAAGCCTAAGCATTGCATTAAATAAAAATGAAGATTCAGTCCTTTGCCTAAATAGTTTTCAATAAAAAGTTAAGATTAATCAAACTTACAGTAAATTGGAATTCAGGAGTAATTACAGTGCTGGTAATATGATGTTGTTTTCCCTTGTATAGTAACAACTGGTAAACACATACGACAGCATTCCCAAGCACAGCAGCACCCAGCTTACCCTGGAGGTTATAACTTCCATCTTCCCTGAAAAATAATTGCACATTGTATAAGAAGTGCGAGTTAAGACCCTGCAGAAAAATAGTTTATAGCTACATAAGCCTACACAATTACGTTTATCAAAACGGTCTTAACAGTTTCCGTAAATTTGATCTGTTTGTCACGCCAATGATAACCGAATAAAATAAATCTGAAGTTAAAACGTAGGCCTAGTAGCAAACACCATGGATTCACCAAAAACTGCTTAACCTTAGTGCAGGTTTAGAGTATTTCTAGTGTAGAAATCAATTAAGGCCAGTTTTTCTAGTAAAATAAATAGGGCAGCAAGCCGTCCACTCCTTGCCCATCTGCTGGGTTTGTGGGTGAATGGTCCGGTGGCTCCGCTTTTTGAAAAAAACAAATAAGATTTTTGCAAAGTGTCAGTTACTAACCCAGAAGGGTTAAATTTACTTCCGTTATTTTATTTTTTGCCAGTCAGTATAGGTCAAATTAAATAGCATTAGATCATACTGTGTGGCCTATAGACTAGTTTTAAGTTAGAATAAATAATAGCCTAGATCTGATTTTTGGCTTAGGCCCCTATATGTTGAATCAGTAGTAGCTATGGGGTGCATACATTTAATCTGAGAAGTGCCAATGTCGATCGACGTTGAAATCTCGAGCAAAGTGTCGGCGTTGATTTTGTTGACCTTTTGAAATACGACTAGTATCGCTATCTAGAAGCGTAGTTGAGTAGGCCTACTACGTGAAACAAGCGTATTTCAAACGCTGGCACTTTGCGCGACGTTGGGCTGTTGGCACTTTTGGACTTCAAAATAATCAAAATTCATTGTTGAGCCTGACATATGGCGTTTTCCATTGGCATGCACTCGGCAAGTGCATAGATGTCATTGTTGTCAACCTCCACTTGAATAACATTACAAAACTGAACAAATGAAAAGACAAGTGGCAATCCAGTGCGCACTAGGGCGCACTAGTGCGACCTGAGTGCGGCCAATGGAAAACGCCAATATATACTAAAAAACAAAATAACCAAAATTCATTGTTGAGCCTGATGTAGGGTACTAAAAAATTCACAATTCTTTTGTTTTTTACTGAATTTCTTTGGTTGTGTTCCGTAAAGGCGACCGGTCGACCATTCTGGGCTCGACTGGGGATTGTTATTTTCATTGTTTCACTCAACGTCTGATTGTTGGCAACTGCCTTGGCTACGGAATGGTGCGTGCTTCTACAAGGCCGTGTTTTTATGAAAATTGTGATATCTCGTTAAAATATTACATAAATCATATCATTTTACTAAATAAATGAATGAATGAATAAATAATTTATTGTGTACCCATGTGAATTACAGGAACATTCTCGGTAGTGGACATAATTCCATGATTTTCAATTTGATATAATTTGAAATAACCGCGCTTTCCTCAAAGACCTGCCCACGACCGGAATAAAACTCTGGGCTTCTTGGTCTCGACCACAACAATCGAAACAACTACGCATCGCATACGTTCCTTGCAAATCTGATCTATCATTGGTGCAAATTGTGTTTACTTTAATTTCATTGGTCGCATACTGGTCGTTCTGGTCGTCTTTGCGGAACACAACCTTTGACATTTTTTGGGTGACAATGTTGTTTTACAGGACAATAGTTTATGATGTATAAAATTGGTGGTCCAGATAGGTAGGCCGTACCATAATTTCATGGCAAATTGCCAGTGAAATTGAAAAAGAATTGAAAAGAATTTCACAAACAATTTTAATTAAAAAATTCAAAATCATGTTTTTTTATGTTTGCATCATTGCATTGTTCGATTCATGCCAAAGATTTTGATGTATGAAAATTTATGATTGGACTATGACTTGGATTTAAAGTCACTTTTCGATAGCATAGAATTCGACTGGAGCGGAAGTGACGTTTTTTAAATACCTGCTGTGAGAGAGCAGCACTGGCGCCGGTGTTATTATTTGTTTAGAGACAATTTTTGCTGAGAAACTGGATGTAAACAATTGTTTATCTTCATTAAAAGGGACATTTTGAACAAATGTTAACAAAATTACTGCAACCATTCAGATTCAGATTCAGATTTTATTCACCAACTAGACAGGTACATGGCACACTGTATGGGCATCGTCAATGTGTGTATGTTACATTAATACAAAATTACACAACAATATATTTAAACAATGTAGGTACAATATAAAGCTTAGTATTTAAAACAGTAATATTTAAAACAATAAAATACTTCTAATACCAGGTGTGAGGCTAGGTTCAGCCTCCATTCACACTTATCCCGCATCCAACCATTTCCCTGTACTTCCTCCGCTTGGTATCATAATAATGAGTCACCAGGTCAACGACACATCCTCCTTTGGCCTTAAGATTGAAAAAATTCTTGAAGAGAATAGTAACCTTTGCTACACAAATGTGATTTTAGTTCTTGTTTGAATATTGTGGCTTGTTTGATGCTCTTAATTTGTGTAGGAAGTTTATTGTATATTGCGATACACAGATAGTGTGGCCCTTTGGCATACATTGTTGTCTTATGATGGGGTACATGGAGACTATTCTGGGAGCGAGTAGGATAGCTATGTACAGAAGAGTTTGTTAAAAAAAAGTTTCTGATTGGTATGCACAAAGAGTGCTGCAGTTAGTATGAGTGAGCATGTGACTGTTAAAATGTTGAGCTTGGGAAACAGTTTGCGGCATGATTGCCAAATTGATGCTCCCGATAGTATACGAATGGCTCGTTTTTGTAGAATGAAAACACGATGTGCACTAGAGGACCCCCCCCAAAATAAGATTGCATATGCTATATGTGAATGTAAATGAGCATGGTATACTAGTTTTAATACAGACAGGTCAACGAGTGGTTTCAGCCTACGAAGCAGATAACAGCTACTTCTGATTTTGGCGCATAGTTGATCCACATGTGGCGACCAATTAAGAGTGTCTGTTAGGACTAACCCAAGGAACTTCGCCATTGTGTTTCGGCTAATAGACTTCCCATTGCTTCGAATGAGTGGACTCGAGATTTGGGATGTGTATGAAGAATGAAAGGAAAGGTATACACTTTTTGCTGGTTGTAGGGCAAGGAGGTTTGTCTGGCAATAAGATTCCATTGCATTGGCTTGTGAATTTGCCACCGCTATAAGCGATTCCGTGAATTTCTTGTCTGCTGTTAAGAGATGACTGAAGTCATCTACATATTGCGTTACTTTCCCCTCTTTTAAGTAATTCGATGCATCATTCACATATAATAGGAATGCAAGAGGTCCAAGGATTGTTCCTTGTGGAACACCGCTTTTTACCATGAGGGGAGAAGAGAAGTGATGGCTTGTAGTGCCGTTGATGGTATTGTTAATTACTGCAATCTGTGAACGTTCTGATAAAAAAGATGATATCCAATCCTTAGCTTTCCCTCTAATTCCCAGAATATCAAGTTTATTAAGAAGACGAGCGTGGTCAATAGTGTCAAACGCTTTACTTAAATCATAAAATATCCCTAAAGCTACCTCACTGTGATCTAGGGCTACATACAGAGAGTTTAAGAACATGAAAATTGCAGTGATGGTCGATTTGTTTTTTTGGAAACCGTGTTGGTTAGGTGTTATTATCTCATATTTGCTTAAAAATTCTGATATACGATTATACATGGCTTTTTCAAAAATCTTTGAAAATGATGAGATTAATGATATTGGCCGGTAATTGCTAGGGTCCTGTTTATTCCCTTTAAGTTTGTATAGTGGTATAACTTTCGACAATTTTAGTTAGGCCTACAATAAAATAGGCCTAGGTACTAATTTTTAACTTTGTAGGCCTACATGACTCGAATATCACGGCTTTCCACGGGACAGTTTAATGGATAGATGACAGAAAGATAGGCCTTGTTTGATAGGTGTCAATTGCTTTTGTTTGTCCGAAGTAATCTGACGTTTGTCCAAAATTTCATTGTTTTAACGCAACAATCAATAGCTAAAAATAGTTTTTTTTTGGTTTATTTGGATTAAGGACGCGTCAGCCGTTAGGTCATAATGCACCACTCTAATCTAGGGGAGGGGGGGGGGCCCATGCTGGTCAGAACCAGCCACGGGTAAGGGGAGGAAGGGGGGTTTCTCACGTCGCGGTCGTCATCGTCTTTGTTCGTTGTGTCATTGTCAACGTCGTCGGGGAGGTCGTCAAGAGAAGGAGGCTAGGTCCCCGACGACGATTGCCAGAGTTCGCCTCTAAATTCGGGGAGTAATAATCCCCACTTTCTAGCTGATGTTTGCGAGGTGGACTTTTCCTCTTGAATCGCCTTTTGAAGAGCCATGCTCTGGGCCAAATTCTACCCCGGGCCCAGACGGAATCGGGTCCTATGCTATAAAGACTACAAAATATATGTTTTTAGCCTGGCACTACAGAGCTAATACCGTATTTACTCGATTATAGGCTGCCCTCGAGTAATGGCCGCACCTTTATTTTGACCACTCAGATTTCAAAGAGTTGGATACAAATAGGCCTACCGCCTACTATTGATCAATGGCTTCATATAATGGCCGCACTCCACTTTTTGAACTTGACAAATATACCCGAGGCCTATGGGGCCTACTCGCATGGTAAATACAGTAAGACCGCAACTTACAGGGTTAAGTAATCAAGGCCTAAACGTTGATTGACTATTGTAATAATTGTCTTCAGTCATCTTTTCACATTGGAGGCCTACATCACTGTTAGTAATTGCCCACACTCAAATTTAATTTTAAACTTTGTGGGCTTTGTAATTCTATAGTGCGATTAGTGCCTATAATAACATGTTGTAAATGTGAAACTTGTAGCCTACATAAACATGCAAATAAAATTATGATGACTAAACTGATTTAGTTTTGACGCCGAGTGTAAGTAGGCCTACATCTAGGAACTTCTTCAGTTGGGGGGTCCACAATAAAATCATCATGTTTTGCTGTTCTATTAACAAAAAAAAACTAGGCCCACATTTAGGCCTAACGTTGCTAGTTTAAGTATAAACATAGGCTGAAGGACTTTCAACCGAAAAGGACTTAATTGTTTAAAATAGCAACGTTAGGCCTAAAGGTTTTAAAGTTTTTTTTTGTTGCTACAATAGCAAAAACAGGTACTCTTTCGGTTGGTGTTGGCCAACTTTTTAACACTGTTTTTTTTTTCATTAAAAACGACGAAAAACCACTGTAAATGATTTATATTTTATAATTGCAGTTGTATATAATTAAAAAATGCACTCGCAAGTTTCATTTCATGCTGTTTTATAAACAAAAGTAAGTTACAAGTAGCGATGAGTGACGCGTGCGTGCGAGTAACTCGATAGTCTGACAGGGGCTTTATGTATAACCTGTGTAAATTACTAATTCAACTAGGGCCTAACATACTAGGCCTAGGTATATTGTACATTTTCAGATCAGTAAATATCAATAAAACGTTCATAAATAGGTACTATTTCTATATTTATTTCATATTTACAATGGTTTTTCGTTGTTATTGAAAAAAAAAAGTGTTAAAAAGTTGGCCAACACCAACCGAAAGAGTGCCCAAAAACATGACTTTATTATGGACCTCCCCAACCAAACAAGTTCCTTTTAAATAAATAAAATAAATAAAAATAAATTCTACCCACTCAGTTATATAACTTATTATATAAGTTATAAGTTATATTCCCACAAAATCTTTACGATGGATCAATCAGACGTTGACAATCTTTATGATGGACCAATCAGAAGTCGTAACGTCACTACGACCGGCCAATAAAATATTACTAACCAGTCAGTCACCAACAAATTAAAATCAATTCCTTACGACGGTGTGGGAACCGGACCCCCAACCCCCCCAGGAAATATATAATCAGCACTTAAATATTATATTGAATAGCAGTAAATTCTTACAGTTTATATGTATTGACAGCTTTTACGATTATTATACCAAGCTTGTTTGAAGCAGATTGTGTGCCAGAGGTATTAGCTGATAGTTGACTGCTAGCATTCACTGTTGGTGTCTTTGTTGATGATCGGCTTTCATATTTATTTGCAGTACCACCCCTTTTAGGTTGCTTCGGAGCTGTATATGTTAGTGAAGTGTTTCCTTCGCCGACTGACTTTGAGGAGAACAACGAAGCCAATTTGGAACTGCAAATAATTAAGACACGTTTTAGGTTATAACAAGGCCCTGTGTAGACATCCGCCTAGGCCTAGTCTAGGGCTGGACACACTGAATAATTGATTTTATTAAATTTACTTACTTCTTGGCGGGCATAAAATCATCATCGTCATCTCCTCCAAACATTGTTTTAAATAGCTAGATGCAATTTAAAGTGAAAGAACGCATGTCTTGGAAAATACTTGTGTTCTACGTCGCCCCACCCATATTCAGATTTCAGAGCTGTCAAAATGTCACCATCAGCTGTTAATTTGCTGATCTTCCCGGTCTCGTAGGCTGTGGAAACCCCGTGATTATGTTTAGAGTGCTGTGGCATTTACGTCCGCATTCTAGTGGGAAGTGCGTAAACTAGATGATGGCGGGTAATTTAAAGTTGTGCGAATGGTCGATATTGTCACCGTGGGTAGCCGTGGGTAGTGTCATTTCTGTTTTCTTTGCACACTCGATTCGTGTGGTTGTTATTATTATAGATACACTATTCACACTATACGCAGTTGAATTAAGAAACAGCACTGCGAAAATGCAAATGGATAATATACATTTAAAACTTGGCAATTGTACCATTTCGTTGATGTAATGGTGTAGAGAGAACGTTCAAAGTATCGTGCCTAAATCTACCAAAATACCAATTAATTGAACGTCAATATACAAAATTCATAGAAATTATGATCATATCCACACAATTAGCTTGTTTAATACTTCCACAATATAGCATAAATTCACCTTGATCGTATTATTCTTCTACTGACTGCAGAAAATAATCTCGAAAGTAAACTGCCAGTGTACTGTTTGGTTACGTGTAGCTAGCATGTACATTTATGTCCCACAAGCAATTATTTAGACTGTCCACTCTCTAGAAAAGGGCTGTCCACATTATAACTTGTGTATCTAGAAGGCATTCTTGTAGAGAGCTTTTGCTTGTTCCCTAATTCCACCCACAGTGGAGGCTCAAGCGTAAAGCGCGAGACTCTGATTTGGTAGGACCTGAGTTCGAATCCCACCCCACCGAGACAGGCAATTTTGACTGACAGTTTTTTTTTTCTTTTCCGAGGTTTTCTTCAGCCATTAACGCGAATGCAAGGGATTGAATCTTCTTAATCAGCCCTCGGACACTCCGTTTACAATAATTATTGCTCAAATTAAAAATTACCTAGTTTAAACACCTGTAAAGGGGTATGCATGCATCCTGGACAGGTTCTCCACTAGATTATTTAAAAAAAATCGCTGTTATCAAAAAGCGTTAAATACTGCGCTATAGCCATCTTCAACAAGCTTCCCAACAACATAATAATACCCTCATCCATAGTTCCCATTTAAATCTCATTACAAATCTTTCCTCACCTCTCAGAACTTCAACTCACTCCAAGAACACTTATCTGCCTAAATTGTGAATACCAGTCATTACGTCTATTGCCCCCGAGGTCAAAATCTTCCAGCTTACACCGATTGATTATTGATAAGAGGACAGTTAGGTACATGACAAAGCCACTATGTGGTATGTAACTTGAATGTTTGTATTTTAAATTATTATGGAGCCTATTTTCTTTGTATTTTTTTTTCGGGTACTTGTGACCTGAGTGATGTGTGCCACTGCCCTAAAACCAGAATTTGTTTTGTAGGGCACGTTTTTACTTTGTGTGTAACGTATACTTTTTTTCACCATCCTACTTCCTATGAATCCAAGTAAGAGTAAGGAACTTGAACTTGAATTTGTCCAGTGTTACACAAGTTAACGTACTGTATAACGTATTTCATATTTTAACGAATTGAAAAACTGCATTGAAATAAGCGTTCCGTTGCTTGGGAGTTCATTGGACTAAGGATTAACAGAGGAGGAATAATTTAATCAATCACTCTTATTTTGTGTAATCATGTTTAAATATCTAATCCTAAAGAATATTCTGCTCAAGGTTCAGGGTTCGATACTCGCCACCGGCAACCCCGACTTTCCGGTTCTTTGTCGTGGGAATACAAGCGATTTAGTTCTCTCAAACAGACCTTCACACGTTTCCTTCACAACTATTCCAACTCCAAAACCCCTAGTTAGACTGAGTGAGGAAGGGGCCTACACATATTATGTTTTATTGAAGATATAAAAAGACCTACACATATTATGTTTTATTGAAGACATAACATGACTTTAAATATTTATAAACTTTGAGCTCATTGTTTGTTTCCCTGCTTAATAGACATCTTATATTATAAGACTTTATTCTTAGTGAATTATTAAAACATAATATGATTAATTCTATACCCTAGAGGCATCAAACCATTAGTATCTATGTCTAAAACATTCTAAATGCAATGCAAATAAATAGGTTGGGATTAAGGAATGAGGATGAAAATCGACAGGCAATTCATTAAAAAACTTTGCACAACGAATTATTTGAGTTTAAACATATAGCAACATTTTAATCACATTTTGAGGATGTCATAAATATTATATTTTCGATATAATTTCCTTTACAATACAAATTTACAACATTTTTACCTACGATAAAAATAAATAATAAATACAATCAAGGATCGCAATGAAATGTCAACACTTCACTTGATAATCTGTTCGTTCTGCCTCCGCCTTGTCCACCATCAATATGACAGGTACATCGGGATTAGGTAACAGCAAGAATCTAATAAGGTATCACGCACGACACAGTGTTAGTAGAGTTTGATGACACAGCACTAGAACGGGTGTCACGCGAGCTCTGTGAACACCCCTCTCGACTTGCCGTAGCGCACGACGGCGGTCGCCTGGGGGTGGGGCTGGGGGTGGGGGTAGTTCTGATAGTTCCTGGCCAAGAACTGCGGCGGCCCCCGCGGGTACTGGGGCTGGGGCTGGGGCATGAAGAACTGCCCCCGGACCTGGTACTGTTGTTGCTGGAACTGTTGGTAGTACTGCTGCTGGATGAAGAGGTCGCCGTTGGCCAGGGGTACCGGCTGGGGCTGGGGGTGGTGGTAGTACTGTTTCTGGGGGAGCTTGCGCACGGGGGTGGAGGGGAGGGACCGGCCGGTGGTGGTGCCGCAGCTCGCCGACTCCCAGTCTCGTATGAGGCCGGCGAGGCGGTGCCGCTCCAAGGCCAACTCTTCTTCGCTGTTGGAGTCGTAGTCATGACCCTGGAACAGAAGCGCAATGTGTTCGTCAAGGAGGTTTATTTTATTTTATTTTTTAAATTTAATTTTACTACCCATGGTTATGTACATATACATCCCGGGTTCAATCCCCGGTGGAGGCACTTTTTTAATTTCTGTCTACGTATAATACAATCATATAACAGCAGGCGGTTGAGGAACAGAGAGTGAAAAGTTTTAGAAGATGTTTGGAGGAGGTATAAATAAATATATATATATAATATTTTTGATGTAAAGGTTGTAATATTTTTGACATAGTAATTAATTATGAAAATTAATTGTTTTGTGAACTTAAGTTAAAAATTGTTAAGTACTTGCCACCATGTATATATACTACAATATTTTAAAGGTATGCAAATAAATAAAATAAATAAATAACATCCTAGTCCCCTTCTATAAAACCAAGGTTAAAATGTACTCTCCGGATTTTTTTTTAGAAAATAGTGGAATGTTTGGAATTTCGGGAAAATCTACACAATTATAATATAGTTTGCCTTGGAAAACTGACAGCTTACATTTTTATATTCGTAAAGAAAGCCGATATCGATATGCGATGAATCGATTGATACCAACATCGCCTATGTTGCAATTTGTCCTAGGTTTGGGCTATAATTTACGGATAGACCCCGGACCATATGTGCATCCGTGCATAAGACTTTGGTCGTTTACATGAATGTAAAAAGCATATTCTGTAGTGTGAGAATCAGGTTCAGCGAGTCTAGATTGTGATATTATAAACCCATACTCAAGTTGTATACTAGTGTGTAATCACCGATAAAATATTACACTTACGACCTATGCTGTAAGATATCTTAGCAGACTTTTTCCGCACCCTCTGCGAACCATCGGGTTGTCGCTGGTTAATCTCAAGATACTCGCTAAAGACCATCTATGCGACGGGTTTACTTTGTGTGCTGTTTGAGTGAGTGTTAGAGCTGGTGGTTAAAATACAGTTGAGTTATTTCGAAAAATTGCGGAGGAGTAAATTATTAGTAAAACATACAATTAACGGAAGAATACATCGATTAAAATGCAATATTTTTATTAACTGCCTCAGACGCATCCAAGGAGGCTACCATTACGTCTGTTTTCAGATTATTTTTCATCCTTGGAATGCTTCTCAATCCGTCGGGGTAGGTTCGGGGGTAGGTCGTAAGTTCGAAGCCTCTCTTTTAGGTTCTCTAGCAAACTCTCTTAGGTGGTTATCTTTACCTAGTAAGCCTAGTTCGTTAGTTTGATAATTGTGTGAGAAATGGGTAACCACGACCCGGTCCGGTCCTTGCCCTCTGGACGAGGTCAGCGGGAATGAGATCCGGGATCCCCAATGAGTCTCAACATTACTGCGAGGTCACGGGGTCTAGAATAACAGATTGGGTCGGCGAGAGACGAATAGCAAGGAGGGAACGGGCGGGGGTCGGTGTAGAGGGAGAGAAGGGAAGAGGGTTCCGGCAGACCTCCCTCCCCCACCTTACCCGACACTTTAGGAACCAAAACGATTCAAATATTACATTCGTAGCACGTGTTATGTATGAAAGCTAAATGTAATTTGAGAAACATTATTCCAAAAAATCATATATATATTTTTTTAATTTATTTATTTATGTCTCTATTTGCAACAGGCAATGTAGCCCACTAGTGCAAATTTAATAGAGAAGGAGAGGGGAAACCCGGTACCGTACATGCCTATCTCTCTCGAAAAGTACCAGGACCAACTGGCTTTACGTCCCATCCGAAGACGTTATACTTTTGACATGTCATATAGTTCCTCCACTACTCTTCGCACAGAGGCCCAGAAACGAACTGTAAAGCTTTACAACTAGTTCTTGACAGCGATAATACGTGTTTGGAGAGGGGACCCTTTGAGATTTGTTACCAAGAGTTGATGGGACTGGTTACGAGGCAAATTGTCTTGGTCGAATAATCATTTTTCTTTTTTAATATTTTTCTTTTTTTTGTATCTTTCATTTTTTGTAATTCTTTCTATTCTTTTCCTTTCTTCTCTCTGTAATCTTTTTTTCACACTTTTATTTGATCAACTTAATCATTGTAATCCTAATTTTACAAAATGGAAAGCATGTTGTAAAACACTTCAAATATTGTTTGTATTGATTTATGTAATAATTTAGCTTAATGTCTCTTTTGAACATTTTAAACTGAAATGAGATGTTAGTAGTTTGGATTGAAAATGCAATTTAGAGAAATTTCGTGATTTGGTGGAGGTGCCGGGTAAAAGCAGAATAATTTATCATATACCATTTTCGGATATAAAAACTTATTGAACAAACAAAGGACACTATCCAATGGGTTGTGGGGCTAGAAGCTTAACCTTCTTCAGATAATAAAATTTGTGAGTTGTGAGTGTATAGATTGGATTTAAAATCGCAATTATGGAAATTTTGTGTTTTGGTGGAGGTGCCGGGTTAAGACATATTATTTATTTATCATTCCTATACAGTTACAAAACTTACCAACAAAGGAGGACAATATTATTTGTACTGGATGAGCGTAGCAAGCGTAGCGAGCGAAGCGAAAATTCCATTTAACTACAATGGAGAAAAAAATCCGGAATGTTTTTCTTTTTTTCTGTTTGTATTATTGTGTCTGTTAACACGATTCCGGCTAAACCGATACTCCAATTGCGATAAAATGTTACACACATAACAAAAACTTGTAGAAATACAGCCAAACCTTACACACACCCAAAAGGAATGAGATCTAAAAAAGGGCCAAGCTCATCTACCCTTCCACATTTGCGCATTCTTAATTCATAAACGTACAGTGTCCCATAACAGCATCCTCGAAAAGCTTGGCAAAATAGAATTTGCGATTATTAATTTAACGTAATAGTTTATCCAAGTTCTTTTTTTCTAATTAATTTAAACGTAAACACGCAAATTCTATTTTGCCAAGCTTTTCGAGGTTGCTGTTATGGGACACTGTACGTTTATGAATTAAGAATGCGCAAATGTGGAAGGGTAGATGAGCTTGGCCCTTTTTAAGATCTCATTCCTTTTGGGTGTGTGTAAGGTTTGGCTGTATTTCTACAAGTTTTTGTTATGTGTGTGATCTCATTCCTTTTTCAAGTTCCATTACAAAATTATTTGTTAAAATATAATATTTTTATCAAAGTTGATTTAATTTTTATGGTATTAGCAATAACAATAGGATGTAAAATATCTAGGCCCGGATTCATGTACATCCTGGGTATAGGTGGTATAACCATGGTATAACGACGGTATAAGGACTGGTTAAGTCTAGGCAACTCACATCCAATTAAAACTTTCCCATGTAACAACAAACGCACAACTAATGTTATTTTACACCTATTTCACTGCATCCACAGCCATGTAAATCATCAGATAATCAAAAGCATAGATACTACTAAAATTTTCACCATCTTTTGTTTTACATTTTCATTAAAAGTGACAGGAGATTGCGTGAGTTGATTAATAGAAAAGAAAAGGCTTATTATTGCCGTAAATTTTGGAATAGCCTAGGACTATCATACCATTGTTTGTCTGCATTAGGCTTGTAGTAATCAAAACTAGTTATTTGTGCGGGAAGTGTGTCAAAACAAGGTTGTGCTGGCCTAGGGTTGGCTAAGAAAGGCCTAGGGCTTGTCAAACATGTAGTGTAAGTATTTATTTATCTAGTCCTATAGCCTAATGGAACTTTAGACCTACACTGTTGTATTATAAATAATTTTCTACATCTGGGCCTAGGCCAGGGACGGTTTCTGATTTGATTTATGAGAGTATAATGACACCTTTTCTCGTTCCACACAAAGAAGAAAAATTTAAAATGTCCGCTATTTGTTTTCTTATCGCACTTTCCCGCCTAACTCTGCTTGTACCGTCAACAAGTGTCAAGTAACTATAGTTACTTGTTGATTGTGTGCCTAGTGTATAAGGCTTATTTTAAAACCTTTATTTGGAAGCCTTCCAGCAAACTTTTTCAACTTTTTTTTCAAAAGAGACTATATTACTATAACCTTAATGTCCATGTAAAATATGAACATTGTAGCCCCACCCGTCTGGTCAGAATCGCGGGCCGATTGAAACTGACGTATTAGATGTTAGCAGTAGCAGTAGCTAACATCCTTAAAGTGATTTTGAGCATGTTTCAAGCCATTTTTTCACCAAGAAGGAATAATCGTACCCCAATAAAATTTGGCATGTGTTGTCAGGTACCTAAATCCCCTCGATTGTGATAGTTTTTAAGTTCACATCACGTTACATGACGGCTGGGTAACACCTCGAAATCACCCCAACTCTGCTTGGTGTATAAGGTGCTTGAGTGTGTAGCGCACCGCGGCTTGGCTGCGGCGCCCTAACGGGCACCTAGATGGAGGCCTTTGAAATTTCTCAACTTAGAACTGCCACGCTTTTGAGCGCAATCGAAAAATTATTTCTCATAAAAATCGCAATTTTACGATTTTTCTCGATTTTTAAAAAAAATTCTTCGATTCATAACACCTACATGCTTTATCCGATTGTAATAATTTTTTTCACAGAACCTTTATTTTATGAATTAATATATTCGTGTGAAATCTGAGCGTAATCAACCAATTGTTTCTCATGAAAATCGCAATTTTACGATTTTTTTCGTTTTTTTTTTTATTTCTTCGACTTATAACACCTACATGCTTTATCCGTTTGTAATGATTTTTTCAAAGAATCTTGATTTAATGAATTAATATATTCGTGTGAAATTTGAGCGTAATCGAGAAATTATTTCTCATAAAAATCGCAATTTTACGCTTTTTTCGTTTAAAAAAAATTACGCTCATCCAATAACGCGCCTGAAAAAGCGTTTGCGAAGCTTCCTAGTACAAAAAAATTATACTCTATTTTAATTTATGTGTGTTGGTATTATTCACACGGGACTAACTAAGTCTCGGCCTTGCATCATAGCTAAATGTATGCAACCTAGGTAATTTCTTGACAAACAAACAGCTATTGCGGTTTGTGAATAAAAAATTATTTGTCTTCCTTGTAATTCGTTGGTCACTGTTTTTTTTCGACACACACATTTATTCACGATTGAATTTTCACTTGAAAATTGACATGGCTTGTTTGCGAAACTCGATAGGTACTTTAACATAAATGAGACAACATTAGTTCAACATTAGTTTTCCGAATACCAAGACTGTAAAATATGGTAATGTTGATAAATTTGTAAAACAATTTAAGGTAAAGTAGTCTATAATAGACGATAAAAAAATTAATAAGCTACTAACCGACAGCGGCGGCACAAGTGTAAAGCGCGCGACTCGGTAGGTCTAGTTTTCGAATTCCCTAGAGACCTTCGATCATGAGCATGACTGAAGGTTTTTCGTAGGTTTTCCTCAATCGTTTATGTGAATGCAAGGAATTGAGTCCTAATAAACTGCTTTCGGACACCCCTTCACGATTGTCCTTACTCCAATATACCAAGCTAGACACCTGAAAAGAGGCATGCAGGGATATGCTCTAGGCAGATTTCCCACTAAAAATTAAAATGTTTAGCTAGTATAGAAACTATCCCCGAATATTTGTCACGCTGTATAGGTTATGAGTTCGAAGGGTTGGATAATCGATACTTCCGATAGATGGCGCACAACCAGCGAACACTGATGACCCCGAGCCGAGCTTATCCACTCCCATGCTTCCTCGGATGCCGTGTGGGAGACACAGATATTATATTACGACGGGTTTTAATGTTATTTTCAACGATGAAACCAACATGTTTGCAATATTACATTTCCACTGTTACATTCATTGAACGACAAATCCCACGCTTTCCTACGCTTGCCACACTTTTAAAAAATAATATAAAATTTCAGAGATTACTTGGGATCCCGTGACATTCCTTGGACCATCGTTTTCGGGAAACCTGGTGCATTTGTTTTCTTGCTAAGAAATTGTAACATATTTCTGTATTCATATTCACTATATTTTCATTTTTAAATGGAAAATATTGTGTCAAGACGAGGATATCAGTATCACACAAACATACAGCCAAGTGTAATTAGTACGTGACTGTATGTGATTGAACGTCGCATAAACTTAACGTCATTCATTACATTTAGGCTAACAAACATACAGATGAATGCAAATAGCGGACAAATGACCCATTTTGGATATCTACACCTACCATTAGAATAATATGAAATACAACAATAATAAAATAGGTATCAAACAAGAAGAAACATACACTGTAAAATGTTTACATATGTATTACCAGAGGCAGGTATTTAGGGTAAAAATAAGTCAATTTTCGTTTTACTAAACCCAATAGCGGTGAATTGGTGGTAAAAATAATTCAACATTTAGCTGAAATCTCTATTATCTCCCCCCCTGATATTTTTTAATTTGTTGTGTGGGATCTTATAAAAGACTTGCAGATAGCAATAAAGTGTTGTCATGAGAATCCAGAGGCAGGTTTTTGGAGAGGAACTTATACTTGTGTCTTTGGTTTTGTTCTGACCAAAATTGGTGAATTGATGTTGAAAATCATTTATAATAACTTACGGTTTTTAACGGTGAAAATTCGATTTTACGATAAATACCTGCTTCTGAGTAAAAAGCAAAACATGTAAAAACATTTCTTAATCATGACTTCCGATTATCCCTCAGCGAATATATTAACAATTTAAAATTTAATAACAAAACCTGTGTGTTTTAGACTTGCTTGCTTCCCGGGAAAACTACTTTAGAACGTTTTTCCAACGCCTACGTAGGAATTAGCAAAAACGTGCAACTTCCGTTTTCTAATTTCTCACTCTACGAGTTTCCCCCGTCTAGCTAGCTGCTAGAGCGAGGCGAGTAAGAATAATAGTAGCCGGTCTAATCTCAAGTCTAGACAGTGGAAGACGGGACCGTAATGTTACAGAGAGGGCAAACGCTTGTCGTCTGGGGACGAGGTTTCCTACGTCGAATCCAATAATTCCTATGAAATCTTCGATCCCTCGATCCGAGAAATCAAATGTCGTATACAAGCAGTATAAACTAATGGGAAAACAGCCAGGGAATTGTGGAATAAACCTCAGAGGAAAATGTAAAAGAAATAAAGAAAGATGCACGGAAAAGGAGATAAAAAGAAAATCTAAGATTCGGGGGAGATGTATACCCGCGTACAGAAGTAAATAATTGGTCAGAGATAAATCGTATCTATCTTTAAACCTCATGTGCAAGTGTAAGTAACTTGTATTTTCTAGTCTCATTCCTACACGAATCAGCTGTTATATATAGATAAATGATTAACCATAATTAGCAGAAATTATTTAAAATGAGTAGCTTGAAAAAAGTTGCGTTCTTTGTATATTAATCCATCTCTTCTAAAAAATCAACCCCTTGTGTCAAATTTGTGCGTTAAACAACATCTTCTCTAAATTTGTACATAAAATAAGACTAGTTATCTGTTAAAATTTATGAATATTTGAATTCTTATCAAATAAACTCCTTCTCATGTCATTAAACAACCCCCCCCCCCCAAACGTTCTAGGTCGAAATTGCATGTTTTGACAACTTGTTTAACGTTTGTTGGCACTTTTCAATTCATATTCATGATTGTTTGTTGAACAAATCTCCATTGATAACCAATCATGTGCAAAATGGTTGTTAGATCTATGCAGGTTTTGATTTACTTCTGTCCCCTGGGTGTTTACGGGCAATATAGTGGATACACAAGATGTGCGAGTGGCACCGAGGTTACTGCTAACTAGAGACTTACGCTTTCAATCTTCTCGTCCAGCATCTTGAAGAAGTCTAATTGACTGGAGGAAATCTCCCTGTGAACAAGAAAACATGTAGTAAGTATCCAGTATCCAACACTTTGTCTCAAACAAGAAACACGTCGTTCTCGTTAGTATCCAGTATCCAACACTTTGTCATACTAGACTACCTACAATCACATCAGCATGTAATTTTAAACACAGTTCATTTTGTTAAAAACAAATGTTTTGAAACATAATAACAATATTAAAAGGAGCAATATGAAAACCATCAATTAGGTGTTGTCATTAAATAGACACACTAATAATTTATCAGATTAAAACTACATTGGAGAGACTAATTCTATTTACATTGGTTTAAATGTTGATATATTGAAATTGAACGGAAAGTAGTAATACGCAATAGAACAAAATATGTATCTGTGAATTTATATTACAACGAATGCACTGATGAATTCAATTTAAAAAATTAAAAAATCTGTAGCAAGAAAACAATAGAGCCAATTTGAATACTAAATTATGCAAAATATTTATTTAACTTTGGTCGTTTATAAAACAGACTTGCTGTCTTTTCACCCGAGACTGTAAATATCTAGTCAACAGGCTCTCTGAAGACACCGAGTCTTTGGGCAAGCGAAACGTCAGAAGTGTGTGTGTAGGGGTGTAGGGGGGTTAATTAATGTAATTACACGGTTCCATCTCATCAAGGCGGTCGTGTCTGCAGATACAACCGTGCGGGTGCGAATCCTTCTGTGGTCTCAACCGAGGAGTAGATTAAAGCTAGATGTACCTCGCACGTTACTATGCGAGACTTAAATTCGAATTCAGCCAGTACCGACCGTCAACAATCTCGAGAGTTTCTGGTCAAAGAAGAATTATTTTGGAATTAAGTAATATATACAAACCCTTGGTTGTCCCCACAGCTGTCCGCACACCCGACACCTATATATATTATAGTTAGTCCCCTGAATAATACCAACAATATATATTACAAATAATTTTAAAACTAATTTCTACTAATATATAAATAATATTGTCCTCCTTTACTAGCAAATTGTACACTTGAATAGACATGATAAATAAATAATATGCCTGAACCCGGCACCTCCACCAAATTACGATATTTTCCAAATTGAGATTTTAAATCCAAGCTACACTCACAAGTTTGATATCTGAATAAGGTTAAGTAAACTTTATTTAATACATCTTACTCACAACATATGGACATTGTTCTTTGTTTATAAGGTTTATAACTGAAAAGTATACATGATAAATAATTCTGCTTTTACCCGGCACTTCCACCAAATTACGAATTTTTTTTAAATTGCGCTTTCAAATCCAAGCTACACTCATTTACAAGTTTTCCATCTGAATAAAGTTGAGTGAATACTCCACATGGCCCATTGGATTACCAAACGTTTTCATGATTCTCTCTTTTCATTCGAAATGTTTCTATAGCTTCAATCATACCTCGATCTCAGTTTTATGATTCGTGCATTGTTTATCGCTTACCTGGACACACATGGACAGACGTAAAATAAGGGCAAGACATCAAACAAATTTCCTCTAACCATTTTTGTGCACCCACATGATAATTATCGGTATTCAACCAATATGTAAACAATAAAGAACTCATTATTCTTACAATAATCTAATAATTTAAAACTACTATCAGCAGCCTTATTTGATAACAGATTAAGTGCAGAAGAGCTTAAGGGGTTTCATCTCCTACCATTCATTAATGTATACAATATGTTCAAGGATGGACATGTAATTTTAATTTGATTATTCATGCAAAAACTATTTAGTTTTGAATCTGCTTTTGCCGAAATGTAATATTTACGTAATAGAAAAGTAAAATCGTTTGTGTACAGCAAACCTTTCTAGAAATATCCACTTTTAATCCTCCTAGTCACTTCAAACAGAGGGAGGGAGGGGTGGGGGGAGGGAAGAAGAGAGAGTGAGGGAGAAAAGGAAACATTGATTCATTGATTAAATTTAGCCTATATAAAGGCGGGAATAAGGCAAGTGAAGTCTTAAGTTCCTTCCAAGAGAGAGAGAGAGAGAGATTGATTGATTGATTAATTGATTAAGGTCTTTATTTTAAGGCGGGATTAAGGCTAGTGAAACCTTATCTTCCATCCAACCTTTAAGGAGGTGTACATTACATTGCATTTTGTATGGTGTTGATAATATACTATCTATAACTACTACTAATAATAATAACAATGATAATGAAGCCCTAATGAAAATTATAGATAATTAGAACACAAAGTAATATAAAAGTAAAAGAGAGAGAGAGAGGTAGTAGAGTGGTCAAAAGACTGTTGGGATATGAATATTATTACGTGAGAGAGCTCCGAGGATTAGCTTTTCCTGATTCAATTAAGCCGAGCTGAATAGAATAGTGAAGAGGCGCTAAAGGCTCCGGTATTAATTTCATTCCGGTATTCCGGGATGCTATTGTCTTACAGACAGGCTTAACAGTTCGAGTGTACCCGTACGTTATTGAGTCTATACGGGCTACTTCACAACGCTTAGCTGTTCGTGCCCACACAACAGTAACGGAAAAGTAGGGACATGTCTACAAGGAGACTACAATTTTTCTTCGGTCGGTCTTCAGAGATGAGAGCGCAATCCTCTCTGGGTCTCAGACGACGCCAAATAAATCACGGCTGGACATAAACCTTCTTAACAAACCACTCTGTTGTACTTAACTTGTTATCCAAAGTTGCTGCTGGTTGGTTTTTGCTTCGAGGGGCCACAGGAGTCCCCGGAAACTTGTCTATACTGTTATAAAAGCATGTTATTGACTTGACTTGCGTTCGTGGTTTTGTAACAAACATATTTTTAACAGTGTATGTTTTCGTATTTCAGCAGTTAATCATTAAGAACACACTCGATTTAGATCTATTTAAAAAAATAAGTGTTCTTGGACTTGAGTGACGTACTTCTTCATTTAAAATTTTGAAATTTTTGTGTTGATCAAACCTCAGGGTAAATTTTCCATTTTTGTCCAAAGTTTGCCATTTTTTATAAAAACATATTACATACAAAATCGAAAACTAAATCACAAAATTCATAGAAAATTTTATCGTCCGTCAGTAAATCAAACAGTAATTATGCAGATATGACAATTATCAATGTGGTTTGAGGTTAAGCATAGTAATTCTCGAGGGCGTCTTTCCTAATTCATTTATATCACTGTCGAGTACTGTCGTATGTATTTGATTTGTACATCCAAAAACGAATAAACCCTTTGTATGTTCGTATGTAAGGTACACGTTTAAGTCACGTACTTTAACACGTATTAAGTAACAACATTTTAAACTAGATTACAAAAGTTTATAAATCAACCTTACAATGTCTTCTTTTGGGAATGTTACTTTATTGGGTATTAATATGGTGAAACTTAACTCTTATCGTCTCATGCCGTGGAATATGTATACTAGAAAAAAAAAGTTGTGACGTTTTATTTTAGCACCGACTTTGCTTGTATGAAACTTTTTTTGTGTGACAAAATTTTAGAGGAAATGCCCAAGGGATATCGTCCTCTTTGTTCTTTTGTTATTAAACTGTATGTAGGTTAGGCGTAAAAGAAATACAGCATTTTTAATTTGCTCTAGAAATCACTTTGAAACCACTTCAGTCAGGATTCCCGGTGGCTGGGATTTGTATCAACGACCTCCACAGTTAACAGCTTATTAATTGATAATAATTAATACACCACCGTTATCGGTTATGATCATACATTGGGAGAATATTTAAAAAATTCACAGATTTAGGTATAACTGATTAGAAGGACTGTATATAAACGAAAAAAATACACACCTTAGTTCCTAATTTCCTTTAAGAACATTTTACACCCCATTCTTTAACTAAACTTACCCTCACTATGAGTTTCATCACTATAATAAATACATTAAATTATTGTACATCGAAGTCTTGTCATGTTTTGTGTGTTAACTTGAGTAAGTTGTAGGTCTAGTTGTGTTGATTCTCCTCTGTGAGTGAAAACTACATGTCCAATTATTAATATACGAATCTAAGTGCAATAGGTACACTTTTTTCTAACAAAAGTAAGATGGGAAGAAGTTGAATGAGAAAAACTTGTGCTACAAACTTATATTACTTGCGTGCCATCAAACGATTACGAGCGTCGATAGCAAACTTTAGGAAATTCAGTTGTAAAACACTTAAACGTTAAAGCAAAACTTTCCCAAGTGTTATAGCTGTTACGAAAACTTGTAGATAGGTCAGATCACTTAATGAACTATTAGGTTTGAAGTCTTTGATTACTTTTTATTCGCAATACTTGAAACTGGTCATCTTTTAATAAAAAACTTGTTTGTGGAGATTGTAATACTTACAGTATTATGGTGAAACTTTGATAAAAATGTATGATTTAATATAAAATCTAATTCCTTATTTTGTGTACTGTCTTCCATTACACAATTTATTCGTTATCACACACACATGCACCAATACTGATAATTAAATGTCTATTTAAAAATCTCTTGATCACTACATTAATTTCATTTCACATACATTCTGGACCACTTTTTGACCTTAATTTGCTATCAAAACAATGTCAAACATTCGGAAAATGTTAAGAAAGGATATGAGCATGGCGCTCAAAGATCATTTACACATTTCAAAGAAATGTCTCATACAGAAGTACGGGAAATTGCTGCAAATTGTCTGCTTCATGGCATATTGACCGTCAGTTACTAAATACATGATTATAAACATGTTCTCTGCTAGAGCCAAGCGCATATTCTTCTTCAAACACCCCCCTAATAGTCTTCACGAGACAAGCAGTTCACGGCAGCTCGAAAGCACTCAAATTAAGATGTACAACAACCATTGAGTATAGATACTCATTGGTACAACGCTCTGGAGAAAAATTGAAACTACATACGTGAATTCTAAAATGCACATGACACAGTTATTTCTATGCAGAACAACATACAACAGAATTGATGCATGTAATAAATCCTACTATACACCATGGTTACTCATAAAGTCGACGCAACCGGAACAAGAAGAGGTTGCTCCCGTCGCGTTGACTTTACGCTTAACAATGGTGACTAGTAGGGTTTATCACATATTCTGTTTCTTGTATGTTGTTCTGCATAAAAATATCTGTGTCTCGTGCATTTTAGAATTCACGTATGTTGTTTTAATTTTCTCCAGAGCTTTGTACATCTTAGTTTGAGTGCTTACGAGCGTGCCGAGAACATGTTTGTCTAGTGAAAACTCTTAAGTTCCACATTTTTAGAGTCACGAATAGAATATGCCTAAATGTTCCAGACTAACTCAACGTTTATTTTGTATTAAAGCCTCGTTTGCCCGAACTCACCCGACAGGGTAAAGAAAGGCCGGTGACTAGTTATCACTTTCCACTCCGAACTATAATAAAGAACTACCATTTCATTGGCGGATTACAATTAATATTCTGTACTTTTATTGGCTAAAACCTAAATCTATTTCTAGTGAGAACACTGTTCTTGTTTTGCTATGAAATGTTTTTGATGTTTTTTCGAAAAGTTTTTTAAATTAAATAATAACCAACTTGATTGTTGACGTATTGACCGTGAATACTTAGTACATTGTTTTTTTAGGTCTTATCCAAGTCGTTTCCCTTAATTTATATTTAAAAGTTCCGACACTTTTGTTTTATACATTAATTAAAGAAATAATACCTCTAACGATAATTTTTTTTGGTAAAGGGTATGTCTATGTTATTATATTGCAATGAGTCGAGTACTTTAGTGTGACGAGAACTCCCCGGGAATTGCGAGAAAACCTCTCGACGTTTTTATGTCTGTTTTCCGGTCTAGTGAAGACGTTACTTGAGCGAGATTAGCCCAAGTGTCGAGCCCCGGCCGGTATCCTAGGTAACGTGTCACCCCATCCCCTCCCCTCCATAGCAACACAGCTCACCTTAGATTCAATTAACTTCAGCTTATTAATTCAATAATAGAACTCTGGGCGCTCTCGAAGATTCGTATTGACGAGAACTGACGGACGGAAATAAAAGTAATACGAGTCGCCTTTTATTCGCAGGATGATGGAAACGAGATGGCTCGAAGCTACCAAGAATCAATTAAATCTCATATTGCATTAGTTCTTTAATATGAGTTTTCTCTTATTGACGTTTATTGTTATCTTCTTTACGTGAAACTTAATTAATTTACTTGTTGTGTGTTAACTTGGGTGTAAGAAATAGTACAAATCGGATGGTTTAATCCTCAATTTCAATCTCTGTTCGTTTTTGTAATATAATCATTACGTTTTATAACGAAATGTCTTTTTATTTTTCCTTCTGAATTGGTAGAGTTACATAAAAAGACTCGATCGACCCATTCGGTCTGGAACTCGATGCGGTAGGCCAGTACGCATAGCTGTGGAGAAATTGAAACCCAAGCTTTGTCGAGACAGCGAGTGTGATTTGAAAGAACAATGGTATAATAAATACAAAATGATCTCTTGTGGTGGAAATACTTGTCAGGGTTCGGTATTAAAACAAACAAGAGCGCACTTAATGTTTCATAAGACGAAGAGGCAACTGAGGGATAGTTAGTGTGCACTCAACTTGATGAGTTCGTCTCGTGTTTATGTGTGGAGTCAATAGAACCTAGACGTCTAGGGCGAATCCATAAGGGGCACATTTATAATAATATAATGTTATGATTGTAGTTTAATTTCATGTAAGTGAGCAGAACTCCCATGCATGCAAACCTTTTCTGTCTGTGCGTGGGTCACGTTTTATTATATAAAAAAAACGAGCATAGCATTCATGAACATGAACGTTATTTGTTGACACTGCCCTTCATTTAACAATTATGATAGATAATGTTTTTGGTGACCGTGAACGTCAGGGGTCAAGGGTCAGGGGTATCACTATTAAAAAGTACTAGGAAAACGCTAAAGTCCCGCCGCGTTGATGGATGAGCGTTTTTGTAATTTTTTTGTTTGAGTTTTTTGCGTTTGTTTGCACTTTTCCTTTGCAAGTGCTTTTTGAATGCATTGTAGGTGATTGTTGTCAAGTTTCTATTGTTACGTGTTAATTGGTATTATAAACCTCAATAAACTCATATTAAAACATTTATTTCTATGGATTCTGGCTAACTTTTTCAACTTTTTCTTTCAAAAGGTACTACATCACCATAACCTTAATGTCCATGTGAAATCTGAACGTTGTAGCCCCACCCGTTTGGTCAGAATCGGCCCAAATGTCACGAAAATATCGCACTAAAAATCGAAAAAAATCGTAAAAGTACGATATTCATGAGAAATATTTTTTCGATTGTACCCAAAAACAATACACCTCTAAGTTCAGAGAAAACGAAGGTCCCCTCCAATTTTCATCAAGATCGCTTATGCCGTTTGCCCGGAATCGAGCGAACAAACAGACGGAAAAAAAAAAAAAAAAAAAAACACCCGAAAAATATTTTGGGGGTCAGTGAAATTGAAGTCTTCGCTCCACTCGCTACGCTCGCTACGCTCATCCAACAAATTCGATTAGCCCAGCACCAACACAAAATAATAACCATTAACAAGTAACATTTGAAACTCGACAACAATCACCTACAATGCATTCACAAAGCACTTGCAAAGGAAAAGTGGTCCCACGCAAACTAAAAACTTACAAAAACGCTCATCCATCAACGCGGCGGGACTTTAGCGTTTTCCTAGTATTTGTGAATCCTTCTTGTCAATCTGTTGATTATGTAGCTGCGCTCTTTATTGGATGAGCGAAGCGAAGACTTCAATTTCACTGACCCCCCAAAAAATTTAGCTCGGTTGTTTTTTTGTTTTTTGTTTTTTTTTTGTTTGTTTTTTTGTCTGTTTGTTCGCACGATTCCGGGCAAACGGCATATGCGATCTTGATGAAAATTGAAGGGGACCTTCGAAATCTCTGAACTTAGACGTGCCACGTTTTTTGGTACAATCGAAGAAATATTTCTCATGAATATCGCACTTTTACGATTTTTTTCGATTTTTAGTGCGATATTTTCGAGACATTTGGGCCGATTCTGACCAAACGGGTAGGGCTACAACGTTCATATTTCACATGAACATTAAGGTAATGGTGATGTATTGCTTTCTGAAAGAAAAAGTTGAAAAAGTTAGCCAGAATCTATAGAAATAAAGCTTTTAATATAAGTTTTTTGACTTTTTGTGCGATATTTTCGTGCCATTTGGGTCAATTCTGACCAAACGGGTGAGGCTACAACGTTCATATTATACACGGACATTAAGGTTATGGTGATGTAGTACCTTTTAAAAGAAAAAGTTGAAAAAGTTAGTAAGAATCCATAGAAATAAAGCTTTTAATATAAGTTTTTAGGGTAAATAATACCAATTGACAGGTAACAAAAGAAATTTGACAACAATCACTTACAATGCGTAGGTAGCAAAACAAAGCACTTGCAAAAGTAAAGATATCCCACGCAAACTAAAAACTTTAAAAAGCTCATCCATCAACGCGGCGGGACTTAAGCGTTTTCCTAGTTTTGGGTACCAGCACCCACTATTGTTTTGTCTCTTCATGCATGTATTACTTATGTGATGCGCATATAATATATTAGAATTTTGCACTATGACAACGTAAAACCTTCATATTGGATTGCCGGAAGCTAGGATCGTACTGCCGATAATATTCGAATCCGAATGGGCTAATACAATTCTTATTCTGCTCTGATTGAATATAGGGTGATGCGGGGCTTACATGATCGTGTGATAGTTTAAAGCTATATTATGTTTTCGTAAAATCTAAGTTTTATAGAATTCAATAGAAAGAAGCTCAATAAGTTGTAACAAGTTCCTAATGTAAAGTACACATTTGGTGGAGGTGCCGGGTCCGACGAAATAACATTGTATTATCGACTTTCATCTAAAAGGGCCTACTTATCAAAAGAAGAACTTTTTATGATTTTTATATATGAAACACATAAAGATAAACTAAATTATTTATTTTGATTTATTTTATTTGTAGGTCATTCTGTTTGCATAGGATTCTCGACCCTTGATAAGTCAACATTAATTTCAAACAATGCGCAAATCTTTCATATCCGCAACAATTTAGAACATGCATATTCCGGTAAATAGAAAACAAAACATTTCAGATACTGATATGCATCTATAGCAATGGCTATGTAAATATATATATATTCGGTAGAAAGCAAAAGTAAAATAATTCAATAATGAATATATTTAACGAATTATCATTTCGTATTTTCGTGTATACAATAATCCTAGTAACAATCAGGGTAAACGTTTTACACGGCACTCATTCGAAATTATCTCATAAGTGTGACAAGGGTAACATAAACAACAGACCGTGTGGCAATAAAGTGCGCATGCAGTTCCTCCGTGTAAACAGCCCCGGAGCGGTGAATATCAAGTGGTTGCTGACGCCGCTGTTGAAACAGTCGCAGAACTAATTATACAACTCCGATTGGGTGATTGGTTGCGTGTGGGTGTCATGTAACTGACGCCCTGTCATTACTTTCACGTCTAGTCGTGTTAAATGGAGGGGGTGAGTGGATTTCAACCACATTTCCGCTAATCAATCAGACAGAAGATAATTCAAGTTTCACTTCATAGTGTTGGGGAGGGGGGAGGGGGAGGGGCTTGAAGCGCGATCAACGTCTACGTTCAATGAAATTGATGTATGAAGACAGTAATTTTTATCAAAAGCTATGTCAGATAAAAGGTAAGATTAGATTAAAGATAAGTATTCCTAGTTTTCTTAGTGTTAAAGTTGTGATTAAAAAAGTCATATAGTTTGTCACCTAAATTAACATTTCTTAGCCTAATTTCGTTTAAATTTATTTACAGTTTTGAAACTATTATCCTCGGATAGTCAACATTATATATGCTAATTTTTATGCTTTTATGCGTTTTAATTTATAGAGAAATGATACATTTTGTTGGTCATTTTGCTTTCCTCGATTATTTTATTAATCCTGAAGTTGTAATACGACTGTGCCTGTGTGGCTCGTTGGTCTTGTTGTTAGCGTATCTGCTTCCAATGCAGAAGGTCCAGGGTTCGATTCCCGCTACAGTCAGAAGTTTTTTAACTTCTGATTTGGACTTAAGTCCATCAGTTCTTGTCTTAGGAGTTTGTAAACGGTGACTTTGGAGCCGTCCTAGCAACGAAGCACATAATAAATTTCAGAGTTGTTCTGAATCGGCCTTGTTGATTCTGGCGTTGATTCGCGGGTGTTCGCACTGTCCATACCACTGATTGCTATATTTCCTATTAAAAATATCGATCTTTGGTTGGTTATCGCTCACTCGTCGATTGCGTCGGGGCCTGCAGGGTTGGCTTGGTCGCTTTGATTTAAAGTCCCCCACTGAAAATCAGTTATATAACTGAGTGGGCAGACTCTAAATAAACATTATGTATTTATTTATGTAGATAATTTTTAGCATAACAGTCAAATTCAAAACATCACACAACATCCATCTAACTAAAAAATAAATGCATTCTAATTTAAAGTCTACCCCGTCAGCCACATAACTGATTTTCAGTGAGAGATTTTAATTTAAAGCTAACCATTCCAATTTTGTTCTGCCTCCTTTTACAACATCTACGCCTAACAACTCATACCGTCCTGCTCATTTCTACTTTCAAATGGTTGCTTGTTAAATATTTGCATTACACATTTCCATTTCAAATTATCTTGATATATAATTATATTTACATCGGATCTCATTCAAATTACACGCCATTTCTTTTTATCAAGTTAATTTATATAGGTATTCAACAGCCGTGCGTTGGCTTGTAGCGTGTTCCTGGCGAGTATCGACTGTGCGTTTCGTTCACCACGCAATTATCGAGCATTGGCTGTATATTCCATTTGCGTGTAATTGACAGAAATTCGTCCAAGTGCGCGCCTACCCCAGTCTAATTGATTCCCGCGAGCACATCTGTCTGATCATGGAACAGCCTTTTATTCACTTTTATTGGATTATGGGCTGTTTTTTTCTTCCAGTTCATGGAGTAAGAATTAATGTGATCATGCAAATCCAACGAAACCGTGCATTCGAGTTGAGCCGTGTTTTACTATTTTTAACCGCAAACAGAGAATTAATTATTGTTATGATTATGATTTTGAAGGATTATACACTACTCAAAATAAAACAGTGATTTCAATATTTCAAAGGTAAATCAGCTTTCTTCATCAGGTTTAATGACAGTTGAAACAACATGACAACAGAATTAGCTTAAAACAAACAAACACTGCCACAAAACAAAGTGCTTCAAAGTAAAAATAATAATAATACAAATAATAAATATTGTTTTCAACTGTCATTTTACCTGATGAAGGTTGTTCAACGTTTAAAAAATTGTAATCACTGTTTAATTTTGAGTAGTGTATATAGTCCTACAAATCACAATATTAACCTGACAGTGTCTAAGATTGTTTCATAATTTTTACATTAACTACTGTGTTGCACGTATGCTAAACATGTTTTTAATTTCAAGAGTATTATACAAGATAATTTGAAATCAATGGTTAATATAATAATCACTCGTGCGAGATTCGAACTCACGACTCTTTGCTCAACGTGGATCGGTAACACCCTTGCTGTGAACTAAACTGACTGCATTGCTAGTATAGAGATGATCATATTGCACTATTTAACCGTGGTACTGATGTAAATCAGCGTGTGTGTCCAGTCTAGTCGTCAAGAAGTGTTTCAAGTTAATGTTACCAAAAAAACTATTCGATACTAGAAAGTAAGAACTGTGAATCACTGTGAATTACATTAGACCATGCATGCTTCGAAAGTGATTTGTTCAGTTTTTTTTTTTTTAAAGAATCATACTGTAATTTAAATTTAAAACTTGTGGAAAAGTTATGGAAATTGATAAACCAAAATCCTACCAAAGTTAACAAGGTTGCAAAAGTCAATAAAAACGACAGTTAACAAAAAATCTTTTAAATAAGAACTTTGCAACAAAGCTACTTTTATACTTGCACATAAAATGACAAAACGTGATAATTACCTATGTTATAAGAGTAATATTTGAATGCGTGTCAAACAGTATTGTGTAATGGATGGTGGTGGAGAAGGGGTAAAAATATTGTTTTGATAATGGTCCGACTCAATAAGTAACCATGTCACGTGACTAAAAACACCTACGTGTGGGCTAGGAGCGGTCCCGCCGGCACTAGCTGTCGTATCCTAGCAGCAGCGGCGGCTGCTAACTTCTTCTTGGTCTCCTCCTCGTCATCGGACGTGGGTGACACCGCGGCTCCCCGGGTGTCAGCTTCTTCCGCCTCCTCTTCGCATTCCGCGCTCACATCTGGGAAAGATAACACTCGAATCAATACACGTCAATGCAAGAATTATTATGCGTATCTTGAATGGGAGAGGAGTGTACACGATGATGAAGATTTGGTGATACATTTTAGAAGTTCATGTAGATAAAGATACAAGTGGAAGGACAGACTGACTTTTGGTAAATGTGAGTGGTGGAAAGAAATAATCGTAGTGTGACTGTCGAAGATTGCGCTAAACAGTTGGAAGAAGAAGAAAGAAGTATGTACCATATTTTGAATATGTTATGAAGCGAGACGAGGAACTGGAAGTCTATTGAGCCGATTTTAGTTAAGTCTGTGAGACCAAGAATACTGCATGGTGGCAGGCTATAACCTATGACCCGAGTTCCGGTGGGAAATAAAATATTATATTCCTCATAAAATTTTCATTTTAAATGAGTATTCAGCAATCACTTATTTTTCTTTCAACAGCGATATTTTTATGATAAATGGATCAATCGTTTGCTTAAGATTAATTTAACTTCTTTCAACAATAGTGCTGAAAAGTACTCTCTTTTCGGTATAAAACTACATTACATGTTTGTACATACAGCCGCGTTTTACCAATTTCCAGCTTAACTTATTAATTGATAAAATAGTCATTTAAACAAATTGACACAATAGATTCAGTGGACTTTAATAGTGTGTTTTACAGGAATTAGGACCGATATGCATTGCCCTACTATATATACGTACTATGTAGCATGAAATTAAAAATAATACCAATATTTATTTTGATAACTTTCGAAAATAACAAATAACCATGCAATCAAATTACCTAGGTTCAAGTTCGTAAAGAGGAGTTGGGATATTTGCGTTGTCATCGTAACCACAAAGGTGAATTCATAACCAACTTAATGTTTGCTCATTTCCATAAGTGAAGTATAACGAACATTTGCTTACATAAGTCTCAAAATAATAAATACATTTTTGTTGGAACATGATCATCTAAATTATTGAACAATTTCATAAATATTTTTCGTGGAAGAATCAATCGAGACAATCGTAAACATGTAGAAGAATTTGAATTAGTCTACCCGGCACCTCCACCATTGAAATACTTCAGTTTATTTTTAGCTAGACTGGCTCTCTCACCTTGTTAGCTAGTTACTTTACATTCCCGCTCTATAGAAAATTCAACGCTTGTTAATTTTAACAAAAATAATGGGGTTTTCCCTAAAAAATTTTTCGTTTAGCATAAATTTGTTGAGTGCCAAAAGGTAATAAGTGTTTTCCCTTTTCCCTTCTTTTATGTTTCTACTACAAAGGATTTTTCCCTCACAAGCGATGACACACATTGAATCCCACTAATATCGTTCATGTAATGCAAATGAGATAAATAGACCCCCCACTCCACCGTAGAGAAAAGCCAGGTCTTAGGCTACTTTTAGCTCAAAATTACCTAGAATTTCCCCGTATTAACGCGCGAACGATTTTAGTAAGGAAAATTTCGTGCACCTGCGAAGAGTTTTAGGGGTACGGTACACGACATAAAAAACGAAATACTGCATTTTTTGAACAGGTTTCCGTTTTTGCCAGTTGTAGGTGGGCCCAAAAACAAAATTTTTAAGGATGTGGAGGCACTCAAATTTCCCTTGAATTAAAATGGCGGCCATTTTTCAAACGATTTCCTCAGATAAAAAAACCTTTTTTGAGTTCTAAAATTTTTGGTATCTTTTTTCGTTTTTCCGACTCGAAACTAAAAATAATTCAAAAAAAAATCGGGTGAAATTCTAGAATTTTAAAAATTTTTAGTAGTATTTTCAAAAAAATCTTTTTAAATTTGGGTACGCATAGAAACCCCTTTACCCTCCCCCTGTTTGCTTCCCTTAAAATTTTATGTTTTAAAAGTTTAATTTTAAAAACCGAAATTCATTTTTTATTGGCCTCATTGCTGCGGCAACCAAGGTTTCAAAGGTTTTTAATGATTTTGTCTGATTTTTGCTGCTCTTTTTTCTCGGTTTGGCATTGGCCTTTTAACTGGTCCCCCCAATTTTTTTTTTAAATGTGGAGGCAAAAAAATTTCCTTTTCGAACCCAAAGAGCGGCGGTTTTTGGAATGTTGCCTTTAAAAACCAAAATTCTTGCATTTTTTCCCAAATTTATCTTGTTTGGGAGTCTTTTCGTATGAAATGACTCTAAAATAAAAAAATTTTACTACAATTTTAAAGTTACAAAAAATTGGGAAAACTGAAATTTTTAAATTTAAACTAAATCTGGATTTTATTGGCCGTGTTTATTTTGTGACGTTTTAAGAGGATCGCTGGGGCGGGCCCGGGAGACGAGTCTCAAACTCTTTTTTTCGTTTTTCTTTTTTTCGGGTAAGGGTTTAAAATAACGTCGGTTAATTATCCCGAATTTTTATAAAGAATCCATCTATGACCTACGCGTACTCCAAAATTAAATTTTCATTTTTTAAATTCCCCCAAATCGAAAAAACCCTTTAAATTTACCATTTTGGGAACTTTGGGAATTTTATTACAAGTTTTAACATATTATTTTAACGCATATTTGAATCGGGAAATTCAACGATTAAATCAATGTAAACTAGCGGGTTTTTTTTGGTTTCATGTATAAAACGGTTTGGTGATAATTATTTCTAAAATTGAAATCCAGTTTTGTATTTCCCTTTTTTTTTTTTTAGCGTTTTGGACTTATGTCTCGAAATTGCCCTTTTTGGTCATTACTTAACCCAAAAGTGTGGAACTAAAAAATTTCTTAACTGAGCAAAATTTGGAAAAGTTTCCCAAAAACCCCGTTCAGCAAAAACCAAAAACATAGGGGCCCCAAAACTTTTCAGAACGCTGGGGTTTGCTCAAAACATAGACAAACTATATGGGGTAGAGCATGGCGATTTGGAGTATTTTGACTGGTAGGTGAAAAAATTTCCCCGGAGGTAGATATGGGCTAAACGGGGGGGGGGGGCAAAGCCCCCCAACATAGTCGAAAATTGTAAAAATCAGGTTTTTAGAGTGCGTTTGGGGCTTTTAGAAAAAATTTTTGGGGCTAATGCATACCAAAAAATGATTTTTTGTGCAGTCAAAACTGGAAACCCCCCAAATAGAAGTGTCACTGAGTGACAGTTTTATTTCCCCCCGCTATGGTTGCACGGGGGGCTTTGGGGTTTTTCAAATCACACTACTACAATTTTTTACTTAAAAAAATAAATCTTGCATATATACCTTTAAATTCCGTTGTGTGTGGATCGCAGAAGAAGCCGTTGTGATGATGATTTGTGATATTTGTGTGGGTGCACGCTTCTAAAAAATCTATCTCGTGGGGTGTTTTGGGCCCTCCCTCACCCCGGGGCTGGCGCCTATGAACCCTGAGTGCGCGCTTTTGAGTTGGACCAGAAGCTCAGCAAAGTTTAGTAATGGCGACTTAAAAATGGTAGCTGTAACCTGTTCAAAGAATCTCTCAATGCATATTTCCCTTTGGGTTTTTCTTGTTTTGTACACACATTACTCTCACTGATTAAAAATTCTTTAAAAGCCTTGAAGAGCTCTCAAACCGTCTCAGCGTTCACCTGGTTCTGTGTAGAAAAATTAATCTACAAGACTACCAAAACCCTTCTCTCCCTTTGCCTTTGATAAGCACACGAACAAATAATGCTCTTTTAAGGGGGACCACCGTGGTAGAGGGCCTAACAGAAAATCCAGGGCTCTTTGGAGGGGGTCAGTTCAGGCCTAAAATCTGCGGTTACACAGTGAATTATTCCCGACAAGATGAAACCCCAAGTATCTTCCAACATAGCTACTCCAGCAACCCGACTATTTAAGAGCATTTCCTCAGTTTAGATTTTGATTTAGATTGATTTAGCACGTTTTATTTAAATTCTTGATAAGATAAAATTAACATAGAAAAAACAAAAATTTATTTAAATAATATAAGGGGAATGCCCACATAGAAGGCTTGTGTGTGGGGGAAAAATTTTGGGCAATTTAGGTTTGATGGCAGTGACGGAATCTTGGGATGTATCCTTTATGTAGATTCAATCAAAAAATATAAAAGTATGTGTATAAAAAAAAGTATAAATTATAAAAATATATACAAAAAGATCCATTAGGGGTATTATGTAAGCAAGGTACTTAAATTTTAAAGGGATTTTAGGTTACATTTTAACAAAAATTATTATTATTGATTTTATAGCAGTTGTCGATCAAAGCATTTTTAGAATTTTGGTAAAAACGTTCTTGGGAACAAGCGAAGATCTTAAAAGTAATTGAAGCCGGGTGTTAGTGAGCAAGGAAGGTGTTTTACACATTAAAAACTCTTGTGAGTGCATCAACGTATAAGGGTTTAAAGGGGTATATATAGTTGATAACTTAATAAACTTTTCTGAACAAAAGATCTTCACGGTAAAAAAAAATTACGTCTGGGACAAAAAGAATAAAAAGGTGATGACTGTGAGCAGCTTTTCTCTAAACTATTCATTGCAAGCAGACAGGGAAATGAATTAGTGACTTTTTCCGCACGAAAATCGGCGGTCCCCCCTTCGATTCCAGCAAAATGGTGAGTCCATAGGTAACAAAGGGAAACTGAACCATTAGACTCAGAGATTTCACACTTTACTGATTGTAAACATTTTCTGCTTTTAAATTTTAAAGGCAAGCGGTCCCAAGAGAGCAATGTGTGAACTTAGTGAAAACGCGGGATAGAAGAATAAATTGCTTTAAACAGAAAAACTAAATACCATATTCTTTTACTAATACCTATCAAATTGTGATTTTTGATAAACCGTAGTGAATTTTTAAACTGTACGTATCATTAATATTTTGAGGGAAAAATTTGTGTTTTTCCTGGCTCAATTCATATGGACTTGACATAACATGTATTTTTAGCGTTTTTTAGCAAAATTTTTAGTTCAAAGGCATTTTCCAAAAATTGCCGCCTCTTGGATTTGAAGGGAATTTAAATGCCCCCACTCTTAAAAAAAACTTTTGGTACCCGCTTTACTGACAAGTGCCAAAACCCCGTTAAAAAAAAGGGGCATATTAACACACAATAAACATTAAAACCTGTTAGACCCCCTGGGTTTCCGCAGCAGTGACTGCCAAAAAATAAAAAAATGAATTTGGTTTTAAAATTAAAAAATTAAATATAAATTTTATGTTAGAAGCATTTTCAAGGGGAGGGAAAGAGTTTTTATGCGGACCCAATCTATGGATTTTTTTGAAAAAAACTACTAAAAATTGTTAAAATTCTAGAAATTTTACCTGGATTTTATTTTACATTTTTTTTGTGCTTTCGATCGGAATATAGAAAACATACCCAAAAATGATTTATTGACACACAAAAGGATTTTGTATCTGAAAACATCGTTTGAAAAAAAGGGCCCCCATTTTAAATTTAAGGGGAAATTTTGAGTGCCTCCACATCCTTAAAAATTTCTTTTGGTTCCACCTACAACTGTGCAAAGTGGCAAACTGTGTTTCAAAAAGTGCAGTATTATTTTGCGTACCGCTACCACTACTTATAACTTTCAGTTCATGTAGTCTAACGTGTAAAATCCTACTCGATCATTAACATTTAATTTAAACGTTGGTGGGTCACGAATCTGTAACCTTAGTAGGCCGTTTATTTAAAGTTACCGTATTTTGAAGGAGTGTTGGTTAATGGTTTCATTTTACAAAATTTAGTTTGAAAAGTCTATATAGTCTATGTAGCTGTATTTTTATATTCTTTTCTATTTTCCTCCTTAGTAAAACAGTGTAATTAAACTACAAATTACATCTACAACTCTAGTTTGAGCTAAAGTCAGACCTATTTTCATCTCACAGGTACCTTGCGAGCACTCTTTTTTCAGTTGGATAAAAACAGGAAAACATATTTGCAAACTTCGATAAAATTAATATAATTAACATTTTACTTTTTTGGGGTTTGTAAAAAGTGCTAATGCGTCTGAAAGTCTTTTAACAGTGGAAAATATTATGGTGTTATTATGAAGGAATTTTAAGTTTTATTTCGTTGTTATTGCAATTATTTGTTATGTAATTTTGGTTTTTATAACTTTTTGCGAAAAACTGTCTTTTTATAGTACATATTGGATATCCTCCTTAAAAATCAAAGTTTTCTGCAGACATTTATAACATATAAATAATAATTAAAGTAAGCTAGGATAACCCCGTTCTACAGTGTTATATCTGTGATATTGTGTCATATATTGTGTGGTGGTTGCCAAACCCAGCTAAATGCTGTACAGTAGCTTATCAGCTGGGAGTGCCACATAAACCACCGTGTTCACAAGTGGCTCGAGGGCACTCCAGCTCCCGGCAACACTCGAGTAATAACAACCTAGTGGCTGGTTCTGTTTGTTTTCAAGAATCTGCCCTGTTATGTCACGCTGGTGTACACCAGAAACCAATCCGAGCAAACAGAACAGGGATTTTCCTGGAAGTGAGTGCAGTGTGTGCGTACGGGTTGCGTTTGTCTGTAGCTGGTTTAGTACCGAGGCAGTGAATCATCGATAATGAATCCCAAGTGTTCAAATACCGGTTATACCAAAGATTTGAAACTTTAATTACTGACTTACATAAATCCCCATGATTCTTTCTGACGCCTACATTTAAACTTACGTATTTGTTAATGAAAAGGTTGCCACGAAATAAACTAATACTTTAAAGCTAACTTATTAAATAGAAAGCTCGTCGGAAGAGTGAACTCCGGCCATCAGTTATAATAAACTAAAACATCAATCAATATTTAATTTGCTCAGCAATTGATTCAAATCAGATTCAGATTAAAAAATTATTTGTTTTTAAAATTATCGTTACATTCTCTATAGTTTATACAATATAAATATAAATTGAAAGTAAAATATAAAGATAATTTAAAAGAATAATAATAAAAATTACGTAATAATTCATTCAAAAAAGGCACTTTCATTGAGAAACCCACATACGCACAATATTCGTGTGGGTCCCATTCAAAATTATTAATTTCAAATTGCGATAATTTGTATTACGATCTTGCGTGGCAAACCAAAACTTATGCATTATTTTATTGTTTCTAAATCAATGATTATTAACATATTCAGGGAGTAAATTTATTGTTCTTTCACTTAGTAACAAGTTCTTATTTTTAATGATGATGATGTATCGTTTATGATTGCCTTATTGCTACCACAGCTCAGATAATTATTTATTATATTTCAATTACGATAACAATAGGTAACTCGCTCATTTACTGTTTTTTCTGCTTTACATATCGGGACTATTGGACAAATTGTAATTTTAGTGATTTCTTTGATTGAACATTTGACGTACCCGGCACCTCCACTAAACTCTTTAAAATTTAATTTGCTCATTTACTGTTTTTTTCTTTCTTTTTTACATATCGGGACCATCGGACAAACTGTAATTCTATTGATTTTCTTTGAATCTTTGGATGGCGTACCCGGCACCTCCACCAAACTCTAAAAAAATTAACGTACCACGTTTAAAAATCCCATTTGGGGCAACAACCACAATTTGAGTGTGCAATTTTGGAGACGTTGGGCTAATGACGTGAGTGTTTTGTGCCCTAAAACTCAAATAACTAACATTGAGGAAGAGGACAATTCGGTTTTATTTACCTTCTAGCTATTTGTATATTGCTGTATAGTTTTTAAGTCGTTTTCCGTAACATTCCTCCTCGCTTCCAGCTACTTAGTAGATTCAGTAAACACATTATTATTAGTTTCTCTTGTGCCTTACAGCGGTTGTATTTCATTAGCCATAGTAAATACTAAAGTAAACAAGCTAATATTGACATCGTCATGAAGACTGCCACAAGCAAAATAAGCCACCTGCGTCCCATGTTACAGTATAAGCTTCCATGGGGAGCTATGTTTACCTGAAGGGGCCTCTTTGATACGAATCACTAGTATTTGGTGACGGTTGCAAGGAGAAGTGATTAACTAATCACGTGTCTATTAAACATAATTGACATCTTATTTATGTAAGGCAAATTCTCCTCGGTTTTGATTAATTAATTATAGAATAGTGTGGCTCGTTGGAGCTGTATTTAAAGTCCAATACAGTCGATTTCCTCCTTATTTTGAAGATGTCCAACTTCTACATGGACATAATATATCCATCAATTTTTGGGTTGGGAATGTGTAAACGGCGACTTTGAAGCGGTCTTTGCAACGAAGAAAATAATATTTTTTTCGTAGGAAGCTTGCCCAGGGTGCAATGTATGCCCTTCTTCAGGTCTAACTAGGTATGTTGGAATAAGGACATTATTGTGAAAGGATGTCCGAGGGCTGTTTTAGAGGACTCTCTTGCATTCGCATTAAGACTGAGGATAACCTCGGAAAAAACCTTCAGTGAAGACTGCCGGTCTCAACGGGATTTGAACCCGGGATCTAGCTAAAGTACCGGAGTCGCGCGCTGAGCCAACTCTGTCGGTGCAACAAAGCATATAATAAATTGATAAAGTTGTTTAGCCTTGCTGATTCTGGAGTTGCCCACGGGTAAATTGTGCCTAACTAATTGGCCTCTATTTCCTATTTCAAATACCGATCATTGATTTGTCATTGTTTGCTCGTTGATGACGTCGGTGACACCCAGGTTTGCATATTTCCCCTAAAACAAAAATAACGATTTAAAAAAACATTAAAATTATTGTATGTTCTGCATTTTTTACTTTATTTACCCACTGAGTTTCACAGGATTCTAATAACGATTAAATAAATAAAAACAATTGTAATAATAAAAGTAAAACCAATTAAATGATTATTCATTATACCATATTGACTTTGATTTGCTAAACACGTATTCATGAGAAAATAAAATCGCATACGGTTAATTATAAAAGTCAAATAGGACCAAATTCAGGACAGAGTCCCAAACATCGCTTGTAGTTTTATTTCTTATTCACACCGAATTGCTTATAAACAAACGTATCCATAGACCATCCCTAGATCTAAACATGATTTCTAAAGAATGCAGCAAATACGTCTTAAAAGTAAGCAGAATGAAAGAGGGACTTAATAAAAGAGCAGATTAAAAAAAGATTGACTGGACATAACCTCAAAATTAACAATTATATTCAAATTTGCCGAATAAATCTAGCTAGTTCAAAATTGAATTTTAAGCAGTGTTTTATTTAATTGTTTCTACACTCTTTTATCTACAACTTAAATATATGGGAAACTGTCTGTCTGTAGTTTCTGACGTTGCACGATTTTTTCGTTAAACGGTACAAAATTTGAAATTGTACCGGCAGGCGGAAAAAATCGTACAACGCAAGAAACTATATCCGAACAATTTAACCTTGTCGAAGACAGTTTTAAACTCCATTCCAGCTTTCAAACCACACGGACGCAAGATACACACGCTAGCATATTATGTATGTGTGAAGTTGGCCGAGCTTTGAAACAGGGAACCAGCACTTAAAGACGAACATCCAGTGATAAATGAGCAATACATATTTATTACACTCTTCCCGACAGATGTTGAATTCCGAACGCGAACTCCAAAACCGAAGATGCCAAGCTTCTTGTTGACAACCCTGCTGTCGTCTCCCACATTATTTTCCATACATCAATCCCTTCCTATCGATCCCGCTTTACCCGACAGACTTTAGCAACTCTTCCCGGAGGCACGATTGCCAATATTCCCAGCAAAAATTTCATATTGAGTTTTTTTGGCGTCTCCGATTTGTCACACCCAAGAGACTTGACGCTTATTACAAACGCGGTAAAAGAGGTCAAACCCGACGTATACGATAGGGACGAGCGAAGCGAAATATTCGACTCGAATGTAGGAGGAATATTGATGAAATATTATAAACGTTGATTTACCATAGCAGCGAGTCACGTGTTATAATGTATTTTATAAGAACATACGGTTAAATCCGATTTCAAAATGAGTGTATACTATAGAATAAAAACACATTAGTGCGTTGAACTATAACTATAATGTTGTGTTTACGTTTTTTGTTTGTCGTACCCGGCACCTCCACCAAATACTTAAAATTAGCGTTCAACGTTTTTAAAACCCTATTTGGGTCAACAAAACACAATTTATATATTATGTTATTTTGGAGAGGATCTGAGTTGGTTATCAACTAATTAACATATTATTGTAGGTTTCTGTATGTTGTGGTTTATGTACGTTTATGTAGAGTGACCGATGCACTCAGTATATACGTGGTACATACCATTACACTTTTGCAGTGTTTTGTTTGGTTTAAAGAAGTCGACTAATCGAAAATTCTATCTGTCATGTAGCAGTCAGTCCGTCACCCCCACCCAAATAGTCTCCCCCCTCCCACTCTCATACTATCTCTCTTTTTCCTCGTGTACTGCTGCTAAGCCGTAATCTCTCTCTCTCTCTCTCTCTCCCCCCACATCAGTGTCGGAACCCACTGTCGATTAGTACATACACACAGAGGTGTTCCATTTTGTCGATCCAATCATTCGTTCCAAAAAACAATTCATAATGACAGCAAGCCCCGGAATGAGAGTTTTATGGACTCTATAAATAGCTTAGCCGTTATCGGGCGGCCGTCGAGTTCCATATATCTTAAGCCATGTATACTTCCATATCTCGATAGCCGTTACACTTGCGCATTCTTTCGGTGATCAGAGAGAACTAAACAACATGAGATGTGTGTGTGGTATTGGATTCATGCTGTTAAATGTTGAGAGTCGGGTAAGTGTGTGGTCTAAATTTTTAGCTGAGGCAAGCGAATAACTAGGAATAAGAGCACTTTAAATTTATTGCTTCTGATACCATTGCTTTCCTGTATTTTTTTTTTACATTATTTGCCTAATGTGTGATGAGTCAACCGTAAGGTCATCATGCGCCACTCTAGCCTAGGGGATGTGGGGAGGATAGCCGTGCTAGATAGTCTAACCATAAAACTTGTCAAACATTGTCGCCATTTTTGCCTGTTTACACAATTATTTACATTTTGAAGTGCAAAAATGGCCGCCAATTTTATTGTTGCTATAATCTCAGACGCACCGCCCCATAATGTTGCAGGTCCAGGAACGCCAGTTACTATTATAAGTCCATGGTCTAACCACAGAGAAGATGAAATGAGGACTTCTCATGCCGTTATCGTTTTTGCCATGATAAAAACGAAATTACGAACAATTTTCAACGCAATTCACCACTTTCACGTAAAATAAAAACAAAAATGCTATTTTATATCTACTACGAATACCTGCTTCTGAAATCTCACTACCACGATCTCGATACGAAATATAAAGAGAATGAAGAGAAATAAATTTCAACAAAATTTGCCTCTAATTCGCCTCTTTTTCATGGAAATTCATGTCCATTCATAAACACAACAAAAACAAAAATTGTCTCTCATTTTCACCACAAATACCATCCTCAATATTAAGCATATTCTAGCTACAAACAAAGCCGACCCGATTTCTAATTGCGATTATTCTCTCTGCCTTTATATATTGCCTTTTTCTCTTTGCCTTTTTGTGTCTGGTTTGTTTAACATTAAACAGTTAGCAGAAACGATCTCTCTTATCTTTGATACAAAGCGCGTCCCGTGAATGAACAGTTCTCATAAAGGATTCATGCTCTCAGATGTTAAAAGGCGGTGTTTATTACGTCATCAAGATTGCGTCAGGGGAAGGGGGAGGGGGGGGGACGCTAGCTCGAACCGAGGATACCTCCCTCAGGGATCAAGACACAACCTTCTTCGTCCGGATACAGATTTGTAGTCCCCAAAGGCATTTCGCTCCTCGTCAATATACGAAGCCGGTATTTCTATTCACAAGACTGTGGGCGGCTTAGCCCTAATTAGGTAGAAGTAATTATTTTCTCGAGGCACGATGTATAATAAAGCAAGCTATTCGTGTACATATTTAAATAAGCCTACACTTTTCGACTTTTGAATAAAAATTGTTTCAAGTTCCAATACACTTACAAAAAATGTATGTCTGTATGCCGTAGTGTATTTGGAGAGTTGTAAAGGGAAATTAATGTGAAATGTTAGTTTAATGTCAACAATCTTCGTCATTTATCTATTGTCAGAGTAAAACCAAAAATTGACTTTAGTAACGAATTCAGAAGCCGAATTGACTTAATGGCAGCTAAATAAAAGACTCGACTGAAGACTCGATTCTGTCATTGAGTATTGATGAAGGGAATGACTATTTACATCGTTTATATAGCTACAACGAAAGAATGCAGATAGCTCAAAATTGTTTTCCCAACATAACAACTTAGTCAATTCTATTCACGCTAGCTCAGAGTGGATCCAACAGAACTCTGTGATCCAGCACACACATATTTTTTTTGTGTCGGTAAAATATATTTCTCATTCATACACAGAGGTGACAAGATAAGATAAGATAAGATAAGATAAGATTTATTTTCAGGGCTCAGTAATACATGTATGAATAACAAAGAGAATCAAAAAGATTGTGTAGCCTGATGAATACAAATGACAATAATACAATTTACATAGCACAACAACATAATACAATACTATTGTCAAAATAAAAATTTAACACAATATTATGCACATTCCTTTACCACTCATTCATACTTTACTATTGCCACCACTAAAAGTACAAAGTATCTGCATTCTATCGTTAGAGAGAGTCTATTAATTGAGCATTAATAAAAAAGGACTCGTTCATAATAATTAAAATAAAATGTAACAATATTGTTCTTGGAAATACAATACATAGCTCAACGTGCACAGAATCATTTGCTGTATCCCAGGCTGGCCAAATCTCTGTACGCAGGTTTGTTTTTATAGTTTGCTCTTAAAAACTGTTAAATTTAAAAAAATTCCCTTGAAAATAAAAATGAAAAATTGCTGAAAGTTATGGGCAGAAAAAGATGAATCGGCACAGTTTCATGGAACACTTGAGTTCTCTCAATCCTTCAGAGACACGAAGAAAAAAATGTGTGTGTCATATTTTATGTAAATTGACTTTTAAAAATTCATACTCTCTAAGAGCTAAACGGGAAAGAGAGAAAATTCCCCCGGGATGGAAAGAATACATCCAACAGGAATTCAAAATACTTTGCCGGCTGGAATTACCATTTAATATTTTATTATTATTTATTTTACTTATATAATAACCCAATTCACGTATAAAAACACATAAATGCAAAAAAAAAAAAAAAAAAAGTAGCTAAGGAAATTTTGAAGTGTTAATATTACAATCAAGTTACAACAACTATGTACAATAAGACAATATTTATGAATTTTAGTTTTAAAATGTACAAATTAATAAAAATGAAAAATGAATGGAATCACAATTTGAATAACTAAATTGTAATGAATCAAACAGAATTAAGAAATAAAAAATTCACGAAACGAAAAACTTTTTTATTACATTATTATTCTACTACTTTGCATTCTGTCAACTTGTTCTAGGATTTCATTAACTAATTAGAGTTTCCGCACTGAACAGATTCCACGGAGTTCGTGTAAATAGTAGATACTAGGCGACAACGTTGACCCTACAACACGGCGCGTACCTCTTCCGGTCGGCCGATCACAACAGATTGGTTCAGAAGTTTGTTGGCGGGTTACGAGAGTTCTTGGAGGTCTCGACGGCTCGATCGATCAACTCTGCTCACAGTCACAGACGCAATCGGCATCTTCTCGAGAGCTTCAACGCAAATCAGATGAAGATGTGAGTGCGGCGGGGCTCAATTCTCACGGCTTTTCTTCTCGGCTTCTCGCAGGGTGTAGGGTATCCTTGAGGGGCAGGGGGGGGGGGGAGTCCCGAGTTCCAGACTCGAGTACGAGAGCGAAGAGTGGGGAGTACGTGACGTCTCAAAGTACGTTATCGGATTCTTAGATTTGGGCGTTTGCTCACTTTCCATCTCTGATATCATGCTATTAGCATAATATCGCAAATAATGGACCTTTTAACACTGTTTGCCAAGCTCGGGCTAATTTTTTTTACAATGTTAAATGCCCATTTAAAAACACGCTCGAACGTCAAATCCAGCTAATTTCCCCTACAGAACGTACCGCGTTATGATCTTTAATTTCCATCCAAAAAATCTGCATTTTTTGGAGGCTGTTCACAAAGGATGAGTGCATGTCAACCTATTTTGAAATTTCAAATAATTGTCTCTTACACAAAATTGGAAAATTACTACAAATTAACAGTTTGGTGTTATTGTTATACTTACGGTCAGTTAATAAGAAAAGTGAGCAGTATTTGGAAAATGGACCTTGATACCAACTATTACACATTCTTACTTAACATTTTGGTGCAAACCACAACCCGATAGGACAAATCATAAAGCTTCCAACTCCAAGTGATCCTGACTTTACCTCTGAGTTCTGCGTCAAAGCCTGGTTTTCTCGAGCTTATCCAACAGTCTTAAGCACGTTTTGTTATTGGGTTTGAAAGTATTACAATTTGTATACAATTTCATTTAAAATGTGATATTTCTAATTAATATAAATGCGAGATAGACAAAACGAGCATATTCTGCTCCATAGTAGTGATGCATCTCTCACTGACATTGTGCAGTAAGACCAATAATATGCGTTCAATTAGCCGCCATATAATATGAAATGGGGGAAAAAGTTTAGGCGCTTTTTCATATGCAATTCGTCAATGAACTGCTGAAGAGGGACCCCATTTATTTACGAAACCTTGCATCTGTTATCAGACACAGATATGCGTAGCGTACAAACATGTAATAGTAGATTATAAACTATTTGTGACTCGCAGCTTTGACTGCGTACCATTTTTCTTCAGTGTCACCAGTCCAACTGGCAAAAGAGTTTTCTCCACAATTAAACGTATAATTTTCCTCTTAAGAGTTAACAAACTCTGTATTGGACAACAAGTATGAGCAAAACTAATGCACTCTACATAAACATTATAAACTATTTGTGTGAAAAAGCCGAAACAAAATTACCCACAACATGTGTTCGTAATTTTTCCCCACTTGCAACACACTGCACATCGATTTTCTAAAAGCATGCTTATCAGTGTCACTGTCACTACAGTAGCCGTCGTTCATGCTTCCATGACAACTGTGCAGAAGTTTTGACATCTGCATGTGTAACCACTCGGTTATCAGGAATAGGACGCATGTTGACGTCACAGTATGTGATATTTCCGTTGTTCAGCCTCGGGAGAACAAACAACAATCATAATATCGTAGCTTTGTTAGAACATTGCCAGAATATTGATGAATGGGCGGACGGCAACATGTATTAGAATTCAATGCAATGGTTGATGGATCTTGTCTAGAACAGAGTGTGCGTGTGCGTGTGAGTTGGGGGTTGGATGTGGGCACGTTTGACCTATACATCAGAGATCCAAGCAAGTGCTACTTCCCAGTGACAGTTTATCGCTATCCATCCAGCAAATCCGCTGTGAGAGGAAGTATCTTGGACGTGGCGTAGATGAAAACATACTTCTACTCGAGTCAGAGCTAAGTGAATTGGTTGGTGTGGGACTGATGGGTTAATAAATCTACTGCCTCCCAGCTGTGGTGCGTGTGCGTGTGGTACACGTGCCGCGGATTCAATAACACGCACGGGCGCACCTCACCGGCTTACGCCCCAACACGAAGCGAACATTCGGCCACACGCTTTATAATTACTTTCCAATGATGAAATAAAACTTTCTCACGTGGAACATTTATACCGAGTGCGATATATCATCTGATAACATCCCCTCGATGGTTCATATTAACTCTCTCGTTTCATGTAACTCCAATCCAATCTACGTTCGCTCGCCGGTGAATCATGGCCAACCATCGAACTTTGTTTTTAGTTACTGGACACTGATTGGGCATTATTCGTGTGTGGTGATGTCGGGACCGACAGGGTTTGTTCTGTGACGGAGAGAGTCGACTCTAAAAACACGCGTATAGCTCCCATATAAGCATCACTTTTCTGTACGTCACACGATGAAAACCGAACATGACGTCTGATTAACAAGCGTTTATTTTATTTCCACGACCCTTAAACAAGGACGATACAGATTTTTTTGGCTACCCCATGGGTAAAGGGAGAGTGGCTATCCCTCCCCCTCCACCCGAAAGTTTGAAAAATTATGACCCGGCACCTCCACCATTTTGGATAAGTCTTCAAGATGTGAACCTTTTTGAACACCAAAGAGCTCGTCGCAAGGTGAAAAATTTTAGTTGTATTTTCTTCTTCGACGACCTGTTGAAAAAGTAGCTTCGCTTCCTGGTTTGGGTACTCTACCTATACCCGTGCGTGTGTTATTTTATAAACAAATGTAACATTTGAATATTAAGCATATTATACTAATAATGCAATTTAGTTTAACCAATGTTGTATGCTTAGATGTGTGCTGGTTTGTTAACAAATAAACTCTTGTTTCATGCCTATTTTCACTAACTCTAGAGCTAGTTTTGCGTTTACGCACCAAAATCAGATCCAAATTTCTCTCAACCTTTAGTTTTCAATATTTTTCGTGGGAAGCCTGCCCAGGATGCAATTCATGCCCCTCTTCTAACAAGATATGTTACGGATAGGAGGACAGTTGTAAAGGGATGTCCGACTCCGAGGGCTTTTAAGAGGGCTCAATCCCTTGCATTCGCATTAACGATAGAGGAAAACCTAGGTCAGTCCGTTTTACCGGTTTCGACGAGATTTGAACCAGGGACCTCCCGAATCAGAGTAGCGCGCTTAACGCTCGAGCCAACACTGTCTGTGTCAACCTTGAGTTACATATTAAAGCGCTCACATTCTCCGCGATGGAACTAATATCATTGGTTACACGGGACTGTGATTTATAATACATGCGGAATTGAGTTTGCCATATTGCTCTCTTTGTAGCGCTCGTAGCCACATTGCTCTCTTTGTGGCGCTCTACGCCAAACGTGGGGAACTAATACTAATAGAGAGTCTCTGGCACAGATGAAGATAATTGGCCTGTTCCTTCGTTATTACAGCATCCAAAATTAAAATATTCTCTATATGAATTTCAAAATCCATGAAAACGTTATTCAATATTTTATTACTAGTTATGATTTTGCCAAATGGTTTAAATAAAGACATCCAAATTAGTTTCATAAAATGTATATGCCCGAGAGCCGAAGGGAAAGAATTGAGACATTATTATTAGTCCGATAAGGCCTACTGTAAGTAGGATCTGTGGTTCCATGTATTGTTGTTAGAGAAGATAACTTTAATTTTAGCTAGGAAGCTTCGCAAAAGCTATTTTAGTCGCGTTGATGGATGAGCTTTTTTGTAAGTTTTTCGTTTGTGTGGGATCTCGTAACTTATTTAGTGCTTTTTAAACGCATTGTAGGTGATTGTTGTCAAGTTTCTATTGTTACTTGTTAATTGTCATTATAAACCTCATAAAACTCCTATTAAAACATTTATTTCTATGGATTCTGGCTAATTTCTATGGTATCTAGCTAACTTTTTCAACTTTTTCTTTCAAAAGGTACATCACCATAGTCTTAATGTCCATGTGAAATCTGAACGTTGTAGCCCCACCCGTTTGGTCAGAATCAGCCCAAATGTGACGAAAATATCGCACTAAAAATCGAAAAACTAATATTAAAACCTTTATTTCTATGGATTCTGGCTAACTTTTTCAACTTTTTCTTTCAAAGGGTACTACATCACCATAACCTTAATTTCCATGTGAAATATGAACGTTGTAGCCCTACTTGTTTGGTCAGAATCGAACCAAATGTCACGAAAATATCGCACTAAAAATCGAAAAAAATCGTAAAAGTACGATATTCATGAGAAATATTTCTTCGAATGTACCCAAAAACGTGGCACGTCTAAGTTCAGAGATTTCGAAGGTCCCCTTCAATTTTCATCAAGATCGCTTATGCCGTTTGCCCGGAATCGTGAGAACAAACAGACATAAAAAAAAACACCCGAGCTAAATTTTTTGGGGGTTCAGTGAAATTGAAGTCTTCGCTACGCTCATCCAACAAAGCTGGACCCTCAGAATTGAGATTTATAACCTTGGAATGTCATCAATGCAACTTTATACGTTTATTGCCTTATTAAACCATTGTGTGCCCCTGAGGCCCAATTCAGTTGTTTTATTATGTGTTGTTTTGTTTATATTACGCATTAACGTAATAAATTCAGTATATCGATTTGATTAGCGTATAATTTGGGTACAACTTACGAAACACATTTGTTAAAAGTTTTATAAATTGCTTTTAAAAAAAAGCAGGAAACGAACAAAAAAAAATACGAAAAGCAATTGGAACAAGAAATTTATTCGAGTCTTATAATTTTAACATCTCGTTAAAAAGTTAGTTAAAAAGTCTTAATGAACTTCAACTAATACCGGTTTAAGTCCCGGGACAATTGGAGTTTTTCTTGAACCCGTCTGGTACGAAAAGAATGACTATCTTATTATTTTATGCAAATCTTGATGAAATCCGTTTGCTTATTATTCAATAAGTCGAAAGTAGAATGTTAATTTCCCGAGTTACTTCTAAATTAATGGAGAGAGAATTACGTTGTGAAGGATTAGACGGTCTCTGGTACGGTTGTATTAGGAAGACGATTTGATGAGTATATTAAAGTGACGAAGTTAGAAAGAATCTACCTTATTTAATGTGCATATTTATTTTATTGTAGGGTAGACATCAATTTCATCCTGTGTCCCCTCTTTCCTCAGAGATTTAACCCTTCCTTGGGTGGATAAGGCTTAAAGCGCTATCCCTATTACTAAAACGGAGATCCGTAGTCACAATTTGCCATACATATTAATTTTGTCCGTGGTTCCCTGGATTACCACAAAGCACACGATTAACTCTTGCTGATTTGTGATTGACTGGGTTGATAACGAAGTTGAAACTTACCCCTGGTTTTAGGGAGAGACAAATTTTACAGAAATTGCAGGAAATTTTACAGGTTGTGGTTATAGAGAACTTAAAACCAGTATTCGTCTTAACTACTGAAAAATACTGGAAGAGATTTCAGTCAGGATTGGTAGTGACGGGAATCGAACCAGAGTCTCACCCACCATTTACGATCTATCCTCTTTCATTGGTTTTTACATTTTGCAACATATTTTGATTTGCTATGTAATATATAACCGAGAGGATGAAAAGAGAAGTTATAGACCAAGATTGGGATGTAGGTAACATATAAACCAAGATAAGACGGGATGAAGTGAACAGAGAAATGAAAAGACGGGCGGAAGAAGAGGATAGATGTGGACTGGCTGACCACTGATTGAAGGTTTAGGACCTCAGCGTTATGGAAACCGGGAGGACGAATAGTCCAATGCGGACTCGTCTTCGACCACAAACATCAACCGCATTAGTATCGCCGAGTTCTGCCGAGTTCACACAGTCATAGGGGTTGTGGTTTGCAAACAAGACGAGTTGTGGGGCGGGGATTAGATGTAAGCGTTCACACTTGAAGCCGTAAGACTGTTATTACAGAGTGGGTTCTAATCCCGCTCGTGGGAGGGACCCTGACCTCTATCTTGCTGCTAACCTTCAGGTTCATAGACTGGAGATTTAGATGACCTTGGAGGAGTATAGTGGTTGCTACCAAGGGTATGTGGGTATAGAGTAAACCACATCGAATCTCGAAGCGGGTTTGAGATTTCGTAACGAGTTTGAGTTGAGTGAATTGAGAAAAGAATTTCATGTGACTTATGTGTTCAAACAAAGGCGATCAACTCACGAAAATCCAAACTTTTAGATATGAAAACATGCAATATTCCACTGCTAATATAGGTCTATTAGTCCTTTCAAAAAGATGCAAAGTGTTGAACTAAACCTAATATTTTGGCTAGATATATAAACAAAATAAATATAGAGTATTACATGTTGTGAAGGATTAGAGACTTTTGCGGCCCTTAATTGGCTTAATAATATTAGACGGGTTTCGGGATATTGCAACGCGTTGACGAAAGTGTAATTACACACGTACCTGTGTTATTGCTTGCTTGAAGGTTTCGCAGCCTACTTTTGTCTCTAGGGTCTAGACAGTTGGGCTCAAAGTCCCGAAAACCGTCTAATACTTGCACATTTTGCATTGTCATTTTGTTTGTTTGGCATTGTAAATCTTTTTTGTCGAACTTATACCAAATTAAAAAAAAACACTTTGCTAAAAAATATTTTACTTTCTTCTAGTTTTTTAAGTAGGTAACAGCCAGCGGTTTAGCCAAGGTATAGTTTAATGGGTTCCCACTATAGAACACCGAAGTTAAGCAAACTCGGGCGTGGTCAGGGGTAGAGTGGGTGACCCCTGCCCTGAAACTCACGTATATCGCTGGTTAGAGCAGATGGAGAGTTCGAGAGCTAGTGTAACGGCTTCGTTCTCCTCGACGTTTTCTCGGCAGCCCGGGTTAGTGGAGGAACCTATATGACTGTCAAGGTTACTCCGTCCTTTCGGATGGGACGTTAAGCCGTTGGTCCCCTTGGTATTTTTCGAAAGGAGTAGGCTACGTGCCGGTACCGGGTTTCCCCTCCTCCCTTCTGTTCATACTTCATCCTCATCTATCACCACTCATCGTCTCGAATAGCCAAAGTGCATTAATATGAGACGTTAAGCAATATCCAATCAATCCAATCAAGTAGGTAACGTATGTTTGAAATACTTTAGTAGTTAAATTTTTCTTTTTCTTATTAATACATTTGCTAATATCAATTGAATGTGCCTAAAGATACATAAAATACACATTTACTGATATATTAAATATAGCAAATTTGTTTATTTGTTATTTGTAAACTAAATCAATATACAATCATACTATTTTATTCACAGATCAATAAGAATACACATGAGAATACAGTTGTTCAGAAGTACGGCTAGTTTGAAATGAAGAATGGTGAAGCTATTTCTTCTGTCAGACGATCACGGGTTGATGTGTAATAGTGGAATCCCGCGAGACAGCTTCTCAAATAATAGTGACAGTCTCTAAACCGTTTTGTCAGAGATCGATGGATGGATGGTCGGGGCAAAGGGCAGGAACGAGGTGGTCCGGAGGTGTTTGCCTTCGCGTTGACTTTTCCGTGTTGCTGGGTGAAATTCAGCGGAGACGCTAAACTCAAGTTGGGATATTTGCATAAAATAAGATTAATATCGACTCTCCTCTCACGGTACAGGGAGCTTCTCCCCCCCCCCTCTCTCTCTCTCTCTCTCTCTCTCTCTCTCTCTCTCTCTCTTAGTCTTCACCGTTCAGAACCAACAAACGAGATGTCAACATTTTCAGATATCGCGACTCGTTTCGTTTGAAGACGAGTCCCACGAATGAAGACTATACAAGAAACGCGCAGATTTAACTTGATAAACCCATCTCTTGATACAGAACAGAAGCCAACCTACCCTCGACGAAAATAAATTTAATACGATGAAATATTGTGTTTAATATGAGTGTTGGAATTGGGTTTTGTAGGGATAAGGTAACTTGGCATTTTGCCATAAACTCTTCAGAAAATATGCTTCGAGTCTGAACCAAAGGTGATGAAGAATTCGTAACATGAAGTCTTTTCTTGATACACTTAACACTTAATTCATCATCATCTTGAAAACAATTTTGAACGATTTGTAACACTCCGTTGTATTATTTACATATCCTAGTATTTTAATGTTTGTAACAACTGCATCTCATGCTCATGATTGGATTGACTATATTCTTGTTCGACATTATGTTACTTTTCCAACAATTACTTAAATGGGTCAATGATACCGATTTAGTATTTTCAGGAGTTTCCCTGAAGCCAGTTAGCATCTGATTTATATGAAACGTTGCATGTTTCTCAAGTAATAATATGCTCACTCTTCAATTGAACTATTGTGGTTAAAAAAATGCGTTTTTATAAATTCAGCATCGTAATTGTTTCCCTTGCCCTCTTTTAAAAAATGACTTAGTTTTATAGAAGAATTAAAATAAACATGTCATGTCCATGACATCTGTGTGCAAAGTTTCTAGCAATGTGATGATTACTAGCTACAGGAAATAGTACCGAAAACATCTCCCGTATTGCAGTATATCTTATGTGCCCAACTAAACGAATTCATCTCATTGAATAAAACTTTTCTACCACTTTCACTCCTCACTCGCCGTTTGCATATAAAAATTGAACCAAATACATTTAATGATTTTTGTCTGTTATTTATTCTTACACTGCTCAATGAAAGTAAGTTAAAATGTAGTGTGTGTTTATTGGTGAAATCAACTTTTGTTTATTCTCAAATGAGCCAAATCAAGCACACCAAATTGATTTAATGTATATTACATAATGTGAGTGTATAATCTCCGTCCGCCTTGCCAAAACTAAAACAAATCATCCTTCCACTATAGATGCCATTAGATATAAAGGCTATAGCAGCTTCTACTTTCATTAAAACATTTTCTAGATCCCATTCTCTGCATTAAAAGCCATTACCAGTGGGGAGTATAACATTATACACTGGATTACATTTCAAAAACGGAAATAATAAAATTTCACAGCGTGTTTGTAAGTGTTGTATAGTTGTTCGTATTTCTTGTTTCAAGCTCTTAGTTCGGAAACGACGTGATTACATTAGAGATAGCACTTTGCAGTATCGAATATCCAGTGACATGTTGATAGTTTCATCCAGACTCCAGGTTCCAAGTTAGTCTGGATACTCCCGGGAGATCAGTTTCGCCACCACCCGAGGTCTGGGAACCAGGGTGAGAGATAGGCGGGTAATCAAGTGGCTAAGACCGGGGGATTGATATTTCCGAGTTGACATTTGAAACAGAGGCTTGCTGGGTGTAAAGCCCTCATACCCTTTGAGACGGGCTTAGTTCAGTAACTTGTAGCGTCAGAGAGGATCGAACTCATTAGCATTTGAGATGTACGTTTTCACTTTAAGACTAACTAATCAATCAATTATTTAACTTAAGACATTGGATGACACAGACAGACACAGACAGACACAGATGAGTTAGATTTCGTCGTTCGTTTTGCTCAATTAATCAACAACCATATGTACGGGAGTATCCTCATTTTAGGGAGCGAAGCCTTTCGTTACGTTTACAATATCAATGCTCTTTTATTCGATGAGCGTAGCCTACTTTGAGCGAAGATTCCATTTCACTACACTGGAGAAAAAAATCCGGATGTTTTTTTTTTTTCCATTTTTTGTATTTTTGTGTCTGTTAACACGATTCCGTGCTAACGATACCTTCGATTACGATGAAATTTTATGGAGGTCATTCGAGAATCTCTGAACTTAGAAACTGCCACGTTTTTTTAGAGCGCAATCGGAAATTTTTCTTATAAAAAAACGTTATTATATAACGAAATTTTTTCGATTTTAAAAAATTTCTTCGACTCTAACACCAAAATGCTTTATCCGACGTTAATGACTTTTTCACAACGAGCGCTTAATTTTATGATTAGATATTCGTGTGAAATTTGGAGCGTAATCGAAAAATTTATTCTCATGAAAATCGGAAATTTTACGGGTTTTTTCCTTTTTTAAACAATTCTTTGACTTATAACACCTACATGCTTTATCCTATTGTAATGATTTTTTCACAGAACCTTTATTTTATAAATTAATGTACTCGTGTTAAATTTGAGCGCAATCGAATAATTATTTCTTATGAAAATTGCAATTTTACGATTTTTTTATTTTTTTAAAATTACGATGAATTAAAAAAATTAAATTAATTTTTATTTAATTTTATTTGATTTAAAAAAAATCTTCGACTAAGTTATGATTTTTGCACAGAACAACAGAAAATCCGCGTAACACATGGCAGCTCAATGCACCAATTACGCTCATCCAACAACGCGGCGGGACTTAAGCGTTTTCCTAGTTTAGTTATTTAGTTGGGCGAGCGTAGCGAGCGAAGCGAAGATTCCATTTCACTACACTGGAGAAAAAAATCCGGAATGTTTTTTTTCTGTTTGTATTATTGTGTGTCTGTTAGCACGATTCCGGCTAAACCGATACTCCAATTGCGATGAAATTTTATGGGGGCCTTCGAAATCTCTGAACCAAGAACTGCCACGTTTTTTAGCGCAACCGAAAAATTATTTCTTATTAAAATTGCAATTTTACGATTTTTTTCGATTAAAAAAAATTCTTCAGCTTATAACACCTACATGCTTTATCCGATTTTAATGATTTTTCCACAGAACCTTAATTTTATGAATAAATATATTCATGTAAAATTTGTGCGCAATCGAATAATTATTTCTTATGAAAATTTCAATATTACGATTTTTTCCTTTTTTAAAATTACGATTAATTAAAAAGAATAAATTAAGTAATTTTTTATTTAATTTAAATTAATTTTTAAAAAAATCTTCAACTTAGTAAGATTTTTTCACAAAACAACAGAAAATCTGCATAACACGTGGCAGCTCAATGTACCAATTTCGCTCATCCAACAACACGGCGTTTTCCTAGTTATAAATATACTGATTGACAAAGGACGAGTAAAAAAAAATGTAAATATTTTTGGTGGAGGTGCCGGGTTTGAGATTATCTTTCTTTGGCTCCCAGGGTCGCCAAAACATTCTGTTTCATCCTTGTTGGGGAGAAATGTCAACAAAAACCGCACGTCGATCTGAGGTCATGTTTGGTTTACACCGTGAGAGGTGACACGCACGACGGATGTGCAGACTGTAAAGTAAAGTAAAGAGCTTTGCTTCCTACACAGTAAATCACACAGCTTGTCAACGCCGACTGTGTGTTCTTTTCTTACGGTTACGAATAAACAAAATCATAAATCCAACGCATATTCTCAACATCTTACACAAATTATTAATGTAGTGATTTCATGTCGTATTAACTTATTTAGATTTATTTAGAAACGAGAAGAAATGTAGATATTTTCCAGTCTAAATGAGTTGTGGTGAAATGTATTGAGCTCCCAAGGTCGTAAATTCAATTTTCAATAAAGTCTTTATTATGGATTTGACTTTGATTGAAACCTACTTATTTCGATTCTATAAACCGTTGCTTACAACACTTCCTCGTTTGATTTTGCCTTTCAATATCCGTTTTTGATCACAACTCTTTTGAAATACAAATCACCAACATGTCTATAATACAGCAGACCCAAGTAATCTGGAAGCGGATTTATGGAGGAGTTAGGGTTGATTTCTAAACGAGATTCCCGCCGTGTTCTTGAACGTTTCTTTGTAACCTTTGAATGTCGGTTAGATGTAGATTTTTCCAGTGAAATTGGTAAGTTTAAAGATTTAAATAGAAAAGAAGCAGATGATCTCCCGCATGTAAAGGTAACTAATGAAGAAGTTGTTTCAGCAATTAAACGCCTTAAAATTAAAAGCTCGACAACACTTCAAGAGATTCCATGCATAGTATTCAAGAAATGCGCATCAATAGTCGGATTATTGGCGTATCTAATTTCCCATTTCTTTCTTGTAGGTGATTTCCCAACACAGCTGAAATTGGCAAGAGTAACACCTATTTATAAGGGTAAAGGTAAAAAGAGTGATAGGAATTCTTATCGACCTATATCAACTCTTCAATTGTAGGGAAAATTATTGAAAATATTTTGCACAAGAGGTTATTACATGAAGTGGATGCATCTGAAGGTTTAAGTGAAAACCAACATGGTTTTAGGAAAGGTAGATCAACGCAAAGTGCCCTTCTAGCATTTACAGATTTTATCTATAAAGGGATTGACAAGCGGAATGGTAAGGTTGGAGCTGTTTTTGTTGATCTTAGGAAAGCATTTGATTCAGTACCTTTTTTACCTCTTTTAATAAAACTAAAAACCAGGTATAACATAAGTCCTTATTGTTATCAATATTGGCGGAGTATTTTTTAAAAGAAAAATGTTTATCAATCTTGCAAAATATAGTTCAAAGTATTCAATATATTTTGTGGAGTACCACAAGGATCAATATTAGGACCTCTTTTATTTATTCTTTACATAGATGATATATCTACTATAATGGGAGGAATCAATTATATCTTATATGCTGATGACTTGGTCTTTTATTTAGAAGGTGTGGATGTTGAAGAGATCGTAAGACGTCTTCAAGAAGTTTTAAAGAGGATGGATGATTGGTTTAAAACTCAGGAACTTGATATTAATTATAGTAAAACAAATTTTATGATTTTTCATAAGGCTAATGATAGAAGCATGAATGATATTCATTTGATGTTGAATTGTAATGGTAAGCTAATTTCTAGAGTATATGAATTTAAATATCTTGGAGTTTTCTTAGATTGTAATTTAAATTTTAAGAAACATTATCAATATGTATGTAATAAAGTATCATCAGCAATAGGAATTATAAGTAGAATGAAGAGGTTTGTAACAGAGAGAATGTTGAGGTTACTTGTAGATTTTTATATTCACTCTATTATTGATTATTGTTTAGTGGTTTGGGCAGTAAGACGTTCTACCGAATATATTGTACTTCAGAAAAGAATTGACCATCCGTTTGATTCAATTCCTATGAGCCAAGATTTACAATCTGATTGCTTCACGATTGAGGAAAGAATGAAATATAGCGTACTGGTAAATACATACAAAATATTGAAAGGTATGTATTCAGGTATTTTACCCAATATTTTCAATTTGTTGATCGTGATAGAAATTCTATTCTAATGAACTCTTGAAGTTCCTAAATTAATTTCTGAATCATTAAGAAAGTCATTCTTGTACAGAGGAGTATCCTTTTGGAATTCAATTTCTTATGATATTAGAAGCCAGTTTACTGAGCGAGGAATAGTAAAATTTAAAGTAAAATTGAAGCAATGATAATGAATCGAAGAACAAAGAAGAATTGATTTCTACTATTTATTTGTGGGGCATTGTCTCTGTGTTTATGTAATGTTAATTTATCTTCATATGTTCTTATTTATGATTTTGCTGTTCTCTTGTTTGTTCATTATTGCTTGATTTTGATGTATTCAATGTATTTTCAATTGATATTTTTCTGCCTAGATTGTCTGGTTGCCGCCCACTGGTGGAACTGTGCAACTTGAGTTAGGTGTCCTGTATCATTGCTGTGATCAGTTTTTGACATGAACAATTTTAAATAATTATATATCTGATATAATTATATATTAGAGTCAAGATCTTTTGCACTAAATTGTTATCAAGATTTGAACACAAGAATGATGGTTGAACACAAGAATGAAGATTCGCGTTCGGTGGTTTCTTCCGCGAAAGATTGATTACTCCCTGATTTGCTGTTCCTGATTTTTGGCAAACCTCATATTCGTTTGAGTGGGATCGTCTAATAAATCAGTTTTTTTTTTTTCGTTTTTCTTTTTTAATTTTTTTTTTCTTTCTTTCTTTCTTTTCTCTTTTTTTTTTCTTTTTTTCTTTTTTCTTTCTTTTTTTTTTTTTCTTTTTCTTTGTCTTTTTTTTCTTTTTTCCCTTTCCCCCCCTTTTTTTTCTTTTCCTTTCATTCTACCCCTTTTTAATATTTGATTCTTCTTTAAAATGCATATAATAATTTTTTTTTTTTTTGTTACAAAATTTTTTGTTTAAAAATGCATTGTTGTTGTAATGCTACTATTTAAATACCCTACGAAAATGTAGTTTTTGTTGTTTCTGCATCTAAAATTAGATTTTTTTATTTTGCCCCTCCTTGTAAATCATTTTTTTATAACTAAATAGGATGACTTTAAAATAAATAAAAAAAAAATAAATAAATAAATAAATAAATAAAAAGCCCATGGTAGAAATATGAATATCCGATTAAAAACAGGCACACTGCTGACTTGAAATAGGAGATTTAGTCTCAATAGGAGTAAGGTTATCAAAATTTGAGGAAATTACTTACAGAAAACTGAAAAAAGAAGTTTAGTTTTAGTTAGGAAAATTTTTAGAATACAAGGTAAAAATTTAAGGGAATGGAAGAGACATATTATTAAGATCGTGATAAAAGATCAAAAAATTTAAAAGGGAATGCAAAAAAAACAAACGACTAGGACACGTACATGACACGCTGGATTCAGACTTTAAGAAAAGTACTTTTTACCAATAGCCTATCTTTTGAAAATGTCTTTGCGAAAATACAATGACATCGAAGAAAAGCTGGCCGCTAGACGTACGGTTCTATTGATCGAGGTAAGTCGTACACAGCTCCTCCTTGTATGTTCGACCTCACGACCTGCTCTGGTTGTTAACATAACGCTCTAAATTTTAAATGGACTTAGGAACACATTTCACTCACGGTGTTTCTTTTAAAAAAAAGGATTACAGGATGTTAAATAATTTCAAAATCTTTCTATTTTGTATTTTTTAATCCTTTTGACATTTTCTCAGCATGCATATAAGAATCGTAATTATTAAGAAATTAAGCATATAAACCATAGCAACACGACGAAGCAAAAATTAACCAAAATATTATTTACTAGGAAAACGCTCGTTGGGCGCGTTGTTGAGCGAGCACCGGTACTGCAACACACCCGAGACGACATTCCCATAATGTTTCATATACCCAAAAAGTCTTTTAAAAGGGCTTGACCGATTTGTTGAAAATTTTTTTTAAAAAAAGGAGAGAAAGGTAAAAACCAAAGCCCCTAGAGGACCTTGACATCATTTTTTTGGGAAAAATATTTTACCTTGATTTCTTTTAGGTGGCATACATAGTGACCAGAATTTTTGTGCGACTTTTCGTTGCCATGGTAACGTTCTTTTTTTTCAATGCAAATTTTTATCTACACTACTTTCGGGTCAAAAAAAAAAACATTTCGGACCCAAAGGACATTCTAAAAGATTTGGGTACCTCGATTTTGTCGCCGTTTAGTTTTAAAAAAACTTTTGGTTAAATTTAAGTAACTTTATAAATTTTTTTAAAGATTTTTCACAAATAATGGCATTCAAAGGGAACGAAAAATTGCGGATGGTCAAAATTTCAATCGATCCCAGCCTCCGTTTGACCGCTATCATGAGCCAAAAAAGCTGTACGACTTTCCGTTGCCATGGTAACGAGATTTTGTTTATAATGAAATTTCCATCTACACTACTTATGGGATCAAAATAAAAATAACATTTCGTGATGGGACGGACTTCTAAATGATTTGGCCACCTCAGTTTTTGTCGCCGTTTAGTTTGAAAAAAAACTTTCGATTAACTTTAATTAAAAATTTAACTTTTTGAACGATTTTGCCACAAAACTATACAGCAACCCGCCTAGGTGGTAAGTACATGGGTGCAAAATTTCAGGTCGACCAGCAGAAACGGAGCGACCTGTATCGAAGCAGTAACAAAAAAAAAAAAAACAGACATTCGAGCCATAAGAGTCAAGTGGAGACGCTCGCTTCGCTCGCTAAATTTAAATTAATTAAAATAGCTTAAAGTAGTCATAATATTAAAATATTGAATAAAATTCAGTATTAACATATGTTTTAATAAATTGCATAGTTTGCCAACACAAACAAAATCTTCACACTGCTACAATATTTAGAGGGCCACTTTTAAATATAATAAAATTTTAAACCAGCCCTTTATCCCGGCCAATGAGAATCGAGATGTAATATGCGCCACAGCATGTTGACCAATAGAAAAGCTCCTACTAAACCAAGTTTCTTAGACCATAGACATCAATATATGCCTTTATGACTTAAATTGATGATCAAAACCTTACATAACCACCGACTGATGTAGCTTAAGTCTAAAGCGCAAGACTATGATCGGGAGATCTCGAAGTCGAATACCGACACCGGCGTTCCTTAGAAAAAGTTTTTAAGATTTTCTTCAGTCATGAACAAAAATTCAAGGGATTGAAACACCCACAGGTCATTCCCTTCTCACATCCCCTAACTATATAGTACCTAGCTAGACACCCGAGGAAGGCGATGTACTCGTCCCTGGGAAGGGTACCCACGAGATATGTAAACCCACTATTAGAACCTTTGTGGTCATGATTAATTCCTCACACAGTTTATCCTACTCCCAACTTTTAAGTTCTGGCGCTGAGCGGGCGTCCTAATTTTGGCCGTAGTCACTGATTTTTTACAGCAGACACCAACTCTCTGCTACAAGGAAAAAAGAGAGGAAAGTTACTTTTTTTTTTTGCCACCGTTGGGAATCAAACATCACACTGTGAAACATGAATCCTTCTACAAATTAACAAATTAATTACTAATCGTTTATTCATGGAGAGTACAATTTTAAAATCCATGGTTTATTTAGCTAAGCACGACTACGGTAGTACCAACAATGAAAGCGAAGCTTGTTAAATCACAAAATGTCGAAGAAGGATAAAAATAAAATTCCTACGCTTATTTAGTCTTCCCTGGTGGAGGTGCCGGGTTGGTATAGAATCCCACTCTAGTGTCTTCTTGTGAAAGATTGTACAATAAGGTTCCGACTGATATTAAGAAAATTGTCTCGTTTTATCGTTTAAAGAATATCTATTGGATAGTGCTTTCTATAAAGTGTCTGGTTTTATGGACTGATATATTAATAATTGAGATAAATATATACATTTTAATGTATATTGTTGAAAAATGACGAATTCAGTCATATATAATATATGATAAATAATAAAATAAAATTAAATGAAACAGCCTCGTCTCCCTGACCCACCAAGCACATTATGTATCAGTATCATTCTTTTGAAATGAAATATAAACAAATTGCATGCAACACGTGACTCACACACACATTCTACGTCTACCTTTCTAATGTACAACACATTAACAAACCGTAGCTGGATTAGCTTTGATGTCCCATCCCTCAATCCTTCATCAAATATGATTAACATCGTCACCCGCATCCTCTTTTACTCTCTTTCCAACAACCTTTCAACTTTTCACTACTCTATACGAACGACATCCCTCGTAGTACGGATTATCACTTCTTTGTAGAGTAGTCTACGTCTTCTATTTTCCCCTCCTTTTTCCACTTTCCCTTCCTTGATTTATTCGTCATACATTGCTCAGAGAAATGGAGCGATGCGCTTTCCAGGTCACACACACTCTAGAATATCAACTAGGGTCCCGAGGGTTTAGAACGACGTCCTCAGGTCAAGAGTTCGATCGCTGGCTGGGACCTAGCTTTTAGGTCAGCACAGAAATGACCCAATCAGAGAGATGTAGCAATAATGTTATGTTCGATAATGACATTGAAATTCAAAGTATGGGTCGTCAGGCGTAGTTCTTGTGAAAAACATAAGTCAGGCGATATCAACTGTTCCGAATTATCCCAAGGTCAACTTCATCTTCTAGCGGACGTTCGGGGTACCTCCTGCGAGCGAGTAGAGAGGCGGGTGCAGGGTGATCTAGGGAACCTTGATGCTGACGAAGGGTTGAACCATACCATAAGCTCCGTTGAGGGGTAACTGTCAACTAGACAGAAATATTTAGACCCGTGCACAATCAAATAATTCCCTATGCTCGACCCTACCAAATCATGTGTTGCAATAAGTTTGTTCGTTTGTTAATCACTTTTTACTTCTGTTGTAAACTAGGAGAGAAAATCGTTTTTCTGTGCAAGTTAGCTAACAGTTCTATCTTCTTTCTTTTAATAATATCATATCCTACGTTAAACATTACACCGTTTATTTCCATTTCCGGTAAGTCTTTTTCACATAGATATAATCACCAAAATTGAGGTAGAGCCAACGTAGAAATCTATTATCGCCTTGTACTTAACATGACCAAGACTCATCTCTGCAACATGGTCGATACTGCAGCAGTGTTTTCTCAAACTGGGAAAAACTTTATGTGCGTTTTGAAAGCAGTGAGTTACGATTTACGAATCACTAGAAAGAATTTTTGTCTAAAACTAAATATTCAAGACGATAGTTTTTTCTCGCGAAAACGTCTTATACAAAACTTTTCCTCCTCTTCTACTTCACAATAGTGTTGTTGGGAGGGTCGGAAGATAAAGTTCAATCCTGTTTTGCAAGATTATTTGGGAAAAATAAATGGAAAGTTTCAATCTGTGAATGAAAGTTCTTTAGCTGCTCGAGTGTCTTCAGGAGTATCCAAAATAGAGAGCGAAGATAAATAAATATTTCTGTTTGGTGGAAGCGTCAACTCCAGTGACTCGAACTATTTCGGTTTTCTTCTCTGCCGGTGCCAGGCCTCACACAACTCTTCAGGCGCATTTTCATTCGATGTTCAAATCAAATTCCTTAAATCAAATAAATTTTGGTGTAGGTGCCGGGTTCAAAGAATTGTCCGTTGGGACGGTAATCAACTCGCCCCCTGAGTACGAAGCTCTCCAAAAACATTCTGTACCATCCTATCTGAATGGGAATGTCGATGTTAAAACACATGTCATTCGGTGGTCATGTTCGGTTTTTATCGTGAGATGAGACACGCACAGACGGACGGACAGATAAGTGATGCTTATAGAAGATCTTCGCCCCCTAATAAGCTCTTTGGTCCTTTACTCTTTGACCAAATATATTTCCAAATACTGTATTTTTCCACATTCATGTAAGAGTGGACATTCTAGAACTCAGCCTTTATTTTAGCAAATTGTTCATTTGTTCCATGACTTCACATCAGGTATATTATAATATTGACCTTATGTTCTGTTTTCTGTTCACAAACTGAGATGTTCCGCACTGCTGCATAAAACAAACGAACAAAACTCCGAGTTAAAGTGGTACATAATTTATGTAAATGTCTGAACTTTTCCATCACGTTTCCCCTTATTTAGCAGACGTGTTCCGTCCTCTGTTTAATTGTGCATCGATCTCTCCGACTGTGTGGCACACATCACTGAACTGAATCTGAAAGCTAGCGGACCGCGAAGCTACATGAGAGACACGCTGTACTGTGCACAGTAGCTTGCAGTCTGCATGGTGACGCAGCTTAGTTTTAATTTTACATTATTCATATGGCAATACATAGTATGGAATGGCAGAAAATGGTGTAATCTACCAAACATGAAAAGGTAGTAGACATTACAGCCTCTACAAAATAAATTATTATATAAAACAATACAAATATTAAAAGCAGTATTAACAATTTGATAGCAATATTGGGGAGAAAAGATCAACTAAATGCATCACCACTTTTAGTCCGTCTGTATGTGCGTGTGTAACGTCCGCACGTGACCTTCGCAGATTAACAAGCATTTCGTGCCCTTCAATGTGGATAGAATGTTTATGGCGACCCTTGAGATCATGGGATGAGGGCTAGCAACATTAAAAAATTCTATAAACACGGCACCTCTACCAAAGAACTTGCATGCTGAAAGAATTTAATTTTTGTGTCCTTCGACAATCTGTTGCCTAAGTAGTTTTTCTCTCTATTTTAAGTACTCCCGTGCCCGAAAGTCAAGTATATACAATGTAGAGAAGTACAACTCTTTAGAACAAAGACTTTACAAATGCTTAAATGGCAAAAAAATTTACAAATACATTGTTTTAAAGCTGTTGTTTAGATTAACTGTTGGAGAAATAGTTATAAACTAATTATAATTTTCTTGGCTGTCCACCTCAAAATATGTTGTTCAGATAATTAGAAGCTTTGGCAAGCAAGCAGCTGATACATTAGGTTCGTTCGTTCGCACAGTTTTGTGAAATGAGCCACTGTGGCCCGTTCGTTCGCTTCAGTGTTAAAACACGCTTTCATTACACTTGCCCAAAAGCTAGTGTAAGTGTAGACACTGGCTTTATGAGTATTAACAACACTAGGTCTGCGAAGGAATTCAGACCTAATCACACACTTTTTAAAATAATTCATTTTTTACACGTTTTTCCAAATTTTAACAAAAAAACACAGTGTTGTATTGGTTCTAGGCAGTTTTTCGAGAGCGTTTGTGTGTTGTTTCTCGAATCGGTAGATAGAGTGCTTTGACATGGGGTTAACCGCCCCCCTGTGATTCGCATGTCCTCTTTTATATTCCTTCACCACCTCATCCATCCATCTTCATCCCCAACTAATATAGTCCCCACACTCAATAACACCGTCTCGCCACTGGACAGATATATTCTCGAAAGACAGGCCGTGATCGAGATTTACTGTTTACACCGGCAGCTATTATAAGGGGGAGGGTTGGAGGGGGCGGGGGTTGTCGCCTGTTGATCTGAACGCGACTGATCGATATATCGCACGCGATGTATCGCAACGTAGCGCTCGCTGTGCATGGTCGCCCACTCTCACGGGAAGTAATACATAATTATTGTTTGGAGTGGAGCGTTCTGACAGTGTAGCCTGTCAGAGGCGCTTGATCAATCATCCGGACTGACTTTGATCGTGTTTTCCAAGTGCTTTGCTTTGCTTTAGAAACAGCACCTATTGACACACTTTATAGAAATGAACTTGAAATTATTACAAGGAACTAGGAAGTGAAAATTAATGTCTGATCACGTTATTAAACTTCCCAGAGCAACATATACAGCAGTGTGAAGTATTTCGATTTTATACGATTTCCCCCCCCCCCCCTCCCTTTTTATTGGGTATTTCTGTATTCATTATTTTTGCGAAGGGGATACAATTATATTCGTGGAACGTGCTACGTTTGTCATAATTACTTTATAGCGTTAATATAACAAAAAAAGTCAATACTCATTATTATATCTTCAGATAGGCCGGAACGATAAAGCCAAGCCAGTAATATATGTAGTACAAAGCGTACGCGCGAGACTCGTATTCGGAAGGTCACTGGTTCGATACCAACCATCCACCTGAATCTGAACAAGCCTCGAACTCTTCATCTATAGTTATCACACAAAGAAGGTCAAGTTTTCTATATAATTTGTTTTTTAGTTGAAAACATTTTTTTAAATGTCAAAGTATTCTAAGATACTCTGAGAGGCATGGATTCGATTATTAGGAGTTCATCTTCAGTTTGGCTGTAACATCATCATAACTAGGAAAACGCTTAAGTCCCGTCGCGTTGATGGATGAGCGTTTTTGTAAGTTTTTTTGTTTGCGTGGGATCTCTTTACTTATCAAGTACTTTTTGAACGCACTGTAGGTGATTGTTGTCAAGTTTCTATTGTTACTTGTTAATTGTTATTAAATACCTCAAAACTTATATTAAAACTTTATGTATATGGTTTCTGGATAGTGTTTTCAACTTTTTCTTTCAAAAAGCAATACATCACTATAACCTTAATGTCCATGTGAAATATGAACGTTCTAGCCCCACCCGTTTGGTCAGAAACGACCCAAATGTCACGAAAATATTGCACTAAAAATCGAAAAAAGAAAAAAGAAAAATCGAAAAGTACGATATTCATGAGAAATATTTCTTCGATTGTACCCAAAAACGTGGCACGTCTAAGTTCAGAGATTTAGAAGGTCCTGTCAAAATTTCATCAAGATCGCATATGCCTTTCCGTGCGAACAAACAGACAGAAAAACAAACAAACATAAATAAATAAATAAAAAAATAACATTGGAGCTAAATTTTTTGAGGAGTCAGTGAAAGTTTTCGCTTCGCTCATCCAATAATGTTATCATTTAAAATATCTTCACATCGACATTTTGCGGTACGCCTGTACACACAATACAATACATACAATACAATACAATGTGATGATTATTGATTTGTGACAATTGGTGGCGATGGTATTTTAAAATAAGTTGGCATGTTCAGTATTACTATTCTATTTTGTAAATTTCATTATGTTTAATATTTGGGGTAAAATGGACTACACAGTGAAAACTGTTATTATTAACTGCAACTATAATTGTTATTTGTTGATATTGTCCGAAAAATAAATTGAAATTGAACGTACACAGTTTGAGGGTAGTTTGCACAGAGGACGTGTTGTGTGGCTGGTACTATAGGCGTAGGCGTGAGCGTGCCTGGGGCCGTGGGCGCCACAATTAGCAACTCATTTTCAGGTGGACTCAATCAACAGTGTTGACACATGCGAAATATCCACCATAAAATGTGCAAATTTCCAGTTGTTCGTCGGAATCATGTCCGCGGGGTGTATGCCCCAGATAAATGCATGGAATCAATGTGATTTGCCTGGGATGCGCGGCGGGTGCGCGAAACTGTCGGTCGTCGCGCACGATATTATAATACACAGTTGCTCTTGTTTCACATGGAGATCTCGACCGAGGAGTTTTCTTCGGAATCTTGCGGAGGGTTTAATTCGGGCGCGATTGTCCGCGCTTCGTCTTCAACAGTGATTGATTTTCTTGCCGCACAAAAGCAGCCCTTTAATGAAAGTCGAGGTGGATGAAACGAAGGCAAAAAGCTTGGAAGTCTTTTCGTCTTTTGGTTAATGGCTTAAAGTTCAAGGGTCATGGATGTTAGAATTAGTTCGTTACCAAGTTACTCACTCAAATCATCATTGAAGTAATCTCTCTGCTGTATTGATCTGAGTAAACAAGAGCGAACGTGTGGATATAGTACTTCTATAGAAAGTTGGGGCATACTTCTGCATGCCAAGTTATCCTCATATTATAACTTTCGCTTCAGTTTTTGTTCTTTTTAATACCTTCGTCAAATTCCCCCACCCCTCACTGGTGCCTTGTGAACACTGATGGTAGATAAGCTCAATTTGTTTTTACCATAATTTTTTTTTTTTAAACGCAGAGTTATCACAATCAATAAAACTTACGCGATTGAAAAATTGCGAACTTTATCTATGGCTGGACTTTAAATCTCAGTAGTCCTCTCCCGGGAAATCTAAATCGAGTATAAAACTGCTGGTGGTGGGCGACGCACCCAGGACCCCCTGTCTCTGAGTCCAACGCTCAGGTTTGCCACCTGTTGAGCTTGACACGCTTGACCGCACCAACTAGACCTGGGCGGTTTAATTATGTATTTCATAGTTTGCTTATTCGCTACACGCGAAACTAATTCGGGAGGATTTAACCTTATAAATATAAGCTCTAGTTCGTAATTTAACATTTCCTCTCAAATAATTTGGGATAAATTAAATGGCTGGATCGGTTTCCAACAAAATTAAATGTTTAAGTCGTGAAATGTTTACTATGTTAAACCTTTACAACAATAACAAGAAAAATAATATGATGAAATATGGTGATTTCTGTTCTAGTATGAGCGTGAAATGGTTTTAAATGTTTAATCGGTTTATCGAGAAATACATCTTAAGTTATAAAGTAAAGTGTTTTTTTTTCTTATTTGGTTAAATGTAAGGTAAATGTGTTTTATTTTTAGTAGTGTATAGTCCAAAAATCACGATTTTAAACCTGACCTACTCTAAAATTGTTTCATCATTGTAAAAATAATATCAATTAAAAATAAGTATAATTTTATAACTTTTTAGTGTATCTCGACAAGTTGGACATTTTAAAGCTACTAAAGGACGTTTTGCGAATGCTTTTTCCAGTCGCGTTGATGGATGAGCTTTTTTGGCTGACTGTCCAATGATTACTAAGTTTTTTGTATGAGTGATGGGATCTAATTACTTTTAAAGTTCGATTAAAATTTTTTTAAAAATTTTTAATTAATTGGCCACAATATAATGTAAAATATCTCGAGGCCGAAAGACTTGCTTTTTGTACGCAGAGTAGGTGATTGTTGTCAAGTTTCTATTGTTACTTGCTAATTATTATACACATGTAAAAGGCTTATATTAAAACCTGTATTTCTATGAACTATAGGAAAACGCCAAGTCGTTGTTAGACGAGTGAGTGAGCCATGTGTTGAGTACCCGGTATCATTCCCTTTTCTCCCCCAGCGTAGGTCTTTCCTCCCTAGCCTATATCATAGGCTAGAGCGATAGGCTAGAGTGGCGCATTATGGCCTTATATATTACGCGCTCTTATAACAAATAAACTCAAACCCCATACCTATATATCAATCAACTTGTATGCAGATGTTCTCGCGTATCCAACAATGACTCGCTCACTCGTCTAACAATGACTTTAGCGTTTTCCTAGTCTAGTTGGATAAGGCGCCGTTATACCAAGAATGTGGGAGACCTGGGTTCAAACCCTAGGTCGGGAAGGATTTTGTAATTTCTGGAGGGGTATTTTCAAAATATAAACATATTTTGAAATACATATAACGCAGTTTAGTCAATCATCTTTGACAATATACTATGGAAAACATAGGCAGTACGAAGTACGTGTAAAGATTACAAGGTAAACTCATCTCAGAGCGGAATTTTGGATAACCTTGAGCGTACAAGATTCGATACACCTTGGTTAGTGCAGTGGAGCGCCTGAGATTAAATAAATGATTCGTTAAAATAATTCTTCAAGAACAAAAGCGTTGTAGTTAATTAATCCTACATTTCCAGTATTTTTAAAATAGTTTCTTGTAGATTTAAATCGCAACGGATTTTGCTCATTTTGTTAGCAGTTCTCAGTTACCTGGTCACGGCTGTCTGTTTAAAATTTCAGCTCAATCTGTTTGGTCGTTCGGCCTTATGGGACCGAACAGACATTTTACAAACAGGAAAAATTAATCACGATTAAGGCCCGTTTGACTCACCTTGTAGACTACGTTCGCTGCGTTCACTCTACTAATTATGGCTAACTTTTTCAACTTTTTATTTCAAAAGGCACATCACCATTGCCTTTACGTCCATGTAAAATATTAACTTTGTAGCCCCACCCGTTTGGTCAGAATCGGTTCAAATATCATGAAAATATCGCATTAAAAATCGAAAAAAAAAACGTAAAAGTACTATGTTCATAAGAAATATCTCTTCGATTGTACACAAAAACTAGGCAGATTTAAGCTAAGCGATTTCGAAGGTCTTTTTCAATTCAAAAGCCAAAAAAAGAGCTATTTTTTCGGGGTAAATGAAATTGAAGTCTTCTCTTCGCTCATCCAATCATATTTAAATTAAATACAATACTAATATATCATTATACTGTTTTTGTAATGAAGGCTGATTACATGGAAAATTCCACCATCTGGTTATATTGTGATTACCTAGAGGTATGTGTGGGTGGACACTCGATTAACCTGTATTAAGCCTGTAGCTACCCGTGTCAAACGTGAACTCAGCAACAGCAAACACTAACATCTAGTTGTAGTAGTAGTAGTAGTAGTAAACTTTATTTAGCTACCCGTGTTAAACGTGGAACTAAGCAACAGCATCACTAAAACATCTGGATTGTCCCCCTAGCTACCCGTGTCAAACGTGAACTCAGCAACAGCATCTAGATTGTCCAGGAGAGAAGTTTTAGCCTCTCATTCGAGACATGCAGAAGATGGTGTAATTAAGCCTTGCGGGGATTGTTAAATTACGCGAAGCATTTCACAGAACTCCGCCTGGGGCCGAGCTTAACCCTTGCGTTGCTGTTGCTGCGTTGGGAATTCCAACGACGAGCCTGCTTTGTCTTTGATGTCGGAATAATAACTCGGCAAAGAGGTTCGCTCTGCAAAGAACTTAGTTAGACAAACAGCTTTAATCCTTGTTTACCTAATAATAAACTATTTATTATTATATAATCATGGTATAATGTTATTTTAATTAAATTTCCATAAAGAGGTGACATTACAGTTGGGATTAACATCTCAAATCTATGCTATGGGGATGGGGATGGGCAGTAAATCTAGTCCAGATACAAATGGATTATTGGGTTAACCCAGAAAACGGCGACAAGCCCTGCTGGACAGATCCAGCCACAGGCGACTCAAGTTTTCATTTCAGATATCCCGGCGCAGAAACCGGGCAGCCACGGTGGGTGTCAATAAACTAATGTTGTATTAGTATTTTGTTTTAGCGTGGGAATTAAACCTGTTATAACTTATAGGGCGCAATATGCCACTCTTCAGGTGAACTAGGTATGTTGCGGATAGGACAATTATGAAGGAATGTCCGAGGGAATCCCTTGCATTTGTATAACGACAGGAAAACCTAAAAAAAAACTTCAGTCAGGATTATCAGTATCGACGGTATTCGAACCCGGAACCACCCGATTCCGAGTCAAGCGCTTAGCGCTCGAGGCAACACTGTCGGTTAATGTTGTAAGCTTAGTGTTTTCAGGATAGGAAGACTAAAAAGGAAAAATGCATGAATAATGTAAAGAAAATATGAATAAACTAAAAGCTCTAGACTGAGTATTCTTCACCGAGAACGATCATGCAAGTTAAGTAGCTTTCAATGACCAGTTTAAATAAATGATTGCAACGATAGGTTTGTTAGAATTCAAATTTGTAATGTATTTTTTATGAAAGCAAGGATCTCTAATGAGTACCAGGAATCCCCTATATTTATATTTCATTATTTTAACCATGACGGATGGACGATCCAAAATAGCCATTTATACCGGACGAGGGCGAGAATATTAATTATCGATTATCATCATTGTATTTCAGTCCTTGTATCGGTTGAAATGACGCTCGTTAGAAGTAGGTAAAGATGAACGATGTTCATCGCCGCCAAGCAACTCCGCACGCAAGAAGCCGTACAACATCACTAAGCAACTAAATTCACTTTTCAGCTTACTAAATCTCAGCGATGAGAAATCCCACAATGTTACAAAATGCGTGTTTACAATAAAATGTCATGAATACTTTCTTAACAATTTTTGTTTATAAATTAAAAAAGTGGCCTTGCCATGTTGAATACAGCGGTTCTCGTTAGATCACCGAAGTTAAGCAACATTGGGAGTGGTCAGTACGTGAATGGGAGACCACTAGGGAACACCACGTGCTGTTGGCAAAAGGGGTGAAGCAGATCGCCAAAGTGTGCCCCCGATTGTAAACGATCTTGCATTGTCACCCTGAGCCGCTCAAAGGAAAACAATGTTCATAACATGTGTCTGGTGTTGGAAAAAAATATTACTGCAGAAGAAAATATCAACAGCTATTGAGTGACAAATTTGCCATCACTACTTTTCCTTGAGGCTTTAGTTTTAATTTTTTTTCATTTCAAAACTTAATTTTAGAACACCTATGATATAGATATAATATTTTGGTCTACTATTTCTACAACAGATAACTATTATACCCTCGTTCTACAACCATTTCCCCCTTTCATTTGCTCTACTAAAACGAGCCAACATCATAGCAAATCGTTCTCATTAAAATTAATAAACTATTTAAGAGACAATTAACAACAAGTTTAGTTTCCACGTAAAACTAATCAACTCAGTCCCAGACGGCTGACTTGAAGAATCCGAGTGTGCCTCGTGGAACATCAAGAGTTTAGACGCTTGAATGAACCGGAATTAAATAATTTACCACGACCTGGTTGTGCACCGAAATGGTAATAATTAGTGTAATTACAAATGTAAACGAGCACCACTTCATACTTCCACTTACTTAAACGCGGGGATGTAAGTGGATACGAGTTAAACGTTCATTTGTGGAAAGTTCGCTTCACAAATTCTAGTTATTTTGTCCTGTACAGTCATAGTTAGTTACCCGAAGAGAAAAATGATTTCCTTGGATAGGGTTTCCAAAAAAATATAGATTTATTTTCATTTAATTTGTTGCATTTTATGTTATGTTTTTTGTTGTTGTTGTTGTTGTTTTGTTTAAGGTATAATGTAATACGAAAGGTAACAATATGTATGTCTAGAAAATTTTCACTGTGCCCTTCTTTACATTGGTTCGGTGGCGTATTTGCTAAGTACCAAATTTAAATGTGATAACGTCTATTCTTGCAAACATCATCCTACCTAAGGCTTAGATTCGGGAGGTCACGGGCACGAATTCTGTCACCTGAAATCTTGACTGAAAGTTTTTTGTCGTTTCGTTCCGTTACTTGTTCCTCTTATATCCCTCGGACATTCCCTATACATTTACTCTAACCCTATGGTTAAAAGAGGGTCACACCGGGTAAAACTGGTGAGTACTCTACTCGAAAAATTGTTTTTAACGCACTGAAAATAAAAACTAAATTTCCATTGCCTTCACATGTAATTTGTGACAAGTATGTAACCTACATTATTTCTGTTCTTGAGTAAATTATAGGTTCACCATTTAATTTTGGGGGAAAACATCTGTTCTGCGACATTTACCATTGGTTGTGCTATCTAATTAAAACTCAATGATAAAGTTTTCGAGTGATAAGAAGAAGAAGAAGAAGAAGAAGAAGAAGAAGAAGAAGAAGAATGTAGATGCTTAATCAGTCTTGAGGGCTTTGTCTGGCAGTAGAATAGAACTTTTAATAGAATTTTCAGTCGAGCGAAACCCTTAGCAAGTTGTAAGTAGAATGTTTAGATAAATGTTTGATTGTTACATCATTGGATTAACTGATGCGTTAAACCAGAGGAACGTAGACTTGGAGCTTGGAAGAATGGTCGCCATGTTAAGTGGTGTAGACGCGCCCGTGAGGTCTTTAGAACCGCGTGTGTCGAACCTGGCGGTTTACACGAGGCGTAAAGAAAGTTTGACTCCCTGACAAAGAGTTTGGTTTAACACGAGCGGTGCTTGTTACTTCGCTGGCGGAGGGGGAGGGGGAGAGTCTGGACTGGGGCTATAGATGTAAAACCGTGAAAAACCTCTTGAATCTAGAGAGTTTGAGGGAGTTGTAGACGAAGCAAAAAGTTTTGCATACTTGAGTATTTTTCGAAGTACATCACTTGAGTTCGGCTACGGTTTTGAAAGTTATAATTGTACCTTGAAGATTTTTTGAACGTGCACTTTGTCGATATTAATTTCATGTTTTTAATGGATTTTTCTTTTATTATGCTTGGTATTGTATCAACTTTACAGTTTGATTTGTATACTCTTTTGATTTAAACAGCTGTATTTTACAACGTTTGAAGGGTTGTTAAGAATTGAAAACTTCTCCCGTGGAGGGTTAACGAAAAACATTGACAAATTTTGTATGATGCGCTCGGAATAAAATCTGGACTCCCTAATTTTTGTTCCAAAGTTCGTAATATGATGAAAATTTGTTTAAGAATAAAACACGGTTGATTTAGTCTAAATTACCATCCAGTTGATAATGATTTAAACATTTGACGATTAATATTACTCCATAATTAGTTTTGTCCGAAAATTGTATAGCTGTATTTTTGACTAATACCTGGTGTAAATGTAATTGTGATAATTAAATGGTCAATGAACTTAAATTTTGATTTATCGTTTCATATATTATTTTAGTCTTGATTTAGAAACGGGGCAGAATACGTTTTCATTAAACTAGATCCATTGTAAATCGTAGTTTTTTTCTGAGATATCTTGTGCCAAATCTTTCCTAGAAATTTTAACATTTTCACCACGAACGAGACTATTCCTTCAGTTTGATTGACAAGACGAAAGACAAGGAAATAAACATAGTAAGATAAGTCCTCTTAGCACCTTGTTTTACAGCCTACGTTGTTATCAATAGTCAAGAGATGCTACGATAGAGAATAGCTTGTTCAACATTGTTTATTGGCAAAGTTGGAATAAGAAAAACCAGCTTGTCCAACTGTGCCAAACTGCTGCGGGACATTTGCCAAGCCATGTCTGAATCTGAGTGGCCTACGACAACGTTCGGTTCAACTCTCGGCCCAATAACATAATAAACCTGGGAAGAGGTTTACAACCTGAGGGGGCGAGCCGCGTGCGGATCTCGGAAGTAGCAAGGATAGTTTGGTATTAATTAGAAGGGTGACACACTATAAAATATTAACTGTAGTAATAGTGAAGAATGGAAAAAATTCTCGTTGAAATCAGAATCGTAGACGTTCAATCACAAAAGTAATACTTATTACAGTTCCTGTACTCAACTAAATCGCAATCATATAAATGAAGATCGTAAAAAAGCTGTTTAAATTGTACGACTACGACTTCGATAGCGAATCCGATTCTGATAGCGACAATCGTGTTTGGTGCTTCAGAAAAGGCTTGCATGATTGAACACTGGACAGTAAAACAGTACAAACGTCAAAGGTCAAAAGGTTGATTTGACCATCTTGATTAAAAACCATTGCCATGTAGTTGCTGTAACGAATAACACTATTTCACCACATTATTACAATGAAATAATCGTCTGCTTACGTAAACTATATGCTGTGCACCTACAGAGAAAGCTCACGAGTCGAGTCTCTGATTCAGGAGGTCACGGTTTCAAATCCCGCCACCAGCAATCCTGAATGAAACTTTTTCCAAGGTTTTCTTCACACGTTAGGGCGAATGCTAGGATTGAGTCCCATTAAAAATCCCTGGTGCTGCATTCTTTTTCCCAATTACCCTGCACCCTAACTAGGAAAACGCTTAAGTCCCGCCGCGTTGTTAGATGAACGTAATTGGTGCATTAAGCTACCATGTGTTAAGCGCATTAACTGATGTTCTGAGAAAAAATCAGAACCTTGTTGAAGTTTTTTTTTTAATTAAATTAAATTAAATAAAAAATTCTTAATTTTCATAAGAAATAATTATTTGATTGCGCACAAATTTTACACGAATATAATAATTCATAAAATAAAGGTTCTGTGAAAAAATCATTATCATCGGATAAAGCATGTAGGTGTTAAAATACGGAGAATTTGAAAATTCGTAAAATTGCGATTTTCATGAGAAATAATTATTTGATTACGCTCAAATTTCACACGAATATATCAATTCATAAAATTAAGGTTCTGTGAAAAAATCATTACAATCGGATAAAGCATGTAGAAGATAAGTCGAAGAAATTTTTAAAAAATCAAAAAAAAATTGTAAAATTGCGTTTTTTATGAGAAATAATTTTTCGATTGCGCTCAAAAACGTGGCAGTTCTTAATTCAGAGATTTCGAAGGCCTCCATAAAATTTCATTGCAATCGGAGTATCGGTTTAGCGGAATCGTGTTAACAGACAGACAAAAATACAAAAAAAGAAAAAAAAAACATTCCGGATTTTTTTCTCCAGTGTAGTGAAATGGAATCTTCGCTTCGTTCGCTACGCTCACTACGCTCATCCAATAACATAGCCACAAAGAATTTTTTTCTTTTTTTTTCTTTTAATTAAACCTGTTATAGGGTGCAATATGCCCCTCTTCAGGTGCATGAACTAGGTATGTTGCGGATAGGACAATTGTGAAGGGATGTCCGAGGGCTGTTTAAGAGGACTCAATCCATTGAGGAAAACCTCGGAAAAAACCTTCAGTCAGGATTGCCGGTCTCGACGGGTTTCGGGACCGGGACCTCCCGAATCAGAGTCGAGCGCTTAGAGCAGAGCAAACACTGTCGGTACATAAAGAACGTCATACCGCATCTTTACGAAAAAGTTTGTTTTTCTTATTTCACATCTTGTAACGTCGCACTACATCAGTGTAAATACGTTGCAAGTAAATCAGCTATGAATGTTTAATAGGACACTAGAGAAGTGCCTGTCTCAATAAAGATTGTCTAGTTCTCCTTTACTAATGGGGTAAGTTGTCAAGGCCCGACCATGTCAGTCGTAAACGACAATAAATTTGAAAAGTAGGTTCTATACTCAATAAGACAGTGAAAACCAACAAGATAAAATGTCTAGCTTTGCAAATGTATTTCCCGTTTAATTAAATATAAGAGTTATTTCTCTGGCGACGCCGACTTTCTTCCGCTCCCGGATATTATTGTGTAGCCACACAGCCTGTGTAGACGGTGAAATATTGAATTCATTTCGGCAACTATTTGACTGGATACGAATCTGAAATCTGTGACCCGGGCGATATTAGTTTAGCACGAGGAAGATAAAAACACTTTTACCACCAGTTCGGGTGTTCATTCAACTGAGTTATGAACACTTACAGTTTTTCATTCTTCGCCTGGATTCAGTTTTTAAAGTGTTTGCTTATTTATTATCACACTCTGTGGGTTTGAGACTGGCTCGCGCCTTATACTAACTTATATGATGGCGGAAACGTTTTGCTGATTGATTAAGTAACTATTGGAAATGGGACTTTGAAAACTGAGAGTCAGGCAAGACGGTGTTTCAATCAGTAATATGGAATATCGAATTATTTATAGATCCGTAGAATGACTAATAATAGAATATCTACCGATACGAAATTTTAAATTTTTATTCGATTTTCAGCCCTTATTCAATCATTATTATAGCGGATGCTGAACATAAGGTTCATACCCCAAAAAACTGCACATCTCCAAAACAAAATCATGTTCAATTTGAATTGTCTTTTCTATAAATGAATGTGATTTTAAATAAAATATTCATTATTTTCTCAGTATTAATGTTAAGTTACGTAAGTGGTGACAAATAAATAATAAATAATAAATTGTATTTAGACCCACTCAATTATATAACTGATTTTCAGTGGGGGACAGTAAATCAAAGCGACTAAGCCTACCCTGTATGCCCCGACGCAATCGACGAGTGAGCGATAACCAACCAAAGATCGATATTGTTAATAGGAAATATATCAATCAGTGGTATGGACAGTGCGAACACAAGCGGATAAACGCCAGAATCAACAAGGCCGATTCAGAACAGCTCTGAATTTATTAATGTGCTTCGTTGCTAGGACGGCTCCAAAGTCACCGTTTACAAACTCCTAAGACACGAACTGATGGACTTAAGTCCAAATCAGAAGTTAAAATACTTCTGACTTTGCCGGGAATCGAACCCTGGACCTTCTGCATTGAAAGCAGATACGCTAACAACAAGACCAACGAGCCACACAACATTGTGTGACATTGTGTCATTATGAGGGAGAACGAGTAAATTTAGAATATTATACTTATTTTCTTGATTTGACAAGTCGGTAAAACACGCATGTAAGTAGTAATAAAATTGAATGTAATCAAGAATGTAAGACACAAGTCACAGCATGACCGGTGATTGAACAAGCGGGAGACCCGGGCTCGATTCCCGATCGAGCTGGATTTTAAAATTTCTGGATTGTAATAAATAATAATATAAATATTAAATAATAAATATTATTGTACACATTTAACAAAAATTAGTTAACAATGCGTATTAGCTGTGGAAATTCAGCCTCCCGCCCTGAATGCTGCTGGCCGGGGTTCGACTTCCTACGGGAGTTGACTGTACCTTATACAGTATACCCGGTACAGATTTATAATTATACCGATATCTTTCCGCTAAGTCACAACCTCCTGTCTGTCTTACGTAGCTAATATTGAGCTGCTCTCGCTGACATCGTCAACTGTCATCACGTCGCCAGAGTACCTCCTAGTCAGCACAATGTCAGCGTGTCTCGTAGTTACTTGTTTTAGTGTTCACTCCTCGCCGACTTGAGTGATTGATTCGTTGATCCGCCTGATCGTTCACTTCACGGTTGTGCAAGAGCAAGACCAAGAGAGCAAGTAGTGATTCTAAGTAACGCGGTTGAGTGAGCTCTGACAACCAGGCTTTACTGCATAGCATATTTATTTTAGAATGTGTAATGCAATTTTTTTTAAATAAAAAGTATGTACAACACTAACACTTACTAAGATAATCACACTCACCAACGTTTTACAAGATATCATAACAAACTAACCATACTTGTGCATAAGACTGTTTTATTTGAAATGTGTGTTCATTATATAGGATTCAATTTTTACAATCATCTCCTTGTAAAGTAAATCCATAACAGTAAGATGAATGTACATATGATTGCCAAGATTTTTTAGTTTAAAATTTAAAGTAGATCTAGTTGTAAGTTTTGTTTTTGATTGGTGGACTTTTTATACTTGACATCTTATACAATACAATGTAGACCTACCATTATATTGACCATAACATGACACTTTTACATATACTTTAAAGAAATGTGATCTATTTACATTAATAGGTGAACTATGAATTATGAACGAAATGCAAAGGATGGTTAAAGGGTAGAAAACAAAATGTGTATTGTTGTTGGAGGTGCCGGGTTCATAATATGCCTCCTTTGCGTAGCGCTAGTTCCCTGACCTCATGGTCAACAAAACAAAAACATTCTGTATTATTAGGCAAAGCCCCCCCCCCCCAAAAAAAAAAGTAAGTCAATCGGTGATAGTGTTCGTTTTTATCTTGAGACGGGACACACACGCTGACGGACAGATGGATTGACGGACACAAAAAGTGTTGGTTCCTAAAGATGTCAGCGACGCTAATAAATCTACTGATTGTTAAAGAAGGATACAAAACAAAATTAATATTTTTGGTGGAGGTGCCGGGTCCACAGATGTCCTTTCTTTGGGAGGCCCTAGCCCCACCCCCTGACCCCCAATTATCACAAAACACATTTTCTTATCATCCTTGTTGAAGGGCAATCTTAACAGAAATAAACATGTCAATCGGAGGTCATGTTCGGTTTTTATCTTGAGACATGACACATGCTCAGACGAACGGACGGATTGATGGGCACAAAAAGTGTTGGTTCCTAAAGATGGTAGTGACGCTACTTAATCTACTGATTGTCAATGAAGGTTACAAAACAAAATTAATATATTTGGTGGAGGTGCCGGGTCCACAGATATCCTTGCTTTGGGAGGCCCTAGCCCCACCCCCTGACCACCAATATCACCAAACACATTTTCTTATCATCCTTGTTGAAGGGCAATCTCAACAGAAATAAACATGTCAATCAGAGGTCATGTTCTGTTGTTATCTTGAGACATGACACATGCTCAGACGAACGGGCGGATTGATGGACACTAAAAGTGACGTTTTTCAGAAATGGGAGTGATGCTACTAGATCTATTGACTGTCAATGAAGGATACAAAACAAAATTAATATTTTGGTGGAGGTGCCGGGTCAAACAAGTCAAAACGTTTAATATCATCCTTGCTGAAGGACACTACCAAAAAAGTCAATCGGAAACCTTATTTGGGTTTTATCGTGAGACGTGACTGCACAGATGGACGGAAGGATAAAGTGGGGCATAGCGGAGCTTCGCTGCCTAATACTAATAGGGTTGTGGAGAGCATGGACAGAAATGTTGTATCCCACACTCCACCTACACACTCTGTATAGAGTCGCTACTACCCTGATGAAAGCTCATTGTTGGTCACAGATTGACCACCGTGGGGTACAAAGACCCACCTCAACTAGGTCACAAGGTTGGCTCTTTACAGTCGAGCGGGTGCAGATTTACATTGACACGTGTTTAGTGATTTAATTGCTTCGTGTCACTTGTATGGGGCTGGCAAGTTCAAAGGATGTGGTTGATGGTGTTTTATTAATAGCCTGGTTGCTTAGACAAACCATTCGGGGTTTAGTGATAGAGGCGTGAATTTTGGATCATTAGCTCAGAAAAACGTGCTGAGTAATTTGCCAGGTGGTCCTAATCGATTTTCCCCCCCGTTTAGGGTGACCATGGTGCAAAGTTAGGGGTAGAAATTATTTTTAAATAGACTAGGGGTGAGCCTTATAGAAGTAAAAGTGTGGTATTTAAACATTTTTGTGTAAGTATGTATTCAATGTAATTATTTAAATCTAAAAATGTATTATTTTCAACAGGGGTGTCCAAAATTGCTATTTCGAAAAAATGGTGGTAAGTATAGCTTGTGATGACTCAGCTTTCGGGATGAGTGATAGAAGCGTGAATTTTGGATCATTTACTCGGAAATATGCAATGAGTAATTTGCGAGGTGGTCCGCACCGAAAACTGTTCCCGTTCAGGGGTGACCATGGTGCAAAGTTAGCGGTAGAAATTTTTTTTAATAGACTAGGGGTGAGCCTTATAGAAGTTAAAGTGTGGTATTTAAACATTTTGTGTAATATTAATTCAATTTAATTGTTTAAAAGCTAAAAAAATTATCATTTTTACAGGGGTGTCCAAAATTGTTATATTTGCCCGAAATTCGAAAATACGTTCAAATTCTAGAAAGCATAGCTTGTGATGACTCTCTGAAAATAATTTAAATATTGAACAATGAATTTCATACATAATCAAAGTCAAGGTCACCGGTCAATCAGGGCCACGACATTTGAAATTTAATTAGTATTGTGTTGTCTAATCGCCACGAACAGACCACATAAAGTGTTTATGTTGATACTTTTTACCATAATCGTTTGTCCTGGATAATATATGTACATAAAAACAGCAATTCTATATTCAGGTTGTCAAATGACTTTCTGGGTCTTGAGTTTTCCAATATACTGTAACTTGAGCCACCATAGGTTGTGACCACTCATTTTGAAGTTAATCTTAAGTTGGTCACGGTTATGCTTTTCACTTACGTGTAGAGAGAGAGAGAGAGAGAGAGAGAGAGAGAGAGTTGTTAAGTCTTCAACATTATGATTGCTTTTTTGATATTATGAATTCATTGAATTGTTATTGTTTTGTTAATTTGTCTCTTCTATGTTTGTCTTTTATCTCTATGTTCTATGTTTTATAAGTTCTTGTTTATTATCACAGTTTGTTGTGTAGAGGCTGGCAGACACCTTGTGCTTGGGGCATACAACCCTTTTCTGCCAACCTTCCTACTAAGCCTATTAGTGGAAAATAAATAATAATAATAATAATAATAGAATAAATAATAATATTACCTGAAAGTACGGCGTTGGGCAAGGGAGGTGTAACAATACACACAATCATACGGTTTCAGTGGATATTACACTGAGTCAGTAGATTACCTTAGCTTACAAATAGCATTCCCCTTTGCACTTGCACAATGCACAGCAAGGCTGCCCACTCTTCAGACACTTGCAACAGTCTAAGATGCAGTCATTCCTGCACTTGCAGGAGATGACTTCGTCGCAGGAGTTCATGGCGTCAGGCAAAGTCATCCACAGTGGTTCCCACGATCCAGCTGAATTTTTCATCCAGCCCCAGGCTGAGGGATCACATGTAGTTAGGGCTCGTGTGGGGTCGTCCAACATCCCCATGCAAACTACATGTGATCCCTCAGCCTGGTGCTGGATGAAAAATTCAGCTGGATCGTGGGAACCTCTGTGGATGACTTTGCCTGACGCCATGAACTCCTGCGACGAAGTCATCTTCTGCAAGTGCAGGAATGACTGCATCTTAGACCGTTGCAAGTGTCTGAAGAGTGGGCAGCCTTGCTGTGCATTGTGCAAGTGCAAAGGGGAATGCTATTTGTAAGCTAAGGTAATCTACTGACTCAGTGTAATATCCACTGAAACCGTATGATTGTGTGTATTGTTACACCTCCCTTGCCCAACGCCGTACTTTCAGGTAATATTATTATTTATTTCTACACGTAAGTGAAAAGCATAACCGTGACCAACTTAAGATTAACTTCAAAATGAGTGGTCACAACCTATGGTGGCTCAAGTTACAGTATATTGGAAAACTCAAGACCCAGAAAGTCATTTTGTACAACCCTGAATATAGAATTGCTGTTTTTATGTACATATATTATCCTGGACAAACGATTATGGTAAAAAGTATCAACATAAACACTTTTATGTGGTCTGTTCGTGGCGATTAGACAACACAATACTAATTAAATTTCAAATGTCGTGGCCCTGATTGACCCTGGTGACCTTGACTTTTGATTATGTATGAAATTCATGTTCAATATTTAAATTATTTTCAGATGAGTCATCACAAGCTATGCTTTCTAGCATTTTGAACGTATTTTCGAATTTCGGGCAAATGTAACAATTTTGGACACCCCTGTTAAAAATGATAATTTTTTTTAGCTTTAAAAAAATTAAATTGAATTAATACTTACACAAAATGTTTAAATACCACACTTTTACTTCTATAAGGCTCACCCCTAGTCTATTAAAAAAAAATTTCTACCGCTAACTTTGCACCATGGTCACCCCTGAACGGGACAGTTTTCGGTGCGGACCACCTCGCAAATTACTCATTGCATATTTCCGAGTAAATGATCCAAAATTCACGCTTCTATCACTCATCCCCGAAAGCTGAGTCATCACAAGCTATACTTACCACCATTTTTTCGAAATAGCAATTTTGGACACCCCTGTTGAAAATAATACATTTTTTAGATTTAAATAATTACATTGAATACATACTTACACAAAATGTTTAAATACCACACTTTTACTTCTATAAGGCTCACCCCTAGTCTATTTAAAAATAATTTCTACCCCTAACTTTGCACCATGGTCACCCTAAACGGGGGGAAAAATCGATTAGGACCACCTGGCAAATTACTCAGCAGTTTTCTGAGTAAATGATCCAAAATTCACGCTCTATCACTAAACCCCGAACTTAAGCCTGTTTGGTATCTAAGGAGCCGAGCTATAAACTATTCTACTCTGCAAGTGGGGCCTCGGATATCCAATACTAAAACCAGTGGCGATTCTCAAAGGGCTAAATCTTATTCTATAACTAGGAAAACGCTAAAGTCCCGCCGCGTTGATGGATGAGCTTTTTTAAAGTTTTTAGTTTGCGTAGGATATCTTTACTTTTGCAAGTGCTTTGTTTTGCTGCCTACGCATTGAAGGTGATTGTTGTCAAGTTTCTATTGTTTCTTGTCAATTGGTATTATTTATTTACCGTAAAAAACTTATATTAAAAGCTTTATTTCTATAGATTCTGGCTAACTTTTTCAACTTTTTGTTTCAAAAGGTACTACATCACCATAACCTTAATGTCCATGTTTAATATGAACGTTGTAGCCCCACCCGTTTGGTCAGAATTGGCCCAAATAGTACGAAAATATCGCACAAAAAATCAAAAAACTTATATTAAAAGCTTTATTTCTATGATTCTGGCTAACTTTTTCAACTTTTTCTTTCAGAAAGCAATACATCACCATTACCTTAATGTCCATGTGAAATATGAACGTTGTAGCCCTACCCGTTTGGTCAGAATCGGCCCAAATGTCACGAAAATATCGCACTAAAAATCGAAAAAAATCGTAAAAGTACGATATTCATGAGAAATATTTCTTCGATTGTACCCAAATACGTGGCAAGTCAAAGTTCAGTGATTTCAAAGCTCCTCTCAAATTTTTATCAAGATCGCATATGCCGTTTGCCCGGTAGAGAGCAAATAAACAGACAAAAATACAAACAAAAAAAAAAAAAAAAAACACCCGAGCTAAATTTTTGGGGGGTCAGTGAAATTGAAGTCTTCGCTTCGCTCATTCCAATGATCATAACAATACTGCAACGTGATGATAACATTCCAAAATGTATGGTAAATCTAATAAAACTTATTGAAATATACCCTCTCTAAAGCCATTTAAACACGTTTTTAACAAAGCTTCGTTAAAAATTCCCTGCGGGCTCTGACAAAAACCAAGAGATATTACCAATACGTTTTAGTCATACCATAAGAACGCCACACACACAACGTAGATAAAATGATTCTAAATCCTCCTGTCACCTTCAGAATTATTACATGGTATGGATGTACCCGAGAGAGATTGATTGACTGAGGGATTGACTGATTTGGTCTTTATTATAAGGAGAGACTATGACCAGATAAAACTTGTCTTCCATTAAAACTCGAAAGAAAAAGAAAGAAAGAAAGAAAGAAAGAAAGAAAGAAAGAAAGAAAGAAAGAAAGAAAGAAAGAAAGAAAGAAAGAAAGAAAGAAAGAAATAGAGAGAGTTACTAGATTAGTAATAAATAATAATGATAACATAAATAGAATACAAAACAATACATACGAGTCCATAAGAAAATAACAGAGTGGATGAGAAAAAATATTATTTTAGGCATGCATGATGGTAATAGCTAGAGGCTGTGTTTAGTTAGAACTTTAAATTGCATTTAAAATGTACATAACAAATTGCTACAATAATTAAATAATAATTCTCTGTGGTTAGTTTCGTCAGTACAAACCGTAGTAATTAAAATATTTGAAACTTGCTTCTTACACTGTTTACAGCTCTAACGAAAACATAGCTTGCTCTACAATTAGTTGTCGATGCTGTTTAACGTTACTGGAGAAGGGTTGTTTATACTGGAGCTCCGTTGTGTGTCGGGTTCCTTGTCCTTGCTAACCTAGGAAGGGGTTAGTGGAGGGGAGACTGGCGGGAACGCTTGGGGGCGTTTTATAGTCACAAAGTTTGTATCACGAATTATCAAATGAGTCAACTTCGTCCACTCAGGTATACATCAATTAAAACACCGCTTGAAAGTTGTCTCCTGCCTCCAAGGGTCGATTCCCCGTGACGTAGACAAGCCAAGTAGGCGAGCAACCCCCTCAACCCCCTCACAGTTTGAACTAACCGCAGCCCAGGTCTTGACGTGATCATTAAATTAACAAGCTATTGTATTGTTGAAGGGTACCTCGCTCCGTCCTCCTTGCGAGTTGTGTACTCCTATCCTACTCGAGTTCTCAGACCCTCTAACATAAGAGATACTCATCCCCGACGTTTCGCTGCGTGTGTCAACCGCATTCTCGAGGTGAACCAACGTTCCTCCCTCCGTTGCAGATTCGAATCCAGAATTAGGTATAATGGACTTTGAGGTATACAAAACTCGTAGTAATATGACCATCCCCATCATCATCATCATCATCATCATCACCATCTGATGACTGTGACATTATGACATAGACATGAGTTTATGTTTATAAATGTTTATAAATGTTTATAAATGTATAAATTTACACCAGTTTTTAACTTTTGGGCAAAACAGAAACCACCTACTGTGTTCACCACAAACACATGCCTCAGAATGTTCAAAATTCCAGTTCCAAACTTCTTAAATGGTTGACAACTAAACCAAATTTTGAATTATTGTCCACCACTGATTCACATATTTTGGTCATAAAAATGAAAAAAATGTAGGAAATGTACTGGAAAACGTAGGGGCGGTTAACACTTTGAGAAACTCATGTTAAAGAAACTAAGACATTGATTTAATACCGACAGCTCATGCGTCACATGAATGATTCTGACTCGGGAAGTTTCGGTTTCGAATCCCGCCACCAGCAATCCTCGCTGAAAGTTTTTATGTTGTCTTTAATCGTTAAGGCTATTCCACCGCGTTTTTCTATTTTCCAAATTATGCTACTAAGTCAAAATATAGTGAATGGCATTGAAACATGGCTATTTTAGAAAATCAAAAATATTTTTTCCAAATTTTTCTGATCCGGTACATGGCCAATATAGCCACCTCAAAATAATTTCAAACTTCAATTCGCCAGGGCACACCATTCAACGTACGGTGTTGTGCTTTTGTGACATTAATTTTCAACTGTTTTTCTATGGACTGACTGAGAGAAAACAGATTTATTTTAAAAATTGTCTTTCCAGCGAATTTTTTCGTTTGTCGGTATTTTTTACCGATTTGTACCGCCAAACGAAAAAATTCGCAGAAAAGACAATTGTTAAAATAAATCTGTTTTCTCTCAGTCAGTCCAAAGAAAAACAGTTGAAAATTAATGTCACAAAAGCACAACACCCTACGTTGAATGGTGTGCCCTGGCGAATTGAAGTTTGAAATTATTTTGAGGTGGCTATATTGGCCGTGTACCGGATCCGAAAAATTTGGAAAAAATATTTTTGATTTTCTAAAATAGCCATGTTTCAAAGCCATTCACTATATTTTAACTTAGTAGCATATTTTGGAAAATAGAAAAACGCGGTGGAATAGCCTTAATGCGAATGCAAGGGATTGAGTCCTCTTAAATAGCCCTAGGAGATTCCTTTAACAATGCCCTTGCCCCTTACCCAAAAATATCGAGTTCGCCTAAAGAGGGGCATTTATTGCACTCTGGAGGTTCCCCACGAGAAAGTAAAAAAGAACGTAAGTTGTGGTAAAATAAATCGTTTCCCTTCTGACAAGTTACTCTCTGTATATATTGATCATGTTTACAGGGGCTACACACCCGAAACTAGAAGCTATGGGTGATAACTGTCAACGCAGGTATCCTAATTGCAAATCAATACGAGCACAGAAGGTGCCAAGAACACTCGGGTCGTGAGTGATGACGGCCGGGCTGCGTCCTCTAATGTACGAGCGAGGTGGGTGAATTATTAATTGCGACGAGTATTGTTATTTGCAGTTTGATTGATTGAACGAGAGCGGAAAGTGATGTTTAGAAAGGTTACTTAAAACCCTTTATTCCCATGGCGTTGATGACTTTCGTTACTCTATGTTATTATTGATGTTTTCATTTTGTTCGAAGGTTTTGACACTCGAGCAAGAAAGCTGTGAAACGTCGAGTGCTGAGGTATGTAGAATAGAATGTAATAACTACGGTTCCGGGAGTACTTGCAATAGGGAGCGAAGCTTATCGTAAAGTTCTTCGCTTGTTGGCTCGTTGGTCTTGTGAAGCCTTCCTGCTTCCAATGCAGAATATCCAGGGTTTGATTTCCCCCCCCCCCCGTTTCTGATTTGAACTTGAATCCATCAGTTCTTGTCTTACGGTATTAGTAAACGGTGACTTTAGAGCCGTCCTAGCAACGAAGCACATAATAAATTCAAAGTTGTTCTGAATCGGCATTGTTGATTCTGGCGTTGATCCGCGGGTGCTCGCACTGTCCATACCATACCACTGATTGCTAAATATTACCTATAAAAAAATCGATCTTTGGTTGGTTATCGCTAACTCGTCGATTGCGTATGGGCCTACAAGGTTGGCTTGGTCGCTTTGATTTACTGTCCCTCACTGAAAATCAGTTATATAACTGAGTGGGTAGACTCTAAATACGAATTTATTTATTTATTGAACTTAAATATTCCAATCATGGTGGAGGTGCCGAGTACGTGAACACTCATCGGTTATCGGGACGAATGAGAAAATGAACGCCCATTGGAGACATTTCAGTGGGTATATTAGTGCATTTTTTCACGGAGAATGAAACAATAGAAATCTCATACACCTTTCAGCCATATAATCTCATCAAACCACATATCAACACTACAAAAAAAACTGTTTTATGTGGTTTTGCCGAGTTGTAAACCCAGAGAAATTTGAGAGATGCAGAAATGATTTGGTTCGTATGGTCATGTGAAAATATTAAAAAACTAAACGTGATAATGGTATGTTTTTTATTTCCTTTGTGAACAAAACCTCGATTTCCTTTCACGAGTTACGTTTGATAGCCAAGAAAATAAAATCATTGGGAGTGAATTTTTGTTGCTTTTTTTTAAGAAAAAATGGTTGTTTTCGTTTTTTAACGTGTTTGATTATTTTGCCTTCAAACGTAAAGACCACGTTGCATTATTCGTGGTGGTTTATGCCCGAAGCCACAAAGTTTGGCTTGTTACAAAATAAATGTTCTGCTTTCGCTACGAGGTTTAAGCTTGAACCCCCGGGAGTGAGAAGTTCGTAGTAGAGTGAATTATTTCACAACGTACATAACAAAACATCTAGCATACCCTTTATCTCCTGGTAATGGAATATGTTGATTGTTAATACAGTTGGAGTACCTTCAAAGGGCTGATTAGTCAGGGCTATTGTTGACAAACATGCCTTTGTATTCGTATTGACGTAAAAGCAATTAAATATACAACGTCATACATTTCTATGAAGTAAAAAGCTTAGAAATAGTTTATTAATAAACTACCTCATCTCAGGTGTTGATTAAAATCCCGGGAAATTTAAGGCGAAAAGATTCCCATTCATGCAGGGGTGATCTTATTGCTTTGTCTGCATGGTGTCCTATCTAATAAACACTACAATAAACACGTCTAAAATAATTGTAAGCGCATTTTGCTTCGGATAATCTAAAGAATACCATATAAATTGGTCCGCGTGAAAGTGACATTTTGCATATATATTAAAATCGCTAAACTTTCTAAAAAAAAAAAAAAAAAAACTATTTCTAAAACAACTCATCATGAAAATAGTTTTAGTAAAGGGCAATGTTTTATTTTAAAACATCTTATTTTGATTCTATTTTTTTCTGGATGCGAGTTACGTTGGAAAATGCAAAATCATGATGATGTTATACACCAATTATTATTTGCTACAAGATTAAACAAATATTGAATATTTAATGATGCTTCACAACCGCACAATTATTTGTTTTGTCTTGAATTTTATAATTACATAATTGGTACTTGGGGGTCATATACATTTTGGTAATTTTGACTTGAGAATTGCAAGGGGGAAACAGTAATTATCTCAAGATCCTTCATGATTTTAATACAATTTATATTATCTAACATTACCTAAAAATATCACTGCGTTATATAGCTGGCACCACGTTCCCAGACTTACAGTGTTAAATAACCTTCTTGTAGTAATGCTAAGTCCTGAATGTGAGCCGCTGTAAATATATTCATCACCGTGCCTTCACACACATAGTCCCCGAGAGCCTGGAGTTTACGCCCTGACTTGAGTGGTGTCTGGCCTCCCGAGGGAGTAGAATGTTCATGCGACACTCGCATTCCCTCGCAGAGAACTCGTCCTGGCCGCAAAACTACGATGTTTTATGGTCATTTCGATGTAAATGTCCGCTTTTAGAACAGACAGTAGTAAAACTCTGATCTTTACGAGCGCTGACAAATTCCCACTCAAGTAAAATGCCACTTTCTCCTCCCTTGTTTGTTTGTTTGTTTGTTTGTTTGTTTGCGTGATAGTCGCGTGGAGATCAAACGGCTGGACGCACGGAGTCGGTGAAATGGTTTGTGAACACTCTTAGTAAATAGTTACCGAGGCTGTGGTCGAGACGTGTCAAGGGAATGAAAACGATTCAGCTAGCCACGATAATCGAAAAGTTGAAAGCAAAACATTGTGACTACTTTAAACGATATTCACTCACAATAAGAGCATTAAGTATAGTGAATGTAATTAAGCATCACATTTCTGTCCGTTCGTCTGTGCGTGTCACGACTTGCGATAAAAACCGAACACGATGACTGATTGACATGCGGCGTTGCCGGATGATACTGAATGTTTTGTTGAATCTGGGGGTACGGTACCCGGCACCTCCACCAAAACAGCATGGCGTTTAAAAACTAAAAACGCAACAAAACAGAAATACAACTGTCAGTGTAAACTGTTCACTTAAACTTTTTTTATAGTGCGATGCATAAAACTTTTTCCACGATCAAAGTCCAAACGACTCCAATGTATTCGAATGCTGATAAGTCAAACTTTGAAAGCTGAATCATTATGCGAAAAAAAAATTACAAACATAAAAACAAAATGATGAGTATTATTTCTCATCAATTCACCACTTAGGTACAAAAGACGATATCTGCCTCTGAATTCTCATAGCTACTTTTTGTAACATGCGAGTCCTTTACCAGATAGATACTTGTACCAAAATTTCAAAATATATAAAACGGGGTAAAATATACACCACTTTCGACAAAGTTTTGATTTATATTCACTTTTTTGCGCAAAAAAGTTACAAAAACTAATTTTCATTTTTATCACAAATGCATGCTTCTGCTCTTAAGATTAATTCGAGTTGTGCGTTGAACTTAAAACACCACTAAATGTCAAATGTTGCGTTCTATAGAGCGTGTCTTTCCTTACAACCTCCGCTGCGACATCACAAATGTTTTATCGAAGGTAAACAGAACCGCCCTACGCATATTATTTCTTGTAGGTTACGTGGGAGGGAGAGGCGAGCGATGACAGCTCGACATGGCTCCTGTGTCAACCTAGGCTCTCGAGCTGAGAAGACGAAGCTACTCACGTCAGTGATTCAATCTCACTCACACACCACTAGGCGCGAAGAAAGTCTATTGGCTATCTGTCGTCTGGAATGGACCATCAGATGAACATGTCATTTCCACATCGGGTTGATAAGTTACTCTTACATGGAATTCTATAGAGGGTCCATTTCGTTAAATGCGATGCCATTAAGTGACATTAAGAAAAAAGTGAAACCCCTCGTCGTTCCAAACTTGTAAAAACATGTTTTCAATTTTGCTAAATCTTCTTCTAGCCGTAAGTAAGTCTGATAGAAATTGATTGAAGTGGTAGAGAGAGGATGGATTGATTCTGACAGGAGGGGCACCGCATGAGAGTTGAAGATACGATGATGTCCATCAGGAAATAAATGTCTGGAGTCGGTAAACATGTTCTACAGAAAGTTGCGAATTTGCACGAATACGTTTCCAAACTTTTAAATACCGTGTCGAGTTAATCATTTATGAAAACTTGATTGGTTTCTTGATTGTGCTGGCTCCTCCTTGATTCCTCCTTCTTCTATATGCAAAGCGTCACAAACATGGTGCGCAGTGCCGATTGTGGCCAGGATCAATCCGTATCTCTTGGCAACGAGCAGACGGGCTTCTAGTCACCATGGTGATACAAGCTCGTCCGGGAGAGAAGGGGTGTGTCCACCTAGCGGTCCCTAATCTTGATATTATCATGTTTTACCTTGGTTCGGAGAAGTTTGTGCTCTCGGAGTGAGTCTGTTTTTTTATAGAAATTTGCTTCTTATTCAATCTCATATTACAGTTGTTGTGAGTTAGTAAGGGAGGAATAGAGGTTCATGAAAACAGCATTCTAGTGTTCAATATTTGACAATTTAAAATTTATTTAGAGTTTTGTAGTATATAATATTTTTTCCTTCCATTAAAACTCCATTGTGGTGGATTCTTGAACTTTTTATAGGAAATTATACTTGGGAGTAAACCTAATTTCTTAGTCAAATTCGCATTATGTATCGTTTTCAAAAATTTGTGTTCAAGTTTATACCTATTAAGCATCAGAAACCATGAACGCTAAATGTACGAAACTTTATTTTCTTCTTCTTCTTCTTCTTCTTCTTCTTCTTCTTCTTCTTCTTCTTCTTCTTCTTCTTCTTCTTAATGTTAACTACTTATATTTATGCTTTGCTGGAACACAGCAAATGTAACACACCACATGAAAGCAATCCCTTTGGCCGTATGATCGAAAAACATAAAATAACCCTTGGATGGAACTCGCAGGATCTTAACTTTTGCAAGATCCAGTTAAACAAGATCAATTTGAAAAGAAACTTCGCCAAGTGTATGGTCTTGGCTCCGCTCAAATAATGTGAGTGAGAACTGAGAAGATAGAGAACATTTGTACACTCGCGTACAGAAGTAAACATGACTAAAGAGTCGGATAGAAACGCATTTACCACTAGGAAAACGCTAAAGTCCCGTCGCGTTGTTGAGCGAGAACCGGTACGTGCAACACGACCCGAGTACGACATTCCCATAATGTTACATACCAATAAGTCAGGTCTTGACCGATTTAGCTAAAAATTTGTAAAATCGGAGAGAATGTTGTACTTATGACCCTGCAAAATTTCATAACGATCGGAACATTTTTTTAAAAATAACCAACGATCGGATTTTGTTAAAAAAAACTATACAGCAACCCGCATAGGTGGTATGTACATGTGTGCAAAATTTCAGGTCGATCAGAGAAACGGTGCGACCTGTACCGAAGCAGTAAAAGGAAGAAAAAAAACAGACATTCAAGCCATAAGAGTCAAGTGGAGACGCTCGCTACGGTCGCTCAATTACTATCCCGGGGGTATATTTACTAAGTAGTCGATCAACAGCGACAAGCGACAATAGTCGACCGAAACGACAACTTTAATGACAATTGTCACGCATCGGCCTGCAGCATTATACGTGCTTATAAGTTACGTATTGGCAACAATTATACATTTTTAATACCGTATGCAAATGAACGTAATAAACAACTGCATACAGCAAAATATGTATGTGTGGCTCGTTGGCCTTGTTGTTAGCGTATCTGCTTCCAATGCAGAAGGTCCAGGGATCGATTCCCGTCAAAGTCAGAAGTTTTTTAACTTCTGATTTGGACTTAAGTCCATCAGTTCTTGTCTAAGGAGTTTGTAAACGGTGACTTTGGAGCCGTCCTAGCAACGAAGCACATAATAAATTCAGAGTTGTTCTGAATCGGCCTTGTTGATTCTGGCGTTGATCCGCGGGTGTTCGCACTGTCCATACCACTGATTGCTATATTTCCATTAAAAATATCAATCTTTGGTTGGTTATCGCTCACTCGTCGATTGCGTCGGGGCCTACAGGGTTGGCTTGGTCGCTTTGATTTACTGTCCCCCACTGAAAATCAGTTATATAACTGAGTGGGTAGACTCTAAATACAATTTATTTATTTATTTATTATTTAATAATTACTATTTAATTTGAAATTACGACAATTTGAGGTGGCAGTTCTCACTTTCACTTTCTGTTTTCACTGCACACTATTGTTGCTGTCACTGTCTCTGTCACTTTAAGTAAATAGACCCCCCGGTATACAATTCCCCTTTTGTAATCTCAATTCAATCTATAAATGAAAAGGTTACATTCGTTCGTGGATGATAACAACAACAATAAGCAGGCTATTGATAACGAGATTTGTGCAGAAAAGTAGTGGAGTAACGGAGGTGTAGGGACTTACTTCGGTCCCCGAGTGTACGAAGAATGAAAGAAAATGTATAACTTTTCTAAATGAACTCAACTTGTAGAAGGAAACTTTTAAAAGGTTGGTCTCAGAAAAGTGGAAAAAATATTGTCGACACTCGACAACTGATAGAGGTACCTCAAGCGTATCCCGTGAGACTCGGTCTATGGAGGTCACTTGTTCAAAACTTAAGGGCCGGATTCCTAAACATTAAATACTTATGACCAACAGGGCCGGATTCCTAAACATTAAGCGCAGTTAGGGGTTAGGGATCAGAGGCAGAAACCGTATTCCATGAACAATACATAGAGGGGTTAATTTACAAGCATACAGAATAGAACAAACAAACATTGTTAAATATACCTATTGTTGACTGGTGATTGGTCAGGGTTAGGGACTTAGGGGTAAGAGTTAAGAAAATGTGCAGGAATCGGGGAATTAAAAGGTAAAATTGATGTGTACATGCATCCACACGAAACAGTATTTGTATATGCGACAGACAGAGAGAGAATATAACACTCCCGTCTGTGAACTATTACACATCTACTCCTCTCTGGCCACCGCCGCAGAGTCATTATACAGAGAAGTGTCGGAAGCGCTAGAAACCAAACCACCCTCTCTGCGAAACGTAGATGCATAAATTGCCAATTTCGACAAAGTAATTTCCTACGGTGATATCGTCAAACGAGCTGAGCCGGTGAATATTAATTAACCGCTTCGAGTCTTAGCTCTCTGGTACACGAGTGACCGTCGTTCTAAACGTACTTTACGGGAGTTTCAGGCTGACTTTTGTAAGACTAGACGTGCGGCTACTCTGGGGAAATTAAAGCATACACACCCCCTTGCCTTACCCTGATCCCCCCCTCACTCTCTCTCTCTCTCTCTCTCACTCTCTCTCGCTCTCTCGGATGTAAGTTAAGTCCTCACTGGCCTTAATCCCTCCTATAATAAATTCCAAAATCAAACAATCAATTAATCAGTCTTTCTCTCTTTCTCGGTCTCTACCTCACTTTTTCGTTTTACCCCTATTTCTCCTCTCATTCTCTCTTCCTAACTCTCCAGACAAAGCTTCAAAAACCTTAATCTTCATTTAAAAAGTTCTTATCAATCAATCAACCTATATTAACCTCTCAACACTCACACTTCATCAACCCCCTTCTCACTCGACCTTAAGGTAAGGCTTCACTAGCCTTAATTCCACCATAATAAAGTCCTTAACATTTAATCAATCAATCAATCAATCAATCAATCAATCAATCAATCAATCAAGTAATCTCACACTCTCCCTCCTTTTCCCCTTCCCTCTCTTTTTATCAATTCAATCTCCTTTTCATTTAGACCCATCTCTCCCTCTTTCTCCTAAAACCGTTAAATCGATTAGAAACCAGCCCGAGAGCTGCATGACAGCCGTTCAACTAGTGGGTGAATTCAATGTGGCCATCAGAGCTAAACCTACCGGTAATTATCTAGAGGCAGCGCAGATAATTGCGACTAGGCCTAGGGTATCTTACCTTAGCATACAGCTCTAAGGAAACCAACCACCCAACCCGACTAATTAGCTGTACGGAAATAGAATCCAAACAAGCTATTTTAGAAACACGCCAATTATGATGGGCTATGAGCTAGTTACTCTTCCAAGATCGAAGGATGAAGAAGGAAAGTTTATTTGTTCTTGAGGCAAATAGTAATGAATGTCAAGCGCCAGGGTTAGTTCAATTTATTGCATACATACCATACGGCCAAGTGGTATTCCTACAGATCTACGTTGAATGCGCGTCGTAGGCGTAATGAAGACTTACATTTTACTTACCCCGAGAGAGTACCAAAGTACCAGTGTTATTTAATTTGTATATGTTTGTGTTTATTTATTCGCTATTTACCGGGCACTCTGATCTTGAAGAAATTTTCAGGGGTATCTTCGAAATCTCTGAGCTTAGATCTGCCACGGTTTTTTTTTTTTTACATTTAACCAATACATCCGAAGAAATATTTCTTATGAAAATATTATTTTACGACTTTTTTTTATTTTTCATACAGTATTTTATCCGTCCGTTCACATTCTACCGGACTTTAGACAAATCTCTGAAATTAGACATGCCATGTTTTTGGCACAATGAAATATTTTCTCACAAAAATCGCACCATAGAAATGCAAGAAGATAGGTCAAAAACGCTCATCAACCAACGCATTTGAGAAGCAACCTAGTCAATACAAAATTGGTTTTGATGTTCCCCCAACCAACGAACTCAAATTGTTCTCAGTTGACCCAGGCAGTGATACTGCCAGTGAAACACACGTGTTTCTACATTGAGCGCATTTAGTGACGTTAACTATTTTTAGAATGCGCTGTCGCTCTTACCTTGACACATTTCGCTGAAACTCTGGCCAAATGTCATCAAAATAAGAACGACGTATTTATATAAGTCTTTAAATCCATTCAAGAAATGAGTTTTAATTATTTACGTCTTATGACAGGTTTATAGCCATGCAACGGTGGTCATAAACTCAATATAGAAAGTCATTCCGAAAAAATATCTTATTTAATTTCCGGTTTAAATATAAATCCCCCCCCAACATTCGTTATGTTCGGACTTCGGCGAGACTCGGTTAGATGAGAGGAGAACTAAGAGTCCTGCTGACGGCTGGTAAATTAAATTCCTCTGTGGTCCTCTTTTAATCACGTAAAACAGATACTCTTGGAAACAGGCCCTGGTGGTGGATGAGTTGTGTTTACCGGATCCGGAAACATGGAAATAGAATTCACATTCCCTTGGGAAAAACGATAAATTAGGAAAACACACAAAATTAGGAAATAATCTCCAATACTTAATTTGTTTTCGTTAGATACCCAATCTTTAGCCTTGTTTGACTCAAGGACTACCGTCAATATAACACGAAATTTCCTGATTTTAGTAAAATCTCATATAAAGTTACACAGAATCGAAAAAGTGGCTTATAGGTCATAAAGTACCTACGTAATTTCGTTAGAAATCGATCAAAATCGTTCGTTTCTGCTATTGTGTCCCAATTTTTATAATCATTAGTGAATTTTAATCACGACTGAAATTGTATTTATTTAACGTTTATCATATTTACTTAAAAAACTGATTTACAAAGGAGGACAGATAAATAAATGCATGCACAATCAAGAACAACAGTTAACTAACAGTAATATTACAACAACAATGTATAATAAGACAATAATTTTGGAAACAAATTCTAAATGGAAATTGATTGATTGCATAAAATAAATAAAATAAATAAATACATTTTTATTTAGAGTCTACCCACTCAGTTATTTAACTGACTTTAAATCAAAGCGACCAAGCCAACCCTGCAGGCCCCGACGCAATCGACGAGTGAGCGATAACCAACCAAAGATCGATATTTTTATAGGAAATATAGCAATCAGTGGTATGGACAGTGCGAACACCCGCGAATCAACGCCAGAATCAACAAGGCCGATTCAGAACAACTCTGAAATTTATTATGTGCTTCGTTGCTAGGACGGCTCCAAAGTCACCGTTACAAACTCCTAAGACAAGAACTGATAGACTTAAGTCCAAAGTCAGAAGTTAAAAACTTCTGACTTTGACGGGAATCGAACCCTGGAACCTTCTGGATTGGAAGCAGATACGCTTACCACAAGACCAACGAGCCACACAAAGACCAACGAGTCACACACAAGACCAACGAGCCTTAACGTCTCATATTTATGCACTTTGGCTAATCGAGACGACTAATTGAAATGACATTCAATTAATTAATGAACCAAGTATTACAAATGGAAAAAAGAAAAGAAAATAATGAAAAGAAAAGGAAAAAAGGAAGAAAAAAATTTGAAAAGGAAAAACAGAAAGAAAAAAATGATTTATTAGATATCTCACTCAAACGATTATGAGATTTGCCAAAAATCAGTAACATCAAATCAGGGAGTTATCAAAATTTTGCGGAAGAAACCAGAATTTATTTAATCTGTAATTAAAAACTCCGTACCGATTATAACTTTTAAATTTGTTTGCAGGGTATACTGTTCAACGAAACTACGTAGCATCTATACAACACCCTTTCATTTTGAGTAGCGTTTTGTGAGATATTTCAACAGTTACTAAAATCAGGTAATTTTGTGTGGTTGTAATATTGGCGGTAGTACTTCCTCTTTTAAGCCAAGATGGAGGTGCTTGGTTTCATTAGACTGTGTTCTTCATTGCGTTACTAACGAGGGATGTGGTTCATCGCTCAGAGTTTGATTAAATATTTTAAACACCTATCCGAATTTTCTCTGAGTCTTCAACAAAACAGGAGGTGAAGCATATTTTAATGGGCCACGCGGCTCTTAGAATATCTTCAAACAAAACGGCTACACGGATGATAAACTCAGTGGTTTGGCAACATTGTTGATGAATGTGTATTATTGTAATTGTACTGTAGTTTTAGTTTATGTGGATTACGGGCGCGTTAACCGTTAGGTCATAATGCGCAACACTAGCCTAGGGGATATGGGGAGGAAAGTACCATGCTGGTCAGAACTAGACACGGGGAGGGGTTCTCACGTCGCGGTCGTCATCGTCTTCGTCATCGTTCGTGGTGTCATTGTCGTCGGGATGTCGTCATGGGGGTGGGGAGGGGTCCACGACGGACGGTTATTGTACTGTAGGAAAAACTTAGAAACATTTAATGTTGTTGAATAATATCCCACCTCCGGCAATCCTGACTGAATATGTTTTTAGGTTTTCCTCGGTTAAAAAGCAAAAGCTTATTAATGCGTCCTATAAAATAGAGGTTGGATTTTTCATCACAACCATTCTCACACCCTATCGGTATAGTTATCTCTGTTAAGAGATCGAAGTCGTTCCTTGGCAGGCTTTTTACGAAAAGAATAATTAAAATGGTTATTGTAAACTAAACAGAAGGTTTGACTCAGATTAAAGGTATTTTAAATACCTCGTTCGTTAAATTATTGTCAATACCTAAAATACGGTTCATGTTTTAGTTCTGTATGGTTTTAACTCTATGTTTATAAACATCACTTCTAAAAATATTCTTTCGGTAATATTTTTCAGGCAATTACTGTCAAGGTCAATGCCTACATATCCTTATAATATCATGGTATTATTTTGTACTGTGACGTGATTGCTATAGCAATACAAATAACACGGTGAAGATGGGGATTACGTGACACTGGAAGTCTTGAGATAAGCCTTACATCAGTATAGGACTAACCTAACCACAACACGTCTTTGAAGGCATTTTCAAGTAGGCCTATACCGCAACACATCCGGCTATCCAGAGGATGTGTTTATCAGATAACACACTTTGTTTTGTGCATTCTTGAGCACTGATATAGAACAAAAATTATGGTTATAATAAAACCTCTACCGAAAGTGTTGGCTTGCGCGTGACTCTGAATTAGGAGGTCCCGGGTTCAAATCCCGTCGAGACCGGTTATTCTAACTGAAGGGTTTCTCGAGGTTTTCCTAAGCCGTTAATGCGAATATAAGGGATTGAGTCCTCTTAAACAGCCCTCGGACATCCCTTCACAATTGTCCTAACTCCAATATCTAACTTAGTTATAGACATCTTAAGAGGGGCAAGCATTGCACCTATATAGGCAGGTTTCCCATCGAACATTTCTTTATTGTAAAACTACCTTCACGAGTATTTCACATTATTATTATGGGATGGGAAGTTATACATCACACACACAAATCGCCTGGAGATATCCATACATTGTTTTAAAGGGAAGCTTGAGAAGCTTTGAAGGAATATTGGAAATACAGATTTTGCTTACGGACTTTGGTAGGCTATGTAAAGCTGAGCTACCCCTGCTACATCGACTCTACGAGCCATGTGATGTGAAGCTCCAGGGCATTGCAGGCTTTGAAGTGCAACGTAAAGAGACATATCTAAAGTAGGCACATTGACTTTATGGTCAGTGCCAGTCGGCCGAATGGATGGCGTACTAGCTTTGGGAGGCTTTGAATATACGGTTATCAACTGAACGATTTCATCAGGACATTCCTGATTTTGAAAACTTTATATAGGGCCTACCTTATTCATAACAGAACAATGTACACAATTGTTGAGAATATCACTTCTATATTATTAGATAATTACTCACAGATAAACTGAATTCAGCCTGAAGCAAGCCCTAATAAAGGCGTACTTCGACCTCCCACCAACACAATTAGTGTTACCTTATTCTGACTACGCTGTTTTGTTTTGTTACTTGCTATCTGTGTTATCGTGTTATCTTTGTAATATTTTGTATATTTTGTTTGCTGTCTATGCAATTTATATATTAGTTAGCATAATAAAAATTAACATTTGTATTGTAGATAAATATGTAAAGTTTTGCTTTGAAGACACAATTGGGTGCTGGATGTTGATGGAGGTACAAAGCTACAGGTTGAGTGTAAAAGCTTGGAAAGCTTTGAAGGGCAGTATGTTGGGGAGGTGCTAACAATCAGCGGGAAGCCACAAATAGAACTTTGAAGGGTGGTGCAACGACGAAACACTTTGAAGCTCGAGTTTCAAGGAGAGGAGCTTTTGTGGTTTCTCTTTTAGAGTGTAACCCGACCCTCCCTTCTCCACTGGTCGAGATTCCGTCGCGGCGTCACTGCTACCAACACACAGAAACCAAGCACGGCGCTAAATGTGATGTAAGTTTAACTAGCTGAACTATAAGGATTCCTGGTATTAGACATCACACGGTGGCTGATTCTACGAGATTATAAATCTTGGCGGAATTGAATTTAAGTTTTGGCGATATCCTTTTTCTGCACTTATAAGAATTAATTTTTTTTGAATGATCGTAGCGAACGAAACGAAGATTCCATTTCACTACACTGGAGAAAAAAATCCGGAATGTTTATTTTTCTTTCTTTCTTTCTTTCTTTCTTTCTGTATTTTTGTGTGACTGTTAACACGATTCCGGCTAAACCGATACTCCAATTGCGATGAAATTTTCTGGAGGCCTTCGAAATCTCTGAACTTAGAACTGCCACGTTTTTGAGCACAATCGAAAAATTATTTCTCAAGAAAATCGCAATTTTACGATTTTTTTAAAATGTCTCAACTTATAACACCTACATGCTTTATCCGATTGTAATGATTTTTTTACAGAACCTAAATTTTATGAATTTATATATTCGTGTGAAATTTGAGCGCAATAGAACAATTATTTCACATGAAAATCGCAATTTTACGATTTTTTTACTTTCTTCGACTTATAACACTGACATGCTTTATCCGATTGTAACAATGACAACAAGGACGGATGATGACACAGACGGAGACGACCACGACGTGGGGGACCCCCTGCCTTCCCCATACGCTTGTGGCTGGTTCTGACCAGCACAGGCCAGTCCACCCCATGTCCCCCCGCGTCATTCCTTACGTCCCTCCCTTCGTCTCGATTAGCTAAGTTGCATAAATATGAGACGTTAAGCAATATACAATACAAATGATTTTTTCACAGAACCTTTATATTAAGAATTGATATATTGGTGTGAAATTTTAGCGCAATCGAAAAACTATTTAAAATGAAAATCGAAATTTTACGCTTTTTTCGTTTAAAAAAAATTACGCTCATCCAACAACGCGCCTGAAAAAGCGTTTGCGAAGCTTCCTAGTTTATAAAATTTAAGGCGTATTGTTGTTAATAGTGAATATATTAATGATATTTTCCTAAAATTTAGTATACATCAATCTTAAAATAATTAAAGTAGTTTGATGTTTAGGAACTTTTTAACAGAATACAGAACTCGAAAATAAGTCAGTATCTGTATTTTATATTTTTCAAACCATTGATCTACATTGGGATGTGTCTGAGAGTGTCAACCGTAAAGTTAGTGGCATCTGAGACCCAAAGTGGTTCAAAAACAGAATACCCGCGAAAACTTCTGTGTCCTCTTATACGAGAGAACACTTATATATTTAGCATAATTATACATTGAAAACCTTTTAATATTGATAAGAAATGTTGCAGGGAATCGTCAGGCAAATATGTATAAACACAAACTTATGAGCTTAGTAACCTAAATATTATTAAAATAAACATTTTAAGACTCCACCATCATATTCAACATTCAGCAACATAAAAACGTATATTTTTCAGAATATCTTGGAAATTACAAGTCTTCCTTTTCGTTTCCATAATAAATCAGTGTGAAGTGCCGGACATGTTTGATGTCAGGCGGCCGGCCATGAAACCAGGATATTGCTTAAATCGTTGCTATTGAGTCAGAATTATAAGAGAAATAAATGAGTTGACGCGTTGCCAGTTACGTGCTGCAAGGCTTATGTCAATAATGTCAACACCGGAAATATAGAATATCAACTTACTAATATTTCGCAGATTGCCACGATGTGTCTTTACTCAAACTCAAAGCCAAACGGTTCTGTATTGCATTCTAGCTCTTATACTCCAACAGTGGTGGTGAGTGCGTAAGGCGAGTAACTCCGATTCAAGAGATCACGGATTCGGATCCGGTCACCGGCAATCTTATCTTAAAGATTTTTTAATGTTTTCTTCAGCGTTAAGCCAAATTCTGGGTTCGTGTCCCAAATGCAAAAAAAAAATCGCCCCATTCATATCTCTTCATCTAACCACTCAGTCACATAACTTATTTTATTTTATTTTTAAACAATTTTTTTTGTTAGCATTTTCTTCACTACCCTTAACCGTAATAACCTTGCTAATTTTGATGAATGAAAGAAAGGGGAAGAGAAATGAAAGAATGCCACACCGGGTATTACGAGAAAAGCTTGCGTCTTGTCAGAGCCGAATACGCTTCCATTCTATCTCTCTATACACTGAATCTTGTGTCAATGTTCATGGACAACGGAGGAGACAGGTGCATCGATTGCAGGTGTCAGTTGCAGTATACGGTGTTTATAATCAAGGACATACAGTAATAGCGCTCGCGGTAGAGCCTGCATGAGGCACGCAATTATTTGCATTACATTAGCAAGATAACATTGTATCGCATCGTGTTGTACATTGCCCATAAAGTTATTACTGGTGTGCAGGCAGCATGTCATCAAGGATGAAATGGCTTATTACTAGGAAGCTTCGCAAACGCTTTTTTTAGTCGCGTTGATGGATGAGCTTTTTAATAATAAAACGTTAATATAAATTTAAAATAATAACAACATATGTTGTTAGGTTTTAATTTGAGTTTTTTGAGGTGTTAAATATTAAAACCTTTATTTCTATAGATTCTGGCAAACTTTTTCAACTTTTTCTTTCAAAAGTCAATACATAACCCTAACCTTCATGTCCATGTGAAATATGAACGTTGTAGCCCCACCCGTTTGGTCAGAATCGGTCCAAATGTCACGAAAATATCGCACTAAAAATCGAAAAAAAATCGTAAAAGTACGATATTCATGAGAAATATTTCTTCGACAAGTCGCGCTAGCGCGCGGCTTGAAGCCGCTACGCGGAGGGCGTGGAAAACCTCGTACTCGGAATACAAAAAAAAAAACACCCGAGCTAAATTTTGTGTGGGGTCAGTGAAATTGAAGTCTTCGCTTCGCTCATCCAACTAATTGGATATTTGGTTTGATATTAATTGAAAACGTTATGTTAATACACCAAATGTTTTTGTCTAGTTCTCGCATAGGACACATGCCGAGGGATAATTAGCTCCAATTCGTTGGTGTAAAATTCGGTAATTTGGAGTGTAGGTATTGTGAAGTTAATGTCCATGGCTGTTAAATGAATCAATCCTTTGTTTTCGCACAAACAACTGAAGGAAAGCAGGGGGAAATATTTCAGTCAGGATTGCCGGTGGAGGGTATCGAAGTCGTAACCTCAAGAATCAGAGTCTCTCGCGTTTCGCTTCATCTTCTACTGTCGGTACCAAAATACCAAATAGCTTGGTCTTCATATTAAAGTTGAATGAAGCTTTGTTGCGAAAATATTATTGGTTATTAATTAAAATATTTATTGTTATTACCCTTAGCCGCTTGCGGAGAAAAATGTTAAAAAGTTCTTGTGAAAAAAAGTTGTTTTTTATTTATTTTTATTTTTTAATATGGCTATGAATACAATTCACCATCACATTGCTGGAAATCAATAGTTAACATGCAGCGTATTTATTTAAGGAAAAACAATTGATAAGCAGAAGAGGTATAAACATATGATTCCGTGTGACCATATGTTAGCGAACCTTAGCATTTTTTAGTGGCACCAGTTAATTAAGTAGGAGCTACTACAAATTTTCAATACATAACTTTTTAAGCTTATAAATGTGCCAATTTGATTATTTTAATACGTATGATATGGTCATAAATTTAATGTTAATGTGAGCGTAATTAAAAGTTGAAACAACCATTTTTATCATCCCTCTTTTTCTCTTTTCCTTCATTAATTACACATTCGTTGCTTGTTAATTCAGTCTCTCAACGAAAAGATGATTAGCATTTTTTTCTAATTTTACTACTTACTTTTAGACTTTGACTTTGCAAGATCCAAAGTTCATTTTTAATGGAGTCACTTATTAAGATTCATTACCGGCCTTCAGAATATGCGCATGACTAAATTAGTGTTCGAGAAAATAATACTTTCTTACGTTAATTTCCTCAGTGATATTTCTACCCCTTTCAGCAGCTTGTCGTTAAATACCAAGGAATAGCACAGTAAGAATAGTATCCGTATTGTAGTGAATATTCGTAGTTGGTTTGCAAGTAATAAAACGCGAAATTGGAAAACATAAACCGAGGGCATGAAATGAAAACAACTGAGGTAAAGTCATCGTAAGAGCCAACTGGAACCAAGCGATGTCTTCGTTCTCATTTCTCTAAAACAAATCAACCTCACCAACACAATCATCATTACCGTTTGTAACTCCGAGCAAGTGTAGTTTTATACGGTATGTGAACTCGACGATAGCTTAACCAATCAGCAACCCACATCATTTACTACAATACTGACTTGTGTTATCGTGAAACAGATCTACCAAAGTACCAAGTTGTTTTTTTAGTAAAAAACTTGTGTAATCTGCAAGAAGTGTACACAATAACTAGATACATATAGCATTTTAAAGTGTCATTTTAGAGCGTGCTGTAGCATTTATTTTTGCCACCTTTTGTCAATTAAATTTTCGTACATTTTTTATTTTGAAATTATGTCATCAAGTTTAAATTAATAAAAACTGAATAAAAATTTGTATAAACAAGTTATAGATAATATATAAAATAAAATAGAACTTAAAAACCATAGTTTTAAGTGAAAAATGAAATTTTTAGCATCTATTCAAAAAACGCTATTGATGAACGAAATATGTCTAACAATAATATACGCATGTTTCAACAATGGTTACGACATGTATTAAATCCCCCAGATTCTAGAGCTAAAATCAGAAAGTTTCGTCCGAAATCATTCAGCCATCTCCACGACTCAACACAATATTCGGTATTACTATGAAAGCTATGATAATAACGTTTACCAACACTGATCATATATACCGATTGAATTAGTGCATGCGTGGCATGCGAGACTCTGATTCGAGAGGTCGCTTTAAATGAACGGAACGATCGCCCATGGTTTTCCTCAGCCAAAAAGCAAATTATTTGTTGAGTCATAAAATTGTCCTTATAGACATTACTTTTTAAATAACCGAACACACACTACCTCATTTGTCGCTTGAAAAGAAACAAGTTATATCTGGAGCCCTATTCCTGAGTTCCACCCGTCCACGAGACGGGACGGGACGAGTCGTTTTGTACCACGTGACCACGTTTACCCGTTCAAGATGGCCGATTGCTATTCCTGAGTTCGATCTCGTCCCGTTTTGTCAACCCGTCCCGTCTAATCTATCTCGGCTGCTCAAGACCAGCCGAGAGAGCCACCGAGGCCGGCACCCATATGGTTTGAAAGAAAACAATGGCGGACAACATCACTGCAATTCACGTTTTAGCGTAAGGAAATAATGTTTTATGAGTTTTGCGTGTATGTTATGTACAATATACTGTAATAGAAATGACCGCAGTTAAACTGCGCGTGTGTTTCCAAGTTTCATCTTCCACGGATTGCGATGTAATCACGAATCTATGCACCGAGAAGTTGCCCAATCACTGCAATACGAGGCAAAGGTAAGCTAAAACATCGCATTAAAATGTATATTTTTAATATGTGCGGGCTGACCAATGTAATAAAGACACATTTGTATCATTTCTTACGTATTTCTTCTATTATGTACGTCCCCGCATTGATTGCAGTGGTTTTCACTAGGCCCTAGTAGGCCCTAGGCCTAGGCCCCTAGTAGGCCTACACTGGGCAGCAAATCCGTTTCAACACTTCTTATAGGCCTAGGGCCTAGCCTAGCCCTATGCCTAGGCAAGGTAGCTAGGGCCTAGGGCAAAATCCATCATCAAATAGACCCTAGATTTTTTTTAGCTCCTTGGGCCTACCATTAGGCCTAGGCCTAAGCCTACTAAAATAAGTCCTTGGCCCTCAGCCTAGGGTAGGCCTAGCCCTACATTTAAATGCAAATAACGTTGTAGGCCCTACCCCAAATCATATGTAGGCCCTAGGGGTGTTGGATGTTAGTTTTTCTATAGGCCTCCCATGCTGCTAGCTTACTTACTGACTGAATTGAAGGTCAATTATAGACTAAAGGGGCCTAGGAGGCCTAGATTTACATGGGAAAAACTAGGACCTAAAACATTTCTTGGCCCCCACAAGTCGGTTAATATGTCTCTTGGCACCACGGCTAAAGCTAGGACTCAAATGGGTTGCCTAGACTTATTGTTTCGCATTAATTCAAAAATTAACTAGGTCCCGTAGGGCCCCCTCGTTATAGAATCCATGGAGATAGTCTACCTCTGAATGAAATCACTGTAATTTTTTGTCTACAAGTAGGCCTCTTAGGCCCCTATGCTTATTTGGAACTTGTTTGGTTGGGGGGATCCAACACCATTAAAAACACTAATTTTGCCTAAAAGTAGGTTAGTGGGAGGGGGGGGGGGGGGTTGCTAAAAAATTAGATTTCATTTGTCCCCCCCCCCCCCCCCACAACCAAACAAGTACCCCCTTATTTATAATTTAATTCACCTACCTACTTTAGGGCTACTTTCTGTAAATCGTTAGCCGGTAGGCCAACCTAACATGGTACAAATATTTATTACAATGCCCACTCAAACACTAACACCTCCATTCTCCATCGCTGGTTAAGTCTAGTGTAGGGGAACATGCTGTACCTTGGGCCACTTTTTACATTTATATTTTTTCTGTAGAAAGGAGATGATGAATCTGGTTAATTTTTTTTGTATTTGCTAGAACATGCCTTGTACAAACTTTGTTGATTTTATTGTATAATACACTTTACAATTATTACTATAAATTAACTGTTTTAATAATTAGTGCAAAGTGGTCCAAGGTACAGCATAGGGATGTACCTTGGACCATATGATTTGTACCTTGGACCATGTACATAAATTCCATAGGAAATTGTAGGATAGGCCTATACTTAATGTTTTCTTTCTTGTTACTTCATATTTAAGAGTGGGAGTGTAAAGTTATATTGTTCAATTGAATAAAAATATTATTTAGGCCAACCATTTTGATTATTATGGTTCCTAAAACAGAATGTGCCAATTAATGCACTAATAACTTAGTACAGCTGCAAGTTGCTCAAGCAATTGTCAAAAATTAAACACAGAACTCTGTCATTTTTAAAGTGAACTGATGGATCACTTAAAAGTTTGAAAAACATGTTTTCGGAGACGAAATCGACATCTTCTTGCATTGGCCATCGGAACCGATACTCCGCAATGTGACGAACAAAAGTAACTTTGTATGAATCATCCTTGTTTCTGTTTATGATTTGACCGACACAACACTTCGGCTCGTTACTGTTCTTTACTGGGTACTGGACCACAACCCAATTCCCTGCTTTGAAAGGAGCATCAACCGGATCTATAATCGAGTCCTTCATCGTACTACTTGCACATGCGGAGGATAGTGGAGTAGACCTAGGCCTATCTTCATCATAGTCGAACAATTGTTCGTCTTCGGTGATTGCTTTTTTAAATTTCTTAGGCTTGGGCTTAATCAACGCCTTACAGATGCCGGACTTCTTACTTTTATTGCTCTTGAGCCGTAGTTTCTCTTCGATTGCATTTTTCTCCGGGGTGTCAGTTAAAATCGTTGATTTACCCCTTTTCCTCCCAGCTGATTTAGCCTTTCTTGGTGCTGCTTTGGCAAATGGTCGAATGTCCTGGGGCGAAAGAGTTTTTGTGTTTGGGACTGGGTCTGTAGACATAGATCCACTGGAAGTTTTGGTTCCAACATTGATCATGGATGTGTTTGTTTCATCCGTTTGTTCAGCATCTGGACAAGGCCTATCGGTTACGTACGAACCCAAAAAGTCGTCATCATTAAATATATTGGATTAAATGGTACAATACCTGAAACTTCGAAGCCTTTTTGGATGTTACTCGTGGTAAAGCTTAATGGGAATGCTGCACCAACCAACTCCGCAACTTCGTATATTGAAATTGGTTTACCAGGCTTTTTATGCATCAAGGTTTTACATTCTTTTGTTGTAGTGTGTTTTAAAAGGCCCAAAGACTGTCCTGTCTAAAGGTTGGAACTTGTGGCTAGTGTGCGGTGGAAAAAGTAAGCAAAGTAATGCCAACGTCTTTAGCTCTACATATTACTTTAAGGGCAGTGTGGCTATCATGATTGTCCATTAAAAGTAGAATTGGATCCTCCAGGGATGGCTTGGTATGAGCAATAAAATGCTCCAACCATTGGGCAAATAAATCTTCATTTGACCAACCAGATTGGTTTGCAGCTCCTAGGGTACCAAGAGGTGCTCCCTTAATCATGTATGGTTTGAAGTTCACCCTTGGAAATATCATAAATGGAGGAATGTGGTTTCCAGTAGCACATATTGCACCAATCATAGTGGTATTTACCCCCCGTTCACCAGAAGTCATACTGCCTACCTGTTTTACCACCCTTTTCTGAAATTATTTTGGGGGGGACATGCACTGTTGAAATGCCTGTCTCATCAACATTCCATACTCGGTGTGGGGGAAACTTGTGTTTGGAAAGTACCCTCTCATAATTGCCAAAGAATGTTTGTACATTGGCTTTGTTGAAGCTAGTTAAGCGGGATAAACTAGTTGCCTCAGGTTTTCGTAGTGACAGATCCTTCTTATATGTAGCCATAAAAAAACGAAACCACTGGACTCCAGCCTCTTGGTTTTCGTCCCAGGATGGTGGGTATGTTTTCATGTTGGCCTTGGCATATTGGAATGCCAGTTTTCTAACTTCGTGTATGGTCAACCCATAGTGTAGTGCAGCAGCTGTTTTTAAGTATTCAACAAGTACAAGTTCCTCAGCCACCTCAAATACTTTCTTAACAGCATTGTTTGCCTTGTATTCAAACATATCTGCATCAGATGCTTTGAAAGAAGTCAGATGGCGAAGAAGAGTGGTACGAGGAACATTGTAAGCTAATGCAGCCTGTCGAACGGACACATTTTTCAGAAATTACTTTATTTGCAGCTGCTTCTATATCAGTAGCCCTAGTGGGTATTTTTCACCCTCACCTTGCCCTCCTTACTTCGTGGCATTATCTAAAGAAACAAAACATACCATGGTAAAGAAAATGCCAAGTTAAATGTACCTTGGACATGGTCCAAGGTACATTACTATAAGGTGACCCAAGGTACAACCAAGCACATGGCTTTTTGATTTCCTCCAATTTAGTTTGAGGTTAAGTTGCCTGTTTTATGTATTTGGTATAATTATACATCAAAACATGGTTCTCAGACTTAAAAAAGTGTTTTAGCAATAAATTATCATTGAAGGCTTTCAAAAACAAAATAGTAACATGCAAAATACTTACTTTGAATGGTTGAAAACACAATTTCTTTTTTTATGATGCTAGGTTTTTCTACCACCATCCCAGCTGGACATAGTCTGACACCTAGTGGTATAATTGACAACTACAAATTTTAGTTATTTTTTTTACCACAAGATAGCAGAGATATCTTGAATGGTCCAAGGTACGACTATGTCCAAGGTACAGCATGTTCCCCTATGCCTACACCATCGAGACCAAAATTAAATGAAACCTATCTACCAGCAACAGTCAATACTTGTACCGGTACCTAGTAGGGGGTAGGCCTCCTTCGGAAAACATAATATGTCATTCAGGAAATATTTCTACCTACATAAAAATATTTACAATGTACAATTTGTTCAAAGGTGTTTATGGTCCTGTAATCCCGGATGGAATGATGTCGTAGAAGCTATCGATGATCTTGGTGTACCTCAAGCTTATGGTGTGGTCCACCGACGTAGCCGTTCTCTTCCGGAAAGAACCAACGTCTGACCGTCAAACACTATGCCACAGTACGGACGATTAATCAGCCAAGGCATTCAACCTGATTTGAAATATGCCAAACTATAGAGGAAATAAGTTGTAAAAATATGTGTCTAGAAATAAAAAAAAAATTACAAAATTGTATGGTATTATTTCAGTAACTTAGTAGGCCTGTAAAGCTTTCAATTTATTGTAAGTTTTACAGTAGCAGTCAGGTTATGGCATAGTTTTGACAAATGTTTTGTACTTTTGTTGTTTGTCCGACTGTTACTACCCGGGCTATTATGTTGTACTTTCAGACTGAAAAAGGCAACACAAAATCAATACTAGTCCGTAGAATTAAAATACAAAATACTGTGTGACACTAGACGTCCGGTTCCATTGTAAATGTCAAATGAAATGGCCATCTAACTTTTATAAAATTGTTTTGAATAAATTATGCTACCTAACTTACGGTAGGCCTACCTGTGACAAAGTGTTTGTATCGCTTGACTTTTATTGGAAGGTATTCTGCATGAAATCACTGTAATTTTTTGTCTACAAGTAGGTCTCTTAGGCCCCTATGCTTATTTGGAACTTGTTTGGTTGGGGGGATCCAACACCATTAAAAACACTAATTTTGCCTAAAAGTAGTTAGTGGGAGGGGGGGGGGGTGTTGCTAAAAAATTAGATTTCATTTGTCCTCCCCCCCCCCACAACCAAACAAGTACCCCCTTATTTATAATTTAATTCACCTACCTACTTTAGGGCTACTTTCTGTAAATCGTTAGCCGGTAGGCCAACCTAACATGGTACAAATATTTATTACAATGCCCACTCAAACACTAACACTCCATTCTCCATCGCTGGGTAAGTCTGGTGTAGGGGAACATGCTGTACCTTGGGCCACTTTTTACATTTATATTTTTTCTGTAGAAAGGAGATGATGAATCTGGTTAATTTTTTTTGTATTTGCTAGAACATGCCTTGTACAAACTTTGTTGATTTTATTGTATAATACACTTTACAATTATTACTATAAATTAACTGTTTTAATAATTAGTGCAAAGTGGTCCAAGGTACAGCATAGGGATGTACCTTGGACCATATGATTTGTACCTTGGACCATGTACATAAATTCCATAGGAAATTGTAGGATAGGCCTATACTTAATGTTTTCTTTCTTGTTACTTCATATTTAAGAGTGGGAGTGTAAAGTTATATTGTTCAATTGAATAAAAATATTATTTAGGCCAACCATTTTGATTATTATGGTTCCTAAAACAGAATGTGCCAATTAATGCACTAATAACTTAGTACAGCTGCAAGTTGCTCAAGCAATTGTCAAAAATTAAACACAGAACTCTGTCATTTTTAAAGTGAACTGATGGATCACTTAAAAGTTTGAAAAACATGTTTTCGGAGACGAAATCGACATCTTCTTGCATTGGCCATCGGAACCGATACTCCGCAATGTGACGAACAAAAGTAACTTTGTATGAATCATCCTTGTTTCTGTTTATGATTTGACCGACACAACACTTCGGCTCGTTACTGTTCTTTACTGGGTACTGGACCACAACCCAATTCCCTGCTTTGAAAGGAGCATCAACCGGATCTATAATCGAGTCCTTCATCGTACTACTTGCACATGCGGAGGATAGTGGAGTAGACCTAGGCCTATCTTCATCATAGTCGAACAATTGTTCGTCTTCGGTGATTGCTTTTTTAAATTTCTTAGGCTTGGGCTTAATCAACGCCTTACAGATGCCGGACTTCTTACTTTTATTGCTCTTGAGCCGTAGTTTCTCTTCGATTGCATTTTTCTCCGGGGTGTCAGTTAAAATCGTTGATTTACCCCTTTTCCTCCCAGCTGATTTAGCCTTTCTTGGTGCTGCTTTGGCAAATGGTCGAATGTCCTGGGGCGAAAGAGTTTTTGTGTTTGGGACTGGGTCTGTAGACATAGATCCACTGGAAGTTTTGGTTCCAACATTGATCATGGATGTGTTTGTTCATCCGTTTGTTCAGCATCTGGACAAGGCCTATCGGTTACGTACGAACCCAAAAAGTCGTCATCATTAAATATATTTGGATTAAATGGTACAATACCTGAAACTTCGAAGCCTTTTTGGATGTTACTCGTGGTAAAGCTTAATGGGAATGCTGCACCAACCAACTCCGCAACTTCGTATATTGAAATTGGTTTACCAGGCTTTTTATGCATCAAGGTTTTACATTCTTTGTTGTAGTGTGTTTTAAAAGGCCCAAAGACTGTCCTGTCTAAAGGTTGGAACTTGTGGCTAGTGTGCGGTGGAAAAGTAAGCAAAGTAATGCCAACGTCTTTAGCTCTACATATTACTTTAAGGGCAGTGTGGCTATCATGATTGTCCATTAAAAGTAGAATTGGATCCTCCAGGGATGGCTTGGTATGAGCAATAAAATGCTCCAACCATTGGGCAAATAAATCTTCATTTGACCAACCAGATTGGTTTGCAGCTCCTAGGGTACCAAGAGGTGCTCCCTTAATCATGTATGGTTTGAAGTTCACCCTTGGAAATATCATAAATGGAGGAATGTGGTTTCCAGTAGCACATATTGCACCAATCATAGTGGTATTTACCCCCCGTTCACCAGAAGTCATACTGCCTACCTGTTTTACCCCCTTTTCTGAAATTATTTTGGGGGGGACATGCACTGTTGAAATGCCTGTCTCATCAACATTCCATACTCGGTGTGGGGGAAACTTGTGTTTGGAAAGTACCCTCTCATAATTGCCAAAGAATGTTTGTACATTGGCTTTGTTGAAGCTAGTTAAGCGGGATAAACTAGTTGCCTCAGGTTTTCGTAGTGACAGATCCTTCTTATATGTAGCCATAAAAAAACGAAACCACTGGACTCCAGCCTCTTGGTTTTCGTCCCAGGATGGTGGGTATGTTTTCATGTTGGCCTTGGCATATTGGAATGCCAGTTTTCTAACTTCGTGTATGGTCAACCCATAGTGTAGTGCAGCAGCTGTTTTTAAGTATTCAACAAGTACAAGTTCCTCAGCCACCTCAAATACTTTCTTAACAGCATTGTTTGCCTTGTATTCAAACATATCTGCATCAGATGCTTTGAAAGAAGTCAGATGGCGAAGAAGAGTGGTACGAGGAACATTGTAAGCTAATGCAGCCTGTCGAACGGACACATTTTTCAGAAATTACTTTATTTGCAGCTGCTTCTATATCAGTAGCCCTAGTGGGTATTTTCACCCTCACCTTGCCCTCCTTACTTCGTGGCATTATCTAAAGAAACAAAACATACCATGGTAAAGAAAATGCCAAGTTAAATGTACCTTGGACATGGTCCAAGGTACATTACTATAAGGTGACCCAAGGTACAACCAAGCACATGGCTTTTTGATTTCCCTCCAATTTAGTTTGAGGTTAAGTTGCCTGTTTTATGTATTTGGTATAATTATACATCAAAACATGGTTCTCAGACTTAAAAAAGTGTTTTAGCAATAAATTATCATTGAAGGCTTTCAAAAACAAATGAGTAACAGGCAAAATACTTACCTTGAATGGTTGAAAACACAATTTATTTTTTTATGATGCTAGGTTTTCTACCACCATCCCAGCTGCACATAGTCTGACACCTAGTGGTATAATTGACAACTACAAATTTAGTTATTTTTTTTACCACAAGATAGCAGAGATATCTTGAATGGTCCAAGGTACGACTATGTCCAAGGTACAGCATGTTCCCCTATGCCTACACCATCGAGACCAAAATTAAATGAAACCTATCTACCAGCAACAGTCAATACTTGTACCGGTACCTAGTAGGGGGTAGGCCTCCTTCGGAAAACATAATATGTCATTCAGGAAATATTTCTACCTACATAAAAATATTTACAATGTACAATTTGTTCAAAGGTGTTTATGGTCCTGTAATCCCGGATGGAATGATGTCGTAGAAGCTATCGATGATCTTGGTGTACCTCAAGCTTATGGTGTGGTCCACCGACGTAGCCGTTCTCTTCCGGAAAGAACCAACGTCTGACCGTCAAACACTATGCCACAGTACGGACGATTAATCAGCCAAGGCATTCAACCTGATTTGAAATATGCCAAACTATAGAGGAAATAAGTTGTAAAAATATGTGTCTAGAAATAAAAAAAAAATTACAAAATTGTATGGTATTATTTCAGTAACTTAGTAGGCCTGTAAAGCTTTCAATTTATTGTAAGTTTTACAGTAGCAGTCAGGTTATGGCATAGTTTTGACAAATGTTTTGTACTTTTGTTGTTTGTCCGACTGTTACTACCCGGGCTATTATGTTGTACTTTCAGACTGAAAAAGGCAACACAAAATCAATACTAGTCCGTAGAATTAAAATACAAAATACTGTGTGACACTAGACGTCCGGTTCCATTGTAAATGTCAAATGAAATGGCCATCTAACTTTTATAAAATTGTTTTGAATAAAATTATGCATAACCTGACTTACGGTAGACCTACCTGTGACAATGTGTTTTGTATTCTGCTTATGACTTCTACTATTGGAAGGTAATTTCTGCATAATAAAAGGCCTACCTTATAGTTATGTTTTTTTAAAGAAAATTGTAGGTAAAAAAGTTAAAAAAAAAAATTAACATTGAAAGTTTTCACTGAATTGGAAATTTTCAACATTGCATCACTACCTATATCTAAAATTGCATTAACCAACATGTTCACAATTCAATGGACAATGCCTTCAGCAAACTTCTTGCCATGTAGGCTTTGTAAAATAATTTCACCAAACATATTAGTTATCTGTTCATGCAATGGACAATGCCTTCAGCAAACTCCTTGTCATGTAGGCTTTATAAAATAATTTCAACAAACATTTTAGTTGATTTGTTAATGGGGAGAAAACTTGTGACCTAAGCTGCATGCTTAGACCAACCCTCGTACACAATTGTCGCAATTGGGATTACAATCGTAGTCTAGCTCGATGTGTTTCACTGAGCCATTGTAAATTGATGTCTTATGTTAGATTTGCAGTGATTACGACTACAACAGATGATAGGTGTACTGCTTGCAAAAATTATGGGTTATTTTCCATGTTTAGTTCATATCCTTACTAAACTGTTGCACATGCATACAGTTGCCACTGAATGAATAAATATGTTGGCCCTAGGCCTACAAATAATTATGTTGTAACGTTGGGTTTCAATCAAAACTGATGAAAACTTCAAACTAGCCCTCATTGGTAGGCCTACAAACATAGCCTGAACGACAATCATTTTGTCACCCAAGCCCAACGGCACACGTATGGTCTACAATCAAAAGCATAATAGACCATTTCTCATGGTACGTATAACTATCCTAATACCTAGTAGCATAATAATAGCCAATGATAAATTTATTGTGCAAAGAAAAGCCTGTAGGCCCTATGCCATACTTGTACTGGGCCTAGGCCACAAGTTGTCAGTAGGATACGCATAGGCCTAGGCCTAGTATCTATGGGCCAAAGCTAGGTAGGGCATTGGCCCTTAAAAGTAAAGTAAAATTTGATCAGCCTGTAGATTGGTAGGCTACATACGTAATACAAAAAAGGCTTAGGCCTAGACAGTAGTTTTCGACGGATGCTAATTTCTACGAGTTGCTATCCTAGGCCTCTGTACCCTAATTGTTTATGGCATAGGTACTAGGGCCTAGACCTAGGCCTACCACAATTCTGGATATATAAATAAAATGAATGAATTGAAAGTAGGCCTAGAGTTAGGCCCAAGGTTTTCTGGGCAAGGGGGCAGATATAGGCCTAGGCCCTAAATCTAATGTGGATGTTAGAAGAAAGTGAAGACGTGATTACATTGTCAAGATAAAGCGTTTACGCAATTTATTTGGCATATTATAACAAACAAGTATGCATGTGTACGCCCACCCTAGGATAGGCAATTCTTCCTCGTAATATACATAGAAAGTGAGGCCCTAACACGTAAAGATTGTCAAAGGGATTGCTCTGAGACAAGTAGGCCCTAGGCCTAGCTAGCCTAGCCTAGGGCTTAGCCCTACGAGTTAAATTAGCAGCTGCAAACTGTGGTTAAAACATTATTACACTGTTCATAATGCACTTCACAAACGCAAAATATTTCGTCGATAGTATATATAATAACGATCGAAGAATGATTATAGGCTAACAACGAGAAATAGGAATTGCAATGCAACTTTAACCTCAAATTAGCGTCAATGTTATTGTTTCGTCGTCTGCAGCTGTCTTTTGACAGCAAGCAGTAAACATGAAATCGAAGCACGCCATTGGCTAGAAATAGTGAAAAGCTGTTCACAACAAAACTAAATCAAATGCAGTGTTGACAACGAACGGGTTCTAGCTCACCCAACCCGTCTCGTCGACTTTGAACTCGGGAATAGCAAATCGGCCGGGTACTGACGAACGGGACGGGACGGGTGGGGTTTGAGTCGTGTCGTTTGGCCCATCCGTCCCGTCCCGTCCAGATTTCAGGAATAGCCCTCCTGGTCAGATTGCCAAAGAAAAATTAAAAATATAACGTGTCAATGGTCCCATATTCTCACATTTACGGTAATAATAACAAGTACGGTATGGGAGAACCCGAAATAGACAGAGAATGTTACGGCTATATACAACGTTGTATCTTCTAAATATTGTTGGTGGAGGTGCCGGGTATAAGAATTTCCCATTTGTATGTGACCAGCCTCATCCCTCTGACCAGCAAGGTCACCACAATCGGTATATCACATTCTTGTAATATATTTTTTTTATAATATATTTTATTTATATTTTTTGTAATATTTTTTCTTGGGAAACCTGCCCAGGGTAGGCAGGCCCCTTCAGGTGTCTGAAAAGGTTTATTGGTTTTAGGACAATTGACAAATGAAGGGCTGAATCTCATGCATTCGCATTGAAGACTGAGGAAAACCTCGGAAAAACCTTCAGTCAGGATTGCCGGTTCCGACATTAATTATTTGAATCCGCAGAGTCGCGCGCTTTACGCTCGAACTGACACCGTCGGTATATTCTTGTTGATGGGTAATGTCAACACAAAAAACGCATATTAATCGAAGATTGCGTTCGGTTTTTATCGGAAGACTTGACACATATATAAACAGCCGAACAAACAGCTAGAAACACAGACGGACGGGCATAAAAGTGCTGCAGATGCGGGGTCCGATCATTAATAGAGTCATAAATATGAGAAGTAAAGCCCAAAAGCAATCATCAAAATCCATGTCCTGCGCAACTCAACTATGTAATCTGGAGCTCAAATTGATGCGCTAGCTACCAATGGGAATGGCATTCGGCATTATTATTACACTCGCCCATTAATACGTCTTTTGACTGCGACGGAAACCGTTACATCATTGTTTTATTCCTGTTCCGGATTCAACAGTCGTTAGAACGAGAGAATTATGTCAGCCAGGTAGGCACTTCATACGGCGATTCCCCCTTCACGACTCACAAAATATTACAAGTGCTTTGTCTTCAATCCAAGTGCTCATATTCTCTCTCTCTCTCTCTCGCTATTGTAATGAGCTGCAGGGTGTTTGATTCTCAGCTAGATCATTCGACAGCCGGGGTTTATAGACCCAGACGTACCAAGAGACGCCCACGTGACTAAATGCTCTCAAACGCCTAGAAATTATTAATTGTTCTCCGCGGAAATTAGTGTTATATATTCGCCACTTTAGAATTTATTACTCTATTAAACTCTGCTTCGTGGTAACATCTGCATATTTTATGCCGCGTTCTGAGATAAAATAGCCACTCAACGCTTTGTAGAACTATGGCCAAAAACCAATTACATCAAGATTGTTAGCCGTAAAGAACGATCTCGCCACCCCCTCCATGTTCTCCTCTCCTTTGATAATCTGCACTCTGTTGGTTTATTTGCCCTTCCATCATCACTCGGTGTGTGCGGACGCGTGTTTGCTTGCATGTAACGGGAGCTGTTGTTCCACGTCTGTGGGCCGGAGCTAACTAGGCGGAACCATTGATCCAGACTCTCTCCCACGGGAGGAGGAAGAGACGCAGGTGGAGGAGGAGATGTCGGCGAGGAACGCTAGCAAAATAAGCACTCGCCTCTTTGTTGACTCTCGAGGCGTTTTATGTTTCAATTTTACTTTTTTATAATATTTGTTCGTTGTGCTGCTGCTGCCTCCGGCTTTGGGAGCATATTGCGCTGAATCTGTTCGTTCGTTCGTGTACTCTCTCGGTCCTGAGTTGTGAGATGTTGCCATGGTGATTGACAGGAGAGAGAGAGAAAGATAGATATATAGGTAGGCTGAGAGAGAGAGAATATAGGTGGGCTGAGAGGGGGGAGGGAACGGGAAGAGAAGGGAGAGAGAGAGAAAAACATTTATTTTCTAGGCGGGATTAAAGCCAATTATACCTTATCTTCCATCCAAACCAGTATAAATATTACTTTTATTTTTTTATTTTTTTATTTTTATTTATTTTTTATTTTATTTTTATTTATTGGCCACATACAGCATAGTTTATAATGCCATTTTACAGTGACCAGTATAATAACAGCTGATGATTTACAACGATGTATGATGATGAAGAAGGGAGGAGGAGAAACCCGGTACCGGCACGTAGCCTACTCCTTTCGTAAAGGACCAAGGGGACCAACGGCTTTACGTCCCATCCGAAAGGACGGTGTAACCTTGATAGTCATATATAGGTTCCTCCACTTACCCGGACTGTCGAGCAGACGTCGAGGAGAACGAAGCCGTTACACTAGCTCACGAACCCTCCATCTGTTCTAGCCAGCAGTATACGTGTGTCTCAGGGCAGAGAAGTCACCCACTCTACCCCTGACCACGCCCGAGGTTGTTTAACTTCGGTGTTCGAGTGAGAACCGGTTAAGCGACCGCGGCTAACGTACAATTTTTGACAGTAAATAGAGAGCGAGAAGGAGATCGAGGTGGAGGCAGGGAAGGGAGTGGGAGAGAACGAGAGAGAGAAAGATAGAGAGTCGGGATATGAGCGAGCGCCCGGGGAGACTCATTAGCGATATATATAAAACAAGGTGTTTTGTTGTGTGAACATGTCGTACTATTTTAACTCTTCTGACATTACTTTTAACGCGTTTCACGCAGTTGTTTGTTTTCCTAAAAAATCACCTCTCTCGAAATAAAAACATTCAAACACACATTGGTTTAAAAAGCTTTTTCAGAAAACAGGGTATTACATTATGATATCAGTTTCATGAATACTTCTTATTTTTAATTCTAACTTTTATTTTAAGACACACAAATTCTCTCAAATTCATTTAGTGTGAAAAGCGTAAATCAATAACTTTATTGCAAATATGATTAACAGGGGTAGTTCAAGCGTAACGCATGAGACTCTAATTCTAGAGGTACAGGTTCGGTTCCTGTCACCGACAATCGAAGCGTGGGCCGGAATAATTTAGGATATACATTTTTCACCTAAAACATTAGCACTGCGAAAATATTTGATGTACTGCCAACGTTGTTCGGCCATAAAAAGTGACTGCCAAAGAAATGTTTATCCAACGTTCTTCCAAACGAGATAAAAACTGTATTATATAGAAATCAATCCAGAAATTACAAAACCCATCTCAGCGGGGTGTTTTAATTTCTGGATTGATTTCCATAAAATCAATTACACCTACTGGAGTGATTCCTGATTAATGAAATTGAGGAAAAAAATTGTATTGTTGTAAACGAATGTTTTGGTGGTCCATCAACAAGTTTTTAACTTTCAAATGTTTTGGGATAAATTGTATTATATCCTACGTTCTTCCGGTCCACGATTCATTTCCTGTCTTGAAGGGATCCCGGAAGATGCCCGGATTAAGTCCTCTTAAACCAGCTTAAACCGGTCACCTTTACGAAAAAAATTGCATACGGGCACATATTCATCAACAGTTTCCGACTTTCGGGGTATTACCGTATTTCTAAAGTTAATACACACCCCTTTGTTGTCTAGGACAAAAAAGTTTAAATATATACATAATGTAATGAACTGTCACTTGGAATTTGTGTGAATGCATTATTTTTAGAGTGCAAATTGACGAATTATTGTCACTTGGAATTGATTAACTTTGTTCTGAGGTTAGTTCTGTGAAAAATACGATTATTAAGAGCCGTAAGGCACAACTCGTCCACGCATACTCTCGTTTAAGAGGATACCGGTTAAACTATTTATAGACATAGACAGACCTGTTTCCACAGCTGACTTCTATCACAGACTTCTGGACTTTATACGGTTGTCATGTGAGTGGAAATGAAACACGCGTTTTCCATTGGTTGCACAATGGCTTCCTAGACATTTCAGCTGGTTTGTTTCCTCTTTTCCTGCCTGTCCATCCCCCGTCTGGGTCCGGGGTAGAATTGGCCCAGAGCATGGCTCTGCTAATCGTAAAATGCGATTCAAGAGGAGACGTCCACCTCGCAAACATCTGCTAGTTAAAGCGGAGTATATTACCTAATTCCCGAAACTAAAGGCCGAGCTCTGGCAATCGTCGTCGAGGACCTTCCCTTGACGACCTCCCCGACGACGATGACAATGACGTAACGAACGATGACAAAGACGATGACGACCGCGACGTGAGAAAACCCCCTTCCTCCCCTTATCAGTGGCTGGTTCTGACCAGCATGGGCCTCTTCTCCCCATATCCCCTAGGCTAGAGTGCTGGTGCATTATGACCTAACGGTTGAAGCGTCCTACTCCAAATAAACAAAAACTCCTGCCTGTCCATGCACAGTGTTGATTGTTGTCCTGTCATTCGCCATAATCGGCCACTAGTGCTCAATAGCGCTAGTGTACAAGCACCATATTATATTTTATCGATTACTTTTAGCAAACTTTTGGTATATTTATTATGCAATCTGGTTGTTCGATTTTCGTAAATATAATGGTGTAGTATTTTTGTAAATAACTATATGTATTTACGACTTTAAAGTACGCCGTTCCAAAATAGGGCGCTCTTGGTTGTACTGTAGCGCTATAAAGCGGTCTCGTGGCCGAATGGGGTAAATGACTAGTCAACAATCAAACCTTGTTGCAGGGAGCGAGGGAGCTCGGAGGCAGTGGGTCGCACATTGACGCCCCAGTGCTCACTGAGCTGGTGAATCGTATTCCCTAGGGATCCCCGTCGGTACGAGTGACTGTTGAATGACGGAGTGCTGAATCAAGCTGCCTTTTTTAGATCAAACCTACCTTCTGATACTTGTATTTTATCGAGAACTGCAGGGCCTGCATGGCTACTAGCCGAGTGCATACCGGCAAGTGCGCATTGATAGCATGCTAATGGAATACGTGCACTGACGTAAAATGATTGAACGCAAATAGTTTATTGATATAAGCTTTGATGATGTTGACCAATTTAATTATTGAGTGTTAATTAGTTATCAAGTGCATAGGATGCATCAATGACATGAATAAGGTTTGCGTAGCAAGGCGCTAGACGCTCAGTCTCCTATAACATTCACCCCGAGTGCTAGCGTGCCGATTTGAAGCCATCATGAAAGGGGATAGATGGTACCCCTATGGGGAAGCCACAAATTTACGTACTTTAAGCTATTTTCCCCATAAAGATACCATACATACCATTCCATACCATACATATGGTATCTCTACCATACATACCATATACATATGGTTTTCCCATTGGTTTTCCCCAATCATGATGGCTTCTAATTGGCACGCTCCCCACGGCCATACTGAGAGTCTAGCATATTAATTGAATGTCGTTGGGATGCATAGATTGTATCTGGATTGGTAGCTAATGAACAAGATATATGATTGCTAATCGGTTACTGTAGGTACGCGTGTACAACCACACACATCCCTGGTTGGCAACCTCTATCAATATCCTATAAAAATCATAAAAATTTTCTCCCTAAATGCGAATTGTGTACAGAACCCTAGACCAGTAGAGTAGTCCATTAATTTTGAGCGTGGCTGTACGCCAAAGAAAAAGATCGAGAGGTTTTTCTTTCATTTGATACCCTTGTCAAGATTTGTGCTGGGCACGACGCGTCGCTGCCAATTGTTTTATTCACCTGTTGAACATATTCCTTTTGTTTTGATCTCTAGTGACGTCACGATGTGAGACTCTGGTTCCTTGTGACGCAGCTGGGCGGGTTGAACTTCTGCTGAAACCTCGTGTCGCGTCCTTGTTGTTGTTGTAGTGTCTTCAGCAAGTTGTTGTTTGGGCTTAGCTAGACCAAGAAGAATAAGTGCTTGTTTATGTTTGTTCGTAAAGGATTAAAGACTCGTGCATTAGCACATAGCTTTCATCCTTTGGATTTATTCCACGTGCTAAACGTAAACCGTTCGTTTTATTTTGCTCTTTACGTCAAAATTTAAATTTGAATCACAAAACTTTTCGCAGTCACTCATAAATCGCTACTCCTGTTTGCTAGCGGTACACATCAATCAAACGGTGTCACCGACTCGGGTATACTGTATCGTGTATTGTATTGTACAGCCAAATAAACTACACTAAAGTAAACAACAATAAACATAATATAGTTGCACGCATCTTTGACCAAACTAAAGTAGTAATTTCTAAGTTTTCCTGTTCAATGTTGTGTACATGGCAGTAAGACGCCTCATTCCCTCACATCAAATTCTGCCATAAAATGTCGTAAAGCCTTCTTCCTTCTTGATTCATATTACCTCTACTTTTAAGTGTATAAAAAACCATTACCGTACGAGAAGTAAACATTAAAGTTAATACATTGCTCTTAAATTTTAATCTAAACAAATTTGTACATTTAATTAAAATTATACGAAAAAGAGTAAAATGCGAAACCTTAATCAAAGTTGCGGAGTAAGTTTTTGGATTTAGGAGACGGGAGAAGAGCTTCTTAGTGTACACATCGAGGCTATAATCGCACGTCTAGCAATGATAACGAAGCACGTGCCATTATCATCATCTAGGTCAAATTCCCACCTGATTGTGTCCCCTGTCTGGTCAATCCAACGCGAAATGAAGGCGATAATCTGCGATACTGAATCCTGGAGAGCCAGACAGACCACCCCCTCCCCAGAACGAGGATTATAGAGTTAATTGCGCCGCGTTCAGTGCACATCAAACGTGATCGAGCAGGCTGACCGTGGGATGGAGGCCGGGTGTCTGGCTTGGCTTGGCCGAGCTACAACGTGGATCGAGACCGTGTGATGGAGGCCGGGTGTCTGGGCTTGGCCGAGCTACAACGTTGATCGACCTAGGCCAGGTTCTAGCAAGCATTTTCACATCAACGAACATTAAATCAACTAGGGTTGAAAGTAAGTAATATAATACAATTACAACCTAAGATTACCTATTATTGTTAATATGAATAATAATTTTATAATTTTTTAGTGGGAAGCCTGCCAGGGTGCAATTCATGCCCCTCTTCGGGTGTCTAACTAGGTATTTTGGACTTTAGATAATTGTGAAGGAATGTCCGAGGGGTCTTTAAGAGGGCTCAATCCCTTGCCTTCGCATTAACTATTGAGGAAAACCTCGGGGAAAACTTCAGTGAGGATTGCCGGTCTTAACGGGATTTGAACCCGGGACCTCCCCAATCAGAGTCGCGCGCTTAACGTTCGAGCAAATACTGTCGGTGTTAATATGAATATATTGTGAAAATATTGTTTACTTTGTGAGTATATGATTAACAAAATGTGATTATTTGATGTTCTTCTTCCAAAGTTATTAAAAATACTAATATGACAGCAGCTTTTATCATATAAAGTCCATTTAAACCTTTATGACACCATACGTTCTTTAGGTTTTTTGAGTTAAACAAATTTGAGCCAAAAAATAAGACACGAGTACATATTACAAATTTGCGTAGATTGGTTCATATTATGTAATTTTTATGATTATTTCTGTTACTTGACGTGTCGTTGCACTAAGGCTATTCGAGACGATGAAGGACGATTACAAAAAAACATACCTAACGCGGGATTCGAACCCAGTCCTCGTAGACGTAGACGTCGAGAGAGACACGCTTCGGATCGGCACCCACCGCGGACGGCTAGTGTGTCTTGAAATAATGCAGTTTTTAAAGCTAAAAATCTAACTGGACCCCAGATCGGGTATCCACATGGCTGTTTGTTAGGCATGTGAACTTGAACTCGAACTTAAAGTTAGAACCAAGTTCAAGTATAACAAAGGTCGGCGTTCGATTTTTTTACTAATTTGTAGTGGTGTGCGAGTAATCATAATTTGACATAGTCAAAATAAGGTATTCGATTTCCAGGTACAAAAATATATATATTTGGATGGTGGAGGTGCCGGTCCATACTGATCACTATTTTTACCTACTAATATAACGTTTTGATATCCCTTGAAGTCGGTTCAAGTTCGTTTCAGGCTAGGTTCGAAATATTATAGAGGTTCCAAGTTCGATGGACAACCCTTCTGAAAGTTTGAGTTCGACCCTACTGTTTGTGATAGTTTAAAAAATTATACCAATTGCAATAATTGCAATTATTATGTTTGTTATGCTAGCATGCAGCGTAAGATTTTATGTCGATTAATCAGTATTTTAGAGTTATTATCAAAAATAAAATACTTTCGCTGCTTTCCTATTAAAAATTGAACTCACATATTAGTTTTAAAAAAAATCACTCTCTTATTAACCACACCTTAATACCTTGATAATACCAAACACTAGTTAGTATGATTTTTGATAGTTGATTGACACGAATCGTTTGCAACCACCCAGCAATAAATATTTGACATCATTACATGTGTGTTGCTGTATATTATCAAGTGTTTGTGAGAGATAATTTCCGGTACTCGTGACCATCCAGTCCCATCCGAGGCTTCCATATTCTGCCAAGCTTCATAATACACGCAATTAGCTTCATGAACAATCCAATCAATGAATCTGGTAAACACTTTCAAAGACCTAATTTGTGCTAATTACAAAGTGAAATACTGTATCGAGTGATAATTAACAATTCTAGTATGACGATGTGAAATGTACGCTCAATAGTCTATTGGCCAATCAGAGGCGTTGATTAGAAATAATTGTTTTTTGGCTTGTGACGCCGTGTGTTGTAACACAACTGTACCAGAGACCATACACCAGTGAAAACACACACTACGGGGAGTAATTTATTCTACATTACATCTTGTATCTTTAACTCTGATGGTTTCCAAACTTTTAACAATAATTATTCAAGAAATTGTCACCTGTGGTAAGATTACGATTATTAACGGGTAGTCAACAAAATCACAAAGTTTGTTAATAAGTCGACAAAATGTAAGTTAAAAATATTGTTTGTGGTAATAGTGCTCTGGCCATGGACTTTTAATAATAACTAAGTCTCTTGCAAAGTAGATGATGAAAATGACGGGTTTAAAATTAAATAACGTCAATGCATTCTAGTAATTGGATGAGCATAACAAAAGTTTCTGATTTTCTGACTTACCCTGAAAAAAATATATATTGTGTTTTTTTGTTTGTTTGTTTGTGTGCCTGATTTTGTCTGTTTGTTCGCTGTCTACAGGATAAGCGGTTACTCCGATCATGAATCCTCCGATCTTTATGAAATTGCCATGTGACCTTCTGAACTTATAACTGCCATGTTTTTGGGGTACAATCGTAGAAATATTTATCACAATCGTACTTTTTGCTTAAAAAATTGTAAGTACCATTTATATCTTATTGTTATCTCACTACCCGACAAACGGATACTCCAATCATTATGGAATTTTCAGTTCTAGATAACTAGTATGTTATATATTATAAAATAAAATAATAACTTTTAGTGAAAATCGCAATATTACGATTTTTTCAATTTTGGGAATGCAGTGAGATTTCAACTCTCATCCATCAACGCGACTACAAAAAATGTTCGCGTGTCAATACCATCCTTTTGATAGAGTAATATAGAAATATAGCAAAAACATAACTGTTAGGTATTTCTTTAAATTCCTAACCAAACAGAACAAATGAGGAGGAGGGATCTTATTTGGTAAAAAAGTCGACATTCCTGGGATCTCTCCAGAACACACCCCGAGTCTTGCTATTTGTACCGTTATAAGAGCTCAGCTTCTTGATTAAAATCTAGGTGTATACCATTGTTTCATCACAATTTATATTGCTTTAAATGTACACGATTCTACTTTCTCATAAAACCATTCCATATTAACTGTCATCATGATATGAACTTCCCCCTTTCTGTCTGTATTTACACAAGAGGTATTTCTTATTTAGGAATAAAACTAAATTCACACCATTAATGTTTAATATGCCATATATTGCTTGTCTTCGGTGAATGTTTGTTTTAAATCATGAACTACAATGTAACATCCAAAATTGCTATATTAATTTTAGAGGTACGTGAAAATAGCGTTTTGTGAATAGATGCTACAAAGCGCTATTTTTTCACTTAAAACTAAGGTTTTTCAGTCCCATTTTATTTCATTTTTCATAGTAGGGATAGTTTGTTTATACACATTTTTATGCATTGATATTGATTCAACCTTGATGACATAATTTCAAAATAATAATACGAAAAATCTTCATACACCAGTTTTTGAAAGTGGCAAAAAAAATAGATGCTACAAAACGCTATAAAATGACACTAGAAAATGCTATTTTCACATACCTCTATTTATAACACATTATTTTTATGATACTACGGCGTGTCCTCGAAAGATGCTTTCTTTCCTACGGTCGTTTATATTAAAGATTCGCCCATCTCTATATTGTTTCTGACCAGGAAAGTAGTTAAACTTGTACCATGTATTTTAGATTAAACCTTCCCCCACAATCCAACAAACCCTATAAGTAGTAAACACAGCCGAATGTTGTGAAATCGGTCGTGTGAATGTATGAAGAAGTTAGGTAAAGCGTGGGGTGTCTTGTCCACCATACTACGGAGGTCGAAAGCCCACCCCTACTGGCTCGTGAACCTCACTTCTGCGGTGTCGAGTACAATTTCAGTACAAAAATACAGGAATTTTCCTGGGCATTTTTTTGGCAGATGTTTTATTCTAGTTTTCATGTGAGGCCGTAGAAAAAAAAATACAATTTTAATTGATCTATGTTATTGAGCGAGCGAGGCGAGCGTCTCCACTTGACTCTTATGGCTCGAATGTCTGTTTTTTTTTCTGTTACTGCTTCGATACAGGTCGCACCGTTTCTCTGATCGACCTGAAATTTTGCACACATGTACATACCACCTAGGCGGGTTGCTGTATAGTTTTTGTGGCAAAATCGTTCAAAAAGTTAAAAAGTTACATTAAAGTTAATCGAAAGTTTTTTTTTTAAACTAAACTGCGACAAAATCTGAGGTGGCCAAATCATTTAGAATGTCCGTCCGATCACGAATATGTTATTTTTATTTTGATCCGATAAGTAGTGTAGATGGAAATTACATTATAACAAAAGTCCCGTTACCATGGCAACGGAAAATCGCACAGCTTTTTTGGCTCATGATAGCGGTCAAACGGAGGCTCGGATCGAGTTGAAATTTTGACCATCCGCAAGTTTCGTTCCCGATTGAATGCCATTAGTTTTGTGGCAAAATCGTTCAAAAAGTTATAAAGTTACATTAAAGTTAATCTAAAGTTTTTTTTTAAAACTAAACGGCGACAAAATCTGAGGTAGCCAAATCATTTAGAATGTCCGTCCGGTCACGAATATGTTAATTTTATTTTGATCCGATAAGTAGTGTAGGTAGAAATTACATTTTAACAAAAGTAACGTTACTATGGCAACGAAAAGTCGCACAAGAATTCTGGTCACTATGTACTGCCACCTAGAAGAAATCAAGAGTAAAATAGTTTTCCCAAAGAAATGATGTCAAGATCCTCTAGATGGCGGTGGATTTTATCCATTCTCTCCTATTTTACAAATTTTCAGCTAAATCGGTCAAGACATAAAAGACTTATTGGTATGTAACATTATGGGAATGTCGTACTCGGGTCGTGTTGCACGTACCGGTGCTCGCTCAACAACGCGTCCAACTGAGCGTTTTCCTAGTAATATTATTAAGTAATACGATCTCATTGTTATGTGAACTGGGTAAATGTAAATAAAACGCGCCATGCGCTCGAGTCCCTTTGAATGTCTGATTGACTGTCGCGTATTAGGATTACTCTTCATCTATTGATTCAGTTCTGGTTCTCGTGCGCGGAGTCGAGAGGACGAGACGTGCGTAAAAAGCGCTATGATTGTAAAAGAGATGAGGCTCAAGCAGCTAGCTAGTTGATCCAGAGTCCAATGATGCGTTAATTGAATCGCAGGCGACGCGTGTAAACGCGTAGACGCCCCACGTAGCAGATTAACTCACCGGTTGGCCTGACTCGCACAAGATTGCTTGGGTGACGTGAAATCAATGGCTTTCATTCAGTCAACTGCCACCCTCAATCCATTGTACGACGTTCCTATCACAAATAGGGTAAAAATACATTCAACTGTAGGGTAATGTTCCTGTCACAAAAAGGCTAAAAAAAATGTAAAAATAGGGACAATAGGGTACATATAAAAAAAATAGGTTAATAGGGTTTAAGGTGTTTGGCAAAGGAATGCCCGAGGTCATTCTAGCGTTCGCCATAACGACTGAAGAAAACCTCGGAAAAAACTTTCGGTGGAGGGATTCGAACATGTGATCTCCCGAATTAGAGTACAAGTCTTACGCATAAGCCGCTACTGTCGGTGGTAGATTATTAGTTAACAATAAGAACTTAATCATTAATTTATATTTAAAAAATGTGGGAAGCCTGCCAAGGGTGCAATTCATGCCACTAGGCATGTTGCGGATAGTACAATTGTGAAGGAATGTCCGAGGGTTGTTTAATTTTAATAGGACTCAATCCCTTGCATTCGCATTCACGACTGAAGAATACTCCGGATAAAACCTTCAGTCGGGATTACCGGTCTCGACGGGATTTGAACCCGGGACCTCCCGACACTGTCGGTAGATCATTAGTTAAAGAGGCACAACGTTCTTTCTGGTAGGCCTGCGATGTCAACTCCGCCTGCATAAGTGCTAAAGTTGATTATTTACAGCACTACTTTATACTTTCATAGTTACAGTAATTAAATAATGCCAGAGAAAAATACGCTGTCATGACCATTTGTTGTACTTTACTTTAATTATAGCTTTATTTAATTAAATATATTTGCGTTCTCTGTCTACTCTGATTTCTGAAACGTTTCTTGGGGTTTTTACAAGCTCGTGTTGTACTGTTTGACGTATAAGTTATTCATTTACCTCATATTCAGTTACTCATGTTGTGTCTTGCCTCGTATATTTCCCGTCGTAACCTCAATGTATGGTTATCGGTACGGGAGTACCCAAAGGGGGGAGAATGTTTAAATAAAATAATTCGAATTGTGCTCATCTTTTGGTGGAGGTGCCGGGTTTTGAAAACGAAGTTTGAGATTTAAAATGTTCCTAGCTTGTTCTTTAGATATTCATTTATTGGTGGAGGTGCCGGGTTTTGAAAACGAAGTTTGAGATTTAAAATGTTCCTAGCTTGTTCTTTAGATATTCATTTATGGTAGAGGTGCCGGGCACACGATATTTCAAACTTTTTAAGTAGCTAACTACCCCACTTCCTCACCCCCAAGGTGACCAAAAACATTCTGCATCATTCTTGTTGAAGGACAATGGCAATTAAAAAACGCATATGAATCGGACGTCGTTTTAGAGTTTTATTTGTAAGACAACATACGCACAAACGGACTGACACAAAAGTGATGCTTTGAAATCAGGCGCGTCGGAACGTTTTGAAAGTTGTGGGGGGGGCAAATCCATTAGTAGATTGTGTATGGTATAGCTGGGTTCTGGGTCAAAGCCCCAGCTGCCGGGGTCCCTTTTCGCCGAAGGCGAAAAAAATGTCACTATACTACAGTTATTTCATCATGTTTTAACTGCAATCGGACTCTGAAAACGATGTTTGACATTAACTATCTGCGATCTTAAAACTAAAAAAATTAACGTGAAGTGGCCTATTTTAATAAATTACAACATAATTTTTTATGTATTGACGAAGCATAAGCTAAAATATTTTTGTTTTACCCTCTTCTTTAAAAAAATACTAACTGAAGGCTGTTTAGTACGTTTCATATTTAAAATTACGATATCAATTTAATCTATCTAAACACACACTTACACTTTACTTTTCTTTACTTTTCACACTACACTATACTTACTAAGAGGAATAATCTTCCCACTTGCCACTTCGCTATAATCAAAGTCACTACACCACTCCAAAGATGACAGAACGCATAACGATGCGACACGAGCGAACCAAAGCCCAACTTGCGTCTGCCAATAAAACTATAATCATTCAAAGGGATGTTTAGATTAGACGTGAGTCTGAGTCAGTGTCCACTCTCACTGAAGTGAGTGACCGGCACACAATACAAGACGGGTGGCTGGTTATAAAGATAGTCGGATAGACGGTTCAGGCATGGGGTACGCCCGTTGCCAGGAAATGAATTGTTGACAGGATCATCCGACGTTGCTTTCCCAAAAAGTAGAATAGAAATTTTGATTTTTCAACTCTAAAATCTGCCCCCCTATGCCCCCATGGCATGAAAGTTAGGGGGGCAATGCCCCCCTTGCCCACCCTGTTCCGACGCCACTCTTTGAAATAGTTTCAACATCACCTCTAGTCAAGGATATTTTGAATTATAAACACCCTCACGTTGTGAAACTTTAAACCACGGCTTAAGCGCCAGTTTAAACCTCCTAACTTTAAATTGTTTGAGCACAACCACAAGAACATGTCGGTAGGGGCATTAGTCACCGCACAATTACCCCTACCTACCACTCTATGCACACCGACGTCTTGTCCAAGTTTCCCAGTCATAATTCAAACTCGGAGTAATGAATCAAATCAACAAATCGATGGGACAACTTCCACGTTCGAGCTGGGGAAACTTTTCCACCTAGTCGGGGATTTGCATTTGAAACGCATAAAACAGGAATCCAGCAGGTAGTCGGTATCGATGTAGAGAGTCTGGAGAGTGATGCTACGAACTTATACTTTTTATTTTATACCTCAGTCGTGGATTTAAGTTTGGAGCAGGGGTTCTTGTAAAAGTCTTGTCTTCAAAGTGGAAGTCGTACATTTTGGCTCTTTTTTCCTAGAGTGGACTACATCCGGTATTGGGTTTCTTTACAAACTTCTTAACTCTTCGTGTATTCTCAATGTTCACGTAAAATAGGCGTATCTTGTGTGTCAACCGGCATTACTGCAGTCTTATAAAATGACGTTTCTCACGCGAACAAATCAAGGCCTGTTGCTAGAGTATGTACGTTGCCTGCTCGGGAATAAGCGGGTTGTTTGCTTGTGTTTTCCTCCTATTATGCAGAGGACTAACTTACTAAAGTCGGTTGTCAGTTGTATGGGCTCTTTTCTCGCTTTCGCCTTGTAGAAGTGCGAAACTTTGAAACAACTTAAAACATTCCACTAACAATGACATTTTCTTGAATATTACCTCACAGCCATCCTGAAAACCCTATACTGTAGCACTGAAGTGTAACAGTATAACCAGCGAAGCTCCCCTATATGAAACAGTTTTCTGTCCGTTCGTCCTTCCGTCTGCGCGTGTCTCACGATATAAACCGAACATGACGTCCGATTGAGACGCGAGTTTTATTGGCATTGCCTTTTGATAACTAGGAAGATGCAAAATGATGTTGGTGACACTGGGACGGTGCTAGCCTTACTCAAAAGGTGAATATTTTGTAACCCGGCACTACCACCAAAGAAATAAACACTAAGCAAAACGTTTCCAAATTTTTGGTTCTCCCGTACCCTTGTATGTTCAACTGCAACAAGACAATAAATTTTATTTTAAGTTATTAATAGGGTATCAAAGTATATATTGTTAATTATTTACCGTGGTAAACAAAATAATCGAATAATAAACTAGTGAAGAAATGCTGGGCTTCATTGTAACAACGAACGCCGTGTTGTGTTGGATGGTTTGTGTTGCAAACAACAATTGAAATAGTTTAGATTCCAAACAATGACCAAACTATTCTTGGCGCTGGCAGAGCCTGACATAAAAATAATTAGACTATCGTGACCTTGACTGAACGACCGTCCGAATCTTTGAGAAACGTGTTAATACTTGCCAG